>CM062810.1:369844443-370594443 GCA_031772625.1 Pinus tabuliformis
AATCCATGTAACCATAGTTAAATTCAATTGAAAATTGTACCAAAATAAAATTAATAAAAAAATTGCATTGATGTGACTATAAATAAGAATAAGATTTTCAAGAAAATGTAATTATCATTGGACAACTAATGCATTTGTCCTTTGTCCTTAAATAACTTAAAATATATTATAAATATAAATTCATAAATTCTTAACTATACAATATACTATTAATTAAAATTTATATTATTTAAATTATACAATTAAGTTATATAATAACATGTGATTAATATACTATGTAAAAATCAAATAATATAATATAGTAAATATAATTTATTAATTTATAAACTGGTTGCAACTGTCATAAAATTTTGTAAGAGTTTATCAAATAATTTATAAAAATCAAAGATTTAATTTTTGTTTGGGACATAATAATTTGAAATTAAGCAGAATTTGTAAGATCAATTTATTAAAAAAAAACCACAAATCATACAAAACTAATATACTTTTTTCTTTAATTTTAATATGTATGTATTCTTATCAATATTCTAATAATATTATTCATAGATTTGATTTATTCTAAAACTACAATCTCACATTTTTATTTTTATTTTTATGTTATTTCACATGTATAATATATATGTATAGATATTAACTTATAATTAATTTTAAATTGTAATATTAAATAAAATGAGATGAATATATAATTTAAAAATAAATATATGAAAATACACAAATATAATATTTATTGAAAAGTATGTAAAGACATGATGATTGTATCGAGATATGCATTGTTTCTTTCAAAAATATGAAATGACAATAATAATATCTTATTCAAAAAGTGAAATGATTTTTATTATGAGTACTTTATTTTATGACTTTAAAAGTAGTTAGAGAACTACCATGGTTAACCATGAGTTTTTATCAACCATTGAGAATGTGGCAAGTAAATACCTTTAACTCAAACAATGTCACCTCAACCATTGGGGACAATGTCATCCCCTAAAATTTGATTGGTTCTCATAAAGTGGATTTTGATTATACATTTTCCTTAGGAGGCCCATTTTAGACCTCAAAATTCCCCCTAATGCCGATTTCTGTCGGAAAATTTGGCATTAAAAATCGTGGTTTCTTGTCTCCTAACCAACCTTATTGGATTCTCCTTGAAGAGATGTTTATGTTGATATGTGGTACGCCTTGTGATTCCTCTTGATCTGAGAGAAAATTGAGGTTGAAGTTGAAGACCCAGTTTTGTGGGATAAAACCCTAGGGGCTAGTGACATGACACCTTATTCACCTACGATTGTCAATATATGACAGTGATTCTTGCTGCAATCTCATTGTGTATAATTTGAACAATTTCAAGAACCAAAGACAATAAACCAATCACTGACTTCACAACCTAGGTAGGACCACATGCACTAAGCCAATCATTGGTTCACTTGCTATTAACATCAAATCTAAGGCTTTTATTAAGATTTATGAAGTAATAACTTTGTGAAAGGCATCAAAAAAATTTGCATCAACAACAAGGTATCTTTCATAAATAGAAAAACCCAATTTATTTACCAAAAATCCTAGCGGTCTTCTTGCTTGGGTCTCAAGGCATGTAAAAATTAAACATCAAGTTAATTTGTCCTCTAACGTTTAATCCTTGCACCTAAGAATACTAAGAACCTCTTCTTAAAATTCTAAATTCACTCACATTAGGCTAGTGGCTCTCTTAACTTATGATATAAAGCATTGATTATTCAATTTTTAATATCTTGAAACCTCTAGCTTCCTCCAACATTCATAAAGAGAGCCCCTCCCAAAATTCTCAAACGGTCATCCTCTAATACTATAAAAGAACCTCACCTTGTTTATGAATTAATATACTTGAACGAATGAATTTGTGGAGAAAAATATCTGAACTTTTCAGTCATCCTACAGGAGCATTAACGCAGGTATCTTAAGGGATAGGGTTTGGTAATTTTGAGATTCGATTTATTGCAGCGTATGTTTGTTATGAGAAACTAACGATTAAAAGACTCCTCAATGGCATATTTAGGACGGTCTTGAAGGGTTTCAGACTTGTAATAAGATATTTTATTTAGGGCATGATCACAATCAATTCTTGGAGCAAATATACAACCAAGTCTAGAGACTCGGACCTATAGTTTGACTTCAAAAATTTGTCACAAAAATTCTGTATTTGTTGACTGTCAAGGAGGGAGAAGATTGGATCATATTCTTTTTGTTTTTCTGTTTGGGATTCGTACAGGTGTTTTCTCATTGCAATCCAAGCATAATTTCTGAAGTGAGATAAGCTCTAAAACAATGAAACCTTGATTACAAAAACAACGAAGATTGGAGGACAACCTTTTGATTGAAAGTGCATCCCTAGTTCTGATTACAATAGTACTAGCAAAACATCCAGATTACTTGTGGGCTTTGTTTTGTGCACAAGGATGTATCATATAGCCAGCAAAAAGGTTTAACGTGACATCAAAAGTCTCGATATTACCCTACTTTGAAGTCACCAAAAAGGGTGCGAAAAATATGTGGTATTGGTACTTGTTGCATCCGAGTCCTAATTGAGGTTGATCTGAAGCAAGAAACCAAATTCTGAATCCTAGTGTAGTAACTATTCATATGTATATGTATCTCTATTTGAGTTGACAGACAAAGGTATCCTGCAAGTTATCTCATCATCCAAAATCTTTAAGAAGCCAAAGCCACATACCACTACAGCAATTGGGTTATGATGGAAGAAAAGTTTGAACACTTTCAAGGAGTTTGATGACATCAAAGGTCCAAGTAATTATGATTGTCCTCCTTTTATTGTTGAATTAGAATTTTGAGTATTTCTCTTAGGTTGTTATTGCAATATCATCATTGTAAAATTGTTATTACTGGACTAATCCTTTTGCAGGCCAAGGTAAGTTTTGTTGAAGGGTTTTTGCAAGTTTCTTGTCTTGGGAATTGGGTCTCTCTTGAATACATTTTTGTAGGTACAAGACTTTCTTCAAGAATAGACTTAATACATCACCTAAAACTCCAGAAACGTGAGAAGGGAGGGGAGCATGGTAGAGCAACATCGTTGAAAGACAATCCAAAATACCACAGATAACCAAGCCTTGAAGATTATCATCAACACAAGTAGTTTCTTCTTCAACAAGCATCAAGGATAACATGTGCAGAGATTGTCAAAGTATTGTAAAATGTTTGTCTAGAGTCCTTTTGTAATTGAGGTCAAAGCATTGTACATCATTGTAATCATAAAAATTGTGTCATTGCTTGGAGTTGAAGAAGGCAAATTTTTTTTGGGATAAGGATGTGTGTTGTGGTTAGAAAAGAGTCTTGGTTTTTCAAGACAAAGGTATAGGTCCTAGTGTTGTTGGTTTGTCAAAGAAAAATCATTTAAAATCATTGTAATTGGAGCATTGTCCCTGGTACGGGAGTCCACAATTTTTATATTTTGTTTTTGTCTTTATAGGGTAGTAGAGTGGTGCTAGGGAGGTGGATGAAGTCACCTACAAGTAAGGGTATGTAAACACTTCAGGGTGGTAGGTTGGTGCTAGGGCAAGTTGTGTCTCGCTAGGGTGTTAGGGCATGCTTTCCATTGATTGTTGATAAAACCAAGGTGTTAGGGCAATCTTCTAGTGGGAGATGGAGAAGAATGATTTTCTAGAATTCTAAGAAATTGTAACTTTCGTTTCAGTTGGGGCTGAAGATTAAAAAAATTATTAGAAAAGTGTTTGGTGGTTTTTGACCCGGGGAAAATTTTCCACCTAAAAATGTTGTGCATGTTGTCTTTATCTTTTACATTATTGTTCACTACTTTTACTAAATAATAATAATAACAATAATAACAGAAAATAATTAATGTTCTGAAAAGAAAAAAAAAAAAAAAAAAAAATCAATAAAATACTAATGGCTGAGAAATATTGATTCACCCTTATTATTATTTCCAGCACTTTTTAAATATCAGTACTAGCGGAATTCCACACACACTTTCTTTCCCTCTCATCCTTTTAAAACAATCATTAATATGTTGTAATTTCTGCTAATCTGACGCAAGTTGTTTAAGGAAAAATATCGCTAATACCTTCTATGACTTTCGCAACCATATCCTATGCTCTCAGTTGCGTGCTAAATTACCATATTCGATCCAGTTGTCTTTCATGCTAAATTAAAAATACTCGATCCAGTTGTGTCTTTCGTGACGATACTTGATTATGCTATAGATCCATAAATCCTCAGCAGCATTAACAGTTGAAAAGTCACACAATTTTGAGTGTGCATCAGGTGAAGAGGCAGAATAATGCCGAGCGGAAGTCTCGTTTCGTTCTTGAACATTCCTAAAGATTCACATTTTTCAATGCAAAATATGCCTTATGGAGTGTTCAGGGCTATCAAAGCTCAATTGGTATTAATGGGGTTTTCCATTTATTTTATATTAAGTTTATTTTAATATAATGTCAGGGAAGTATATCTGAAAATGCAGAGAAAGATCATGCATTGAGAGCAGTAGTCATTTTATCAATGGCATGGATACATTGAAAGTTATTCCGGAACATTACAATCCACCGAAATTCGGCAGGCACTGTGAGCAGCTCTTTTTCACAGGGCGGCATGGCACTCAAACGGTAAACCATTAATCACAAACATTGTGTTTCAATGACAGGAAGCTTGTTTATCATTATATCCCATGACTTGAACGTAGCCCCAATTTCCTTTAAGCTCTAGTGGCATTTCATTTGCCCCAAACACATCAGGCACCACAGGCAACCATTTCTCAATGGAAAGATCATAGATCATCCTCAAAGGGTGAAATATATTTCAAAAACACTTTCATTCCTCTATTCTCCTATGATGGATTAAAATCAACCATGACTGGCACCTGGCTCCAACTGTTTCTTCGCGCTTCGGGTGCAATTGATCCTTTAGGGTGGCCTGACATGCCTGTTAGATAATAATAAACTTAAACAACGATTCTGCATGCGGAAAGAACTGAAAAGAATTGTTTAAATTTAATGCCCAGGGATACGAATTACCTCCATCCATTGGTGAAACTCTTGATGCAATTTCCTTCTGAAAAACCACACTCCTGCTGCGCAAGCAAAAGGAAAAGAATGCAACCGATCTGAAGGCACTTCCAAGCTCTGCTATCTCAGCTAGATGGTGTAAAACTGAAGGGGATTGAGAGAGGAGCTTGGGGACCAAACAGATGAACATATAGCTAAGCTTCCATCAAGCTTCTCATAGCTATGTGTTAGATGTCCACAAATCAAGGCAGAGAACTCGAACCAAAGTGATGAACCACTTTAGTAGCTCCTAATTACAAAATTAGTAATTGCAGTTGCCTTTTCTTAACTTAAGGAAACTACTGCAGTTGGTTTCCATAAGTTAAGGAAAGACTGCAACTCCATAATTGTAGGCAGCAATTTGTGCAAAACTTAATGGAGCTAACATTCTCCCACTTGGTCCATACTTCCAAACTTAATGTCTCAAAAACCATTGATAATCTTTATTAAGTAATAGATACATGAATCATGGCGATAAGTCCTCTAATGACGAGTATTATCTTCCATGTATTACTATGTATTTATTCTTATTATAATTTATGTGGCAACAATTTCTTAATGAATAAACCTTATGTTTATTCTTGGTCCTTCTTAAATGAATTTTCTCAAATCAACTTAAGGTGCACATAAATATGAGAAAAAACATCACAATAATTAAGAATTTCATCAAAATAACATTGTCCATACAATGAAAAACTTCATAATGGAACCAAGTCCCATATTCAATACATGATCCTTGAATTTAAACGGTGGCATGCCCTTAGTCAAGGGATCAGCGATCATTAACTCAGTGCTAACGTGCTCAATGACCACTTTCTTTTCTTTAACACGTTCCCTTATAGCTAAATACTTAATGTCGATGTGTTTATTTCGACTCCCACTTTTTTAGCCATAAAAACAGCAGCTGAATTATCACAATATATTCTCAATGGCTTAGATATAGAATCCATAATTCTAAGCCCAGAAATGAAATTCCTAAGCCATACACCATGTAAAGTAGCCTCAAAACAGGAGACGAACTCGGCTTCCATAGTGGAAGTGGCAATCAAGGTCTGCTTGGCACTCCTCCATGATACAGCTCCACCGGCCATCATAAAAATGTATCCTGATGTTGATTTGCGTGAATCAACACATCCAGCGAAGTCAGAATCTGAGTAGCCAATCACTTCCAAGTTGTCCGTCCGTCTATACATAAGCATGTAGTCTTTGGTTCCTTGAAGGTACCTCATAACTTTCTTTGCAGCTCTCCAGTGGTCTAAACCTGGATCACTCTGATATCGTCCCAACATTCCTACACAAATGCAATCTCAGGTCTTGTGCAGACTTGAGCATACATTAGGCTTCCGACAGCAGAAGCATATGGAATGTTCTTCATTTGTTCCCTTTCAAGGTTGTTCTTCGGGCATTGGTTCAAATTGAACCTATCACCCTTCACAATGGGAGCTACACTTGGTGAACAATCCTTCATCCGAAATCTCTCTAAAATTTTATTAATATAGGTTTCCTGGGACAGACCCAAGATGCCTCGAAATCTGTATCTATGGATCTTAATGCCAATGACATAAGATGCCTCACCCATATCCTTCATATCAAAATTTTTAGAGAGGAATTGTTTCACCTCATGTAGCAAACCCTTATCATTGGTTGCTAGCAAAAGATCATCCACATATAAAACAAGAAAACAAATTTTACTCCCACTAACCTTCAGGTATATACATTGATCCATAATGTTTTCGACAAAACCAAAAGAAGAAATTACATTATGGAATTTCAAATACCATTGGCGGGATGCTTGTTTTAAACCATATAATGACTTCTTGAGCTTGCAAACCAATTGCTCACCATCACTAGAGGGGAATCAATGAAGATGTGTTATTAATGAAGAAGTGTTATCAATCATTAATGAAAAAGTGTTATTAATGAAGAAATGTTAATAACCATCATCTTTTAGTGCCAGTGTGAACATGCATTGAATCATATGTGACATTGTTTTGTAAATTAATGCAGTAAAGACCATTAGACAAAATACCATTCCCAACATAATCAGATTTATAGAATAGACTGAAAGATTTTTCTGAAAAGTTTAAGGAATATCCAAAAAAGGTACAAGCCTTGAAACTGAGATCAAGTTTCTAGAAAAACTTGAAACATAAAAGGTCTTTTCTAACTCCAAAACAAAACCACTACTTAAAGTTAAATAACATGTTCTTATAGCTTCCACATGCGAGCCCATCTTGTTTCCTGATAAGATGCTTTGCTCACTTCCCACTGGCTTCCTTAGGTTTCGCAAACCCTTTGTCTGCAAGCCATTTCTGAAATTTGGCGCATTCCTTCTTCATGTGTCCCTTCTTCTTACAGAAAAAACAATTGGAAACCTTCTTGATATCGGCTTGGGGAGGTACTTTACCTTTCCCTTTCCGATTGGCTTGAGATTTGCCCTTTCCACGCGTTGCCAGCATTGCACTCTCTCCCAGTTCCATCACCAGTCTTTCTTCCTCTTGAACACACATGGTCGTGAGTTCATTAATTGACCATTTATCCTTATGTGTGTTGTATGAGATTTTGAAAGGTCCATATTGGTGCGGAAGGGTGTTTAGGATGTAGTGCCCTAGGAAGGACTCCGATATTTCAACCTCGAGTTTCTTCAATTGAGCCACAGTGTCCCTCATCTGCATGATGTGTTCGCGCACACCTTTCACACTGGTGAGCCTCAGGGATGAGAACTTCATGATTAGGGTGCTTGCTAGTGCCTTGTCTGAAGAGACGAATTGTTCATCAATGGCCTTCAACAAGTCTCGGACCTTTTCATGCTGATCAACGGAACCTCGAATACCAGCTGAAATTTTGGTCTTAATGAACATCATGCTTAGACGATTGGATCGCACCCATCGTTCATAAAGTGTGATGTCCGCTGCAGTGCTGGTATTATTGAGTGTCGATGGTTCATCTTTCCTGATAGCATAATCTATGTCCATCCACCCTAGATGAAGGAGAATCCTCTCCTTCCAAATCTTGTAGTTATCTCCCTTCAGTTCGGGAATGTCACAACGAATTTCAGAGAAATTTGCAGGTTGTACTACTGCATCAAAATAAAGAATCACATGCTTATGTTAAAATTGAGGCTTAATAAACTTTCATGTTTTACCATTGTAAATCATGCTAAAAAGAATTGAATCAAATGACATAAAAATTGCCTGTGGGCTAAATTTTTAATTCAAACAGATTCAATAAAACTTTATGATAAAACTTATTAATTCATAACTCCTGTGGGTAGGTTATGAAATTTTATCCTAATTAATTACATAAATATAATAAAGATTCCTGTGGGATAAAATTTATTATATTCAGTGTAAATCATGCTAAAAAGAATTGAATCAAATGACATAAAAATTGCCTGTGGGCTAAATTTTTAATTCAAACAGATTCAATAAAACTTTATGATAAAACTTATTAATTCATAACTCCTGTGGGTAGGTTATGAAATTTTATCCTAATTAATTACATAAATATAATAAAGATTCCTGTGGGATAAAATTTATTATATTCAGTGTAATTAATTACAATTTAATGTCTAAATAAACTTTATGTGATCTTATCAAACAAAATATATAATTTTATTTAATTAAAGATGCTGTGGCTATTCTCTAATTAATTAAAATTATATGGATCACTAGACATTATTTTGCTGCATAAACAAAACTTAACCAGAGAGAAAAATAATGTTTACTGAAAGGAGTAAGTCAAAATGACATTTTAATAAACTCCATATAACTGTAATAATTTTCCAGCAAAATCAAAATCAAGGTTAAAGCAGTCAGCATTACCGAAAATGACTACAAATTTGATTGTTCAATTTATAAACTTAACCCGGAGATTGACTGAAGCAGCGTTGATCTACTTTGCACTTGCATAGCAAATGCAGTTCGAAGGCTAGCTGGCTTGACTTCAGGCTCCGTCCTTAAGTTTATAAAACAACAAAAATTGACCAGCAAACAAGCTATTTTGCTCACAAGATAATTAAAATCAAATTTACATTCCTTAGTCTAACTGTCCCATAATTTATTTAAGACTAATTCTTAATTACAAAATGGGCTCTAAAAAGTTATAAATTATTTCTTTAAATAATTTGCAAAAACTGCAAATTTGAAATATTCAAAAAGACTAAACCATTTCAATATTGAAATATTGAAATATTTAAGAATGCATAAACTATCAAGAAAATGCACTGCAATATTTTCATCATCAACATTTTCAATTAAGAAGATGCAATTGTTTTCTTTTCTTAATTATTTTGATCAAGGAAATGCACTGCAGTACTTTTAAGCACTAAGACATCCAATCAATAAATAGCACAGCAATTATTTAAGCACTCCATAACTTTTATCAACAAAATGCACTGCAATATTTTAAGCATCAGCATTTTCGTTCAAGAAGATGCCACGAAATTCTTAAGCACAACATATCCGATTAAGAATATGGAGAGCAATTCTGAAGCACTCAACATTTTCGATCAGGAAGATGCAGCGCAATTCTTAAGCACCGAATAATTTTAATCAATAAAAGGTGCTGCAATTCTTTAAACACTGAATAGTTTCTATCAAGAAAATCCATGCGCTGCAATTCCTTTAGCGCTCGATAATATCCATCAAGAAAATACACTGAAAATCTTTTAGCACTTAATAATTTCTATCACGAAAAGGCACTGCAATACTTCTACGCGCTCAAGATCTTTATCAAAAAAAACTACAAATCTTTAACAACTTCTATCAAGAAACCGCAAATCTTTAACAACTTCTATCAAGAAAATGCAACTCAAAACTTCTCATAAAGATTTGCAGAAAAGACGAGGAAAAGACAAACGAATGCTCTTTAATTTTCTCGATAAAGAAAACAAGCTTTAGTTCGATAGAATCCGGGTATCCTGTTACTGAAAATGGAGAAATGCCAAATGATAAGCGGTTTTTGAGTCAGCTTAGTCTTTTTGGCTATGGACTACTCTCCTTCAGGAGGGATTATATTAACCAGAAACCTTTTTCCAACCAAAACAATTTGAAAATATATATTAACCCAACAAAAGAAAACTAGGTCAAACATCACGATGCAGCAGAAGTACATGACTTTCACCAATTCATCAACCTAATTTCGATTCACGGGGTTCCACACAGTGCAGAAACATATATTGGGTAAGCCAGTACACCTTGACCAGCTCGTCCTTGGTTCAATTTACGGGGAATAGACAATATAAGCAAATCCATCGACGCTTGCAGGCAAGTTTTACATCGGAGCTTTTGCTATCCGCCGCGGGTTTTGAACCTCGCGTCAAATCTAGTTATTCAAATACATTAGCTCTCAAACGACTAAAATTATGGTAAATTCAGGGCATTTCGCCAAGAGAGCATAATAAATCATGGACTGTACAAATCCTTGGCAGGTTCACTCTTTTAAATAATTCAAAAACAAAGCAGTTTCATCTCAACTGGGCAGTAATTCTTGCTGTTCTGCTGTAGCAACAGAAGGGGAAGAGGAATTTTCAATTCTTCCAAAAGGTTGTGTCGCAAAAGGGTGCGGCAGAACAAGAAAAAAGCAGCGAAGGCCTGTGCTTTGGAAATGAGTAGAACAGAGTGCTCTGGAAAACTCAGTCGCACATATGGAAGGAATTTTGCGTCACGCCTGCGAAAGCTTCCCCTCCCAAAGACGAAAGCTTGACCAGAAGGGACACGGGGTTGCAGCCTTTCCATATCTAGACTAAATTCGGTTTCCATTGGGATAGGGCTTTTGACATTTAACCTGGGAATCGTCCAGTGTAGACGAGATGAATTCAATGGTTATATATGTAAATGATTAAAACCTCCAGCGGACCCAGAAAACCAAAGTTGACAAAAACCCTCCAATTCGAACGCGGATTCAGATCAAGAAACCTAGCAAAAATCAGAACTATGGTGCTATGGCCAACTACACACAGGTCATGTATTCGACCCACGGTTTGTGCAAAAAGAAATAAATTATGGAACGAAATGATGGATCGAAATTCGTTTCTTGGCCAAACACACAGCAAAGCAGAGGCAAAAGGGCTCCGATACCAAATGTTAGATAATAATAAACTTAAACAACGATTCTGCATGCGGAAAGAACTGAAAAGAATCGTTTAAATTTAATGCCCAGGGATACGAATTACCTCCAGCCATTGGTGAAACTCTTGATGCAATTTCTTTCTGAAAAACCACACTCCTGCTGCGCAAGCAAAAGGAAAAGAATGCAACCGATCTGAAGGCACTTCCAAGCTCTGCTATCTCAGCTAGATGGTGTAAAACTGAAGGGGATTGAGAGAGGAGCTTGGGGACCAAACAGATGAACATATAGTTAAGCTTCCATCAAGCTTCTCATAGCTATGTGTTAGATGTCCACAAATCAAGGCAGAGAACTCGAATCAAAGTGATGGACCACTTTAGTAGCTCCTAATTACAAAATTAGTAATTGCAGTTGCCTTTTCTTAACTTAAGGAAACTACTGCAGTTGGTTTTCATAAGTTAAGGAAAGACTGCAACTCCATAATTGTAGGCAACAATTTGTGCAAAACTTAATGGAGCTAACAATGCCACCACCTTTACTGTCTAACAACGACCTGTGGTTTGACAGTAAGTCATTTGGGTGAAGCCTGGGAGACCGAAGTTCAGATCTCATTGAGTACACTGACCTGCTGTGGTGGAAGCTAAAGGGGTGGGGAGGCGGCACGTGAGTCTGCTCTTGCTAAAATCATAGGATCCTAGTATAACCTACTTGCAGGTGGTTGGAAGTACTCCTGGTGTTATAGAGGGAGCTACGAGGATTGATCCTGGGTCTCCCATAGATTAGGGCTGGCAGTTACCGATTCACCATGTGGTTAAAAAAAGCAATGACCACCTTGGCAAAGGCTTGGTAGCAAGGAAATACTACCTACAAATATGTCAAATTTCCAAATGACCAACTTGCATGTTTGCTTTTTTCCCTCAAACATAGTTTGTTGTGGAGACAGAGGACTCTCTTTTACTTATGTCAGTGCTTGTGATAATGCAAGACCGCAAGTGTTTGAAGAAATCTTGCAGTTCTCGGAAAAAGTGATTTCTGCAAACAACATTTTCTGTTGCTAAAACATTGTACAACTTTTTATAATTCATTTTTGCTTTGAAGAAGATGACACTAGCTGATAGGAATTTAAGCTTAGAAATAATCATTGGACAAAAATAACTCAGTTGTTCCTATTTTAACATTTACATTTGATTAAATTGAATAGTCTTTCTATGGCTGATCTACTAAAAAGAACTAGCATTATTAAGTACTAGCATTATTCTAGTTGTTGATTATTCACAAAAGATAACCATGATTCTAATTGTGTACTTTCATTGTTGAGTTCCTTATATATCGTTGTACATATATATATATTTTACAGTCATGATGGTATTTGTAGGTTTTTTTAAGTACTGAAGAAGTTCTAAACCCTTTTTCAGGGTTATGAACATGGTCTTGTCATGGGACTGGAACTCAGGTGGGGAGGTAACCATTTGTCATGGGACTGGAACTCAGGTGGGGAGGTAACCATTAATCCCGAGGTAACCATTTGTCATGGGACTGGAACTCAGGTGGGGAGGTAACCATTAATCCCTCTCGACTACCCGGACTATACATCATTGACAGATGGTATTTTGTAATTGTAGAATCAGGCAAGACATTCTATATCTTCATTTCATTCTAGATGTTCTACTGGAACTCAGGTGGGGAGGTAGTCATTAAACCCTCCGATTACCCGGGCTATACATCATTGACAGATGGTATTTTGTAGTTGTAGAATCAGGGCAAGACATTCTATATCTTCATTTCATTCTAGATGTTCTAGAGTCATAATTAGCCAGCTTACGGGATTGAATAAAACAATTTAAGCTTTTGGATGTTCTGCACTGCACGCCCTCTTTTTCATTATAAACTTCAGTGCTGTTTCAGTTTTGTATTGCAAGCTCTATTATTATGCAGATTGTTCATGTTTCAGTTTTGTATTGCAAGCTCTGTTATTATCCAGATCATGTTCTAGCCTGAGTGTTCTGTATAGATACAGCTATTTGAATTCTCAGCGCAGAGGTTTAAGCTTCATTAGACTGTACTTCTACAATGTTCAAGTCCTGCTTTCAATTCCCGAGCTCTCAAAATACTAAGGTTCTATGGGTATATTCTGCCAGTCATCGACATGGAGATGTTCTTCAGAATTCTATTTTAATTTTTAGTTGTACATCCACATAGTGGATGCATACATTTAATATTCCCAAGAAAAATGAAATGCACAACCAACCCAACTTACCAATTTTTGAACTAAAATTATTGTTAAAGTTGCTAGTATACTAAACGTCGACTCACAAGGGTTTTTCTTCCATCTTTTTAGGCTGCAAAATGTAGTTAAACAATTTATTTTCATTTTCTCTTTTAAAACAAAATCTTAATCTCTCTCTGTACGGCAAAAAATTTAGGAAGAGATAAAATAAATGTTATATAATTTAGGAAGAGCTAAAATAAAGGTTATATGAAAACACACTTATAAAAAATTAAGTTACTAGTATACAAAACATCGACTCACAAGGGTTTTTCTTCCCACTTTTTAGGCTGAAAAAACTAGTTAAACCATTTATTTTCATTTTCTCTTTTAAAACAAAATTTTTATATCTCTCTGTATTGCAAAAAAATTAGGAAGAGCTAAAATAAATGTTACAAGAAAGAATACTTATAAAAAGATTAAAAGAAAAATGTTAAAATTAAAAGGGGGTGGCTAGTCTCCTGAAGAAGCATTATATTAGGCTAGTATGTACAATTTTTTACATATATACAACCATCACATTAATCAACATCATTCACCATATACCAATATACACTCACAATGTTACATAAAGGCTGCACAGCAGCATCACAATAACGGATCTGGGCGGGGAGCGAGTAAGCCGTCAACCCCGCCGCTGAACCATGCACTCACACTTTCAAACTTATTGTTGAATAATTGAAAAATGCAAAATAATCTATGAATAATCTTTTATTTAAGATATGTTGAATGGATTGTTCTAATTGCTCCTCACATTTTTTATTTATAAATGATGTAAAAAGTATTAATTATTCATTAAGTTTAATATTTATTATTTATAAAAGATATAAATAATGTAAAAAATATTAATTATTAATTAAGTTTGATATTTATTATTTATAAATTATATAAAAGATAGAAGGATTAAACTTTTATAGAAATTAAAATTATTAAATATTAAATATTAATTAAAATTGATATTTTTAGAAAAAAAAAATTAATCTTTAAATATTTATAATAAATATAAATTTATATTCATTTTTAATATATATATATATAATTAAAAAATTAAAAACATTATTCATTTTTCTAAATTTAATATATATATATATATATATATATATATATTTATTTATTTCTTAAGAATATTCTTTTCACACATAATTCATGTTTTTTTTTGTATAATAAGCAAAAGCTATCTGGTGATAATGTGCAGAAAAAGCAAGAGCAGTGACATTACAACCACGTGGCTCTTGTTCCATAATTTACAACTTTTCAAATAGAAAATTTGGGAAAAAACAAGAAAGGGAAATATCATTTGGATGAGGGACATATTAGAATTCAGGTAAATGAAGTATTAGCAAAAAATAAATAGGGTTCTACAATTACTTCATGAAACCCTTAATAGTAAAATAGAAGTTGGTTGCAGATACGAATTTAGAAATTGATGTTTCCATTTTGAAGGCAAATCTAGAAAAGGCTCTGAGCCATATGCTAGAAATCAAGGAAATAGCAAGTTTAGGGCTATTTAGGTTGAGCAATGAGTTAGAAGGTTAAGATAATTTAAGTAAGATTATCGAAATTCCTTTTGAATTTCTAAATATAGGATAAATTTGAATCTTGGACTTAAGCAATAGTGATGTGTGTCCATCCCCTCTTGAAATGTTTGGGAAAGGGTCACATGATTCTTTATCTCCTACTAGGTTTGGGAAATGATGGGTTTTATGTTAAGACCAGTGAGTCTTTGCACCCTTCTCGCTTGACCATTCAATGGACATCTCTTTTGCATGTTGGTCACAATGGCATGCTTGCAGTCATGTTCTGGCCACACACAAGGTCTTGCTTCCTGTGCACAAGTTCTATTTGCTATATAAACATTTGTCACACTCACACACGAAGTTGTAAGCACTGTCGTGCAAGCATCGTCATGATCATTCAACAATCCATCACAAGTGTCACGCTTGTTGCGCGCACTATCGGTCAGTCACACTAAAAATATGTTGTCTTGATGGTTTGAGGCATCTTGTCGTCGAGTCGTGTTGAGTGTGTGTTTGCAAGGTCGTGTATGCACAAGTTCACTCACTCACACACTTAGTCATTTTGCTGAAGTTCTGATGACTAGATCACCCTCCAACAACCAGCCCTCCACCCTAGAATCGACTCAAATGACTGTCACCCAGAACAACACAGAAGTGTCCCAACAGGCCATTTCAATTTGCGCAGCCCGCAAGCACATCAACCAAACCTCAAGCTAGTCAACCAGAGAGTTTGACCGGGCAATGACCCAGGGACTCACTCCCCTAAAAAATTGCGTAAAAATTGACACGCATACCTGCTCTATTGACTGAAGAAACTGCGTAGACATGACGGCAGACACCCATTGTCCGTCACTATCTCCCTCAAGAAATTGCACAGTTTTTCCATCCAATCACCTAGTCAATCGGCCTGCTGCTCACCCAGAAAACTGCGCAAATTTCATAAGTAGTCCCTTAGCTTCCAAGCATCTCACTCAGCTTAAAAACTACGCAGAGATGTTCAACAGACCATCCTCCCAGCAATTGCGCAGTTTTTGTCACCAGCACTCCTATAGCCCACTGCTAGCTCCCTGGAAAAAATGCGCATTTTTTCCCGGCAAGCCTCCTGCAGCCCATTTCCAGCTCCCCAGAGGAATTGCGCAATTCTCACTGCCAAACCCCCTTTGTTTCCCGCACCACTTCCCTCAATAAATTGCACAGATCTATCCTCCATCCGAGCCAGATCCCGTAGACAGTCACTGCTGATCCGGATTGCCCATCTCAGTCTCCCAGTGACTTCTGCGCAATTTTCACTGGCAGTGCCCGGAGCTCGCATCCCAGCTTGAAATCTGCCTTGCGCAGTTTCATAGCCTTGTCCTCTTTCCCAGTCACCTGCATCCGAAAACGAACGACAATGCATCATGGTAGACTAGGAAATTTATGGATTTGATGTCGTCTTGTCATGAGTGATTGCAGATACAGGTACATGGATAAGACATGATGCAACAACGAACGGGATGAACAAGGAGAGCACATGCAAGGAGATTTTTTTCGCGAACGGACGAACGAAGAATGCATGCGAAGAGATTTGTTTACAAACGGACAAACATAGAATGCATGCGAGGGGATTTTTTCGCAAGCGAACGAACATGCGAAGCATGCCAAAGTATAAGCGAGCGAGCGACGTGCACATGAGACATCAAGCGAACACCAACGACTCCGCACACCTTGCCATGCGGAGGTGAAGCTATGATACACCAAGAGCACATCCATCACTTAGTAGCATTGTAGCTCGACATGGACACCACCACCAACATGAACATACCAACACTGTCGTGTCGAGTCGTGTCATGAGTCATCTCGGCCACATCACTACTGTGGACCATATTGTTGTAAATCAATGTAATGTAATGTGGAAGTCCAAGAGACCCACATGTAATATGAAGAGTCATGTAAAGTTGAAGAGTCAAATAAGTCAAACAGTCATGAGGGAAGTCGAATAGTCACAAGGGCTAGTTTTACCCTTGGCTATAAATACCCCTCATTTGTACATGCAAAGGAATTTCACCTTGGCTCCTCCCACATAGCCTTGAGAGTCTGTAGTCTTTTCTTTGAGGAGCGAGCAGTGGCTCCAACGCCCCTCTTACAGGGTTAGTGATGTATGGTGTACCGATGTGTCTTGGAACTTTCACTTAATTCAGAAGCCTGATAATAGGCCAGCACGTTTTCACACATGTATTGTAATTGTTTGTAAGACTAATCTTGGAACACTTGTAATGCATGTTTCTTTAACCTATGTTAAAACAATTGAACTCTTTCAGTTGTTCTAATACATATGTTTATGAAAATGTGTTGTATAAGTTGTTAACGTTGTCTTGCCCGTGTGGGCTGCCTCACCGTACATCAGATAGAACTGTTGAAAAGTGTGCAACAAGAAATGCTTGTTGAAAATGCAACAAGATGATGGAGCTTAGTGGAAAGGAGTCGCCTTCACTAAGTGGGCCCGCAGGCAAATTATGGCGCAAAGTCTATTTTTGGATCACAGTAGGAGTGATCACAGCAGGAGTGATCATAGTAGGATTGATCACAGCAGGAGTGATTACAGCAGGAGTGATTACAGCAGGAGTGATCACAGCAGGAGTGGTCAGAGTCTATTTTTAGACTGCTAGTCAAAAATAGAAAATTCAAATATTATTGTCTCATAATAATATTTGGACTATAAACTTTATCTTATCCTCTTGGAGCACTTCAGTTTGAGCTACAGATGTGGCACATGCAGCTGACAGAAGGAAATACGCTTTTCTTATGTGTTAGTTGAGCTATTGCATGCAAGACATCAGTTAGAACTCATGTGGTTGAGTTCTGTGGAGTTGGATGAGCAGTTAATGGAGTTGTGTTCAGTTTGACTTAGTTGAACTAGTTTTATTTAGTCTAACTGATCAATAGACTAAGTGATGAGTTGTGTGAATTAGTTATTAATTAATTCACTAACTATTAACTCATAATGCAACTGAAGAATACATCAGTTAACTCAGTGCATGTACAGTTCAGTGGAGACAGGTGTTAGAGGTTGAGATTGCTATCAGTTGTGCATGAGATTGTGCACATGCATGGGATTGAGTTATGCCAATGATCTCTGCGTAGTGTGGGCCAATACCAAGTGAAATATAGCTTGTGCTCATGTGATTTATAGTGTGGGTGATTTTCACAAGGTAAATAGGAGTTTGGATCAGCCATTCTCATTCATTCTCTTGCAGTATTGTGCAGTGGAGGCAGGCAAGCAGCGGAGGAGATTTGGAGATCAGATCTGAGCTGTATTGTGTGTAACAGGTGGAGATAGTGTTGGATACTTGTGAGGAGTATTGTACTATGTATTGTTACATGTTCTCAATCAATATAATATACAGATAGTTGGGGTTTTTAGCGAGATGATTTCCCCGGGAAAATACTGTGTTGATATGTGTGATTTATGCTTCTATGTGCGCATGTTATTGTTTCTGCTTCTGTAAATTGATGATCAACGTAGAGGAGGTTATGTATTATGCATGTTTTCCACAATAGTGTATAATCGAGATAATATCTATGAATAAGTACTTAATTATTCAAAATTTCTACATGGTATCAGAGCTGGTTGATTTGTAGAAAAATTTCTACAGGATATCAAAGCAAGGATTGATCATTAGATCTATTATTCAGAAAGTGTTTACATTTTATTTCTTCAGGCAGAGTCTGTAATCGGGCCAGGTAGCCTCTGGATTCATCCTTCCTCTGGAAGGTGAGATATCCGGTGAATTCCCATACAGTCGATCTCTGTATGAGAAATACTTTGTTCTCACGAATTTTAGATCAGAAGCGGTTGAGTTTTGAGCTAGTGGAATGGTGCTCAAGGATAAACTCAGAAACATCAAGTGTGAGAATGGAGACAGTATGCCCCAGTATCTCACGAAGTTCACCCAATGTCGGGATGAGCTGCGAAGTGTGGGGGTAACTGTTGAGGATGAGGATATGATGAGTCTAGCACTCCTTGGCCTTCCTCAGAGTTGGCATAGCTACCAGGACTCAGTGAATGGAAGGGAGAAATTGCCAGGATGGGAGAGACTTTGGTCGGATCTTGTGCAAGAGGAGATTAGACGGCACACCAGAGACAGATCTTCATCTATGCATGATGAGGAGAACTGTGCCTTAGCAAGTAAGGCGAAGAAGGGGAAGGGGAAGGTTTCTCTTTCCGAATCCAGTTCTTCCAATGATGGGAAGAAGGTTGACAAGTCGAAGGTGAGATGCTTTCGTTGTCATGAGTTGGGCCATTATGCTACTAATTGCCCAAAGAAGAAGTCCAAGAAGGGATCCGGGGAAGGATCTGAAGGTGAAGCAGCCTCACTTGCTTCACAGTTTGAGTTGGACTTCACACTCTTCGCATGCATGGTTTCATTCATGGTGGGAAGTGGTTGGTTTCTTGACAATGGAGCTTCTTTCCACATGACCGGTGACAAAAGTTTGTTCAATACTTTGGAGGAGAAAGATCTCCATATACTCATAGGGATGGGTGATGATGAGAAGTATAGTGTCTCAGGTGTAGGCACGGTTATTTTTCAGAGGGAGCATGGAGCTCGCCTTACCTTGACCGATGTCAAGTATGTACCAGGACTGAAGAGAAACTTGGTGTCGATCGTAATGCTGGAAAACAGAGGCTATGATGTAGTCTTCAGTAAGGGAAAGGTTTTCCTTATACACATCATCACTAGACAGGTGAAGCAGATTGGTTCACGGGTCAAGAACCTGTATGCTCTTGAGGTTCAAGATGCATGCAAAGCCTTGAGCAGCGAGGCAACTGATGGAGACTTGGTGGTTGAGAGGGAGCGTATATTACCTCTCAACATGTAGAGCCAAAAGAAGTCTCAGACGATTGTGGAGGAGCCACGATTGGTGTAGCAGCTTCAAGAGGTTTTCGAGCAGCCACAACAAGGGAAGTTGAGAGGAGATCGAGTAGAGATATCTACTCATGCAGAGACCTCCAGTAGGGGGAAACTTCGAGCCAGGTGGGCAGAGGGATCGCATGCAGCCATACCTCCAGGTAGGAGGTGGGGTGATGTGGATTGATTGTCTCAAGGAGGAGGGGCAGGATCCTTGAGGTACCCAACCTCTTGGATGAGACCTTGCTACGGGAGCCCCGACGTGGAGCAGCGGGAACTGACTGATTGGGTAGAGATAGATGTGGATGGAGCAGCAGAGAGAGTGACAGTGTAGGGAATCCCAGGACAGCGCATAGCATGTAGGTTGCAGCAATGCGAGAGGCACAAGTATTTTGCACGGTGCTAGGTGGCACAGAGAGGTGTGCAATGGTGCGAGATGCATGGAGATGTTGCAGTAGCACAGATGTCAGAGAGGGAGCACTTGTTAGCAGCAGGTAGAGCTTCATCATCAGAGTATGTTCCTAGCCCAACAGAACAGTTAGTTGGGAGTGTTTTTTTTCCAAGTGTTGTTGGAGCAAAGTGGACTGGGCAGATGTGTTGCATGCAGAACATTCCAGAGTTACAGGATCGGGTTTGAGAGGAAGCCTTTCTTGTTGAGAGGGAGTGTTGAAAAGTGTGCAACAAGAAATGCTTGTTGAAAATGCAACAAGATGATGGAGCTTAGTGGAAAGGAGTCGCCTTCACTAAGTGGGAGTCGCCTTCACTAAGTGGGCCCGCAGGCAAATTATGGCGCAAAGTCTATTTTTGGATCACAGCAGGAGTGATCACAGCAGGAGTGATCACAGCAGGAGTGATCACAGCAGGAGTGATCAGAGTCTATTTTTAGACTGCTAGTCAAAAATAGAAAAGTCAAATATTATTGTCTCATAATAATATTTGGACTATAAACTTTATCTTATCCTCTTGGAGCACTTCAGTTTGAGCTACAGATGTGGCACATGCAGCTGACAGAAGGAAATACGCTTTTCTTATGTGTTAGTTGAGCTATTGCATGCAGGACATCAGTTAGAACTCATGTGGTTGAGTTCTGTGGAGTTGGATGAGCAGTTAATGGAGTTGTGTTCAGTTTGACTTAGTTGAACTAGTTGTATTTAGTCTAACTGATCAATAGACTAAGTGATGAGTTGTGTGAATTAGTTATTAATTAATTCACTAATTATTAACTCATAATGCAACTGAAGAATACATCAATTAACTCAGTGCATGTACAGTTCAATGGAGACAGGTGTTAGAGGTTGGGATTGCTATCAGTTGTGCATGAGATTGTGCACATGCATGGGATTGAGTTATGCCAATGATCTCTGCGTAGTGTGGGCCAATACCAAGTGAAATATAGCTTGCGCTCATGTGATTTACAGTGTGGGTGATTTTCACAAGGTAAATAGGAGTTTGGATCAGCCATTCTCATTCATTCTCTTGCAGTATTGTGCAGTGGAGGCAGGCAAGCAACGGAGGAGATTTGGAGATCAGATCTGAGTTGTATTGTGTGTAACAGGTGGAGATAGTGCTGGATACTTGTGAGGAGTATTGTACTATGTATTGTTACATGTTCTCAATCAATATAATATACAGATAGTTGGGGTTTTTAGCGAGATGCTTTCCCCGGGAAAATACTGTGTTGATATGTGTGATTTATGCTTCTATGTGCGCATGTTATTGTTTATGCTTCTGTAAATTGATGATCAACATAGAGGAGGTTATGTATTATGCATGTTTTCCACAATAGTGTATAATCGGGATAATCTCTGTGAATAAGTACTTAATTATTCAAAATTTCTACAAGAACCTTTCCCATAAACTTGTTATAATGATCGTCGCACTTGCGCGGACTACTTCGTTGAGTGTTGTATGTGTTATTCCTTCTTGTGTGTGTGACTATCGCATCCGTGTGGACTGCTCTGCCGGAAACTGCGCATGCCCTGTTGTCTTGTGTGTCTCTGAAAAAGTTGGGACTTTTCCCTTTCGACTAGAGACTCACTTCCACCCTCTCCCTCTGCGGTGAAAGAACCTTGACACAAGTAACACTAGCACTCACCAGGCACGTGAACCTTGTTGTTCGAAGACAAAGCAGACCACTCTCATGTGCTGACAAGCAAGAGCTAAGGCAAACATTTAAGATAATGGCAACCGGGCCATCATACCGGATGGGACTCCTACACCAAATGGTGTGAGGTCTAGTTGGGACTTCATACCGGGGAGATCCCCTAAATGTTGGCAGGTCCAGCACTGTCAACATTTCTGGCGCTAGAAGGAGGGCCACCAATTGTTTATGGTTGAATGTCCTCTCACCCCCACTCATCAATCATCTGGTCAAGGTAGTAACTCGCACTCCCTCTCACCTACGCATGACTCTGAAGTTGGTTACTCCTCACCTCCCATACGTGAACATGAAATTTTGTATCAGCACCTCTGCTCCATCTGTCCCATCACCCATCAGTTCGCGAAAGTAGTCGGACTGATCCCAAGAATACATCATCTTCCATACGCATCAAGAAATCCAAAAACCACTCCCATAGGGGTTGTTGTATCATTAGTGGAAGAAGCAGTTCTTGCCACACTTGAAGGTCTAGAAGAAGTTGTTGAGAACGGAGAGGAACCTCTGGTCTTCCAACAGGGAGAACGAGACACCCTCATGATCTTGGGCTCAGACTCCGGTACAGGAGGCGGAGGGGAAGGCAGCGGAGGAGGCGGGGGTGGAGATTAACCAACAGACTCAAAGTCGAAACCATCAGATTTTGAAGAGGAGGAGGACGAAGAAGAAGAAGAAGACATGGCTGACCAAAATATGGAATGGATGACTCAGGGACCATTGGCTCTCCCGAGTTCTTTGCTTAGGATGCCAAAGCGCTCGGAGAGAATGCTCACAAAGTTTTAACCTGACAGCAGAGTGAAGGCAGAAGATCACTTCGACAACTTCTACCTACAACTGCAGACGCTCGAGATACGGTACGACGATGTTGCATGTAGATTGTTTCTGTGTACCTTGGATGGTCATGCAGTAGTATGGTATCACAACCTTCCTGTCAACTCCATCCATAATTGGGGTACGTTCAAACGCATGTTTCTGGAAAAAAAAATGATGACAAGACCCTAGCCATGTTGCTCAAAGAATTGGGAAGCCTCAAGATGGAGGGGAAAGAAAAGGTAAAAGATTTCAATCAGAGGTTTTTGTGCATATTGAATAAGTTTGCAGTGGACACGAAACCTCATGACTCCATCACTGTCGATTACTACACATCTGCACTTCCAACTAGCATTGTGCAATTCATCAAGCGAGCTAGGAAACCAACATTGTTAGAAAAATGCGAAAAGGCAATCGTTGTTGACCATGACCTGTGCGTGATTGGAGTCATCAAAGATGACAAACCAGTGAAAGACTCCATAGACGCAAGCAGGAAGCCCCAAGCTGCAGCGAGCAAGGGTAAAGACAAGAAAGCAAGTGATATTGAAACCCTTACTCGTCTTGTCAAGAACTTGACAACAGAAGTGTCTGAGCTCAAACAACGAACAGTTGACACATCTGTGAGCAGCCGGCCGCCCAGACAAAGATAAGGAAGCATGTCATCATGCAGTAATCAATTCCAGACTAAAACTACGCAGAGCTCCAGCTCCGTGTTCTAGGTCGAACAGTGTGCAAACAACAAATTTTGCTCATTTCATGAAGATGAGCACCCGGAAGGGTCTTGTTTGGAATGGAAACTAGTTGCAGGCTCAGTATGCGATCACATGCAAAACATGACGAGCAGTACGCAGGGACATCCAGGAGACACGGATGATGACAAAGATGCTACAACTGATGAGACTTCAAGCACTAGGCATGTGGTCAACATCTATCAGTGCTCACAAGCAGCACAGAAGACAAACACCGAAAAGCAACCCCAAAAGCAAAATGGTTGTTATAATCTCAGAAGTCAAGGGGCTACCCCTACACTTTGGGAGATGCAACAAAGGCTCAAACTGCTGAGGAAGGTTGATCCACCAGCTGTCCAAAAGCAGAAAACACAAAGCAAACTCGGGAAGACAGTGGCAGACAAGATTACATCCATGAGTAGCAAACTACAGAACACCCTGTCAAACAACACGAATACCAATCTCACCCAGACATCTCGGTGAGTCTACCCGCTCTGGATTACAACATTGTGGAAGACATGAAGAAAATTCGTGCAAACATCAATTTGTTTGAGTTGGTGAAGATTCAGAGTTAGCGAGACATCTTGTTGCGCGCACTAAGGCAGACATCTATGGACAACATAGCCTCTACGAGCAAGGGAGAAAGCACACCTTCTAGATCACTTTCAGTTGTGCTAAACACACTCTGGATGGAAGAAGCAAACTTTGTTTTCCCTCCCTTCCTACTTTCATTTGAAATCTTTAACCATAATGTTCACAACTCTTTGGTTGATTCTGGCGCGGCAGCGAATGTTATGCTGCTCTCCGTTGCCAAAAGGATCAATTTGCAATGGAGCAAGACATCCGCGCAGATCATCCATACGATCGGACGTCAGTACCAGCCATTGGTGAACTTCGGGATGTGATCATCCTACTATCTCATGACAGTCGAGTTCACCAGTGCATAAACATTTTTGTTGTGGACATACCGGAAGCGTATGGCTTACTACTCAGCAGAGACTGGTCAGCAAGATAAACGGATACTTTGTTGACTGGTCACACATGTGGCTTCCGTACAAGGGCAAAAGCAATCAAATCCGAGTGTTATCCAAGAGATACATGAGGCACAATGTCACTCCCATCAATGGCGAGAATGAACCGTTGGCCTTCGCAGAGCTCATGTTTGGCAACTGCCTCTTGGAAACAACGTTGGGGTGTTATCGCACACAGCCAAATCAGACCTCACCAGACACGCAGTTGGGTCTCCTTCCTTTCCCAACTGATGGAAATGAAACTTGTACATTGTATTGTAATATTAGTAGCAGTAGTAGTAGTGACGGCAGTAGTAAAAGTGCATCGAACGGTCCATGTACAGACAAGTTGTGGACCATGTACTTCGACGGATCAAAGACATAGGATGGCTCTGGAGCCGGGTGTGTCTTGATTGACCCAAAAAATAGGAAACATTTGATTTCAAGTCGCTTGGAGTTCGAGTGCACAAACAACATTGTTGAATACGAAGCACTCATGTTGGGCTTGCAAAAAGCCATTAGCCTCAATGTGGTCGCGCTCAAAGTGGTAGGTGATTCGGAAATAGTGGTACGGCAGGTACGTAACACCATACATTATTTGTCACCTCATCTCAAAAGTTACCAGCAAGAGGTATGATGACTGATCTCTAACTTCCAAGCATTTAATACCACTATTGTACCAAGAACGCGTAATGCAGCTGCCAATTCTTTAGCAAACACAGCTTCTAGAATGTCATTGCTTAGGGATAGATTTATTGTTGAAATTTTGTATAGGCTTTCTATCCCGGATAATATAACTAATTTACGCGTGTTTGACGATGATCAACAGATACTGGATTCATGGCCAACATTGATATCTTCAAGGATGCAGCGATTGACAAAGACAAGCATGAGTAGTCTCTGCAAGTTGGGGTTGATGACAAGAAAGGCAACCTCATCCCCAAGGGTGTGGTATCTTTGGAAAAGCTCTATCACTTGCAAGACCACTTTCAGGAACCAAGGAACAGTAAAACCCACAACTCTACCATGATGCACGAACTCATTAACTTGGGAATAGGCAGGAGCAGCAAGCCTTTGTCTGCTTGTTCAAACAGTATTGGGATGTGTTCGCATGGACATATGATGATCTAAAAACTTACGACACGCGAATAATCCAACATATCATTCCGATCAAAGAAGGGGTCAAGCCATATCAGCAGAAGCTGAGGAAAGTACATCTATCACTTGAACCCCTCATACAGAAAGAGCTCACCAAGTTGTTGGATGCATGGATCATATACAGAGTTTGTCATTCCACATGGGTTTCAAACCTTGTTCCTGTATGTAAGAATTCTGGGGAAATCCACTTGTGTGTTGATTTCTAGAACTTGAACCGCGCCTCAGACAAAGACAATTACCCTGTGCCGTCTATGGAGCACATTTTGCAGACAGTATCTGGGGCAAAAATGTTTTCCTTACTTGACAAGTTTTCAGGATATAATCAGGTCCTGGTAGCAGAACCTGGTCGACTCAAAACCACCTTTCGTACCAAGTGGGGTATGTTCGCATACAGACGAATGTCATTTGGGCTTGTGAATGCAGGCGCAACCTTTCAATGCGCCATGGACATCTCCTTCCGAAGACTCATCAGACAGAGTGTAGTGGTGTACCTCGATGATGTGGTTGTGTTTTCAAGAAAACGGGAAGACCACATATGCCATATGAAGAAAAAATTTGAGAAATGTCGGAAACACGGGATTTCCGTGAATCCCAAAAAGACCATATTTACAGTGTTTGAGGGGAACCTCCTTGGGCACATCGTTGCCAAAAGCGGGATCAAGGTTGATCTAGACCAGGTCCAGACTATTACACAGATCCCTAACCCATCCAATAAGAAAGCAATGTCGTCCTTCTTGGGAAAGATAAACTTCCTTCAAAAGTTCATCTCGGACTATGCGCAAATAGTAAAACCAATGCAAGACATGATCAAGAAGGATGAAGTCTACAAATGGGGAAAGAGGGAAAAGTACGCACTCGCCCGTATCAAGCAGGCTATCGCAGAAGCGCCTGCACTCTACAGCCCAGATTTCAACAAAGACTTCTTGATATACACCTTCGCCTCCGACAACTCGCTCACTACAGTATTCACTTGGAAGGACAAACTCGACGACAAACGTCCCATCTCCTTCATGAGCGCAAGCATGCATGGAACTGAACTCAACTACCTCGTCATTGACAAACAAGCATATGCAGTATACAAGGCGGTGAAACACTTCAGACCCTACTTGTTGAAGAACCATGGCATAGTGTATATGCCTCACCCAGCAGTCCACTCACTGCTCGTATAGCAAGATCTGGGTGAACGACGTGTGAACTGGATGACAGGCTTGCAAGAGTATGATCTTGACATCAAGCCAGTTTAGATTTTCAAGGGTCATGGTCTCTGCATACTCGCAGCTGAGGTCATACACGCACAGGAGGAAGAAGCAAAGCTCTCCGGTTGGGAGCAAGAAATTGAAATATATGATGTAGTGCGAGCACCACCCACTGCATGCGGAAACTCTTGGTACGAAGATGTGTGTCAGTACCTTGAGCACATCACCATACCCTCTCACTTCTCCATCAGACAAAAGAGAGCATTGCGCCTCAAAGCTTCAGCCTATCACTTGGTGCATGGAGTGCTTTACAGAAAGCACAGTAACAGAATCTTACTCAGATGCCTAGAGGCACATGAATAAGAGAAGGTTTTGCAAGATTTGTATGTCGGACCAGTCGGGGGTCACTTTGTGGGAAATACCACTGCACATAAAGTTATGTGAGTCGGTTTCTATTGGCCCACATTATTCAGGGATGCACATGCTTATGCCCGCAAGTGCCTGGTCTGTCAGTGATGCGTCGGAAAAACATGAAGGTCAGCAGCCCCACTGCACCATGTTGCAATGACTGAACTGTTCCAACAATGGGACCTGGACATCACTGGGGAAATTTTCCCATATCTGTCAAAACAACACCGCTACATTTTGACAGCAACCGATTACTTCATGCAGTGGACAGAAGCAGCTCCACTCAAGCAAGTGAATGACCAAGAAGTCATCAGCTTCCTCCATTAGAACATCATCTCACGCTTTGACATCCTGGTATCACTTGTGTTTTAAAATGCAACTTACTTTTCATCTTTTAAGCTTTATGATTTTTCATTGCAATATGGTATTGTGCTGAAACACTCATCTAACTACTACCCATAGGGAAATGGTCTCGCAAAATCCACGAACAAAAACCTTATCTGTATAATCAAAAAGACCATTTACTCTGAGCAGCGTAACTGGCACTCTGCCTTGACGAATGCCTTATGGGCTGACCGCGTAACACCCAAACCCTCTCTAAATACCTCACCATACTTCCTGGTCTACGGGAAATAAGCCATCCTACCACCCAACATCTACTTGCCTACGCTTCAGTTGTCTCAAGAATCCCAAGGCAAGCATTTTCTGCTAGTTTAGCATAGAATGGATACACTTCACAAACTACAGGAAGAAAGGATGAAAGCGAAAGAAAAGTTCACTCCACCAAAACTGTATCAAGAGATGGTTCGACAAGAAGTCTGCAGGGAAAGCTAACTTTGATGTTGGTGACTTAGTCTTGAAATGGGATAAACCCCATAAAGACAAAGGCAAGAATACGAAGTTCCAGTCCTTGTGGATTGGTCTGTACATTGTACATGAGAAGCTTGGCCCACACACATACCGTCTGCAATCACTTGACGAGAGGATTGACAAACTTCCTGTCAATGGCCAAGATCTCAAGCATTACTTTTAGTAAGCCGGGGTTGCGCCCCACACTATGTACATAGTTTTTTTACTGCTTATTGTTTTGCTTTTTTGCTTTGCTTACTGTTTCTATTTCGTTTGGTTTTGTTTGTTTAGTATCCTGCTATCTTTGGTTTCTAAATAATGTTTTCCTTTACTAAGTTATGTCTTTTGAATGAGTATGTAGTTGAGATCTAAAGAGTCTTGTGACACTGTAGCACTTGGCATGTACTGCTTTCGTCTTCTCTGTGCTTGGTTGTAACCTTCGACCGATGAAGTCTTGACAGAAAATATGAGCCGTCTGCAAGGGAAGTTTGGGTATAACCATGAACCTGTGTCCACACTGGGAAACCCCATGCCTATACTTAGCCTTCTGCTCTGTGTGATCAAGCTCATCCAACTAGTAGAAACGGAGAAGGGGAAAATATGAATGAGAAAACCTATGTCAGAGGTCTTACATGCTTCTCTGAAGGAACAACCTCTTATTCTCTCAATAAGTCGGGATCCCTCTTCCGCCCCAAAAATAAATAAGTGCCTGTGCACAGTCCTCCTAAAAAAAATAGAAAGGCGAAAGAAGAGAAAGGATTCCTACGCAGAGAGGTGAAGCATGCAACTCCACCAGGGTACTGAACAGGCTCTCTCGTAGTGGAGCAATGTGTGTGTTCTTGCATGACTCTATCGGGGTATTGTCCAGGGCTGCTGGCAGTGGAGCAACACCAAAGATGAAAACTTATACTCTAACATTTTTTAACTCACGAACCAAACTACCATTCCCAATTTCGAAACATTGTAATCAAGTTGAAACTTCTTGTTGTGCTTAACTGAGTTGGTGAAAGGTGAACCATGTCTATCCATGGGGTAAGTGGGAAAGCCGAAGTAACCTACACAGCGATTCAATACTCCCCGAAAGACCAAGGCCCTGTGCTGTAACAGAAAATCTAGATTTCAACCAATGTGTCGCCAAGTCTTGTAGCAGTTGCAACACCCTCCAAAATTTTGGCCTGCATCCAATTTCAAAGCCTTCCTTGGGTTTTTCATTGATCTTTTCAAGAAGTTGGGCTCGTCCCGTGAGCTCGTAGTGAGTCTTGGCACCCTCCTTGCTTGATTGTTCAACGGACATCTCTTTTTCATGTTGGTCACAATGTCATGCTTGCAATCATGTTCTGGCCACACACAAGGTCCCGCTTTGTGTGCACAAGTTGTATTCGTTATGTAAACATCCATCGCACTCACACACGAAGTTGTATGTATTGTCGCACAAGCGTCGTCGCAGTCATTCAATGGTCCATCACAAGTGTCGCTCTTGTCACTCGAACCGTTGGTTAGTCACACTGAAAATATGTTGCCTTGATGGTTTGAGGCGTCTTGTCACCAAGTCATGTTGAGTGTGTTTTCTTAAGGTCGTGTATGCACAAATTCATTTTCTCACACACTTAGCCATTTTGCAGAAGTTATGACGACCGGATCACCCTCCAACAGCCGAACCTCCACCCTAGAATCGACTCGACCGACTGTCACCCAGAACAGCGCAGAAGTGTCCCAACAAGCCATTTCAATTTGCGCTTTCCGCAAGCACATCAACCAAGCCTCCAGCTGGTCAACCAGAGAGTTTGACAAGGAAGTGACCCTAGGACTCACTCCCCTAAAAAATTGTGCAAAAGCTGCCAAGCATGCCCGCTCCGCTGACTGAAGAAACTACGCAGACATGTCGAAAATACACCCAGTGTCTGTCACTGTCTCCCTCAAGAAATTGCGCAGTTTTTCCAACTATTCACCTAGTCAGCGGTCTACTGCTCACCCAGAAAATTGCACAAATTTCATGAGTAGTGCCTCAGCGGCCCAACATCCCGCTCGGCTTAGAAACTGTGCAGAGCTGTTCAGCGGGCCAACCTCCCAGCAATTGCGCAATTTTTGTCACCAACACTCCCGCAGCCCGCTACCAACGCCATGAAAAAATGTGCATTTTTTCCTGGAAAGCCTCCTACATCCTACTGCCAGCTCCCTGGGGGAATTGCAAAGTTTTTACTGCCAAACCCCTCTGCTGCTCGCACCACTTCCCTTAAGAAATTGTGCAGAGATGTCCTCCTGCCGAGCTATATCCCACGAATAGTCACCACTGATCCGGATTGCCCATCTTAGTCTCCCAGTGACTTTTGCACAATTTTCACCGGCATTATCCGAAACTCGCATCCCAGCTTGAAATATGCCTTGCGCAATTTCATAGCTTTGTCCTCTCTCCCAGTCACCTGCATCCGAAAGCAAACGACAATGCATCATGGTAGACTAGGAGATTTATGGATTTGATGTCATCTCGTCATGAGTGATTTCAGATACAGGTACATGGATAAGACATGATGTGACGACAAAATGGATGAACAAGGAGAGCACATGCAAGGAGATTTGTTCGCAAACGGACAAACGAAGAATGCATGCGAGGAGATTTGTTTGTGAACGGATAAACACAGAATGCATGCGAGGGGATTTTTTTACGAACAGACAAACATGTGAATCATGCCAAAGTACAAGCGAGCGATGAGTCATCTCGGACACATCACTATTGTGGGCCATATTGTTGTAAATCAATGTAATGTAACATGGAACTCCAAGAGACCCACATGTAAGATGAAGAGTCATGTAAATTTGAAGAGTCAAATAAGTCAAACAGTGATGGGGTAAGTCGAACAGTTACAAGGGCCAGTTTTACCCTTGGCTATAAATACCCTTCATTTGTACATGCAAAAGACTTTTCACCTTGGCTCCTACTACATAGCCTTGAGAGTCTGTAGTCTTTTCTTTGAGGAGCAAGCAGTGGCTCCAACACCCCTCTTACAGGGTTAGTGATGTATGGTGTACCAATGTGTCTTGGAATTTTCACTTAATTTAGAATCCTGATAACAAGCCAGCTTGTTTTCACACATGTATTGTAATTGTTTGTAAGACTAATCTTGGAACACTTGTAATGCATGTTGCTTTAACCTGTGTTAAAACAGTTGAACTCTTTCGATTGTTCTAATACATATGTTTATGAAAATGTGTTGTATAAGTTGTTAACGTTGTCTTGCCTATGTGGGCTACCTCGGCAAACATCAGACAGAACCTTTCCCATAAACTTGTTGTAATGACCGTCGCACTCGTGTGGACTACTACGTTGAGTGTTGTACGTGCTATTCCTTCTTATGTGTGTGATTGCCGCATCTGTGTGGACTGCTCCGCCGGAAGCTGCGCATGTCCTGTTGTGTTGTGTGTCTCTAACAGAGTTGGGACTTTTCCCTTTCGAATGGAGACTCACTTCCACCCTCTCCCTTTGCAGTGAAAAAACCTTGACACAAGTAACACTAGCACTCACCAACCACGTGAACCTCGTTGTTCGAAGACAAAGCATACCACTTTCATGTGCTGACAAGCAAGAGCTAAGGCAAACATTTAAGATAATGGCAACTGGACCATCATACTGAATGGGATTCCCACACCAAACGGCGTAAGGTCTAGTTGGGACTTCATACCAGGGTGATCCCCTAAATGTTGGCAAATCCAACACCGTCAACATGGAGTAACCTTGTTTTAGAGGAAGATAGTGGGATGCAGGTGAATGTGTGAGGTGATATCTCCTAAGATACATACAAGGGGATAACGAGGAGGTGGATGGCGTTTCTTATGGGAACCTAATACCAAGATATGACCCTCTCAATAATCCCACTCAATCTTCCTGGATGCGATTGATTAATGGCGCTGGTACAGCGCGGCTCTTCCGAGCGGGAAAGTGGCGTGGCCACATGGCCATCCACGTTGTAACCAAGACGCCCACCGCCATAATTTATGGCGTTTTAATGCAGTCTGAAAGCCGAGAAACATTAATGATGGGTGAGGGTCTAGGCTACCTAATTTTGATCCTTAAGATGGAGACTGCGGATCGCCTCCCCCTTGTTCTGCCTCCTCTGGCCTGTAACTGCCTCCCCGTTGCTGCAGAGCCGAGCTCTCGAACGACCATGGGGAGAAGGTGCCAGATCCTTTGTTGCATTGAGATGAACGAAGGTGCCCACTTCTCGCACAACCTGCTTTGCTGCTACAGAGTTGCTGCTCAGGCCCTGAATTCTGCCTCTGGTAACCAAATTCCTCACTCTCCTGCCTCCACGAGCCATTCCATCCCTTCTCCTGCTCCTCCAAGCACCCGACATACCGAAATTCACCAAGCAAATATGCCCCGTTTGAGGCACAGAATGAGAAGTCGAAGAGGTAGCAGCCGAGGCAGAGCAACCCGCCCTCCCTCGCTGTCCCCGTCTGACCCGACTCCTGCGGATTCCTCCTCGCCCTCGACTGATGCTCACTGCACAGGTCGGTATCCCAACACCCGCAGTGGCAAAGGGCATGCCCAGCAGACTGGTTTTAGGCGTGATGCGGAAGCCCAACACCCCCCTGATGACTCTATGCCGATGATGAATCCCTGTCATTCAACCCAGTTCCAGTTTAGATGCACTTTGGAGCGCCCTTGTATTATCGCCACCATTTCTGTCGCCTTCAGAGAGGAGCCACAGAGCACTGTCATCCCGGCTCACATCATTCAGGACAGGACTGGCACTAGCAGACGGAACACTCATGGTAGCAGCTCAAGGACTCACAGATCTCCTGGTGACACTCTGAACTAGACGGACGTAGCTCGCTCTGAACCGAACGATCTGAACCGGACAGACAACACTCTAGGCGGTAATGTGAAGTGGAAGCTACGACGAGCATTCCAGGTGGCAAGACGTAGACGGAAGCCACGACAAGCAGACAACAGCATGACGTCGAAGATGTGTATGCCTACGAGTGTCTCATCGTGGAGGAACCTCTACCACATGTTGACACCTAGCAGGCCGCGGTTCTTTATTCAGGTTTTTAGACACCCGGTCACCATCTTTGGGGTCTTTTTTGTAGTTTTGTTGTAATTGTTGTTTTTTGGGGTCAATTTTGTTTCTTGTTTTGCTCAAAAAACTCTTATGCATGGGAATTACAGGCTGGTTCCCCTGTGTGGGCAGCTCACACCATGATTTTTGGACTGGTTTCCCCTTATGGGCAGTCTCTTTTTCAGTTACTGTTTGTTAATACTTGGTAAACTCTGAGACAGGTTCTGTAGAGGCCAATGCCTCCATGTATCATTATTTTTTGTCTCTTTAATAGATTTAGTCTTATTTATAAATAAATAAATCCCACTCAATCTTTTATGGAAAGAAATTCCTATTTATATCATGTTCAAATTAAGATTGTTCGAAAGATTCATCGAGGTAAATAAAAAACTACTCCATCACACCATAGAATGGAACAACACCCCTCTAAGGCTCCCAAATTATCGTGTTATTCCTTAGTTTAGGTCTCAAGCATCCCTCAAAAAGATTAGCCATTACTTGTCTATTTTAAATTCATGAACTAATTTTTTTTTGGGGTAAGAAATTATGGGTGATAAGAATAAGATAATTGGAAACCTTGGAAAAGTCCTATAGGCATGACATTTTTAAGCCTCGTCTGCTAATGGGAATTAAAATGTTTTAGTGATGGATTAATTCTTTTACTAAATGTGTATTGTTTTAAATTAGGTTTTGAAGACAACTATAAGCATTTGGACTTTATTTTGTCTATTATTAATATGTATGGTCCATATGGTTGAAGACAATATTATTAATAGGTATGGTCCATATGGTTGAAGACAATAATTTTGGGATGGTGTTTTCTTCCTAGATTATGTTAAAAAGGGAGAGAACTAAGAATTTTGGGATGGTGTTTTCTTCTCAGTATTATTTAAAAAAAAGAAGGGAATTAAGAATTTTGGGATGGTGTTTTTTTTTCTAGGATTGTGTTAGAAAAGGAAAGGAACTAACATATGAGACCTAAACTTTACTTTGAGCAAAGCAAAGATTTAAGGTGAATCACCTAGAATTGGTAGATTGTTGGATTATTTTGGACACATAATTATAGTTGGGTTAGTTAACATGGAATCCATCAAATTAATGTTTATATGGTAAAAGAATCAGATGGAGTGGAGGGGATTTCTCAAATACATGATAGGTTTTTAATTTTTTATTAATGATATTGATAGATTTAGATTATGCGAGGGATCTAGAGGGTATGACTACTCCCTTTTTATAATTAAGTTAGAGAATCAAGCTAATAAAGTAGCTAGGCCTTCCAAAATTAAAAAAATTTCATTGAAGAGTGATGATTTTAAGGCTTTGGTTAATAGATAATATGTAAAACAAGACATAAATGTTAGGGGACCTTCTAGTTATCAATTTTCTTGTTTCTTTAAAAAAAAAACCTTAAAGAAGTCATGGTGACCTAGGTTTCTAACAAAAAAGAAGAAGGGAAAGTATGTGTTAAAATTGGAAACCAGGGCAAAACTTCATGTGGGTCATCTTATTCATGGCTAATAATATTTTTATTAGATTCCTCTCGTCGAGAGGTGTAGGATTGATATAAAGATCATCCAATTCCGATAAGTATTCATGGAGATATGAATTTATTTTGATTATGGAATTATTATCAAGCCGACCTACAACTCATGTAAGCTCAGAAGCCCAACAGTCACATCTATTCACCCACCAACGTTGTGTATAAATATAAGAGGACTTTTCCTCATTTGGACTCACTCATCTCATCACATCTCTCTCTCTCTACTGCGCAGATATGAGTCTCTTCTCTACTGCGCTGAAATGGGTCTCTCTCTCTCACACATGTGAAGCCGGAAACTGCTGAAACTGAAGCTGCAACTGCAGAAGTAAAGATTGACTTGCGTGGCCTAGAAGATCTCCTCTTTGGAACTGTGTTGTAGGTTCATCTGAACCTCCTTTGAAAGCCGCAACTTTTGGTGGTGGAATGAAGTCAATCCGACGAACGGTTTGCAAGATATCGACTGCCCTAGTTTGAAGCCGAAAACTGCTGAAACTGAAGCTGCAACTGCAGAAGTAAAGATTGACTTGCGTGGCCTAGAAGATCTCCTCATCTGAACTGCGTTGTAGGTTCATCTGAACCTCCTCTGGAAACCGAAACTTTTGGTGGTGGAATGAAGTCAATCCCACTGTCGGTTTGTGAGATATGGTCTGCCCTAGTTTGATAATGAAGCCGCTAATGCTGATGCTACTGATCTAGGGTTCGCTACTGCTGATATGAATCAAATTTATTGTACTATTTCTCGCTGCTGAATTATTGAAGATAAAAGAAGATTTGATCAAAGGGTTTCCCCACACATTGTGGGGTTTGTCCCTGGCTAGCCGCCACATCTTATGTCTCTTGTCTTGGCTTGTTTTCTGTCGATCGTTTAATGTTCTATCTGCACTTTACTTTATGTACATGTGATTGCTAATCGGTGGAATATAATAAGAAAAAGAAGTAAACTGTTATAAGCATAGAACATACCATAACTTAACAGTATGGAAATGTAATTAAAGGCAACTGAACATGAAAATGCGCAAATCTATGTAAATGATGAAGAATGCAATAAATGGACTATCTAAACATGTCTTTAATTTCTCATTAATTTTGTATTAGAATTTGCTACAGGAAAAATATATTAATAGCTATTCAGTACTCACTCATGCTTCTACTTATTGACTAGGAAGAAGAGCAAGCATAGAGAATATGATAAGTACAATGAATCTAGACACATGCACAACAATGGTTCAACTAGAGATGACCCGAGGCATGCAAGCATGCATCTTCCTAGGTTTGCATGCACCTAACCTAAATAAGCAAACCCTAACATAAGGCATCTTGAATTAGAGTGTTCAACATGCACAAATGCATGTGCCACTGTCCTCAAGTCAATTGCACCTTTAAGAAGTACAACGATACCCTAAATGATTGGAAGGTCAATCTTCTACTATACCAATCCAAGTTTCGATCCCCAATGAGACATCCGACCCATTGTGAAAGGCTAAAAGAGTAGACAGAGTGGACATCCCCATGAGTTGGACCTCCTTTACAGGGGTGTCTCTAGACATCTTTGCTCTTGCTAAGTTACTTGGTATATCTAGCTTGTCAACTTTTAGATATCATGTTTGGTCACAATGGTAGTTAGTTGATTTGGTCCTAGGCTTAAGCCCAGATCATGCTACTAAACTATCGATTTCCCATGGTAATTAACAAAAATAATAATAAAAAAGTGACGCAACACCTTATCTTCTAGGAATCAACACTTACACCTAAATTGGACTAAGGATAACCTGGACCCATCTTATCTATCATTGGTGCATGCATTGCATGTGTCTTTACTCCTATGTTGCAGGAAACTTGGGCCCCCTACATTTGCATCGAGCTTCCGTTTTGAACTCTGAAGCTCAACTGAAATGCATTTTATTTTGTAAGAAATGCATTCACATGTCAAAAATGCATTTTCAAATGAAAATTGTATGATTTCTCCTTGATTTAAATGTTGGGACCCAACCCATCAATTAATGAGACTTGTAAAAACATGTAAAACCAAGTTTTTTTCTTTAAAATGATTTCACTCACATTGCACCAAAATGTTGTTAGTTAATGGTGTTGTTAAATTCTCAAGTAAAAGAACTTTCACTTAAATTTTTAACATTACCATTAATTGTTTCATAATGTTTAAAAGTGTTTCCAACCTCATTAGTCTTCATACGGAGAAAGTCGAATTTCATATCCTTTCAAAATTCAGCAGACTTAACAGTTTTCAGAATTTCAGAATTATTTTTATTAGATTCTCTTATGTATGAAAGTATGATATTAGTAATTAATCAAGAGCATCAGTGCTTTTATGTACCCCAATGTTTGTGATATTGTTTGTTGGACTCCTCTATCATGGCCTTAGCAAAAATGTACCCTTCACTCAAATCATTGATCTGGCATGCTAGATTTTTTTGTAGCATATTTTGAAGTTTAGATTAAGTAGTTTCACCAAAATCAGGTGGTGCTTACTGATGTCTCTGAGGATTGAGGTAGTGGCAAAGGACGATACCAATGATGAGAATTCCAATATAACTGATAATGAAACATTACTAATCATTTATATTTCTCATTTAAATAAGCTCTTGTTCATTTATTCATAATGATTTTTGTCAAGTTTATATATATATATATATGGCTTCATTGTTTCCACCTTTTTTGAGGGTCATATTTCCGGTGTGTTTCTGAAACAGGTATCCATTTCCTTATATCATGCAACTTACTTAATTTTGAAGAAGGATACCAAAGCGGAGGAATTGCCCGGACGATCAAAAGTGGTCAGAATCCGGGCAAAAAAATTTCAAAAAATCTTGCAGTAGACTTACTTGAATCATGTTTTCGATGGTGGAAATAGATTCTGCACCATCAAAAACCTCTGGAGCGCCCAAGATCTGTTTGACAGCTGTAACCTAGATTTACAAAAATCCCTGCCAGATTTTATCTAAATCTTGCCAGAATTTCTATGACTTTTCGAACTAAAAAGCAGTCTGTTTAGACTACGCCCTTAACTTTATTCCTTGAAGCTTTATTCCTTGAAGCTTCCGCGAAAGTAACAGTGCACTGTCCAGTCTATGATACTTCTGCACCCTCATCAACAAACTATCATCTTGCACAGAAACTATGTTGTACCTCTCTTAAATGTCATGTTCTGCAGTAACTAAAGGGCTGAGATCTACTGATTCTAGAAAGAGAAAGTGCACCCTCACTGTTCAGTTTGTAGCTGCAAAATCTTCACCGCCGTACCTTCTGATGTAGTACGAGCCTATTCCGACACCTCCTTTATTGAACTGTTTTGTGTCTGTACCTGCAACTTTAAATTCTGTGACTTTTGCGTAGGACTTGCGTGTCCCCAAAATTCAATTTTCAGGATAGTACATGTAACTATCCCCAAAACCACTTTAAATCCTACACCTAAAGGCATATATAATATGGTTCTTCCAACCTGGTTTTTATTAATCTAAAGGCATATATAAGATGGTTCTTCCAATACCTGGTTTTTATTAATCTTCAGTCCTTTTCTCTGTTATATAAGATGGTTCTTCCAATACCTGGTTTTTATTAATCTTCAGTCCTCTGTGAAAAAAATATGATTCCATGACATCCTCTGTTTTGAAATATCATAATATTTTGAATGTCCCGAAGTATAGGACTGCTGGATTTAACGCTATAGTAAACAGCTTAATTTCATATATTCCTTTTACTCTTAATAGTTTTAGCTTCAAAAAAATGATTATTCCCAAAGTAAAATGGCAAGCATCATACATAGGTTATTATAATTAAAATTGAAGGCAACCATGCTTTACAAAGGGCCCATTTCGAAAACAGAAAAATACCATAAAATGTTTGTAAATTGATAAAGACGCGAAAATTAGAGCGATCTTATACACCTTATAGAAGATTACATCAATAGATCTCAATTAGATTTTATCCAATCATCAATAATGCCAGCTAATAGTGTTGAGAGGAATCAATCGCTATAAAAAAGTTTACTTTAGGCAGGCATGGGGCACTCGGTCATGGCCTGGGGCATTTTTTAATTACATAAATGTGTGAACATGGAAAAGGAAAATTGGCGCCTTAAAACATTCTACTTCTGTCCCTCCATTTTTTGTTCTTATTAAAAGAGAAAAAATAGCGAACGTTGTTACTTAAATCAATTACTTATTAGAGATCAGAAGGCAACTATAAAAATTCAGTATTTCTAACATATGTGGGAGATGAAAATATGGAATAGGAGGTGTGTCTCCCTCCCTTTCACCATTACAGCACTTCCCGCAGACCCTCGCCCAGGACATTTTAATTATACTTTCTTACAAAAATGTGGAAACTCTGTAGAAAAGAGATAGGTGCCTCATGAGAGATTGAATGTCCTTCCACATTTGTTCTTCTTAGAAGAGATTGAAAATAGCGAAAGTTGTCACTTAGTTAGAGATAAGAAGGCAACTATAAATAATTCAGTGCTTCTAACATGAGTAGGAGATAAAAGGATGGACAAGGAGGCATGTCTCCCTCCCTTTATCTCGAACCCTGCAAGGGCTTCTCCAGCATGTAGAAGATGGCAAGCGGATGACTACAAAAGGTGAGGTAGTCGAGACTAGGTGGAGTGGAAGCTGTAAGAAAGCAACAATAAAAATGCAGTGCTTCTCACAGTAGGAGATAAAAAGATGAATAGAAGGCACGTTTCCCTTCCTTCCACAATCACAACACCTACACCTCGAACCTTACAAGGGCTTAACCAGCATGTAGAAGATGGCAAGTGGATGACCACGAAAGGTGAGGTAGTTGAGACGAGGTTCGGAGGAAAGTGTGCACTTCTAGAAAATAGCATGGAATTTTGTTCTTTACATTTGACTTCTGCTATTTTTTGGTTGCACATTACACACATGGTGATGGCAAGATTTTTTTATTGTTTTTCTAACCTGAACAAGAATTTTTTGGACAATCAATTTCTTCGAAAGATACCCTCACTTCTGCTGTTTTTTGTTTGCACATTGCACACATGGTAATGTGCAAGATATTTATATTTTACTTTTTTTTAAAGGAACAAAATTTTTTGGAGAATCAATAACTTCAAAAGATCCCCTAACTTCTGCTGTTTTTTGGTTGCACATTACAGCACTTCTAGCAAATAGCATGGAATTTTGTTCTTTACATTTGACTTCTACTGTTTTTTGGTTGCACATTACACACATGGTGATGGCAAGGTATTTATTTTTTATTTTTTAACCAGGACAAGATTTTTTAGAAAATAACCAAATACAACTATTTCATTTCATAAATGCCACAAACAGGCCAATTACAACTGTTACTCTCAAGGTGTTTGTAGTCTATCTTTATAGACATGCTCTCAAGGTGTTTGTAGTCTATCTTTATAGACATGCAGTGGCAATGGACTATATTCCGCTCATTTTCGGAGAAATTTATTAGTTATTTATTATCTACTAATAGAAACATGTCACCAAAAAAATAATACAAAAATAATATTTGATAAAACTACAGAATGGGTTACAGTAAATTTTATGTTTTACCATACATTACCATCACAAGATACCGGTTATTAGTTCCAATTAAGGACCAAATAAATTGGTAATAACAATTGAAAATCGTATAAGCCCAGTTTTATTGTCCTCCCATTTAACAGTGAGAATGTGGGTGTCCAATTAACAGAGAGCTACATTTGAACCTTGGGCTTGGCTAGCTAAAAATTAAAATTAACAATTTAAATATAAAAAAATTGAAGTCACAATCTTGAAAATTCTCATAAATGTAATATCCTACTTATACATGAAACGGTAAAACAACAAATTCTCTTTAAACACATCCTTGAAAGTTACCACATAAGATCTTGCAGATAAGAGAAAGGTGTGTGTTTTTCAGAGTAGTTCAGGCTTTGCACGCCTTTATGTCATGTAACAGTAAAAGACAATGATCAAGGAGATCACGAGTAAAGAATCCAGATGACAAATAATGAATGTTAAATCACAGAGCCAATAGCCCCAATGTAATTATGAATATTATATTACCAACCCTTTAATGGAGAGTTGCAAATGCTAAATGACTTTGTTAACAAGGGGAACCTCTGAAAATTACATAATGGACAAAAATGAACTATCAGTGATAAAAAAGTTACTACATGAAGCTGAGTTCGTCAATTATAAGGAGGAACTTGTGGGAATAAAGAGTACTCATGGATTTATTCAACCAAATGCTCAAACAATAATATTTCTAATTATAGTCGCTATCTATGCTCCCACTCTCATACCTGCAGGAAGATTTACATAAAAACTGTCAGCTTCTAATAAATGTCCACAAGGCTCTAATCAAAACTATACTCATATGTGAATATCATTCTTGCCGACAATTTAAATGGTGAATTAACTTGAAGAAGTAAAACAACACAAACACAATAAATCTCACCAACCATTTGCTAGGTTGTCATATGCTGACAGATATGTGAACTTATTTACTAGAATTTGAAATTAAAGCAAAATTTTAATAACACAGCAATATGATAAATGACTATTAAAAAGAGAACTACAAATGAGACTGAGAAGTAAGGGAGACAACTAAACTATACTCATAAATGTCCACAAGGCTCTAATCAAAACTATACTCATATGTGAATATCATTCTTGCCGACAATTTAAATGGTGAATTAACTTGAAGAAGTAAAACAACACAAACACAATAAATCTCACCAACCATTTGCTAGGTTGTCATATGCTGACAGATATGTGAACTTATTTACTAGAATTTGAAATTAAAGCAACATACTTTTAATAACACAGCAATATGATAAATGACTATTAAAAAGAGAACTACAAATGAGACTGAGAAGTAAAGGAGACAACTAAAAAAGCAGGAACGTCACTTGATAAAGTTCAAGAAACCAAAACATGGGAACAAAGCATGTAACCTCAAAAGGAAATGTCTTATTGCAGGAGTGACAATCAATAGGAGTTGACTTAAGCAGAGCTACTGAGCAGTCGGAAAGAACTTCAAAAAGTAGGTTTCTCCTTCATATGAAAGGAAGTTTGAAGATCCCAAATAATATCGAAATCTGAGAAGCAGCCATAAATTGACAAACACCCAACAGCATATGGAGACAAAATTTGATCAAAGTCAATATCAAAATCTTTCTTCCGGTCTCTCTCCATTCAATCTCCAAGAACAGTTCGAGGTGGTTGGGATGGGGTTTATTGATTTTGTTAATAAATTTAGAAGACATTTTCCTACTCAAGAAAAACACGAGCAAATATATGTGAGTATTAGCCACCAAGCAATGAATGTCAATGATAATTGTATAATAAACTACAACCAACTTCAGTTGATAATTTTGGAAAGAACTCGAACTAAAATATAGCACTCTTCTCCCTTAATGTACAATTTATGGGCATCAAGAAATATAGCAATAGCGATAAAGGACATGAACAAATTATTATCAACAGAACTCTCCTTGTTGATCTGTCCATCTATCAATAATCCAGCAACCCTTCTTTGACCACCTTACATCAAATTTGGCTTGAGAACTTCGTCAATTCCTGCCTTCTTATCCATAAAAGTGGTGTCAAATTTTTTGTATTACTGGGGGCCCTCTTAATGGCTTGTATTATTTGAAAAAATCTTGGTTCTTAAGACTTTGTAAGAGCAATAAAAGTAGAACCTACAAGAACAATAATGGAATATTATGAAGGAGGCTGCACCTTAAGACTTTTGCAAGAGCAATAGAAGTCTAACCTACATGACCAATAATAGAATATTCTGAAGGATATATTCTTTCAACAATGCATTATTTATCTAGCATTATCTTTGTAGGATTTCTGTGTTAACTGTAATTGCTTCAGACAAAACACCACATAACCAAGGAACCCTAGAAAATGAGACTTCGTTTTTTGATGACTTCATTGCTACTTAGCATACAGTTTTCACTTTACATCAATAACTTGGCAATATTCCCACAATGCGGCCCTAGGATCTTTTTTGGGTTTCCCTGTTACCATCCAAAGTTCAATATTTCCACAATCAAGTACTTTAACCATAGGGGGTAACAGTTTGAGTCATCCTTCCAGCTATAGCATGCCATCTAGTGTCTAGTCAACAGGAACCACCCCTCACGTCTTATCACTTAGAGCAATAGAAATCTACTCCACATTCATTACCTCTTGATGCACCTGCATTCAACCTCTTTCCATTAATTTTCCCCTTGTACCTGAAAACCAAAGCAAAACCTCCACCGTAAGATCTACGAAAGTTTAATAAGTGTAGGAGTTTAATTAGGTTTCATACCCATTGCACATTTTGACACTCCTATCTTCTCTTCTACACTGCCTTGCCCTCTCTAGAAGGTCCTTCTCATCACCATACCGGGCTATGTCAGTGAAGGGTCTCTTCACATTCACATCTGCTGCAAAGCTCCTCATATCCATTTGTGTTGACCCTCGCCTCCTATGACTTGCATAAAGATTAGGTTCACCCAACCTAGCCCATATTTTTGCTCAGGTTGGTTCCATCCTCTATGTCCATGGGGCCAACCACAACAATCGATGGCAGTAGATTGCTCAAATGCCTGAGTGCATAGCAGTTTCTCATCTATGAGGTCATCCTCCAACCCATATAAATATCTATCCTTTTTCCTACATAGGCGACAATGCACATATCTGACCCAATCAATACCTCCTTCCCCTTGTAGCATTTCTCCCTTCTTTTCCCAATCTCCACCTCAAACTTCACCTTCTAGCAGTTATGGCCTTTCCTTCGGCACATTTCTGAACATGTTGTTAGGTTTATACCTTGGGTGGGTGCAAGATGTTCCCAAGAATAGCTGAAACCAGCAGAATGTTGCGCCAAAGGCTTTTGTTGCCAAATCTCTTGTACTCGAGGACTCCATCCCAAACAAGTTGCCAACCCTACAATTAAGAAAGTAGTTGTGTTCCCTAACCAAATATCTTGCTTGCGAGGGGTAGACAGTACAGATTGTTGACTCCCAAATCCAGCAGATACTAGATTTGCAACTTACTACATTTTGCTTAGACGACTTGTGGAGACGAAGAGGCTTTAGCTGCCACAGTTATTAGTGACATGTGGGACCAGTGGAGGCTATCTACCTTGGACGCAGCTCTAGAGGTGAAGAGGTTGATTTTGGATGATCAGTTTTGGGTTGATATCAAATTTGTTGTGGAGTTTATAGAGCCAATTTGTGATATGTTTCATATGCAAACACAGATGGTCCATGTTTAGGTGAGATTTATGAGAACATGGACTCTATGTGCGAGAGGATCCAATCCATCACAGATAGGAAAGATCCTACTTTATGGCCACAGTTGAAATCATTTATACATGGGCATTGGAATAAACTAAACACCCCACTTCACATGGCAGTCTATGCAGTTAATCCAAAATGGTATGATCCCACAACAGGAAGGAGACCTCCTTCCCAAGATAGAGAGGTGGTGAAAGGGTTTAAGGCTGCTATTAAAAAAATATATGGTTCTACAAAAGAGGCCTCTGAGATACGAACTCAATTTGCCCAGTTTTCACATGGTCGAGGTGTCTTTGGTTCACATGATGCTTTGACTGATATGTTGAAATATGTAACTAGGTTCGGCCTTCATAACAACATATGTAATCATGATTTTATGTATTTGATGTAAAGAGAAAAATAAATTTATTATTGTCATTCTTGAGGCATTGGTTTCATGCTCAAAAGAAATTTATTTATAGGTCAAGGACCCATTTAGTGCTTTTAGGGCTTGTCATTGATTCTACAAGTCAATTGAGTCATTGTCATGTATGGAAGACCCTTTTGGGCATGCTACATATTGTAAAGAAATTTATTTAAGTCATAAAAGAGTCAAGACCCTCCAAGACCTTGTCAACAAGCTACAAGAAGTCGGCCTACATGGAAGATGAAATCGACCTCATGGAGGCAATTCATACCCCTAGAAAGCCTATAAATAAGAAGGAACTTGACCTCATTTGGACACACATCCAAGACAAACGAAAGAGCAAGAGAAGCAATTCGATCTCCTCAAGAAAGAAGTTAGAAAAGGATGAAAATCAAAGGAAAGAAGAAGAAAAACAAGATCGAAGTTTTTGGGTCTCTCTCTCTCTCTTGTGCAACAAAGTTCTGAAGGTGCAACTAGGTCAGAATTCTAAAACTGCATCAAGAAGCTATGAAGTTGCAACTAGGTCGAAATTCTGAATCTACATCAAGAAGTTATGAAGCTACAACTAAATCAAAATTTTGAAGCTGCATCAAGTTGTGAAGTTGCATCTACGACGAAGCTGTGAAGTTGCATCAAGGTCGAAGTTGTGAAGTTGCATCAAGGTCGAAGTTGTGAAGCTACATTAAGGTCGAAGTTGTGAAGCTGCTAGGTTGAAGTTGCAAAAATTGTTGGGGGTCGAAGTTGCTAGAGAAGTTGTTGGAAGGTCGAAGTGTGTTGCTAGAAGCAATGTAAGGAAAGCTCATCAAGAAGGAAAGTTGACTTGGTCTTGGAGGGGTATTGGTCAAGGGTCATAGGTCTTGGAATTCATCATTTGAAGTTCTATAAGAAGAGAAGAGTTCTTGTGGGTTTTCCTCTCAAAAGGAGAGATTTTGAGCCTATATCTTGTGTCCTCTTGTCTCATTGTTTGGTAGTTATTTGATGATCAGAACACTAATTATAATCAAGTGAAAGAAGAAGTTAATCAAGTTAAGTAAAAACATCACAAGCAGTTATCAAAGTAAGAGAAATCACCTAATCTAGTTGCCCATAGATTTCTCAACATGGTATCAAATGTAATATCCCCAATTTTGTGAGCAAGGGAGTCACTAAGGAATTTTACCCAATTTTAGTAATATTATTTAAAAAGGGGCAAATATTATTGGAGAAAGGTGGCTAATATTACTTTATCGGAGAATAGCGGAAAATTATTATTTTATTAAATGGTGGCAAAAGTGACTTAGTAGAAAATGGCCCCCACCAATAAAATAATATTAAAAAATAAGTCTAGAGGAATGAGGAGAAATTATAAAAGGAGGATGGACTCATTTTGTGGATTATCTTCTACATTTGCAAACAAACACTCACTTGTACGCTTTGTTGTTTAGCCACGAATCTCTCACATGGGAGATTCAACCTCTACTTCGGGGGACCATCCGTGCCCGCCCTAGGGAGGCTGTTCTACAAGAGATTTCAGGGAGTCAGGGGCAGCAACACACATCAGTCACCAACGCAGAGAGAGGGAAGTGCGTATTTCTGGGCAGCCAGAAAACACGCAGAGGGAACTGAAGATCAGCAGGGGACTCATTGCTTGTCGGGAGATCTGGGAGCTGAGGAGGCAGCATAGAGCAAGCATTTTCGCTGGAGTTTGCAGCTAGCTGAGCTAGCTACCAGCAATTCGCATTTCTGAGCAAAGGGACAGTGCAGAGGCCACCCAACAGAAATTCGTGGTGTTTGGGGAGCAGTTGATCTTGGCTAAGTGTCATCCGAGTAGTGAGGAGTTGGATAGCAAGGGTAAATCCAACATTTTGGAGGAGTTTGCAGAGGGATATGCAGGCAGTTTGCAACAGGTCGAATTTGGCAGCCATAGCTGGGGTGAGGCTCCAAGGGGGTCGAAAATCAAAAGTCAAAACCAGCCAAATTCCCTTTTGGGTTTTGGCCAAGGAGTTTGGGGTTAAAAGCACACAATTTTTTAGGCGGTTTTAGTGCAATTTCCAGCCAGTTGAAGTTCAGCAGTGCAGCAGTTTTCTAGGCAGCACAGTGCAGATTGGTGCAACAGCTGAGCAGCCTTCAGCTCAACCATTTTCCTACCTGAGTTTGGCCCTACTTATCCATTGAGACAATCCTAGGTGCACCATTCCACTATATATTGTATTTGGCCTATAGAATTATAATAAAATGGCTCAGAAGTTCTTCATTTGCATTTTTTCTATGGGTGCTTAATGAACATTCGTTTTTTTATTTTGCTGCATAGGATAATTGCTATTATCACTTGTATTTCCTATTTAGGAACATTACATCAAAGCTAAGGTGACAAAACAAGGAAAGGCAGCGTGTATAAGGACCATTAGAAGGGATATCAAGAAAGGTCAAGGCATTAAAGAGGACATTGAGCCATCAAAAAGGGATGCATAAGGGTCAAGCAATCTCAGGAGCATCAAGGAAGGCTACCCATTTCATCTCAAGGATCATACCATCTAGAAGAAACAACAAAAAGAAGACCTCAAAGACTCTACTTTCAAGAAGAACCCTACCTCCACTAAAAGAAAAAGGGACTACACATTAGAAGCATCTTGAAGTCTCCACATTCTAAGGAAGCAAGAAGAAGTGTTGCCATCGCCATCAAGGTGATCTCCCTCTCATTGAAGCAAGGATCACATCTCAAGCATATTTGAAGAAAGACATCTCTAGAAAAAGAAGTATTGTCATCTTCAAGGAAGCTATCATCATCAACTATCATCAAAATCAAGAAAGGCATCAAGTTGAAGATATCATCATCAAAGAAGCATCTTCACTTGACAAGTAAGTACCTTTGTATCTATGTCTGAATTTGCTATTGAAATGACTTCATTCTGCAAGGAGAGCAACAAATTGGTTGGGTCCTCAAATTTCCTTGCATGGAAGAAGAGGACAAATTTGATCCTCATTAAAAATGAATTCATTGGACATGTTAAGGGTTCTATCACTAAACCACCAAAAGAAGAAGATCAAGCTCTAGCGAAATATATGAAAGGGGAAATAAGGGCTCAAAGAATCCTTATAGAATCAATCAAGGATTCCCTCATCCCTTATGTAGCAAAGCTGGAGAATTCAAAATAAATCTATGAGAAGTTGGTAGAATTGTTCTCTGTAAGCACTACAGGAGAAGTCATATATTTGAGAACCGAGTTATACAAGATGAAGGTATCAAAGGAAGAAGGGATAGCCTCATATCTTATGAGGGTGTCACAAATAAGAGACCAACTACAAGAGTTAGGGGAAATAATGTCGACAAAGAAATGACCATCGTTGTGCTCAATGCACTACCTAATGAATGGGGCAACTTGGTATCAAGCATTTACGAAAAGAAGGAAGCCACCCCATTCAATGAAATTTGGTCATCATTATGCAAAATTAAAGAAATCGGGTTGAAGGCAAAAAGCAATGTATGATCAAATGAACAAGTTCAGGCATTTTCTGCCATGGCTAGGAGAAAAGGAAAGTTTGGGAAGTTTGGTCCTAATGAATAAATAAAAAATAATAATAATTCGATATGTCAAAGATCCAACGCTATGGTTGTCAAGAACATGGTCATTTCAAAAGCGATTGTCCAAAACTCAAGAAGGACAACAAGAAAAGGAAAGAAAGGAATGAAGCACATATCATCGAAGAAGTGGAAGAACCTGAGAAGAAAAATCAACGAAGGAAGTGAAAGATCTCTACTATGATTGAGATAATCTCCTTCACTTAGTTCTTTTCAGTTTTGGAAGATAGTTATCATGGTAGGAAGCATTGTAAGTATGATAGGATGCATCATATTAGAAGATGGCAACATTATAGAAGCTTGAAATGATAGTTAAAGTAGAATTCCACATGGTTGTAGCAGTCATCATGATAGAAAGGAAGTAGGTCATGGTAACCTCATTGAAAGCATAAGTAGTATATATGGTTGGAAGAAAGTCATCTAGCATGATAGAATATAGAAAGAATTCATCATACATCATCATCATTAGGAAGGAGCATTTGCAGGATGAGGATAATCAAGATCCTTCGTTGGAATCTTCATTAGAAGGTTCACCTCTACTTGGAAGAAGCAAGTGTCTCGCTGATAATTCCACCTTGTGTTGGATCCATTATTTATAGGGATGATGGTATGGTAACAAAGGAGTGCAACATGTCAAGATGGTTGAAGTACTTTCAAGCAAGGAAAGGAAGTTGCCAAAGGAATTCTAGATGACCAAGAGAAGAAAAGAGGTATGTATATATTTAATAGACTAAGTCATGTCATCATGTGGTTGTAGATAGCATGATTGAAAGCTCCATCTTTTGAGCATGATCTAAGGAGAAGGATCTTTTCATTTGGAAAGATGCATAAAGGCATATGTTTGAACTAATTCACATATTGACAAGATGAAATCAACATAATATGACCTCATATGGAATATGAGGTGGATGACAAGATAAAGGAACTATGTATAGAAGTTGTTGGGAAGCAATATGTGAAGAAAGGAAGAAGCATTCGTGGAAGATGCAACTATAGTAATCAACATCCGATGACTAGAAGAATTGGCTAGGACATCTACATAGAAAAAATATGAAGACCTTGATAAAGTCTGTAAAGGAAGGAGACCCTTGACATTGAAAGTCTTGGAGATGTGTTTATGAATGTGCATGATGTTGATGTTGCAAGAAGCAGATGTCATGATGAAAGGCCATCATAAAAGGTAATTTTGATTTGATGTTCATTTTGATTTTTGAACAACATCTAGTTGGGTTGATACAGGGCTACCAAAAGAGAGTTGTAGATGTCACCTACAACTAGTTATCATGGGAATGGATGGAAGATCCTAAAAGAAACATGACTTGGAAGAGGTAGTTGTATGAAGGAAAGTCGGATGTGGACTAGAAGATCACTCTTTGATGCAAAGAAGGATGGCATGACTATTGGTTCAACACTATGGTTCGTTGAAAGGAAGGTGATGGATGGTCGATGCCCTATGAAGAAAAATCTAGAAGATGAAGGCTCCATAATGAAGAAGATGGAGTTCATGACATCTAAAGGAGGAGACCTACAAGCAGCTGAAGGTACCATGATCTCCACCAGAGAGAAGATAGTTGTTGTTGGTAACAAGTCCCTAGTTAAGGGGGAGCTTAGGCAAGTCCCTGGTTAAGAGGGAACTTGGGTATATTCCTTTATAGGAATGAGTATATCTTCCCTAGTTCAGAAGGAGAGATAGACACATCATTCTTGTCTTCATATGAAGAAAGAATGGAGGACTGGGTAAGCATCTAAGATTGATTATGATGATCCGAGGATGTGGTAGGGCATCCAATAGGTAAGAGTAGTTGAAGAGGAAATTCCTTGAGGATGTGTTATTCCAAGATAGGAATTGTCCTAGAAGGAAATACCTTGTGAACACTCGGGTGGGGTATGTGCCTTGAGAGACAATGATGATGGTGTCTACCAGTCATTGATCTCACCAACATTCTGCTCTGATCTTGTGGAGAGATAGAGTTGTTATTCAAGGCTTTGCTATGTGACAACGTTGGTTGGTATGATGAGATGCTCTAGTATAAGCTGATAAGAGATGGCTTACCAATCCGACTCTTCTTATGAGAATTCTTCAGTTTGAGAATGTCCAATTACCTTGTATGGATTATGAATACCTCCCTAGTTAAGAGGGAGTGTTGAAATATGTAACTAGGTTCAGTCTTCATAATGATATGTAATCACGGTTTTATGTATTTGATGTGAATAGAAAAATAAATTTATTATTGTCATTCTTGAGGCATGGGTTTCATGCTCAAGGGAAATTTATTTATATGTCAAGCACCCATTGAGTGCTTCTCGGGCTTGTCATTGAGTCTACAAGTCAATTGAGTCATTGTAGTGTATGGAAGACCCTTTTGGGCATGTTACATATTGTAAGGAAATTTATTTGAGACATAAAAGACCCTCCAAAACCTTGTCAATGAGCTACAACAAGTCGGCCTCATGGAGGCAATTCATACCCCTAGAAAGCCTATAAATAAAAAGGAACTTGACCTCATCTGAACACACATCCAAGACAAGCGAAAGAGCAAGAGAAGTAGTTAGATCTCCTCAAGAAAGAAGCTAGAAAAGGACGAAAATCAAAGGAAAGAAGAAGAAAAACAAGATCAAAGTTTTTGGGTCTCTCTCTCTTGTGCAATGAAGTTCTGAAGCTGCAACTAGGTCGAAATTCTGAAACTGCATCAAGAAGTTGTGAAGTTGCAACTAGGTCAAAACTCTGAAGTTGCATCAAGAAGTTGTGACGTTGCAACAAGGTCGAAATTCTGAAGCTACATCAAGAAGTTATGAAGTTGCATCTAGGTAGAAGTTGTGAAGCTGCATCAAGGTCGAAGTTGTGAAGTTGTATCAAGGTCGAAGCCGTGAAGCTACATCAAGGTCGAAGTTGTGAAGCTACGGGGTCGAAGTTGCTGGAGAAGTTGTTGGAAAGTCGAAGTGTGTTGCTAGAAGCAATGTAAGGAAGGCTCATCAAGTGTTGAAGAATGTAACTAGGTTCAGTCTTCATATTTATATTTGAGTCAAAGAATGAAAATGAAAATTTCATTATTATTATTATGACTTATTAAGGCATTGGGTTTCATGCTTGGGTCATCATGTTTTAGGTCAAAGTCCCCATTGAGGGCTTTGGGATTTATTCATCATGTTTTAGGTCAAAGTCCCCATTGAGGGCTTTAGGATTTATTCTAAGTCATTAGAGTCATTTAAAGTGGTATCACTCAAAAATCTCCCTGGTTGTGGAAGGAAATAACTACGGTAACCTCTAACCAATCTCTTGAATTGAAAGCTAGCCCTTTCAATCCGAAGGGGGATCCCTTCTATAACTTAGTCAAAATGACTGGTTATGTACTTAACACAATGACTAGATCTGTTGTAATAGGGTTTCAAAAATGTGGTAGGGTTTGATAGATTTCCATTGGGCATGGAGTCAAATAATTGGCTTAACAAGGAGGCAAACTAAAACCTTCACAGAGGCAGGGTAGCTGAGATACTTTGAAATTTAAAAAATGTTGAGATGAAATGCATAATAAGAAGACAATGGTATACTTATAAGAGCACCACAAGGATGAATTCTTTAAAGCATAAGTCAGAAATTTGTGACAGACTGATCATATAAACAAAGCATAGTAAATATGATTTATGTTTATTTACTCTTATCAGTCATAGAAGAATACACATATGACAACATAGAAGGAAAACAAAAACAGGAAAACACATATCCAAACTCTCTCAACACAAGAATCTCTGCTACAAAATTAGTCTTCCTTTATTAAACTTTCAGAAAATACACAGGGCACAATAAGTTTCTGATAAAAAACCCAACCCTTTCTCATTCTTTAGAAACTGTGTTTATAGGAAAGACTACAAACTAAAACAAGTTTCTAGCAAAACTTAATTACAAAATCTAAAAATAATAGTGTACTTTATCAAATACATGCATATAGAAAACTTCCTAATCCTATCTGCGTCTAAAGATCATGTTGTTGCTAGAGTCATGGCTGGAGATAAGGATCGGCAAGTTGAATTTGATGAGGTGGTATCCAAGTCAACAACTATACATAAGCTTTTTCTTCACGAAATCCTGAAAAATAGGGTCCAGTGATCCCTTCGAAAATACAAAACTGTGATAGTTGTTAGAAAATCGAGAGAGGTTTATTTAAATGGGTCTGTTGTGGACAAAAACCTCTTTCAGTTTTGAAAAAATCATTTGTTTGGAAAGTGTGCCCAAAATTATTGTGTTGTACAGGAAAAACAGAGTTTTAACTGACCATTTTTTACAAAAATGCGTTGCTACTCCTGTTGTCGGTGCATTTTCCTATTTTTATTTTCAAACACACGATAACATTAACACTCTTGTTGTCAACGCATTTTTAAATTTTCAAAACTTCAGTAATGCTGACACTCCCGTTGTAAACGTATTCCTCAAATAATTTTCTGAACTCAAAAAAGCGTTGATAGTCCCATTATCAACATTTTTTCCTGATTATTACAAATATTTTGCTGACATTGTAATTGTCAGCATTAAAAAAATTCAAACTTAAATAAATGTGATAACATAAGGAGACCCTTCTTGGGCTTTTGAATCATGTAAAAAGGTTTATTATTGAGTCAAAAAAGGTATTTGTCACATCCACACCAAGTCAGCCTCAAACTCAGTAATTCGACCTCACCTAAAGCCTATATATACAAGCAGTTCGAATTCATTTGGAGACATTAACTCAAGAAGTTCGATCTACATCAAGGAAGTACAAAAAAGTGTGAAGCTCAAGGTGAAGAAGGAAGAAATTCAAGTCGAAGGTTTTGGGCTATCTCTTTCTATCTCTTATGCAAAGTTACTGGGTTGATTGTTGGATCGAAGTTCTACTGCTGCGGGGGTCGAAGTTCTGAAAATGTTGGGTTGAAGATTCTATTGTTGGAAGGTCGAAATTCCAGATTTGTTGGGTTGAACTGTTGTTGTTGCAAGGTCGAAGTAGCTGAAAGGAGGGGCTAACTTGGTGATTGGAGGAGGTTTGTGTCTAGGTTGAAGAGTCTTGGATTATCTCATCTTAACTACTGAAGGAAGAAGTTTGACTGGGTTTTGCCCTGGCAGAGTGCCTACATCTTGTGTATCTTGTTCTTGTGATCTTCATATACATAATTTGGTAATTGTTTGATGAAAGATAATATAACAAAGATATAAAAGAAGCCACTACAATTCACAAGTAATTATCAAGAAAGAGAAATCTAACCCTAACTCTACTAGCATTGATTTCTCAACATCCAGAAGGAAAGTTGACTTGGTCTTTGGGGGGTGTTGGTCAAGGGTCATAGGTCTTGGAATTCGTCATTTGAAGTTCTATAACAAGAGAAGAGTTCTTGTTGGTTTTCCTCTTAAAAGGAGAGGTTTTGGCCCTGGCTGATAGACTATATCTTGTATCCTCTTGTCTCATTGTTCTTTATTGTTTGGTAGATGTTTGATGATAAGAACACTAATTATAATCAAGTGAAAGAAGAAGCTAATCAAGTTAAGTGAAAACATCACAACTAGTTATCAAAGTAAGAGAAATCACCTAATCTAGCTACCCATAGCTCTCTCAACATGAGGATCTGAGTGATTGGTGGTGGCTTCATGGTGTTGATGCTCCTGAGTTGCAACAATTTGTGATACGATTACTTGGACATGTAGCTAGTTTCTCATCTTGTTTTTGTATTATTTAATTAATTTAATTTACATACTTAACATTGTCTTGACTCTTCTCCTAACAATTTTCCATTAACGGTTTTCCATACGATTACTTGGGCAGGTAGCTAGTTCCTCAGCTTGTGAGAGGAATTGGAGCACATATGCTTTCATCCATTCATTGAAGAGAAACAGGTTGGGATCAAAGAAGGCTAAGAACTTAGTATACATTCATAGTACACTTCATCTCATATCGCGTAAAGACCCAGGGTACAGGGAGGGTCCTTTCAAGAGATGGGACCAATACACAGATGATGCTACATGTGTGGACGAGGAGATACAGCCAGATGGTCTTATTGAGCTACCTCTAGTTATTATGAATGAGCAGGAGGCTCCAAATGAGAATGATCCCTCCCTAGAGAGCTTGTTGACTGAAGATCTTAGTGACATGGATGACATGGCTTAAGGAAGCCTAATTTTATTCAATGTTCAGTTTCACACAATGTTTTAAAACTCCGACTCTGGTTCGGAAACGGCCGAGGGTCAGCTCCAACTCCGACTCTGAAACGATATCGTCTCAGCCGGTTTGATTTCAGTGACTCAGTCATTGTAAAAAATACATTAAATATTTATTTTTTTATAAAAACATAATTTTAAAGATTTTCATTCATGTTTCCAAGCATAAAGCTTTAGAATATAGGGAGAAGACAACATATGATCAAAGTAGGCTCATGAATATATCCATTATATCAAAATGGCACCCAGTGCACTGTCCAATACAAAGTTCATACTTAGCCACCAATGCCAAGATTCTTTTTTGCCTCAGCCTAAGGACAATCACTAGACTACAACAACAATAATACCAATTCTCTGCCCCTAATGAAGTCTCAAAACCCTTGATTTAATTCTGGTCAAGCTCCAGAACAATCAGAGGTAAATATGTATTTATTAGTCCATTGCCAAAACGTTTGCCTTTTTAAAAACATTGTATGGCTCAATGCATTGTTTCAGTTTTATAATTTATGCCACTAGGATAACCATACTTCGGCCTTGTAATTTTCAAAACTTTCTCACGGTGATAGATTACTTTAGGGCTATAAATATCCAATAAACAACAACCCAACCATTGATATGTAGGAGGCAGAACAACTTTTGACAAATGTGCTTCGGGATTTTTGTCAAAGAGTCAAGTCAGCCGAGTTGTTACTGAGCCAGCCGAGTCATTACCGATTATGCCGGGTTGTTACCGAGTCAACTGAGTCAATGACTGGCTCGGTAACAACCCAGACAACTATTATGTTTCGACCATTGAGCCGACCCAGCCAGGCATTGGCTCGGTCTGACTCGGCCGAGTCGAAGTCGAAACGGCCATTTTTTTAAACAATGGTTTCACTTTTTTGGGAATTTTGAAAATTTGAAATTCCTATTTCATGTTTGGAAATGCCTCAGGGCAAATTTTGAATGTAGTATGACAATGGACATACATTTACAATTCTAATATCTATTATCATGATTCACATCAATATGTAAATTGCAATTTCCACTTGATATCAAATTTGAAATTTCAAAGTGATTTATTTTTCTTGTTGTAAGTTGGAAGATTTCAAAATTCATATATATTATAATTTATATGCCCCCGACGAACCCACATACCCTGTTTCGAAAAGTGATGCACTCATCCCCAAACCCACGTTTCCTGGCAATGTAGGAGCAAACCCTTGTATAGGTTTAAGCTCCATCTCCTCTTAAAAATAAAAAATGAACATTTTCCTAGATTCACTAATCTCTCCAATGAATAATCATAAAATAATCCTCTCTAACAAAACTTCTTACTAAAAATACAAAGAGCTTGTTAAGATCCATAATTTCCTCCAACAGGTTACAATAAAATATTAGGAAAAAAAAAAGACAATGAAGCTCACATCTAACTAACTACAATAGACAAGGCAACATATAGTTATTCAATGGCAACAATAGATAGTTAGGAATAATCTAATCAACAGAAATGTGTTATTCCTCAATGCTCCAATAAACAAGATTGATTCTCCAAGAAACCAGTAATGTACCAAGCCAATACTTCAACCAATTCAATATTGTCTACAAATGTCAAATATAAATAGATCAAATCCACTAATATCACTGAATTCTTCTAAAAGCCTACAGAACCTGGACTATCCTGTCTTAATCGATTGTCTAATGAAGTATCCACAGTAGGGTCAATTAGCTGTAGCTCAGAATATGTAACTTCCATCCACATAAAGTCATTTGAGAAAACTCACACTAGATTTGTATGCCTTTGTTTGTAGTGGGGGATCCATTTGTTAGTTGTAGCCCTAGGAGGGCTAAAAACCAAAACCTTGTTTTTGTAACAATCCGATTCCTTTCCCTTTGCTTTTGCTACCCAGAGTCATGTCTTCCTGTGGTAGACTGCAACCCTAAAAGGGACATACCTCTTAAATAGGGCGGGTCTCAGAAAAACGGCCACTAATCTTGCCTCACAATGCCACTGAATGGCCTCAAAGTTGCCACCGAATTTGCCTCAAAAGGGGTGTCAATTTCTGCCTCAAAGATGTCATGATTTCTGCCTTAGAGATGCCATGAATTTTGTTGTTTTTCAAAGAAATGAATTTCACGATTTCTAGTTCAAAATGGAAGATAAATGAGAATTTTACTAACTAGTGTGAAATCTTTCACCACCGAATTTAGTAGAGGAAATGGGGTCTTAAAACCCTCATAACCATAGCACAAGAAAACAATTAGATTTGATCCAATTCGATGATGCTAATTTGATTCCAACTCTCCTCTATTTATAGATTTCTTCATGGGCTCCCAAATGTGAGGGGTTGTGAATGCAACCCCCAATTTTGGGTTTTTTGCCCCAGCCGACCCAACATTTACACAATGTTGCCCCAACATTGGAAAAATTGGGTTTTACCCCTTTATCAAGACTATAGCCTACGAGATTGGATAGGTTATTTCGTCCTCCCTTGGCCAATCAATTAGGAGAGGACATTACAATCACCCCTTTCCAAAATTGCTTTCCCTGAAGCAATTGCAAATTCAGATGTTGTAAATTTCATTCTCCTTCCCATGTGGCATCTTCTTCCAGTAGATTTTTCTATCTAATAAGATATTTTGAGTTTACTCTGCCCCTTAGTCTCTTTTCTTATGTTTCCATGATTGCTTTTGGAATTAGCTCCAGTTGTGCAAGTCACTATCCGAGAACCTTCTTGAGACATGATACATGGAAGATGTTATGAATTCTGATTTCTCTTGGTAGTTCTAACTCTAAGCCACTTCGTCGATCCTTCAAAGAACTTTGTATGGCCCATAAAATCTGGGTTTATCTTTTTTGCACTACTTTTCTTGAGTGTAGATTGTCTATAATCAAAGTGAAGCAGAGTCCAAGGCAACTAACGTAGTTTGGTTGCGACATGTTCTTATCGAGCCTCACCCTAGTTCAAAACTCAACTATAGAGTTAAGATGTGACAATCAGAGCACCATTCAGCGTGCATATAATCCAGTTTATCACTCCCAAACCAAACAAATTGGCCTAGATACTCACTGCATTCTAGACATTGTTGCAAATGGTGTTATTTTTTTGAAGTATTGTCCCTCAAAACAGCAAGCAGCCGATATCTTCACCAACTCCATGACGGAGGTGAAGTTTGTATGACTTTAACAATTGTTGGGCATGTGGGAAGTTGTCATCAAGGGGGGGTGTTTATGTAATGAGATCTTCCTCCATAAGTGTTCCATCTTCCTAGTCATTATTGCGAGGGAGTGTTGGAATGTCACTTTGGAAGGCAATAATGTTTAGGTTATGTCTGAAGAAACTCTAATTTTATGTAAGAGGGATATATACTATATCCCACATATCCCACATTCATCATGGAGTAAAGTATCCTTGTAATAATTTATAATATAAAGAGATGAAATTACACTATGCCACATGTATTATAGGGATGTAATTTCTCAATACCTCTTAGCACATAATAAAGGTAAGGGAGTCACATAAGACATACAAGAAAAATATATGATAGTCTTACCATTGTAAAGTGGTGAAATGTTTATGGCGGTGTTCTTTGTAAGGTTGGAGATTCTAAAAATAGTAAAGACACTATTACCTTTTCGTGGATGTTTCCCCAATTGGGATTTTACCATATAAATCTGGTGTGTCATCTTCTTTTTTGTCTCATTTTTTTCTTTGATTAAATGTTGTTATGTTGGATAGGAGATTAGATTAGCAAAGTTTTGTTTTGTTTATATTGAAAATATGTTTCTACATATTTTCAATATAAACAAAACAAACCTTTGTTAATCTAACCTCCTATCCAACATAACAACATTTAAAGAATGGAAGATATGAGAGAAAAAAGGAGAGGACACAAAGTATTTATGTAGTAAAACCTCAAAATTAGGGACACATCCACGGGAAGGTAATAGTGTCATTACTATCTTCAAAAATCTCCAACCTTACAAAGAGCACCACCACAAATGCTTCACCATTTTACAATGATAAGACTATCATATATTTTTCTTGTATAACTTATGGGAAACCCTAACCTCTATAATGTACCAAGAGGTATTGAGAATTGCATCCCCATAATACATGTAGGATAATGCAATTTCACCTTTACATAATAAATTATTACAAGGGCATTTTACACCATGATGATTGTAGGATATACGTCTTTTACATGAAATTAGTGTTTATTGGGACATAAACTAGAGATTATTGCCTTTCAAAGTGACAAATCCCAAGAAAATATTTCTTTAACATGTAAGATATTTGTCAACAACTCCATGGTGCAATAGCCACTGGCTAGTACAATTAAATGATGTTGCTTGTTAAAACAAAGTACAAGGGGTTTCTATGATTTTGTTTCTAAGGTTCTAGTGCTTAAAAGCATACATTTTGACCAATTTTTTATATCCTTCTCCTTGCTTGATTTATTATTAAAAATAAAATAAATAAAAAAGGCTAGACGTAACCTATACCACTTTTTTTTTTTTTTGAACTACCCTCCTCTTATCACAAAGAAGCTAGCTCACCCACTTTTAGCATCATAGAGGAATCATTAGCACCATTCAAATTGGTCACCTTTGACTTAAAAGCCACGAGTAGGGGTTATCTATTCCACCAAAGTCATCCCAGATCGCCTAAATATGAAAGAATACAATGCAAATGCAATTTTATGCAATTGAATCAAAATAGCATTCATGCAACCATGTGAAGCTTAACTACATGCAATGCATGAGAGAACATGCCCTACTTAGCCATCACTTTCATGAGGGAGTTAACTTGGCTTAGTGGAGTAAATTAGCTCATAAAAAACAAATGGAGTAAACTAGCTCCTAGAGAATAATAAATAGGATCTACTATTCAAGTGCACTCTTGTTCCTATAAAATAGGATTCTTGTTCACAAAAAGTAGTATTTATCCCCACAATGTAGAGAGGAGCACCCTTGTCCCTAGAAAAATGGAATTAGCCTAATATAATTCCCTAGAAGTAAGGGATGACGCTCAAGTGCACCTTGAGAAGGATAAAATTATACATGTGAAAGAAAATTATAAATGTACACCAATATCCGCCCTTAAACCTAACTCGTACCATGAATGAAAAAAATTCGTCTTCACAATATGAATCCATGTTATGTACCCAAGTACAAAAAAAATCCCCAAACAGGGAAAACTCAATGAAAAGAACACCCCCCACTCCTCCCTCCCCCCACCAACTCTCACCCAAAAAAAGAAAATAGAGGATAATGCGAAGTAGATTAAGCAACTTGCTCCTAATTATATTTCTCCATCACTACCAAGTGAACTCGTAAATTATGAACTCTTGCTTGATGAAGGATTTGGTAAAGATGTTTGCAATCTATTATGCAGATTGGCATTATTACAAAACAATAAGTCGATCATGAATCAACCCGTAAATGTAATGTGTGTGAATTTCAATGTGCTTGGTACTCTGCCTTTGAACCAAATCTCTAAAGATCTGGATGGTACTCTAATTGTAACAAAATATCACTGAACATTGGATACCAAACTCAATGAGAATATGCTTCAACTAAATGGCTTGTGTTGCTAACTTGCTACATTCACTACACTCTCTATGCTTTGCCTCTACAATCAATAAAGTGATGCTTCTTACTTGACCAACAGAAAAGATCGAAACCAAATCTAAATACGTAACCAAAAGTGGACTTACAATCTATGTCATTGCCCAATGCCAACCCAATTAAAAATTGTGTAACCAACTAGATCAAGAGTGCAATATGCTGCATAATGTATCCCAAAACTGAGTACCCTTAACATGGCGTAGAATCCTGTTTGCAGCATTCCAATTCATGAAGTTCCTATATGTATCTGGAAACTACTCTAATAGCATAAGAGATGTCAGGGCTAGTGTGGGTGAGATAAAGCAAACTCCCATCTAATTCTCTCCACCATGTACTATCCACCAAATGTGTGGTACCTACTACCACAATCCTCAAGCTAGATGCTTGAAAGAAAAGATGTTGCAACAGATGTAGCGTCCCTAAATTTTGGATTTTTGTGCAATATGGTTAAGGGAGATCTCCAAAGCCTATGTCAGGCAGATCAAAGGAGCATGATTACACCATCGGTGAGCCTAGCAAGTTTGTAGGAGTTTTATGGGGCCTGAGTGGTATCACTTACCATATTTCATCATAAAGCTCAGTTCCGCACAATTCGCTCTTGGTTTCGTTGCATTCTGGCGATTCCTGTATAAAGGGGTTAATAATAGGCATATTTCAATCAATTACGCTCAAAGTGCTATTTGGAGCTTATTATTTGGAAGAACCAGTGTTGCGAAAATCGCGATAATATCGAAAAATCGCGGTTTTTTGAAAATGGCGATATTATCGCCCAATTATTACGTGAATTTTTTTTGCAAAAAATCACGAAATAATCGCGATAACTTGAAATTATCACGATTATTACGAAAAAAATCTTGAATTTTTTTTTGCCGATTTTTTGAGGAGGAGGAGGTGACACAACCTACCCAGGCTACCCCTGTCACCAGTAGAGGACGTGGTCTACCTCCTATAGCTCCTAGTTCTTCAGCTTCTAGAGCACAGCAGAGTCCACTGCCAACTCCATCGGCATCTACATCTAGAGGGAAAGCTATTGCATTTTCTCGCAAGAGGGGCAGAGGAAATCAGTGGTATTAGTTATTTGGTTCATTTCATTGTATATGACATTATGACTCATGATATGAGATACATTATTATATTTTTCGTTGATATTTTGAGGCTGAGTTGGGACTCAAGAGTCAGGACTGACTATTCAGGACATGATTCACTATTATGTGTGATGTAGCACTAGAAATGATATTACACATCTTATATACTAGTTCTTTTATTATATTTATGTGTCAATGTATTTATTTTATGTTATAGATGCTTTAGATATTAAAAAAATTGAAAAAAATGAATATTTTTGTATTTTACGATTTTTTCCTGATTATTTCCCGATTTTTATGATTTTCTCCCTCGCTGATATTATCCTGATAACGATTACTGCAACACTGGGAAGAACACCTTAGTGTAATAGCTCGTTGGAATCAAGGTGAAAAGATCTACAAGGCAGAATGATGAAAAGGGCTTTTGGGTGGCCAATGTGATCATGGAGGAGAATTAAGCATTTTATGGGGTTAAAAGTGGCTTTAATTAATTAGTAAAAGCAATGTTCCACGGGACACGGCCCCTAGGGTCAAGTCCATGCACCCGGGACAAGGGGACTTCTGGGAAAACGTTTCCCCACGTCCTCCTTTTGGGGAGACGAGGGGAGATGCAGGGGGGGGATGTTTCCCCAATGTGGGGGAAGCGACTACTAAAAATGGACTATGCACCCCCTTAAATTTGCTTGTAAACAATGATTTATGACAGGGAAAACCTAGTATTTGACAATATTTCCCTACTAATGATATGCAATTCATGTTAATGTTAAATTCTTAAAGTAATAGTGACATTCTCTTCTATATTTCATTTTCATCCTTTTACTTAAATTTTTAACATTACCATGAAATGAATCAAGAAGTTTGAGAGTGCTTCCGACCTCATTGGATTTCATATGGAGAAAGTAAAATTTTAGATCTCACTCAAAATCCAGCAAGCTTAACAATTTTTCAGGAATTCAAGATTCAATGGATTGCAATGTTTCCATTGCATTTTGTCATGTACAAGGGTATGGAATTAGTATTTAATCAAGAACACCAAGCTCTTTGTGTACTTTAGAGTGACTTTTAGACTCATCACTCCACTGTTTTTGAGTTTTAGTTATATCAATTTACTATTCCAGTCTTCAGATTTCAGTATCTATTATAGTCTATTTTGCTTAGTACTAATTAAATTCTAGAATGATGAATGATGAATTTTAATTTTAAATCAATTTAGAACCTAGAATGATGAATGATGAATTTAATTTTTAAATCAATGTAGATTCTAGAATGGTGAATAATGAATATGTATCAGAGTATTTCATTATTGAATCTCGTGGTCTATGGATGAATCATGTAAGGATGATGAGTATGGATCAATGTCTCCCTTGTGCGTCTCCCCACACCCGCGTCTCCATGTCCCGGAGTCTTGGTGGAACATTGAGTAAAAGTCACTTTCTTAAATAAAAAAAGGGAAAGTGTTTTTAATATTTAATTGGAGGGAAAAGATAAAAAGGGTGAATTGTAAAAAAGGTAAATGAGGGGGGGTCTCCCCTCATTATTGCATTCACACACTTGAAAATTAGAATTTTGGAGAGCTTTTGAGAAGGAGATTAGAGTTTTTGGAAACTCTCATTCTAGATGTTGGTTTCAGTGTTGAAACTATACACCCTGTTGGAACAGAAGCATTCAGATTTCGTCACTGGGCTTCATTGTTCAAGAAGATAAAGGCATAGGCAGAAATGAAGAAGGTTTTATCAGTTGATTTTACAATCCGACTTTTGGTCTTCTATATTCTTCACTTCATCTAAGAGGCCGAGTTTCTGAGTCATATCTGGTGGGGATTTGAAGGACTGAGTATCACTGCTGCTTATTGGAATTTGGACTGAGTTTAATTTGGAAAGAGGGATCGAGTTACCCTCACTCTTTTGCTGGTCGTGAATCCATGTGTAGCTGGTATATTTCTCAGCTATTGGAGGGCTGAGTTATATCTTGATTCATGGGGTCGAGTCTGTAGAACAAGGGCCGCATTTTAATTGGAGTAGCCAAGTTTTCATCTATAGTGGGCTGAAATCAGTATATATAGAGGGACCAAGTTCTGCAATTATTTTGTGGGTCGAGGAGCATACCTTGTGGGTGTAATTCTGCATATTAAAACAAAGGCGAGTTGCTGGTTTAGTTTACTGTGCAAACAGCCTATTCGTGGGGCTGATATCTCAGTGAAGGAAAACCGAGTTTACAGTCATATTATAGCTGGTATCCCTAAAGACTATACTGTGGGAGCTGCCCAATAAAAGGGACTGATATATTGAAGCTTGCACTGCTGAAGCTAATAACAGGTTCCTCTTTAATACTGTGCATTGTAAATTCAGTTCACAAGTTAATGAAATAGCTGAGTGTCTTTAGATATATTGCTGTAGCAAATATATATCTGTGGTATTTGCATTTCTGAGTTTATTATAAATACTATTCCGCTGTCGAAGTGCATTCTGGGCATTTATTTAGCATTTTATATCTACTGTTTGAGATAAAAATATGTAAAAGTGCACCTACAGCCATACGTGTGAAAATTGTTTGATAGAAAAGACACAGTGATACATCAAACAAAACTCAGAACTTGAGGGAAACTCTAAGGAATTCCAAGGGGGTATATTACAACAGATTTGAATCAATCATCGAAAATCTAGGAAGTGCGTCTAATGCATATTTGGACTATGCTAATTTGATTCCTAAAACAGATTGGGTGATTTCAAGACTAAGAAAGTAATACAACAGTCCCCATTCATTCATAAAAATTATCACGCCATGTAGATTTAATCACACAACAATAGATGATGCTAAATTCTATGTGATCCATAAGTCATCTACATAAAGAACTCTCAACAAAAGAGAGTCGACCTATTGAAGCATGGAAACATTAGAATCCAAAATACAACCAGAGAAAACTTGGGACAGCAAGAAGGAATCCATCTTTGTATACCAAGCTCATGGTGCCTACTTGAGACCATAAAAAGATTTCTACAAATGAGCCTCCTAACGTTAGGCAGTTGCAATGGCAAGCGCAAGTCAAATGAAATCCATACCCTGTACCCGTGGGAAGCCTTCTGCTACAAGCCAATTTGGGAGGTTGAAGAGGCGATCTACATGGAACAACCACAAATGTATATCCAAGATTCATCTCTTTTGTCTATAGATTGTGAAAATCTTTGTATGGCCTCAAAAAGGCACCACAAGCCTAGCATGCAAAGATATATTCCTTCTTGTCGTCCCAAGGTTTTCTCACTGTAATTCAAATCATAATCTTGTTGATGGTTCTTTATGTAGATAACTTATTGATTACAAGGAGTTCAATATCATCTATTGCTTTGGTTAAATCTACCTTGCATGACAGGTTTTCCATGAGCGATTTGGAGTTGTTGCATTATACTCTTCCTGTAATCTCCCAAATGTAAAATTTGCAAAAAATTGCTTCAAAAAAATTGCCATTAATTTTAATAAACAATGTGCACATTTTTTGAACCACAAAATCAACAGCAACTGGAAATATATTCTGCAACTGAAAATAAACAAGATAATATGCAGAGAATCTCAGCCTTATTTTATTAATATGAAAATATGCTGATACAAGTCACAGTGAGATGGCTGAGGTAATGGCCTCAAAAAGATATCCAATAATTCTGCAGCTGGCCTCCAAAATACCGAACTGCTAAATACAACCTGTGAATTCTGAATGAATTCACCAAGCGGAGAGTTGGGTACACACCCACTCTCATTAAATCACCCAAGGGTTTTCATCCTGGGGCTACTATGGTAAAGAACTGAATTCTCTAATCCACACCAAAGACAAATGATCAAATCCAAGATTTTTCAGGAGCATATACAGCAGTTAGTAACCCATCTTGCAGGCAGATATTTAGAATCCAGGCAGTTTTGGGCAGCACCTACAGGAGACAGGATAGCAGATCTCACAGTGTGGCATGGGAAGTGCGTGGCAGTCTCGCACGCACCAGAATGATTCGGGATGTATGGACCTGAGCAGTGTTGCAGTAATCGTTATCGGGATAATATCGGCGAGGAAAAAAATCAGGAAAAAATCGGAAAAAATCGTAAAATACAATTCATTTTTTTTCAATTTTTTTAATATCTAAAGCATCTACAACATAAAATAAATACATTGACACATAAATATGATAAAAGAACTAATATATAAGATGTGTAATATCATTTCTAGTGCTACATCACACATAACAGTGAATCATGTCCTGAATACAGTGAATAGTCAGTCCTGACTCCTAAGTCCCAACTCAGCCTCAAAATATCAACAAAAAATATAATAATGTATCTCATATCATGAGTCATAATGTCATATACAATGAAATGAACCAAATAACTAATACCACTGATTTCCTCTGCCCCTCTTGCGAGAAAATGCAATAGCTTTCCCTCTAGATGTAGATGTCGGTGGAGTTGGCAGTGGACTCTGTTGTGCTCTAGAAGCTGAAGAACTAGGAGCTACAAGAGGTAGACCACATCCTCTACTGGTGACAGGGGTAGCCTGGGTAGGTTGTGTCACCTCCTCCTCTTGTTGCTCCTCCTCATCATCATCAAAAACTCGGCAAAAAAAAATCAAGATTTTCTCCCAAAAAATCGATATTTTTTTGTAATAATCGCGATAATTTCAAGTTATCGCGATTTTTTGCGAAAAAAGATATGAAAACAAAAAAAAAAACAAACAAACAAACAAAAACAAAAAACGTAATAAACAAACAAACAAAAACAAAAACGTAATAATCGAGCAATATTATCGCCATTTTCAAAAAACCGCGATTTTTTGCTATTACTGCGATTTTCGCAACACTGGACCTGAGACGTGGCATGAGTTGGTGCCAACAGTTGTCAGGACTATGCCACATCCGATATGGCTATGGGATATAGGGATTCAGTTGGATGATTGGTTACTCTATTTTGTGACGAGCAAGATCAAGGTAGAGAGTGACCCAGCTCACTTTTGCTTTGACATATGGGGGAGTGCCAAGGCCTTAGTCACATGGCAAGGTCAGTTTTCCTTGTTACTGCTCTGGACCGAGATTGGCAATATCATGGAGATGCCAAGGCAAGATGAGCTTGGCCTTCACAGATTTTTCGCCATCAGGTTCCAAGAGAGGAGGATAAAATCTACGCATGATGGGAAGTTTGTCATAGTTAGAGTGGCAAAGCGTCAGCATGGTGGCACCCTTCTGAGACTGGCGTGGGGTTTCGCAGTTCAACTACCCTCAAGGGTGATCTGGTTCCTACAGGGGGAGATCATTCAGATTTTCTATTGGGTTTTAGTGGTTTGTTGTTAGCATGGGGGACTTCACCAACATGGTGGGATGATCAACAGAAGAAGATCAAGGGGAGCTCATGCGGACGAGAATTCATCGCCACAGGGGTTGGATTGTATCTTCATGAGCCTACTCCTGATGTACATGAGATTGTCTACTCAATAGGGCAGCTTCACGATGAGTTGCTCAGGATTATTTATTATCTTGATGCTCTACTTTTTGATAGTATGCAAAGGGCTTCTAGTATCTGTCTGGTTGCACAACGAGTGGAGAAAGGTGTGCTTCACATTGATCAGGATGGCTTGGGATCCTGCTATCGAGGGATTCCTTCATGTCGAGATAGTGCTAAGATTGGGGATGACTCAGTGGTAAATTTGTGACACTAGTATTATTGGTGGATTACAGTGGTGATCAATAGTCAGAGAGGGTACTTGTTCAGGCATTGCTTGAGGACAAACAATTTTTGGCGGGGAAGATTGTCACGTCCCCAATAAAAAATTTTGACAAGGAAATTCCCAATTTTGGCAATTAATAAATATTTAGATCAGTGTTCCACGGGGACGCGTCCCCCAGGGTCTGGTGTGCATACCCCTCGCACCCCACGCACCCGGGACGAGGGGACGTCTGGGGAAACGTTTCCCCACGTCCCCCTTTTGGGGAGATGTGGGGAGACGCAGGGGGAACGTTTCCCCAGTGTGGGGGACAAGACTCCCCAAAAGAGGGACGCCTCAAAATGGGCTATGTGTTCCCCCTTAAATTTGCTTATAAACAATGATTTATGACAGGGGAAACCTAGTATTTGACCAGATTGCCCTAATAATGTCATGCTTCATGGTAATGTTAAATTCTTAAAGTAAAAGGATGAAAATGAAAGATAAAGGAAATGTCACTTTTACTTAAATTTTTAACATTACCATGAAATGACTCAGGATGTTTGAAAGTGGTTCCGACCATTGGATTTCATACGGAGAAAGTAGAATTTTAGATCTCACTCAAAATCCAGCAAACTTGACAGTTTTTCAAGAATTCAAGATTCAATGGATTGCAATGTTTCCATTGCATTTTGTCATGTACAAGGGTATGGAATTAGTATTTAATCAAGAGCACAAAGTCCTCTGTGTACTTTAGAGTGACTTTTAGACTCATCACTCCACTGATTTTGAGTTTTAGTTATATCAATTTACTATTCCAGATCTCAATATCTAATATAGTCTATTTTTCTTAGTAGTTAGTACTAATTAGATTCTAGAATGATGCATGATGAATTTTAATTTTAATTCAATTTAGAATCTAGAATGATGAATGATGAAGTTAATTTTTAAATCAATGTAGATTATAGAATGGTGACTAATGAATGATGAATATGGATCAAAGTATTTAATTATCGAATCTCGTGGTCTATGGATGAATCATGTATGTATTAGTAAGGATGATGAGTATGGATCAATGTATTTCATTATTTAATTAAATTATGTATGTATCATTGTATTTATGCTTTCATTACTGAATATGAATTTGAAATATATATATATAGATATATATTAAAAAAAAAAGTTATATAACCCGACGTCCCCCCGTCCCCCCTAAATTTCCCTAAAATTTGAGGGTACTCCCACACGTCCCCCTTGTGCGTCTCCCTGCACCCGTGTCTCCTCGTCCTAAAGTCTTGGTAGAACATTGATTTAGATAAATAAAATTAGGAGAAATAAGTTGTGGAGATATTAAATAAATTTTGGAGAAAAGGCAATGGTTGGAACTTAGGAAAAGAAGAAAAATTAAAGTGAAGATAAGTTGTGGAGATTACCAAAATGGAAATCGAACCATGGGAAGAATCAAACCATGGTATCAAAGCATAGTGTGAGAGAAATTGAACCATGGTATGAGGAAGGGAAAGCAACCATAAAAGGAAGGCTAGAGCCTCATTTTGATCATTCTATTTTGGCATTTCATTTCAGAATTGGAGAGTTTGCTTGAGTTGCTTAGCCAAGTCAACTAGTGTTGTTTAGCACAAGGAATTTCCAAGTGGAATTCCACCCTCATTTCAGAGAACTTTGAGTGTCTCCCTAGTGAGGTAATTTGGGGAGTCCAATTCAAGATTTCCACAGAGCTTTATTGCAGGTATTCACTCAGTTTGTCATTCCTTGGGCATAGGGGCAGTTTGAGTTGATGTACTTGAGTCATTATGTAATGTACTTGTCAAAAGAATAAAGAAAAGAATTTTTATTATTGTAACAATGACTTAAAGCATGGGTTTCATGCTTGGGTCATCATTATATTAGTCAAAAAAATTATTATTGTAACAATGACTTATTAAAGCATGGGTTTCATGCTTGGGTCATCATTATATTAGTCAAAGTCCCCATTGTGGACTCCTAGGATTAATATTGAGTTTATAGAGTCATTGTATATTCTAAGAAAGCCTTCTTGCGCTTTCGAATCATGTAAAAAGGTATTGTATCATGTCAAATATGAATTATGTACCCGCCACATCATGTCGGCCTAAGGAAGATCAAGTTGGCCTAAGGACTCCCATTCAACCCACAAGAAGCCTATATATTGAAGGAGGTTGAAGTCATTTGGATCACTCACTCTCAAGGAAGTTCAATATCTCAAGAAGAGCTGGAGAAGTGCAAACTCTGTTGTCGGGAGGACGAAAGAAGTGCGAGTTTGGGGGAGTCTCTAGAGAAGAAGAAAATAGATCTTTTGGTGTCTCTCTCTCTGTTTCGTGGTCTAGGTTGGGAGATCGAAGTCTCCTAAAGATTTCATTGTTGCCAGAAGCTGCAAGTTGCCAAAAGTTGCTACCTAGTCGAAGTTGCTAGAAGGGATCGAAGATCTTGGAGGCTAACATGGTGTGGAAGGAAAGTTTGGTCTTGGTCTAGGGAAAAGAGTCTCAAAGAATATTATTGAAAGAAAGAATTATCTTGACTGGGTTTTCCCCTCGAGGGGGGGTTTTTCCCTGGCATGTGCCTATATCTTGTGTCTCTTGTTTTGTGATCTTCATATATGTATAATTGCTTGATGAACAATAAGATAATAAAGACGTAAAGGAAGCCAACACACTCACAAGTAATTATCAAGAAAGGAAAATCAAACCCTAATATAATATCTTTGATTTTCCAACATTGTATCAGAGGTAAGGTCAAGAGCAGTCGAATATCACTTTGTTGGCATGGATTCTCCCTCTATGATGAACTACATAAGATTGGGTTTCAACTCTGTTGGAAGATGGATCAAGAAGATCATCTACTACTTATTCAACAAAGTCAAAGTCAAGGATTCTTAGCTGCCCTTACAGGTGCTCTTGCTGATGACAATGCATGGATCATTAATAGTGGAGCATCGAGAGACATGACAGATGAAAGCAAGCAACTTCACACACTATCAAAGGAGTCATCTTCTCATGTAGTGGAATTAGGTGACAACAAAAGTTATGTTGCTAGAGGCCTGGGATCTACATCATTGAAGCTGGATAATGGATCGAAGTTGCATCTCAACAACATTCTCTATGTTCCAAGTTTGAAAAAGAATTACTTTCTATTTCTTGTTTAGAAGATGAAGGGGAAAGAATTGCTTTTGTTGATGGAAAAGTATTGGTTTAGGGAAAGAACTCTAGTATTGACAATGTTAAATTTGGACAACTAGGTCCAAACTCCATGTTCTGATGCTCAGATTAAGAGGCTAATATTTTTGTTGTATTCCTCTTTCTGAGAGGTGTAAAATCCATATAAAAATAGTCTTAATCCGATGAGCAGAACTTATATTTTGAATTTATTATTCTTAATAAATTATATGTGCAAAGGTCAGCCAGTTTTGTAATGTAGGCTCACATGCCCAACAGATGTGTCACACACCCTCATTGATGGATATATATATATATACAGGAAAAGTTGGAGAGAATTTGATCACAACACAACTCACATCTTCCTCTCTCATCCTTAAAAGTACGAGCTCCCTGGAGAACGAATTTCAGCCACACGTGGGAAGGACGAAGAGGATTTTTCTGCTGCTAGGGTTTCTGCTGCTAGGGTTTCGCAGAAGTTTGACCAGCGTTGACTTTGGTCAACGCTTGGTCCAAACAAGCTGAAAACTTGTGGGAGGTTCGATTTTTGAAGGCCATACTACCTGGCACAAAAATCGAGGTCAAAGGGTTGATCGTTTTGCTGCTGCGTTGACTTTTAGCTTGCTGCCCCTGCGTTGACTTTTCAGGACAGCGTTGACTTTTGTAGAACTGACTTGGGTTGACTCATCTACTGGTTGGAGGGTTGTTGTGACACATGCTGGGCTGGCTGACCAAAGGAGACTTTGCTGGTTGAAGCATCCTGTTGACCGCCGAAACAAACTCATACATTTTTCTTGTTTCTGATTTGTCTTCTGTAAGATCTGCTTATATGTTCTATCTGCATTTTGCTTATCTACTTGTATGATTGCTGTGAGAAAAGTGAAATTGCTCTTAGCATAGAACATCTACATAACTTTACATGGTATCAGAGCTGAGGTGAAGACAAACTGCTGATCAGGGAATCCATAAATAAGAGTCTGGTTGCCTACATATCTGAACTAGGCACATCCAAGGAGATGTATGACAAACTGATACTTATGTTCCGAGTAAACAATGTGAACCAAGTGCTATTCCTCAAGAACAAGTTGAAGAATATGAAGAAGGGCCGAGACGAGTCTATTCAAACCTTCTTTATGAAGTTGACCGAAACCAGGAACAATCTGCTAGCTATTGGGGAGACAATAGCTGATCGTGAGATGGTTCTCACCGCACTTGGAGGACTTCCATATGAATGGCAAGTATTCACAACTACCATTCTCAACAATAATACCATCCCTAACTTTGATGAGCTTCTGTCTAGATGTATGCAAGAAGAAACAAGGATGAAGGAATTTGATAATGAAAGAAATGCTGCCTATGTTGCTCATTCCCGAAAGAAGAACTCTGGTGGTTCCAAGGACAAAGGAAGGACTAAGACTCAAAAGAAGAAGGGAAAATGTTTCACCTGCCATAGGACTGGACACTATGCTAGAGAATGCCCCTTCCAGAAGAATTCTCCCGATAGTGACGACAACAACAACAACCGAAGGAATGGGAATCAAAGAAATGACAAATCCAAAGGAAAGAGGAAGGCTCACTTTGAAGGAAACCATCCACCTTCTAAAAGGACCAGAAATACCAGGTATGAGGAGTCTAATGTTGTTGATAAAAGAAATGAGTATATTCTAATATCTGCTCTCTCAGCTGCATCTCCGCCCGACACTATGGATGTCTGGCTAATCGATAGTGGTGCCTCAAGACACATCACCGGATTCAAGGAAGCACTTTCTGACATGGTTGAAAGGGATACTAATCTAGAAATTACCCTTGGGGATAATGCCACTTATCCTGTGAAAGGGACCAGGACTGTGACCCTCCACTTGTCTCAAGGACAAGTCCTCCATCTACAAGATGTACTCTATGTACCCAAATTGAAGAAGAACCTTGTGTCTGTATCTGCCATGGAAGACAAAGGATTCAATGTAACTTTCTCTGATGGAAAGGTACTCATGTGGAAGAAGAGCTTCAAGGAAGCTATCTCAATTGGTTTTAGAGTTGGTACACTCTACCAGGTTGGAGGGAGTCCGTTGGGAGCTATGACTTGTGATACTATCCGTCAAACCGAACTATGGCACCGAAGATTTGGACACCTTCATTACAAGGCTCTTCCCGAAGCAAGGAAGGTGGTGACAGGGATGCCTGATTTTGGAAATAATCATAAAGGTGTATGTAAGGGCTGTGCTGAAGGAAAACATACAAGGGGACCTTTCCCCTCAAGTGTCACAAAGACATCTGAGATATTGCAACTGGTCCATTCTGATCTTTCCGGTATGTTGCCTGTAACATCCCTGGGGGGATGTTCTTACTATATGACATTTACTGATGACTTCTCTCGCAAAACCTGGATATACTTCTTGAAGAAGAAGGATGAGGCTTTCATGTGGTTCCGTACCTTCAAAGCCTTGGTGGAAAATATGACCGGAAAGAAGATCAAGATTTTGAGGACTGACAATGGCACTGAATATGAGTCAAATGAGTTCAAAGACTTTTGCAGAGAAGCTGGCATTAAGAGGGAGACTACCACTGCATATACTCCTGAGCAGAATGGTGTCGCTGAACGCAAGAATAGGACTATTATGGAAGCTGCCCGTGCCATGCTATGTGACCAGGGTCTTCCAAAGTTTCTGTGGGGAGAAGCTGCAAATATTGCTGTGTACATTCAAAACCGATGCCCTCATTCCGCTTTGGACTCCAAAACTCCCGAAGAGGTTTTCTCTGGTAAGAAACCTGATGTCTCACATTTTAGAATTTTTGGATGTCCTGTCTATTTTCATGTGCCGAAAGAAAAGAGAAGTAAGCTGGATGCTACTGGGAAGAAAGGAATGTTTGTGGGCTACAGTGAGACTTCTAAGGCATATAGAGTCTATGTACCTAGTCAAAGGGAAGTAGAGATAAGCCATGATGTCACTTTTGACGAAGATGCTTCCCTGAAGAAAGTAGTAGATCTTCCTAGATCTGAAGAAAACCATGAAGAAAGACCTGGAAATCTGGAAGAACCCCAGGATGAGACTATGCCTGATGTTGAAGAGCCAATGGACCCTATTGATCCTTCCCCTTCTCTAGGAAAGAGGCCATCATGGCTCAGGGACACCCTCGAAGATGCTGAGGGTCATGCTGCCCCAAGGGGAACATTCCGAGAAAGCAAGAAGCCGTGTAGATACCAAGGGTATCTAGCTGCCATGAGTACTATTATACAATCTGAACCTGGATCTTTTGAAGAAGCCATCAAGCATCAAGTCTGGAAGGATGCTATGCATGAAGAATATGAGGTTATTATGAAGAATGATGTCTGGGATGTGGTCCCGAGACCGAAGGACAAATCTGTTGTCACCGCTAAATGGCTCTACAAGATTAAACATGGATCTGATGGGAGTGCTGAAAAGTTTAAGGCAAGATTTGTTGCCTGTGGCTTCTCTCAAAAGGAAGGAATTGACTATGACGATATATTTGCACCTGTGGCTCGATATACCACCATCCGATCCATCATAGCCCTTGCTGCTACGCAAGGATGGAGTCTTCATCAGATGGATGTCAAGACTGCTTTTCTGCATGGTGCAATAAAGGAAGAGGTGTATGTAGAACAACCTCTGGGATTTGAAGTTCAAGATCGAGACACTTATGTCTGCAGGTTGAAGAAAGCCCTCTATGGGTTAAAGCAAGCACCCAGAGCTTGGTATGAGAGGATGGATAGTTACTTGATGAAGTTGGGCTTCACTCGAAGCAATGCTGATCCAAACCTTTACTTTAAGGTTGAGGAAGGAAAGCCTCTCATTCTAGTGCTGTATGTGGACGACCTCTTCCTGACAGGTGATGACCCTCTCATTCATCAATGTAAGAGGGAGCTTGCTGCTGAGTTCGAGATGAAAGACCTAGGACTGATGCACTATTTCCTAGGCCTGGAGGTCTGGCAGAGACCTGGAGAGATTTTCCTTTCTCAAGGAAAGTATATTGTGAAGCTTCTGGAAAGATTTGGGATGGTGGACTGTAAGTCCGTGTCGACACCAATGGAACTCAACTTTAAGAAGTTGCGTGGCAGCGCTGCAGGGCCTATCTTGGCCAATCCTACTGAGTATCGTCAACTCATAGGAGCTTTGATGTTCTTAGTGAACACCCGTCCGAACATATGTTTTGCAGTGAATACTTTGAGTCAACAGATGGTTGAGCCTCATCATTTTCACTGGGTTGGTGCCAAGAATCTTTTGAGATATCTTCGGGGCACGATAAACCATGGGCTGAGATACACTGCCGGGAGTGTGATACTCCGGGGATATACTGATGCCGATTGGGCTGGCAGTGTGGTGGATCGTAAGAGCACATCTGGATGCTGTTTCAATCTTGGTTCTGCTTCGATCTCATGGATGAGCAGGAAGCAGAAGTCGGTGGCTTTGAGCACCGCGGAGGCCGAATACATTGCTACTAGTATGGCCTGTTGTGAAGCAGTTTGGTTGAGGAAGCTCTTTAGTGAGCTGTTCCAACATGTGCTAGATACCACTGTAATACTCTGTGATAATCAGAGTGGGATTCGTATGACTGAGAATCCTGTGTTCCACGACCGATCCAAGCATATTGATATCAGGTACCACTTTATCCGGGATATGGTACAGCGAGGCGCCGTAAGGCTCGATCATATAGGAACTGATGAGCAGGTCGCGGATATTCTCACTAAGCCCCTGGGGAAGGTCAAGTTCCTAACCTTCCGTGAGAGTCTTGGTGTCGTGGAAAGACCCTATGATGTGGGTCCTGTTGGACGATGAGCTCTGGGAGCTCTGGGGGGCTTTGGGGATAGCTTCTCGGAGCTATAAGCACTCATAATGCTTCTGCCCCACCCTTGTGATTATTGAGCTGGTTCGCCACTCATTTAATCTGTGCCCCGTATGCATCCTACCCATTGAGTTCAGGGCTCATGGGAAGTACCTCTCATTTGGCCAATGAGGTGTGGAAAAGCTAGAGACTATTAGCAAAGACTGATGGACGCATCAGAGATTGTCGTACTCTCTATCTAGGATGGCATGGTCCAACCACTTGATCTGGGATCAAGATTTGTGAGGTCTGGGACCTCTGGACTAATTATGTCAGTCGGGGAATGATGTCTTTGTGACTGACCCACTTCTGTTCTGAAATAAAGAAGCCAGCAAAGCAAGTTTCGGCGGGATGACTCACGGTGTTAATTGCACTAATAGATGGAGTTCTCCCTAGTTGAGAGGGAGTGTTAAATTTGGACAACTAGGTCCAAACTCCATGTTCTGATGCTCAGATTAAGAGGCTAATATTTTTGTTGTATTCCTCTTTCTGAGAGGTGTAAAATCCATATAAAAATAGTCTTAATCCGATGAGCAGAACTTATATTTTGAATTTATTATTCTTAATAAATTATATGTGCAAAGGTCAGCCAGTTTTGTAATGTAGGCTCACATGCCCAACAGATGTGTCACACACCCTCATTGATGGATATATATATATATACAGGAAAAGTTGGAGAGAATTTGATCACAACACAACTCACATCTTCCTCTCTCATCCTTAAAAGTACGAGCTCCCTGGAGGACGAATTTCAGCCACACGTGGGAAGGACGAAGAGGATTTTTCTGCTGCTAGGGTTTCGCAGAAGTTTGACCAGCGTTGACTTTGGTCAACGCTTGGTCCAAACAAGCTGAAAACTTGTGGGAGGTTCGATTTTTGAAGGCCATACTACCTGGCACAAAAATCGAGGTCAAAGGGTTGACCGTTTTGCTGCTGCGTTGACTTTTAGCTTGCTGCCCCTGCGTTGACTTTTCAGGACAGCGTTGACTTTTGTAGAACTGACTTGGGTTGACTCATCTACTGGTTGGAGGGTTGTTGTGACACATGCTGGGCTGGCTGACCAAAGGAGACTTTGCTGGTTGAAGCATCCTGTTGACCGCCGAAACAAACTCATACATTTTTCTTGTTTCTGATTTGTCTTCTGTAAGATCTGCTTATATGTTCTATCTGCATTTTGCTTATCTACTTGTATGATTGCTGTGAGAAAAGTGAAATTGCTCTTAGCATAGAACATCTACATAACTTTACAGACAAAGCTAGGGTTATTGGAGTTAGTGAAGGAAGTCTTTATCGGGTTATCACTCCATCTCCTTAAGATTTGGTTCATAAGGAAATAAGTCCCATTGAACTATGGCATTGAAAGTATGCTCATCTTCATTATAGGGTCATCCCTACCCTTAGTCAATTGGTTCATGGTATTCCTGATATGAAGTTAGATCATGAAGGTGTGTGCAAGGGATGGTCTTTGGGGAAACATACAAGAAAGCCATTTCATCATAGTGAACCTAAATCTAAAGAAATATTAGATCTCATCCATTCCAATGTATGCAGGCCCATGTCTGACAAAACACTTGAAGGACATCTCTATTATGTAACATTCATGATGACCATTCAAGGAAGACATGGCTCTACCTACTCAAGACTAAAGATGAAGTATTTGATAAATTCAAGGAGTTTAGGGCTGAGGTGGAAACCCCAACCGAAAAGAAGATAAAGACTCTAAGGTCTGACAATGGTGGGGAATACACCTCTAAAGAGTTAATTGCATATTGTAAGGAAGCAGGTATTAAGAGGGAGCTCATTGTTCCCTACAATCCCGAACAAAATGGATTGGCCTAAGGAAGAATAGGTCAATTGAAGAAGGCATTCAAACTATGCTCCTTGATCAAGATATATCGAAATTCTTATGGGGTGAAGTAGCGATGACTGTTGTGCACGTTCAAAATAGAAGTCCTCATAAGAATCTTGATAATACTACACCTGAAGAAGTATTCACAGGAAAGAAGCCGAGTGTGGATCATCTCTGCATATTTGGAAGTCCAACATATATCCATGTTCCGAAAGACAAGCAAAAGAAGTTGGACTCAACAAGCATCAAGGGAATATTCGTTGGTTATAGTCTTTCCTCAAAAGCATATAGAATTTACATAAAGGAAGGAAGACACATTGAAGTAAGCAGGGATGTCATATTTGATGAGAATCAAGCTTACAAGAAATCAAAGGATATTCCTATTGATTCTGATGACGAAGAAGTTCCCGTATTTGAAGAAGATGAAGTTCATCATGAGAACTCTACTACAAATGATGAAGAAGGACCAAGTGAGCCTATTCAACCGGTGGTTATCTCAACTACAAGAAAGAGACCAAATTGGTTGAGAGCTACATTAGAAGATGCTAAAGGGCATGAAGCTGCGAAAGGGTCCTCCAGGGAAAGTAAGAAATTGAAAAGGTATTCTGGTTATGTTGCATATATGACAAAGTTGATTGAAGCCGAACCATCTACATTCCAGGAAGCTGAGCATGAAGAGGTTTGGAAGAAAGCTATGCAGGAAGAATATCAATCCATCATGAAGAATGGGGTTTGGGAAATCATTCCTAGACCTAGTGACAAATCAGTTGTCACATTGAAGTGGATCTATAAGATCAAACATGTTGTTGATGGAAGTATAGACAAGTACAAAGCAAGGTTTGTCGCAAGGGGTTTCTCTCAAAAGGAAGGCATTGACTATGAAGAAACCTTTGCACCTACAGCAAGGTACACTACCATTAGATCATTGGTTTCATTAGCTGCTACAATGGGGTGGAATATCCATCAAATGGATGTTAAGACCACATTTCTAAATGGGACCATTGATGAGGAAGTGTACATCAAACAACCTGAAGGATTTGAAGTGAATAGCAGGGACTCATGTTTGCAGACTCAAGAAGGCCCTATATGGCTTGAAGCAAGCACCAAGGGCATGGTATGCAAGAATGGATGCATATCTTCTCAGAATTGGGTTCGTGAAGAGTACTGTTGATCCGAATCTATATATCAAAGTCGTGAATAATGAGCCCGTCATTATTCTACTATATGTGGATGATCTATTCATCACTGGTGTAGAACGAAGAATTCAAGAATGCAAGAAGATGTTGACAACTGAATTTAAGATGAAGGATCTACGACTGATAAATTAATACCTAGGTCTAGCAGTATGGCAGATACCTGAAATTCAGGATCTACGACTGATAAATTAATACCTAGGTCTAGCAGTATGGCAGATACCTGACGAGATATATTTGGGTTAAGGAAAGTACATCATCAAGTTATTGCAGAAATTTGGGATGATAGACTCCAAGCCGATGATTACTCCTATGATCACCAACCTCAAGAAGTTGAGGAGCTCCAACTCTAGTCTCGTGGATCCTACCTCATATCGACAGTTGGTGGGTTCCCTAATGTATCTGGTAAATACTAGGCCAAATATATGTTTTGCAGTAAACATTCTTAGTCAGTTTCAGACGGAGCCTCGTCATGATCAGTGGATAGTTTCCAAACATATATTGAGGTATCTTCATGGTACTAAAGATCACTGCCTAAAGTATGATAGTAAGGAAGTCAAGCTAATTGGCTTCACAGACTCTGATTGGGGTGGCAGTGAGACCGATGGAAGGAGCACTACCGGAGGATGCTTTAGTCTGGGAGCTGCTATGATCTCATGGATGAGTAGGAAGCAAGATCTCGTTTCATTGAGTAGTGTCGAGGCAAAATATGTGGTTGCATGTGAAGTAGGAAAAAGGGTTGTTTGGTTAAGGAAGCTTCTAACAGATTTGTTTGAGAAGTCTCTAGCTCCTACTGTGAATAATTGTGATAACCAAAGTTGTATCAAGATGTCTGGAGATCTCGTGTTCCATTCGAGGATGAAACATATCAATAAGAAGTTCCACTTTATTAGGATCTTGGTGCAAGATGGGATCGTGAAGTTAGAGTATGTTCCAACAGATGAACAGGTAGCAGACATTCTGACAAAGGCTCTTCCTAATAAGAATTTTGAATATCTAAAAAACATGTTGGGTTTGGTAGATATTGGTGACTGTATTGATGATAAGGAATTGGAAGAGATTTGTTGAGGCTTTGCGAGTGAAGCATTGCCTAGGGAGACATCAAGCTGGCACTCTGTGTTGATGTTTGGATCTCGGAACTAAAAAGGTGGTGTTGTTTATTGAGTTTTGTCTTGGATACACACTTGTATGTTTGGGTTGGCGGTCAACAAGTAAGTCTGATGGTACCTAAAGGGGTTGAAAGCCTGAATCCACCTTAGTCCCACTTGGATAGATTGCCCTGATTAGGAATCTAGTCCATGGCATTGCAGTGCCTAAATTGTTGAGTGACTGGTTGGATAGATTGCCCTGGTCAGGAATCTAGTCCATGGCATTGTGGTGCCTAAAAGTTCTTCATGTTTTCATATAGTTTGAGATCTTCCATTGTATATGTACATTATGAATACCTCCCTAGTTAAGAGGGCGTTAGAAAATGGAACTATGTTCGATCTTCAATAATGTACTTGAGTCATTATGTAATGTACTTGTCAAAAGAATAAAGAAAAGAATTTTTATCATTGTAACAATGACTTATTAAAGCAAGGGTTTCATGCTTGGGTCATCACTATATTAGTCAAATTCCCCATTGTGGACTCCTAGGATTAATATTGAGTTTATAGAGTCATTGTATATTCAAAGAGACCCTTCTTGGGCTTTCAAATCATGTAAAAAGGTTTTGTATCAAGTCAAATATGAATTATGTACCCTCCACATCATGTCGGCCTAAGGAAGATCAAGTTGGTCTAAGAATACCCATTCAACCCACAAGAAGCCTATATATTGAAGAAGGTCGAAGTCATTTGGATCACTCACTCTCAAGGAAGTTCGATATCTCAAGAAGAGTTGGAGAAGTGTGAAGTTTGTTGCCAGAAGGACAAAAGAAGTGTGAGTTTGGGGGAGTCTCTAGAGAAGAAGAAAATCGAGCTTTTGGTGCCTCTCTCTCTGTTTCGTGGTATGGGTTGGGAGATCGAAGTCTCCTAAGATTTTGTTGTTGCCAGACGCTGCATGTTGCCGAAAGTTGTTGCCTAGTCGAAGTTGTTGGAAGGGGTCGAAGATCTTGGAGGCTGACATGGTGTGGAAGGAAAGTTTGGTCTTGGTCTAGGGTAAAGAGTCTGAAAGAATACTATTGAAAGAAAGAATTTTTCTGATTGCGTTTTCCCCTCGAGGGGGGTTTTCCCTGGCATGTACCTATATCTTGTGTCTCTTGTTTTGTGATCTTCATATATGTATAATTGCTTGATGAACGATAAGATAATAAAGAAGTAAAGGAAGCCAGCACAATCACAAGTAATTATCAAGAAAGGAGAATCAAACCCTAATATAATATCTTTGATTTTCCAACAGGAGGATCAACTATTGTGGGTTGGATTTCCAACTATTTTGCAAGGTTTGAGTAGTAGTGTTTTGTTGGGCATTGGAGCTGATTTTGTCCGGAAGTTTGAAGAAGAAATTTTGGAGGGATTTGGAGGAGTTTCCCTTCAAGGAAAGTGTGCATTGTTACAGCAAATTGATTTTTGTAGCTAACTAGTAGATTGTGAAGGGCTACACGTGGATTTTAGGGTTTCAATGACTAGTGGATTCGGCCCAAGAATTTTTCGGGCGATATTCAGGTCTTAAATCTTCATTCTTATAACAAAGGGAATTGTTGGTTTAGTTGGGATTTTCACACTATTTGACCATTTCGGGTCGACTGGAATTATCACAAAAGTTTTTTGGGTTTTATTGGTTGGGGTGTGAGGAGCCTTTCTCTAATTTTTCAAAATTTTTGGAGCAGTTTTGAGGGGTCATTTTGCAGTTTGCCTCTAGCAACAGCGATAAAATTTTATGGGCAATGTATTGGGACAGATTGAGCCATTTCAGTTGGAGTTTTTCTTAGATCTTCACCTGGGTATTGCATGCTTGCATTAGCAAGCCTAGGTTCTATCATTCTACTCTATTGTACTCAGTTCCAGAGAAATTTTAATAAAATAGCTCAAATTTGTTGCTACTATTCTATGGTTTATTGATCTATTTCTGCTTCTGTAAAAATTGTGCTTGCGTGATTGTATTTTCTTGCTATAGCTTAGTGCATGTTTTGGGTATTCATTGTATTTCCTAATTTGGAATATTACACTTTTGACCTTATGCCACATAATTTGAATAAAGTAATAATGATTTGAACTTGGGGAAGAAATCCTGGATAGTGTTGAAGCAACTTGGGCTAAAATTAATGAGCTCCTTCTCCAACCAATGTCCTTACAACACATCCAGCTTCCCAAAGAGTCCTTCCAACTTGGTGCAGACTCCATTAGGTGTTTTTTGCAAAAATCGATATGGAATAAGAGGTCAAAGAAATTAGAGGGATAAAACTACCCATATGCTTCATAGTACATACATTTGATTAAACCATTTTGCTTTTTCAACAATGAGAATTGGTTTGAATTTCACGTTGTGATCCTATATGGCCCTTTACTTTGCAAAATAATAACCACCTGCGTCTTCAACCTACAAATTGTTGAGAATTCGATAAGGCAGTGAATATGTTAATTCTCTTTAACTTGATGATTGTTTCTGTTATCATTTACCTTATTAGCTTTGTTCCTTATTATTATAGTGTGAGATACATCAAACCACCTGCGTCTTCAACCTACAAATTGTTGAGAATTCGATAAGGCAGTGAATATGTTAATTCTCTTTAACTTGATAACTGTTTGTGTTATCATTTACCTTATTAGCTTTGTTCCTTATTATTATAGTGTGAGATACATCAAACAACTACCAAAACAATAAGAATAGTGACACAGTATACAGGCTGCAAGCGAAGGTCAAAACTCCTCCTCTTGGGGAAAACCTTTAAATCTCTTCTCTTCTTATAGGTACTTCAATTGACAAATACCATGACCTGGTAACTCAGACAAATACCCTCCAAGATCAAGATCAACTCGGCCTCCTACTGTAAATCCGAAATTTTGTCTCCCAGCAATTGCGGCAATTGTTGTTGCTCCTCTTGAAGACTTTGATCTTCTTCGTATGGCCTCTTCTTCCCTTCGCTTGCCTTTCCTTGAGACTTAGGGCTAGAGAGACACCCTAGGTGACCTTCACTTGGCTTCTATCCTCTCTTTCTTCCAAGATCGAACCAAAGATAACCCTTGCGCAGAAACCCTAGCTTTGACTTACTTCAACCTCTTTTTCGTCCTCTTTTTTGCATAGAATGAGAGATGAGTGAGAGTGATACTTTGGAGGACGAGTTCCTCTCTTTATATAGGCCTCTTCAAGGGGTAGACGTGGCTCTTCACTTAGGTCGACTTGACAGCTTCTAGGCCGACTTGATCTTGGAGGGCATTTCGACACTTTAAAGACAAAAATAATTTTCTTTACAATTTACAATGTGCCCATTGGGGTCTTCAATATATGACAATGACTCTTAGACCTAGGACAAGCCCTAGAAGCACTCAATGGGTGCTTGACCAATAAAATAAAAGAACTTGAGCATGAAACCCATGCTTCAATAATAATTTCTTTTTCATTTTATAGTTTACAAGAATACATTTCATACTTATGAAGAACAAACCTAGTTACACATTTTTCGACACAAACTTGTATACCACTCGGAATAATCAAGCTCTCACACTATGTAAGATTCAATTAATCAACCTGCAAGTGAATCTAGAACCTAATTGAGAAGCAATATAATTAACAATTTGAGAGAAGATAAATAGTTGGAGTAATGTAATTCTCATTAACTTGTAGGAAAAAAATAATCATCCAAAGACAAAAAGAATACAATATAGAATTGAAATCATAATTTTCAAAGCTAACTCAATCCAAACCGAAACTGGTCAAACTAGCTAGTTGGACTAGGTTTGGTATTGAACTAGCCAAATGAATGGACTGAAGGGTCGATTCGTACCAATTAGGAACCAAATTGTCACGCCCCTAGGGTGCACTTCGACCATAAGGTTCCCAAGTCCCTTGAGGTGTGCAGAACCAATGTATTTTCTTCCTAAAGGCTTAACCTACTTAGGCTTACTTATACCCAAACTATGCTTCTAGCCTACATGCCTTTAACGAGATCGCTATCAAATTGCAGAATTAGTTTCAAACAATCTCACACAATAGCCCTTCAATAAGTTCTTCCAAAGAAAAAAATAATCATCCAAAGACAAAAAGAATACAATATAGAACTGAAATCATAATTTTCAAAGCTAACTCAATCCAAACCGAAACTGGTCAAACTAGCCAGTTGGACTAGGCGCGGTATTGAACTAGCCAAATGAATGGACTGAAGGGTCAATTTGTACCAATTAGGAACCAAACTGTCACACCCCTAGGGTGCACTTCGACCATAAGGTTCCCAAGTCCCTTGAGGTGTGCGGCACCGATGTATTTTCTTCCTAAAGGCTTGACGTACTTAGGCTTCCTTATACCAAACTACGCTTCTAGCCTATGTGCCTTTAACGAGATCGCTATCGCAGAATTAGTTTCAAATATCTCACACAATAGCCCTTCAATAAGGTCTTCCAAAGAAAAAAAGAATCATCCAAAGACAAAAAGTATACAATATAGAATTGAAATCATAATTTTCAAAGCTAACTCAATCCAAATCGAAACTGGTCAAACTAGCCAGTTGGGGTAGGCGCGGTATTGAACTAGCCAAATGAATGGACTGAAGGGTCGATTTGTACCAATTAGGAACCAGCTTCTTATCTTTCTTTATTAGACTATTTCATCAAACAATTATCAAGAGCATAAACAATAAAGCCAATGGACACAAAAAGTAGACTCCAAGCCAGTGCAAGACCCCTCCAAGGGGAAAACCTAGAAAGAATGTCTTCTCTTTGCATAGAATCAATTCAAATGAGAAATCCAAGACACAAAGACCAAAGCCAAGACCTCCTCCAAGCACCAAGTAAGCCCTCTAAAAGATCTTCTTCAAGACAAGACAAGGTCTACCAAAGTCAACGAAAGTCAACCTTCCTTAAATATGCTCACATCTTAGTTTCAGCACTTTATTTCAAACCTGCAATTCTTGGCTCCTAGTAGCTGCAGAAACCCTAACTTTCACACGTGTGAGAATACAAGCCAAAAATCAGATTTTTTTCTCCTTGCTCTTTGACTTCCTCTTGTCTTCTTGTCCCTTGCTCTTCTTGTCACTTCTTTCTTGCTTGATATCAAACTTTTGAAGTGTGTGCTAATGAGGTCGAAGATCCTTCTATATATATGTTTCTCATGAGGTCGAATAGCCCTCTTTTAGGCCAACTTTTCACAGTTAGGGTCAACTTGGTCTTGGAGGTTATTTTGACTTTCTATACTTAAAAATAAATTCGTTTACATGTTATAACTTGCCCAATGGGTCTTATATAAATGATACTGACTCTCTTGACTCGTGACAATTATTCTTATGACTTGACAAACCCTAGGAGCATGAAATGCATGCTTGACCTAGTTGACCAATCAAATGGAACATGAAACTCATGCTTGAGAAATAATATTTTTCTTTCTTCTTTTGTTTGTTACATAAGATATACATAATGAAATGAGTACAATGACAATTATGAATACCGAAACTAGTTAAATTTTCCAACACTCCCTCTTAACTAGGGAGGTATTCATAATTGTACAACCGGTACAAGGATATTCTCAAACTGAAGAGTTCTCATAAGAAGAGTCGGATTGATAACCCATCTTTAAGCATCAACATCATAACCAACATTGTCAACATAGTAAGGCCTTTAACTGACAAGCTCATTTTATTTCAGAGCATAATGTTGGGAGGCTTTACATGAGACACCACACTACCTCTTAAGGCACATACCCCATCTAAATGTTCACTAGGTATGTCCTTTTAGGATTGTTCTTATCTTGGAATACCCATCCTCAAAGAATATCAGTCCTCTTCGACCACTCTTGTCTTAGATACCTGTCCAATCCTCAAAGAGTGTCGGTCAACTTCCTATCTTGGATTTTCTATCCTCAAGGAGTATCAATCTCAGATGCTTATCCAATCCTCCATTCTCCTTCCTAGTGCCTTCACTAAGATTTACAACTGTTAGTCCTGGTCTAGTGCATGACACATGGAGAATATGATGTCTAACATCACTCCCTCTCAACTAGAGAGGAGATCCTCATTCCCTCTTGATCAGGGAATAGATCCTTGCTCCTTCATTAACATTTAAGGAGACTTCTTACTCCCTCTTAAGCATAGAGGAGATTCCTTACTTCCTTTCAATTGGGAAGTCAAGTTCTTTAGCATGTCTTCATCGATACATCAGCTATCAATTCTTCGTGGAGATCTTCAAGTAGCTGTAGGGCTCCTCCTTTCCTTTGCATTTCATTATATTGAGCTTTTTATCTTCTTGGATGTAGTGGAGCCAAATCTGTAACCGGGTTTGAGCCATCAACCTTTCATATCACTTTCTTCTTATCATCAAAGGCTTTATATTGAGCCAATCAAAATAAAACTAGTCATAGCTCCTTCCAATCATGAAAGTGATCTTCATTGTCATCAAAATATAAACATCAAGTTATTTCTTTGTACTGCTGCCTTTCAATCCCAAGATGATGTAGACATATTGGCCACATGATTCTTCGAGGATTACTAAAGCCGTCCACTCAATCCATGTATAAACAATTGTAGATATACTTGCCTCAATTGTCATTATGCATTTTTGCATCATCCTTCCAGGTAGCAAAACCATATACCAAACAGATAACCAATACCAAAACATTAATATTGTACATACCTCAACATGATGTCCTCTTGTCAAAATATCAAATTTTATTTTCTTACTTCCTTTGAGATCAGCGTCCTTCCATGTGGTCTATCTTCATATTGAACAAGAATCCTTCTCCATGCTTTCGATCAAAGTGTCCATGGAGCAAGCTACAATATTTGCTTCCTTGGAGTTATCATTATCAACTCTCTTTCTTTCTTCAAGAGACCATATTTGATGTTGATCAATATCATCATTTCTAAGTCATACTATCTTGTGAAAGAGTCTTGATCTTTAGCCATTCCAAAGCATACCAACTCCTTCCAAGTATTGAGTAACCACATGGAAGACTTTTCATGCTTGTGTTTATGACCAACTCTTTCTGCAAGATTCTTGTAGACATGAATTCTACCTTCTAGAGAAGAGTTACTAACAACATGCATACCTTTTCTTCCATATAACCATCTAGTTGTCCTTCCTTTGAATGAGCTTGCTTCTATCCTTATCAAAGATAAGCTTCCTTCTTTAAGAGGAGAAAGACTTCAATTATGTCTTTCATACTGCAACTCGACCATCTGCATCCCTTCATCCTTCAAGACTATTGTTTCCACACTAAGTGGAGTATACTAGTCATGTCATAATGCTTCTTCCAAGAACCTTCCCTAAATGATGGTTCTCATTGGAGGATCTTGGTGATCCTTCTTGCAAGATGACTACCTCTAACATTATGTTAGAGAGTGCTTGGATGAACTATGATGTGCAAGATGGTCCAAATCTTCTCATTCTTATCAACTAGATGACTTTTTCCAAAGCAATTTGATCATGTAGTTTCTAAATCTTCTACTATCATACGCTTCTTTCTATGATTGCATACAAAAATCAGGACTTCTTCTAGAAAATGTAATTATGCAAGCTTATTCTAACTTCTACTTTCTAATAAAAGAAAGACAATCTGCAAATGAACCTAATACAAGTGGAGCTCTCTCAATAGTGAAGACCCTTGGGATCTTCTCCTTTCGACTTCTTCTCAAGTTCTTCCTTTTCTTCAGCTATGTGGGCTCCACTCCTTTCCTTTCTTTTGTTGTTTTTCTTATTCTAAGAATTGTTTGGACAATCCCTCTTAAAGTGTCCATACGCATTGCATCCATAGCATTGTATCTTGAACATATCTTGTTTTCCTTTGGTCTTTCCAAACTTCCCTTTCCTCTTTTTGTATTTTACAACAAAGGCTTGAGACTTTTCATTTGATTCAGTGTCATCCTTTACCTTTATCCTTACTTCTTCCAAGATACATTGAGCCCATAGTTCATCAAAAGGAGTAGTATCTTTTCTTGAGTAAATACTAGTTGCAAAACTGCTCCGTTCGGGTGGCAAAGCATTCAATACACAAGTAGTCATTTCTGAATCAAAAATTACTTCCCCAAGCCCATGGAACTGGTCCCTCAATTGTGAGATCCTCATCCCTTTATTGTGAGATCCTCATAAGATGAGGACATAAATTCATCCTTTGACATCCTTGTTCTATATAGTTGATTCCTCAACAATATTTTGACCTGATGTAATTATAGAGTACAATTTCACCAATTTGTCATAGATTGCTTTAGATGTAGTCAAATCAACAACAAAGGGAATGAGATGATCCTTTATGGATTCAATAAGAATCCTTTGCGGCCTTACTTCTCCATTCTCATATCTAGTTAATTCTTGAGTCTTCTTCTTTATCTGGTTGAGTGACTTCTCCAAGAACATATTCCATGACTTTTTCTGTAAGCACCAAATCCATGATCCAACGACCTTGTTGTTGTCCATGCAAAAAGAAGTCATTTGATTTGCAGATTGAGACATGGAGAACAATATGATACTTGTTAAACTAGGGACTTTCTTGATGATGCCTCCAATTGTCTTGATGTCTTCAAGAACCTTCAGGAAACTTCAAAGATGTCCTTCAATAGCAAAGAGCCTTGAAGAGTGAGAAAGATATGTCCTTTCTTCAATGAGAGCTTGATGTAGTAACCTTCCTTCCTTTAATGAGAGCTTGATCCTTCTTAAGATGATGAGGTCTTCTTCCTTATGCCCTTCCTTGTGTCCTTAGCAAATGATACTAAGCAACCTTCTCTTATGCCAATCAAGACGATATCCAAGCTGCCTTCTCCTCACCTTAGCTCTAATACCATGTTGGAGAATCTAGTATGGCAGTTATTTAAACAATTATCCTTATCCTTAATAATTTCTTGTGAAATTTAGTTAGCTTCTTATTGTTCTTTATTAGATTATTTCATCAAACAATTATCAAGAGCATAAACAATAAAGACAATGGACATAAGAAGTAGGCTCCAAGCCAGGGAAAAACCCCTCCAAGGGAAAGCCTAGAAAGAATCTCTTCTCTTCTTATGGAATCGATTCAAATGAGAAATCCAAGACCTCCTCAAGCACCAAGTCAACCCTCTAAAAGATCTCCTTCAAGACAAGACAAGGTCCACCAAAGTCAACGAAATTCAACCTTCCTTGAATCTACTCAAATCTCAATTTTGGCACTCTACTTCAGACATGTGGTTCAAACCTGCAATTCTCGGCCTCCTAGTAGCTGCAAAAACCCTAATTTTCGCATGTGTGAGAGAATACAAGCCAAGAATTAGATTGTTTTCTCCTTTCTCTTTAACTTCCTCTTGTCTTCTTGTCCTTCGCTCTTCTTGTCTCTTTTTTCTTGCTTGATATCGAACTTATGAAGTGTGTGATAATGAGATCAAAGCTCCTTCTATATATATGCTTCTCGTGAAGTCGAATAGCCCTCTTGTAGGCCAACTTTTCACAATTAGGGCCGACTTGGCCTTGGAGGTTATTTTGACTTTCTAGACTCAAATAAATTATTTTACATGTTATAACTTGCCCAAATGGGTTTTATATAAATGATATTGACTCTCTCGACTGATGACAATATTCTTCTGACTTGACAAACCCTAGGAGCATGAAATGCATCCTTGCCCTAGTTGACCAATCAAATGGAGCATGAAACCCATAATTGAAAAATAATATTTTTCTTTCTTCTTTTGTTTGTTACATAAGATATACAAAATAACACGAGTACAATGACAATTATGAAGGCTGAAACTAGTTACATTTTCCAACACTTACAATATAGACAACTTCAACAGTAAACAAGTGCACAACAGTTTACATGGGAGGGGGAACTCCCAAATAGAACTCCCCTTACTTCAACTAATCTTCAAACTTCAATTCACAACTTCAAATATAAAACAACCAAGGTTGGGTTGAACCCCAAGGGTTCATTGCCACAACACTTAAGCAAACTTCAAAAGAGCCTTCAAATGACTCGCTCGTGTAGCCTCCCTAGCTTGCACGACAAGTCTAACCAACAACCAAGACTCATGCAACCTCAACTCGCATGACCAACCCCAATCGGAGTTCGGTTTGTGCAGCTCGTCTAGCTCACACGACCTACCAAAACCAAGACTCAAAAATCTGCGAATGCCCTACAGAACAATTCATGCACCCTGCAGCTCGCATGACCCACCAGAACACAAAAACTTTGCACAACGCAGCTCGTCTAAGCAAGCCTCAACTCGTTCCTCCTTCCGACAGCACATCCACTTATTCGTTCTTTTCCTTGTTGCGGTTTTGTTTACTTCGACTTCCTTACTTGGTTGAGTTGTTTCTTGCCTCCATTCATTCCATGGCTTGCCAATATATAACAGCCCATCATGTTGAATGGTGGTGTCTTCATCTAGCCAGGCCGACCCACACTTGGGCATGATTGACCTTTACTTCTTGCACTAGCCGACCTCAAGTCGTTCACCCACATTACCTGTTGCAATGCTTCGCTTGCACACTAAGAGTCCTTCGTCGTGATCACGCCCTCGGTTAACCTCTATGTGCCATGCATGTTACTTCAGCGCCCAGCTTGCCCTTCGTTTCGCCACATTGTTTGTTTGTTGTTCCACAACAAGAGTGCTTACTTTCGTGTGAGCACCCTCGCCCATTCTGCACGACTGACTTTCGCATGTCATTTCATACGATGCGCTCAGTCATTCCATCAAGCGCCCTCATCTAACCAAACTCCACCACATAATTGCCCATAGCACAATGTCATCACATGAGCGCCCTCACCATTGCAAGGTGCCCAACTTGGTTGTCCCATCAAACGACTCATTACACAACCCCACCAACTTCGGTTTTTCGCCACTACAAGTCGACAAGGGTTTGTTAAGGTCGTCTTAGCACTTTCATGTGCACTCAAGCCCAAAGACCTAACACAAACCAACCTTAACTAGCCGATCAGAGCTCACACACATGAGGGGAGCCTAGGACCTATTACCCACCATTTTTTGGGTAATATCCCTAGGAGAAAAAATTTCTCCAAGATGGTCCTCAGCTGGCAGCCCCTTGTAGCCATCAACTAGTTCATTGTGCCATTTATCTGCCACCTGAGCCAGCCATGCGGTCCCTCGCCCATCTGCCATGATCGTATGTTTGAAGGTGGGCCTCCCGAAGCTAAAGGTATGTCTTGTCATTTTGAAATTGATTTTTGTAGTTTGCTTATCATGGACACTTCTGGGCATGGATTAATGGGGGGATTCGGCGGAAAGGATGGGCTAGGTCTATGCTTCTATCCCCTAGACCCCTTTTAGGCATTAACCTTGCATTCTAGTCACGTGGGATCTCTTTTACTGACCATTTGGTTCCAGGGATGGTATTTCATGGGAAACCCTGATTTTGGTTGCGTGGTCCCACTCCCTTATCTGCTCATATTACCCCCTTTTCCATTCATTATTACCCCATCCATCATTTCTCCCACCTAGGTCCACATTCCTCCATCAGGTCCACATAGGGTCAACTCACCCCTTCCCCTTGCCCACACCTTGGGTCATGGCCTAGAATGAAGCTCGGAGGTTGATGCAACAAAAAAGAAAGTTAAAAGCATATATAGCCACAGTCAACAGGAAAAGTACCACAAAATGCAAAAGATGGTTAAGACAAAAACATTTAGCACGTGGGCAAAAGCCAATACATGAGCTCTACCCCATCATTATGGCAATCACCCTAGTTCCAGCAGTTTCTATGAGCCTCTTCATTATATAGGAACCCATGATTGTCCCAACCCCTGGTGGGCGATGAACCGCCCCACCTTAAAGGGCAGCATTCACTGTTTTATACATCATGTTCTAACCCCTTGAGCCCCGAGCAGTGAATCAAAGAAAATCATAAAAGGGCAAAAGGCATATAAAAAAGGGTGGAAAAATCAAGGCCAGGGCACCTCATGTACAACAATTGCTCCCTCCTATACCTTATAAACCCAAGGATAGGCTTCCCTCTTATTAGCTACCCTTGTGCCCCAGCATGTAAACCAGAGCTGCCCCCTCTCATTCCCTACCTCATTCACCTATCTTCCACATACCACCACCTTTTGACAGATGTACCTTGACTATATTATCCCCTTTAGAAGCAAAAACCACCTAATATGGTACTTGGTTAACCCCATTGGGAGTTTAGGAGACATTGACACATCCCGAAGCCCATTATGAAAGGGCAAACCATTATAAAGTCCCCACCTATAGTCCATGATTAGGTAAGCTCATTTGCTCGATTTCTCTAATTATTTGTTGTACTAGAAGCCTAGGGGACGCATTAGATCTTATGCAGGATTGCAAATGGTTTCCATTTAGGGTTTGGTCTCCCTATACGGGGTCCTAACCCTCCAGAGGGCTACATTGGCACCTGTAGGGTGAGCGTTGAGAACCATGGACTCCACAGCAGCAGAGTACACTCCATGGATCCCCACAGCCATTCAAAGATTTCTCGTGGTTCACATATTCGATGAGGAGGGCGAACTTGATTCATCATGCCTAGTCAGCCCCAAATCCACACCATACACTTGGCAAATGATCCAGGACTTCCACGATGATGTGGCATCACCTACACCATCATCCTAGCCCTTGAGGGCAACCTATAGGCATCTTCGATTTGTTTGGAGACCCATGAGGACACTTGTGTGCCCCCACATGTCATTTGGAGCACCACAGGTTATTACAAGGGGCCAACCCCTTGTCCACTGCTTTTGAGGGTCTTATTCTTCATTGTGGCACCCATGGACCTCATTAGGCCTCTTAGAGGGCCCTACGACATGCATAGATTATTATTTGACCTCTTGAGAGGCTTACTTTTTCATTTGTGAGCTAGTTTGGTGGGCTTGTCACCAAAAGGTTGTATTATTAGCACATTATTTTATTTTTGGGGCTTATGTAGGCCAAGGAGGCTAATTCGAACTCCTTAGATGTGTATAAATACAAGTGAGGTGAGATCATTTCTCATCATCACTTTGGATTGGATCTCTCTCTTCTTTAGAGAATTTCACACTTTTTTCTAGAGGATGAATTGGAGCATTTATGGATGAATTTTGATGTATGGTTATTGGTTTATCTTCTCTTGGAGCTTCTCTATTGTCATTTGTGAATGGTTGGATATACTCTACTGCATGTAAGTACGAAATTTTGATGTTATTCTTGTTACTTTTGTCATATATATTGGATGAGATTTTCGTTGTTTTAAAGGGTAATTGTTGCATGCAAATTATTGCCTAATATTGTGGGATTGTCTCCATTATAACGTTCTCTCCATGTATTAGGCCATGTAGTGTGAGCGGAATCTCCTAGGGGTAAAATCAAACCTTGATAAGCCATTCCTCTTGTGCACTTGAAGTATAAAAGCTGCAAGATTGCTTTCACTTGGCATAGAAGGTTTGTGAAGTAATTTTAAGGTCTCCTTGACTGGAAACCAAGAAACCTTACACATAATCAACATAGACTCCATTCTCCCAAGAATTAAGCCACTGATCTACCAAGGGTGGTCACCAAAACACTTAATCTTTCACCTTCTCCCAAGTCTAGCCACATTGGGGCACCTAGGGCATCAATCCCCCGTCAAGTTAGCCACTGAAAAATTTCGATCTCCTAGGGTCTCATGTGTTGGCCTTTCCCTTAGCCCTCCTCCAAATTTGAAGACATTCCGACAATGGAGTTGGGAGAAAAGCCAAGCCCTAGGTCCGAGACCAAAACTTGCCCTGTCATCCCCAAGGCTAGCACTTCCTAGGGTCAAAGCAACATCATTGAGAGAGAATACTTTCTTTAATCCTTCCCACCTTGTCTAGGGTAAGAATATCATTGATTGTTTCATACCTTCCTCATAGCCTAGACCGGGTCCACTTGTCCCCGTGTGGTCCCTCTCCTTCAAAGGACCATTCTTCAAGAACCATTTGGGATACCAATTCTAACACGGATTTAGGGTGCGGGGAACTTTCAAAGCCAATTCCCATATACCTAAACCCCAAAAATCCTTTCCCTTGAAGCACATAATACCTTGCTTAGAAAGCAACCAAGCCCCATCTTTCAAAACCTTTTAGGAAAAACTTTGGGTCACTCATATCCATTGCTTATCACTCATTAGTGACTCCATACATATCGGGTCTCCTCCCATCTGTGAATGTCCATAAATAGAAGGGACCCTTGGCTGAGGTGACAGTGGACCAAGACTCCATTTGTTGCCCTTGGCCTAGCATTTGCCCTTTAGGGATTCCCCTTATGTCCCTTGCTAGTTTGAGCGGTAACAGGACCCAAGGCGGTGATAACCAATCAATTTGGTGTCTAACTAGCACAAATCACCCAGTCAAATCTCACATGCATGAGGGGGTGTTTGGGCCTGGAGATGGCATTTTTTGAGGTTTTTTTGGAGTAAACCAAGGGTTGTATGATTGTATCCCTCCCAAAACATCCCCGATTAGCTATAATTATTAAAACCAACCCTCCCCCTCCTATATCATAAACCTAAACAAAAACCTAACTCAACTATAACAATGCTAGCAATCGATGGTAGTGTTAAATTCTTAAGTTTTTAACAATACCATTACTTGTTTCGAGATGTTTGAGAGTGGTTCCAACCCTGTCAGATTTCATATTGAACTCCTCTGATGTTGGTGGTATTGATTGTACTCCTTTGTCATGGACTTAACAAAGATGTACCCTTCACTCAGACCAAAACAATTGGTTAGGCATGTTAAGGTTTCTCTACCATATTATAAGATTGAGGAGATGAAACCTTCACTCGAACCAAAATCATCAGTTATGCAGGTTAAGCTTTTTCCACCATATTATAAGGTTGACGAATCCAAGGAGTCCGAGGACTTTGAACCAAGTGATATTTATGTAGGTCTTGTTGACAATCCTATTTCTAGTAGTAGTGAAGAGTTTAATGAGTGATCATGTTGATCAATGGTTTGTAGTAGGCTAGTGGCCCAATAGCTTGTAACATGGTTTTTGGACTCTAGAGACCATTTAGAGCCTCATTGAGTATGAAGTTTGTTGTTGATATGTATTGCACTCGGTGCAATTTTTATATATTCAACCTTACATGATATATAGAAGAGCAACTTTGCATATTTTGCCTCTAATGGTTTGGAATCTTAAAATAAATTATTCATTAAAATTTGATTATTATATTTTAAATAATTGGTTCATCAAATATAGTTTAATCTAGTTCCATTTCAAAAACCCGTTTCGAAAAGTGGTTGATTTGAAGACCAATTCCAATTTTTAAAATTATGATCGAAATAGTATTCATGCAATTATGCTAATTAGCCAATGTTCTTTCATGAGGGAGTTAAGTTAGCATTTTACTAGCCAACTAGAGTAAAGTAGCTCATAAAAGACAAGTGGAGTAAAATAGTTCCTAGAAAATAGGATCCACCCCCCACATGCACTCTGGTTCATAGAAAGTAGGATCTCGCCCTAAATGTAAGAAGTGCTCCTATCCTTAAAAAGGCAAAATTAGCTTAGGATAACTCCCTTGAATTAAGGGACAAAGCTTAAGGGCACTCTCCAAAAGTCAAAATTATGCGTGAGAAGGAAAATGATGGATTTACATTGTAAACCAACAATGACATGGGCTTCAAAGAAATGACACAAGTGGTAGCTTGGTGGCTTTTATGACAAAGTAAAATGTTAGCTTTGACTTGGGTAGGGTCAAAACCCTCTAAGGCACACAGGGATGTTAGTTCAGCCACCTATTTAATAAAGCCATTTGGTTGGAGTTCGTGAAGTTATTGTAATGTGGCCACTTGTTAAATGAATTCATTTGATCTGAGTTCCATATTATCTCAAGATAAAAAGAGGCTATATTGACAACAAAATTTAATTGAGAATAAAGTTATAAACACATTAACATAAACCAAAATCTAACACAATGAGGGTAGAACTATTGATTGTATTAAAAAAACAAGGCTATACTAACAACAAAATTTAATTGAGAATAAACAACTAAACATACACCAAAATCTAACGAAACAAGGGTAGAACTATTGATTGTATTAAAAAACAACCATAAAATACAGGAACCAAACAATCAAAACCACTTCACCCCTTGGGAACCCTAAACTAGTTTGTGAATTGGACCACCTGGTTCAAAAAACAAGTTTGACCAATTCAAACACCTTTGCCCAAAAAAATGATGCCCCAACCCTCACAAACCCTAAATTAGTGTTATATAGTGATGTCCCTCATTGTGCTGAGAGGCACTCTCCATCCCAATATGGTAGAGATGTTGTAATGTCCTGTAAACATTTTGACTCGGTCAAAATAAAATTATAATAAACCTATGTCAAAATAAAAAATAACTTCAATCTAAAATAATAAAAATAAAAAATAATTAAATTATTATTATTATTATTGGTTGGGTAGTTAAGGTAAACTTGACTTTTTCAAGTTATAGTAGTTTTTGAGCTCCAAGTTTACGAAAACCCATGGTATTGACCCATGGTATTCATGTGCAATATAGCCTATTTAAAGAGGGAAATTAAACCAGCCTAGATCCATCTTAACTCCGGATCTACCAAGCGCCAAGAGGGATCAAATCTTTTTTCACTTTGAGAGAAGTTTGCATCTCAAGAGATTTGATCCCTCTTGACGCTTGGTAGATCTGGAGTTAAGATGGATCTACGTTGGTCTATTTAATGTCTAATGGTTTGGGTTTACATTGATGTACATGACTATTTATTTTTTACCAATTTTTCCATATTTTACGTACTTTTTAGTAAGCCGGTTCATAAACCAATTTGTTTGTTGGTTCCAATTTGGTCCCATTATGACCTTCATCCAGTTCAGGCTTGTAATAATTTGCAACTATCTAGGAATGAACTCATTTAAGATGTCTGCCACTATTAAAACATTAGAGATCAAAATCCTTCAAGAATAGCATGACTAGCATAGAGATATCTCAATCCTGGACCTATTAAGCATTAAGAAGGATCAAAAGGGTTACAATTCCAAACACAAACCTCGCAGCTTGTAATAGATCCAGGATTGACATGAATCTATGTTGTATGTATGCATATGTATATGTTTATGGTCAATGGTTATTGTTATGCTGGCCTTTTTTAGCATCACACAAAATAACAAAGATCTTGCCCCAATTGGACTGTAGAGCACCTTGCTTTTCTCGCTGTAACCAAACAAAAGAAGGCAAATTACATCATATATTTACCCATATGACCACCGCAGACATCAAAAGGCAGGCCCTACGATAACAATATGGGTAAAGCTGAAGGGGTTATCCTATACTTTAGCCTTGGTGAATGAAGCAAAGAGGATTGTGCTAGACCATTACATATTAGCAATAACTATAGAAGGCTCTACAACGAGTTAAGATTGTTGTTTCCTTGCATAAAAGAAAAAAAACAGCCTGTTTTAAAAATTCCAAATGCTAACACCCCATGAGTGTAAGCTGGCTCTTATAACATATGAGTTTTGCCGGTCGATGAAGGAAAAAAGAGGGCCATTGCAAAATTAATTGTTTAGCATAAGAAGCCAAATTATATAATACAACACAAGGGCTCTAATCCAGCCAAAATATTCATTTACTAGTTGAGTGGGCGTATGTTTTGAAGTTTCAAGCAGCATCAAGTTGCAAGAAAAAGATCTTTACTGCATCTAAATCAAAAATCCATCTTAAAAAAAAGACAATTTACTGGCCAGATCAGCAAAGTGCTAAGTTGTCCACCAGGGTTCCAATTTTTCTGTGGTCTACCCCACCTAAATGGCATGTCAAAACGGACGAAGCGGACGAAGCCAGGTGTAAGCCCTGGGAGATTTAGGCGACATGGATAACCCTCAAACCTGCTAACCAAGCATAAGAAAATTTGCGCTATGCAATGCAGCCCCAGACGTCGGGGTGTGTTTCTCTGCATCTTCAAAATAGAATAAACGACAGGAGAGGGATGTTAGCATTAATAAGATAGGCTGCATAATCAGATGCCCGACCTCCTTAATGGGTTGGAAAGAAACATGGATTGACCTCAATTCATATTGAACTCCACATTAACATTTCTCCATGGTCGATGCTTCAGCAAGGAAGTTTTCCTCATGTCCCTCCATTACTGACACCTGCACCTCTTTTCTAATGTTTGTGTCGGGATTTCCACCACCCTCTTCTATCCTGCACCTACTTCTGAGTTTAAATAGATGTATTTTCTCTTGCTGTATCTAGGGTTACGATTTGGTTACATTCTTCATACAGTAGTTTGGATTCTCTAATTTTAGTTTGGATTCTTTAATTTCATGCTTCACCCTTTAATTTGGTTTCGCACTCTTTCAGTATGTCTCCATATAGGAAATGGACATCAATACATTAGCTTATCTTATCTTATATTATACATCCGACGGCCTTCGTGATCTTTCCACTGGATTACTTCAGCAGTCTCATGAGTTCAAAGTTGTGGTAGGCTGTGTAATTCTTAACAAATTTGCCGTAGTTTCTCCTGTGCGAGATAATCACAAGCACGGCTGGCAGCCACCAAGTGATTCAATAGAGGGGCTAGAATTCTATTTGTATGGATTTTAGAGAAAAATTTGAAATTTAACTTTCGCAGAAACATCAGAAACAGGTTTCTGCCAGAAGCTAAATGTGTGATAGAAGTTTGTACAAAGTATAATAATGTAAGAGACGATCTAGATACTCAAGGTTTATTTCGCTGCCAATTCTCTGTAGGAGGTCCCCCATGGTTTTAAGATTACCTTGACTAGTTTTCTCTTCATTTTTTCGGAACTGCAATGATTTCAAGGACACAAACCAAGAAATTTAATCACAAAACCATTGTTATTTCTTCGAAAATAATTACTGACGAACCCATCTGTATCATATCAAAAATACAGAAAGACATTTAGAAATAAAATAAAATAAAAATGGGCGGGCAATGAAACCCCACCTTGAAACCCTCGGCCCTGAGGCACCGAAGATGGGCATCGATCCATTTGGTGCATGCATCCTCCCCGTGCTCGACGATGCATTCGTCTCTCAGCTTTTTCGTATTGGGGCAAGCACAGCATATCTTCTTCTTAGGTTTCACCTCGGCCTTCGATTCTGCTTCTCCCGCGTTCCCGTTACCATTCGAATCCCCTGCCCTTGGAGCGCCCCTGGACACTTGCACCTCAAGTTTCATGTTGGCGTTCCTGGATTTTACCTATGGCAACCGACCAAAAGATCCCTCGCTATACCTTCCAACCAAACTTTGAATTCTTACAACAGCTCCTCGTCCTCTTATACCGAGCCTTTTTCCTCCTGTACCGAGATAGATTTTTCCGCAACAGAAACTCTTACTTGGCGAACTTTCCTCTGACACACGTGGCACTCCAAATTTTTTTGGGGCCATACTCGTGGCACCGTGGGTTGGAATTTGACGGGCATTTTGCCCGTCAGAGGCCATTTTAACCGTTAAATACGTTGAAAATTTTTAAATGACCGTCTGCATGACGTGGTTTGAAGAGTGAAGAACCTGTTTTTGACCGGTTATAATATTTTGAAAATGTTATTAATATCTTATTCGGACACTTCGCTCCTATAAACTTCACGATCTTAGAATAAAACATAAGTCTCTATCCTGAGTAAGAAATTGAGGTATCTCTTGTACTCTAGTGGGAGCTTTGATACTCTAAGATTTGAACTTGAAGTGAGTTTTTATTATGAATTAACTCGATGTAAATGGATTGGTATGCTTTACATTTCAATTATAAAGAGTAAACGAAATTAATATCATTTTTATAGAAATCAATTGAGTTGTTTTTACTGTGATTTTTTGGACTTTTTAGTGTTTGAATTTAGCAAAAAAATTTGAGGTGAAATCTTGATTTGTGTTATTTAAACTAGTTTTTTTACTGTATATATCGATTCTGCACCCTAGAAAATCCTTAGGACACTTTGATTGCACAGGGTTACCCATCAAACTTGTGATTGAATAAATTCTTGCCAGATTTTAAAGAAATTTGACCTAAAAAACTCACCTTAAAAATTTCCAAAAAATCACACTAAAATCAACCCCTAAATCAATTGGTTTACATTTTATAAAGGTTAAACAGCACTCTGATCATATTTATAATTAAAGAATTGAACTTTTTAGTTATGATTATTTTTAAATGTTAATTTTTAATAGTTATTTTTTATATTTATTTTATAAAAATATATTAGTTTTAGTTTGAATTTATGAGTAGATATAATAATTATTATTTTTTATGTGTGGAGTGTAAGAATTTTATATTTAAAAAAGTGTTATATATATATATGAGAGTTAATATTTTGTTTGGGATTATTTTGAGTTATTTTTAGTTTAATTTATTAATAAATATAATAATTATTATTATTTTTATGTGTTTATATAGACATTTAAAATTTAGAAAAATGTTTATTTTATATATGTATATTTTTAAAAAATTTATATGATGATTATTATTAACTATTTTAATTTTTAGGTTTTTTTTGGAATTAAGTAATTTATTTTTTAATGAAATTGTAATTTTGTGTTGTGTAAATCACTTTTGTTTTATTTGGGATTACTTTGAGTTATTTTTAGTTTAATTTATTAATAAATATAATACTTATTATTATTATTTTATGTGTTTGATATAGAAAATTAAAATTTAGAAAAATGTTTATTTTGATGATGATGATGATGGTTAGCGTCCACTAAGACCAAACTTTGGTTTATTGGACCTAAAGAAACAAATTATTTAATTTGATTTAAGATTTTATTCCTATGCTCAAAAAGCTTGGAGAGAAGCCTCCCAAGCTCACTATAAATTTGACATCATAAAAGGCTAGGAAGGTCAGTATTGGGACAAAGATTATGAAACTGAGATCAATGTGGTTGTACCCGAGGCACCCTAAGAGGAAGTGATTTTCATCCTAGATGTTCCTATTCTCAGAGAGATGGCAGATCCTTTCCATCCATGGTGTTTTAGGAACTGCCCAACGACCTGTTTCACTACGGAGCTCATGAGAGTTCGTTTTAATCTTTGCTATATTAATTTTCTTCTTTGAGCTAGTTAATATAGAGAGATATTTTTGATCTTGTAGAGTGGGGTTGATGACCTTCTTATAATAAACATGAGCTCATGAGAGTTCGTTTTAATCTTTGCTATATTAATTTTCTTCTTTGAGCTAGTTAAAATAGAGAGATATTTTTGATCTTGTAGAGTGGGGTTGATGACCTTCTTATAATAACTTAATTTTCTTTTAGCGGCTAAATCTTCCTCACACCACATTTTTTTCTTTGAACTTAGAAGTAACAATATTTTTAATGTTATTAATGTTTTGCAATGCATCATTCTCGTTGACCTTCCAATAGTTTAACCAGGCCCTCGTGTCTTTATACCACCCCCGTTTGAGCCTTAAGTGGATTTGGCTGGAATTTAAAGCTAGCTTAGGAAGTCTATGATCTCCTACGTTATTGAGTTTGTGCTTGTACAACAGAAGCCTATTCTGGATTTGCTCATTTTGCTCATATATTTTTCAAAAAATTATATGATGATTTTTATTAAATATTTTAATTTTTAGGTTTTTATGTGGAATTAAGTAATTTATTTTTTAATGAAATTGTAGTTGTGTGTTGTTTAAATTACTTTTGTTTTATTTGGGATTACTTTGAGTTATTTTTAGTTTAATTTATTAATAAATATAATACTTATTATTATTATTTTATGTGGTTGATATAGAAAATTTAAATTTAGAAAAATGTTTATTTTATATATGTGTATTTTTAAAAAATTTATATGATGATGATTATTAACTATTTTAATTTTTAGTTTTTTTTTGTGGAATTAAGTAATTTATTTTTTAATGAAATTGTAGTTTTGTGTTGTTTAAATCACTTTTTTCAATGTATAAATCAATTTAGTAGATTTAAAAATCTCTCAAATATTAAACAATTAGAATTCAATAAACACAATTTTTGTTTTCTTTATGATTTACTTAAAAACATATTTGAGATATATTTAGTGAATTGCTCTCCATAATAATTTAATATTTTTGTCTATTTTTTCTTTTTTAACATATTAGGGAAAATGATTATGTTTTCTTTATGATGTTTTAGTTAAAACAATAGCCAATTTGAATTCAAGCTTCTGTGATCTATAACTTGTTAATTCATGAAAATTTTCGGAAAAAATCACATAGAGAGTATTTGGTCAACGCGTTTCGAACCATAGTGTGGTTCATCTTCAAGACAAGATAAGGTTATCTTTAGGACAAGATGAAGAGACATATCTGGAAGGAAGGTTAAATAAGAAGATAGGTCAACCTAATGGTTAGAGGTAAACGGCTATATTTGACTGGGGAGGGAAATTTATATATATAATATTATAAACCAAAATTGATTAAATAATTAATAAATAATTATTATTTAATATATTAATTAACTTATTCATTAAATAATTAATAAATAATAATTATTTAATATATTAATTAACTTATTCATTCCTTATTGGTTAATGTATTTATTTATTTGATTCTCCGATTAGGAAAAATGAGTAAAATAAACTAAAATGAAATATATAAATAACTAAACTAAATAAAATATAAAATAATAAAAAGGATAAATAAATATATATTCTTAAAAAAAAAAAGAGTAAAAGATAAATAATAAAAATGATAAATAAACAATAATACAATGAAAATTATTTAAAAATATATAATAAAAAAATAAAAAATGGCTTTCCTAAAGTCCTCGCAAAAATTTCTCATTTTCATCACCGCAAGTTTAGGGAAGACATTGAAATTGAGCGGTCCTCTAATAACATTAATAGGGATGACGGCTGGAAAAATAGTAGCTGTTGGATTCCCGCCCTCTCCTCTTAATCTTTCTCCTCTTTTTCTGAGCTTTTTATCCCTTTTTTTTTATATAGAGGATTCCCCTTTCTTTTTATTTATTTTTATTGTTTTTTAGTAATATTATGTATTTGTGATCAATTTCATTTATTACTATTAATATTATGGTTATTTTTTTGATTGATTTTTATTTATGATTATTATTAATATTTTTATTTATTTATTTAGGTTTTTTTTAAGAACACCTTTTTTTTATATATATATTTTTAAATAATTTTCATTGTATTATTGTTTATTTATCCTTTTTATTATTTATCTTTTACTCATTTTTTTAATTCTATTTTATTTATTTACTTGTTTATTTATTTATTTATTTATTTATATTTATTTTTTAAGAACTCTCTCACTTTTGATTTTTATACATTTATTTATCCTTTTTATTATTTATTTATTTCATATTTTATTTAGTTTATTTATTTAGTTAGTTATTTTTATATTTTCATTTTAGTTTATTTTACTTATTTTTCCTAATCGTATAATCAAATAAATAAATACATTAATAAATAAGGAATGAATAAGTTAATTAATATTTATTAATTATTTAAGCAATTTAAAGTAAATAGTCGTTTGGTTGGTTTATAGTACTATATATATAAATTTCCCTCCCCAGTCAAATATAGTCGTTGACCTATCTTCTTATTTAACCTTCCTCCGAGATCTATCTCTTCATTATTAATTATTTAAGCAATTTAAATTAAATAGTCGTTTGATTGGTTTATAATACTATATATATATAAATTTCCCTCCCTAGTTGTTGACCTATCTTCTTATTTTACCTTCCTCCCAGATCTATCTCTTCATCTTGTCCTAAAGATGAACCACAGTGGCTGGTTCGAAAATTGTCGACCACATACTCTCTATGTGAGTTTTTCTAAAAAATTTCATGAATTAACAATAGCCAATTGTTCACCACAATATTTTAATATTTTCTATCTAGTTTTTTTAACATATTGGGAGAAAAATAATAATTCAATTGTCCAACTCATATTATGGATAATCATCCCTAGGAGCCATCCATAATGCAGGTTGACTCACCATAGTTATTTCACAAAACCATGACCCTGGATTTACCCTACTAGTGGTTTGGGTCTGGTTTTCACTCTTACCAAATGCCTCTACTTCTACGTCCATTAACTTGTTTCTTTATGTCTCATAAACTCAAACTCTTAGCCAAACAAAAACAATTTTAAGACATACTCTAGACCTACAAAAAGTTTGTCAACAATTCCACTTTATAAACACAATTCTTTTATAAAATTTGTAAAAATTGTGTATATATTTAACTAATGTCATTGTTTGTGTTTTACTCCTCTATCCATCACTGACAAAGTGTTTTATGAAAGGCCTATTTGAAATTTTTTTTTCATGATGAGATCTCATTGGGTGCTCGATCAAGTATGATTTAATTCTCGTAGGTATCACTTAGACGTTCACTATGTTCACCTTAGAGAAAAGGGGGAAAAAATACATATTTCATACTCCTTAGAAGGAATGTCATTCAATAAATCACAACTTGTTCATTTGATCAGGGTAAGTTGGATTAAAATCCAAGTCCAAATAGTTTCCTTGAAATCCAATGAACATGCATTTATCTCTTATGCAAAAATCATTAACAATCCCACTTGAATGGAACAAACAATCATTTCTTGAGTGTGCTAGTACATCATCGAACCTATGTAGCCGAAAACATTACGTAGTTGAAAGCACAAAGCCTCTTCCTTGTCATAATGAATTTGGACCACAATCATGCTTGTTGCGACTTGCTCTCTCTAAGTGTATTCACCACCCATCTTTATTGGCTTATTTGGGTGGGGGTTGTCACAGTGTCAATAACACTACCTTATGAAAGTTATCATATGTCATGTGTCACCTATGGAACAGTTGAAGTGTTGCTTCAACTACAGTCTGCACCAGATGTTTAGTGTCTCAACATATCACTTGAAAGCTCTGAAAGATCGGCTCATGAATAACTACATCTACCGCCACTTATGAACTATTAAAACACTTTTAATACATTGTGTTTGCTTGACTTTAAACTCTCCATCGTGGACCTCCATATTGATTCCATGTTATTATGATTGTGGAGAGGATGGGGGGATAGACCATCTTATAGTTTTACTTTGTTGGTCACATTATATGTCACATAAGATATACTTAGTCATATCTTATATATACAAATGCTATGGCAGGTCCTAGTCTAGGACATTTGATTTCAGAGTTATGAATATTTTATTGTGAGTGTTCCATATAATTTCAAACCAAGATTCAAAATTCAATAAGTCAACTGTTTGTTATGGTCATTTTTTTTCTCATCTTATCATAAATATGTGAAATTTTTTAACATAACTATGTTATTGAAAGGTATTTTTTTAATGAAACCTTTATTGGTAAAGGGTTAAATTATTATAAAAACATCACACTTAGGGCAAAAATTTAAACATAACGTTTTCTGAAGGGAAGAATAAAGACTTAAAACATCAAAAAATATATATATACGACAGGTAAAAGGAATCAAAATTCCAACCATGATGGCACGACTCTAAAATAGCGGCGTTAATATATTTATTACGCTGTAAGGCGTCATGCCGTGTAGCACCGGTTGGGATTGGATAGTTTTCACACCCCGCCTGTCATATCTGTTAGGCAACACCCAGAGGTGTGTCAACCAAGGTTGGAATTTGATGGCCAAAATTTCATAAGCCATTTTAACTATAAAATACATTTAAAACTTTTAAATTATCATTTTTCATGACATGTTCTTAAGTGTTTAAAACATATTTTTGAAACGTCATTAATATCCTATCTCAAGTTGTTGAAGAGAACTACCACCTAGGTCGAGCCTAATATAGTGGTACCAACTCATGATTCCTAACTGTTCATTTGTCTTTATCACAAGGAAGCACATCTATCGCTTTTACACACTTGGGTTTACATCAATGTTGGGTGAGAGTGTTACACATGTTTTTGAGTTTTTATTGAGGGCTTTGGGAGTGATATATGATTTGAGTAGCGGTATCTGAGCCGAGCAACATTATGCATAGAAACAACCTCGTCAAGTAGTGATACTTCACTCTAGTAGTTAGGCAGAGAAACAACCTCGCCGAGCAAAATACTTGAGCCGCGCAACGATACTTATAGCAACACCGAAGTAGTGATTTATACAATGTTACCAAGGAGCACGCGAGCTATGAAATAAGTTTGACCTGGTTTTCTAAGGGGACAAGTATCTACAGCCATAGGTAAGGGTTATTCTTTCTCTGACCGAGAATGTTTTTATGGGACCACAACACAGAACTACGAGAACAGGTTTGCCCCATTTTCCTCTGTCTTTTTTGAAATGGGAATTTTAAATTTTATTGTTTGTTGGGGTAGAAGAAATAATTTTGAACTGCAAATAGAGGGGATAGACAAGATCAAAAGGCCATTTAAAGCAATGTCCATGCTTGAAGTGGGTCAAGGCAGTTTTAAAATAGGAGATTCTAGTTTTGCTGCTAGTAAAAACCAAATTTCAGTGGAAAACATATCCCCTCACAGTCTTGGATTAGTGAAAGGGACTACATAGACATATCATGACTTGGAATAGAAACCCTTTTTACTAGAGTTTTAGTAGGTTAACACAAACAACTCAACCGATAAGTGGATCTTTGTAAATGAGAAGCAATATTTGGGGATATTAAAGTGTATGGATGTTAGGAAAAGGAAACAGTTGCAGAAAAAAGGACCCATCGTGATCTTACCAAAAGTAACAAAAAACAACTACGGGGCAACAACTACAAGGGGCCTTTCAATAGTGAAACAAATTGACCAAGGAGGTAACAAAGGAAAAAAGAAAGAGGCACTTTCTTCCCATGAAACATACAAGACAAAACAAATCAGAATTGAAACCTCTACATTAAACAAAGGGAAGAGTAAGGATGGACATCAAAGCAACAAAGACTTATACAGTCCCACAACCTCACCTTTAGTATGGTCTCCAGAACTATATGTAAATGAGCTCATGACTGTGAAAAAGAAGATTGAAATTTTAGAGGCAAAGGTACAACAAGAAGACAACCAGATAAAAGAAATCACAAAAGCTAGAGGGAGGATTGAAAGAGAACAAGTTGTTAAAAGAACAGGTAAGAAGCCTACAAAACAAAATGGAGAAAGGGCAGCAAGAGCTAATCAACTTAAAGCAAGAAATGGAACAAACAAAAGCAAAATAATAATAATAATAATTGATTAGAGCCAACAGGAGCGGCTAGCACAATTCAGATGGAAAAGTTCTAGTCAGTAATGGTAGACATGGAAATAAGAGAAAACAAGCTAATGGAGCAAATAAAAGAGGCTAAATCCTGGGCCTAGGTGGTAAAAGAACCGACAAGTGAACAAAAGGAAATTATAAAAAAACAAATCAAGAGACAAATGAGTGTGGAAAGGGACAGAGAGGAAAAAGCGACAAATATCATCATCAAAGGTTTGAAAGACTTTGGGGAAAAAGAGAGAACAAATATTCTAGCAAGGAATTTTCTCAAGGAGGAGCTGCATTGGACAAGCGGGATTCAACAGGCAAACAGGATAGGAAAGATTATGGGAGTAGGAAGAGATAGACATGTGAGAGTTACTTTAGATGCATGTAGGACCAGGCGAGGATCTTAAAGAATAAAGGGTTGCTTAAAGGCACTCATATCTACTTAGATGAAGACTTAACACTCACCCAACAAGAAGAAAGGAGGAAAGAATGGGAGAAAGTAAAGTCAGCACGAGAGGCAGGAAAGTGGGCATGGTTGAAAAATAGGAAAGCCCAAGTCACTGATCAAGTAACACACAAGAAATAGGGATCCGGGGCCCCATGGGAGTACCTAAACATGGTAAGTTGGAATTGCAGAGGTTATCCATGGAGAAGGGGACCAAGGTTGGGTCTCATAGCTCAGGGTAAAGATATTATTTACCTTATGGAAACACACAAACACAATGGATGTAAAATTCTAGACTTCAAAGGATACACTAAAATCTTTGTTTGGAATGAAGAAACAAAATCAAGTAAAGGACATGGAGGAATAATAGTCCTAATAAAAGAAACATGGACCAGGATTATAAAATTGGAGAAAGAAGACCCAAATAAACAATTTATATGGCTAAAAATAACATATATGGATGCAACAATATGGTTGACTGCTTGTTATTTTGCTCCAAAAAGCTCAAAGTTCTACAAAAAAAAGGAACCTAGATAGTGAAGACCCATATGCAGCATTAAAAAAAAGATATTTCAAACATTAACACTAAGGGAGAAATATTCCTAATTCATGATTTTAATGTTAGAACAACAAACAATCAATATATTCAGCTGGGCAACGATATGGGAGAGGATAACAATCCACTATAGCTTAGAGAGAATGAAGAGCACCCTTGGAGGAGAACACCACAAGATGGGAGAGGGAAGGTTTCACACTTTGGAGCAGAACTATTAGACCTTTGTAGACTAAATGACATGGTTATATGTAATGGCATTAAAAATTGGCCGAAGTCCAATAATATTACTTGTAAAACATACGAAGGGAAAATCATAGTAGACTATGTTATATGCTCTCAAAGGTCTATTTCCAAGTTGTTGAACTTTAATATTGAGTGTTGCCTTATAGAGCTAGACTCTGACCATTTGCCTCTTCTTATTAAGCTTGGTATAAATACAGAAGATCGAAAGGGGGAACATCCCCATCATTCGCACAAGAAAGTTTCAGAACATGGGAGAATTATCTTAAACCAAGAAAATCAAGAGCTCTTTAGGGTTGCTCTTAAAGAACACCTCCCGCTGGCTAGAAATGACAATAGGGGCTTTAAGGACGACGAAACGGATAAAAGATATGTTTGCAATAGTATGTTGATCCCCTTAATACACAAAAGATTTAAAGGTATGTAAGAGATCTAGGCCTATGAAGAGGATCGCAAATACCTTCCCAACTAATCCTTGGTATGATAAAGAATGCAAGGATGTGAAAAGATTTCTCAAAGAAAAGTCAAGCAAAGAAAACAAGATTATATATAAACAATTGATAAAATCAAAGAAAGAAAGTTATGTGATTTCAAGAAGGAAGGAATTAATTTCTTTGGGAAAACATAATCCCAAAGGTTTCTGGAAGGAACTACAGCAAAAGAAAAAGCAAATAGAAAACAATATCACAAAGGCTCAGTGGTTAGACTATGCAAAACTTCTATATGAGTGGAAAAATGAGAAAAGTAAGCCTCCCATAATTGTCTCCTCAACAGAGCTATTTTCGGTTGCTAATATTGAACAAAGTATAAAGAAACTGGCAAATGGCAAGGTGCAAGACATTGATAGTTTACAGGCATAATTTTTAAAATGGGGAATGAAGCTTCTAGCCCCACACATCAAGGAGATATTTAACAGAGTCAATCAAGATAGCTTTCTAGTTGAGTGGACAACCAGTGTTGTTATACCTCTTCACAAAACCAAAGATATCAATAACCCTTCTAACTACCGTACTATTATGATCAACCCTCTTCTTGGAAAACTTTTTGGGAGCATGCTAGAGTGCAAAATCAGCGAATGGGCAGAAAAAGAGGGAAAAAGAGCAAAGGGACAGGTTGGCTTCAGGCCTAAACATTCTACCATTGATCATTGCATCACTCTAAGACACTTCATTGAAAAAGTTTGGGACAACCAAGGTGGGGAAGCATTTTGTTGCTTTGTTGACTTCAAAAAAGCCTTTGATATTGTCCCTAGAGATAAACTATGACACATAATGGAAGAGCTAAAGGTCCCAAAGGAATATACGTCGATTGTTCATAAGCTTTATGAGAGGGTTAGAGTCAGAATCAGAACAAAGGAAGGAATGTTTGAATGCTTCGACAGTGACATAGGAGTCAAACAGGGATGTCCTCTTTCCCCCACATTATTTGGTTTATATATTGATAAGCTTGAATGTAACACCCCTCTGTTGTTATGTAATAAAGCTGGAAAATGTTGGGAGAGATTTGTATTAGAGAAACTTGCCAAATCTGAAGAAAAAAAATATTCAAATTATCATAAATTCGTTTTAAAAACAAATACTCAGGAAAAATATATGTGGGAGAGAAAAACATATTTTAAAGGAAAAAAAAATAGCCTAGGCTAAGGGGTAAGCAAAACCTTGAAAGGCAGGATGCTGCCAAGGAAACATCTGTTGAAGATTAATGTATATAATACATGATGGGAATCATCAAGAGGTTGTTGATTCCAGGAAAAATTTCTCTACTCAGGGGGAACCAGAGGAGATTGGTTCAAGGTTGGGAGGAAAAACTCTTTCCTAGAAGCATTTTCCAGCTAGGAGCATTATTCCAGCCAGGACTTCGGGTAGAGGTTCTGCTAATTTCTTTTATAAATGAACTTGCTGCTATGTTGATTAATCGATTATGAGTATAGGTTTTGTTGATTTCTTTTATAAATGAACTCGCTGCTCTGTTTACTGATATGTTATGAAAAACGTATAATTATTGCTTTGTGATGAATGAAGTAGGAGATTTTTATTTGATTAATTATTCCAGAGATGTTATGTTTGTTATTTTAGACAGTGGTACTATACATGAAATTATGAACAATGTAAACTTTGAAATGGGAACTATAAACTCAAAACGGGAACTCTGGCCAAAAAACTCCAAAAAAACATCAAAAACAGTGCTAAAAACGAAAAGTGTGTATACTGGAACGATGTTTTTTTTTTTTAGGTGTGAATTTTGAACGTGTTTTAAAAATGGCGGTGACTACGAAATTTTCGTGCAAAATATAGCTTCAAAACGAAAGTGATGCTACTGGAATAACGTTTTTTTTTTTAGGGTCAATTTTCAAACTTTTTAAAAATGCTAATAAAACCAATTTTTTATGTCTCAAACAAAGTTAATTTTTAAGGAAAAAACACATTAATGTTTCTGGTAGAATATCATTTTTCTTTCCTAAGTATAAATTTAACATGTTTTCAACCACACCATGCTAGATACAAAAGAAATTGAATTTTTTTCAACTATAAAATTAAAAAACCATGACATTATGAACAAAGTATATCACTCAATGAAATCAAAAGTCTTTATTTGTATATTGAATAAAACAGACATTATATCTCTAATTTGATATTGCATTGTAGATATTTAAACAATAAAATTTATCATACTTAAGACATAATCCAACAACATAAAAATGCTTCATAACTTCTCATTTAACAACATATGGAAAACATTAATTTTATTTGAAGATATGATGCATACATCAGTTATATAATCTGTCTTAAACAATTATTCAAAATCACTCATATTTTCTTGCACACCATCACAATTCATATCTTCAGATGAGTGACTGGATGCTGACGAAGATGTTCCATATTCTTCTCTTTCATCAACTAGTGCCCCATCTAAGTCCACATGCATGCCCAACATTCCAGGTTTAAAAAGTCTTCTAGATCTACGACTGGTTTCAGCAGACTCCCATGTCAACACTATTCCTTCTGGTAACAACCTTTTCAGAATCTCTATCGTCTTGAAGCGAAGAGTTCCTCTCTTTGTTAAATTGAAGTCATAAACAAGTATGTCAACATCCTCCAATTGTAATATGTCTGTGCGGCGGCGATTTATATTTGTACCCTTTCTTTTTCTTTTTCCACCATTTTTTTGTCAACTACCATCTCTGGCTTATACACACCATTGAATGGGTGTGTATTTGTGGCATACCAATGTACTTCAACACTTGTAACATCCTCATTTTCTGTAAAGACCTTTATAACTTTAGCAACCCAAAATGGATAGCCTTTGGGATCTCCATCTGCTAGCACTGCAATCATGCAACCCTCCTTAATATCATGTATTGAACCCCTATAAAGGTCTTCCATGGCTTCACGTTGTGCACGAGATCTTCTGGAACCAATATACATCTCTTTCCATTGCATGTGAAGAATTAATAATACCTTGAGTGTGTTGCTGTTCAACAATGTTTACTTCCTCTTGTTCATTCGACACATTTTGTGGCCAAATAAATGGATTTTTCAAAGGTATATCTTCATTGGTTGTTGTTGAAATGATATCACTTTGATTATTGAAAAATGACTCCCACCAAACTGAATCAGCAATGTCAAAGTACTCATATGTATATCTAATACATTTTTTAATTTCTTCTAGGCAATCAGAATAATTTATATGTCTATTCTGTCTGCGTGCATTCTGAACTTCACCAACTGATTGTAATAACAATATTTTTGATGCAAATATTGGACGATCTGGAATGAACTTCAAAAATTGCAAACCTAATGACGGTGCCCATTCTGTAGTAGTTGAAAACTTCTTGCCCCATATTAGTGTTTTCCCATCAATTTTTTTTATACGAAATTGATGTTGGAAGCTAATATCATTAAGTTGTTCAATGCATTTCCCCTCACCATATGATCCTAGAATAAACCTTCGCATGTCAATAGTTTCTTCCAACACTTCAAAAGCAGGCTCTGGCATGTATGATTTCTTAATACATTCAATTAGTGATGGCAAGCTCCCAACTTCTTTCCTCCTCAATGTGACTGAAAAACGACTGAACATCTGATCAATATGGTCATGTGTGTGCCCAACAAGAAGGAAACCAACCTTTACCTTTTGAAAAATTCTCAATTCAACAAGCATGTTCAGATACCCAAAAACAACCTGATTTTTGTTTTCACGGCAAGTGTTGTCCAATTGTAGATACAAAACTTCAGGAAGATTACCAGACCAATGAGAAATCACATCATGAATTATGGTTATGGTCAGATTTGCATCATTATGAATATTTGGAGCTGTGAAGTACACCCTTGGCAACATTTTCCCATTGAAGACCATACAACCGACCAAGTGAAACTGAATAAAATTTTCCTCTTGTAGATTTTTGGGTGTGCGAACAAAATGTGGTAAAAGTGTTTTCTTCTGGTCCATACCATCAATTATCAAACCCAAATATTTATTTGGATTATCATAACACTTCTTTCGATGCTTGTACAACTTCTTCCTTTCATTTGTTTGTTGTTCGCGATGCTCCTGAAGTTCTTTGACAATTAAATCTACACAACATAAAAGAAATTCATTAAGAAATATGTTTTCATAGTTGATGACTATACAATTTTGAAAGTAAAAGTTATGAACACTTACCTCTTTCTGAGCCTTCACATTTGTCCCTTTTTTATTTAAGAGAAGCACATGTACTGCAAATCCCCATCCTTGTCTTCTTAGGAATACGAACATTATTGAATTCTTTCTTCCATATCTTCACAAAATATTGATATGTAATAAATTGGCCTTGTCCCTCAGCACTTTCTGCATATTCTTTGTATAAGTTGTAGATTTCTCGTCTTGAAAAATTATCTGGAATATGTATTGTCTCTCTATTTGGCATACACTCTCCATGCTTTGAAAAGAAATCTTTCATCCATGACATTGCAGTATTTGATAATGGCCCAAACTGTCTTTTATAACGTACTTCTGAATAAAATGTGGGATCCTTTTCCAAATTTTCTTGAATTCTCGAGAGACGAAAATTCCCAATTGAATGAAACATTTTGAAAGCTTTTCTACACAATAATAAATTCATAATATGATAATCATAACCTGACAATGTAGATTGCATGCAGCCAACTAAATATGAGTTTTGCATGCTTTTATTCATTGACAAATATCTCTTCCTGCTTTCTAATGCAAATGTGAAATCCATACGTTTCAAGCAATTTTTTTGGCAACATTCACTTGAAATGAGAGCGCTGATAGAACTTCTTCTCGTCAGATATTCTGCTCTACCCCTTGTATAACTAGAATAGTTTGCATTGATACGAAAAGGTCTGCTCCTACTCCTCGATACAATATTTCTTGGCAACATCTCCATCATTGGATCATCACTGCTGCTCTCATCCTATTCTTCATCACTGCTGCTCTCATAGTCCTTAGAATCAGGACTAAGAGGACATTGTGATACTCCAATCTTTTGAAAATCATCATCCCGCGCTTCATCACTGCTGCTCTCATAGTCCTTAGCATCAGGACTAAGAGGACATTGTGATACTCCAATCTTTTGAAAATCATCATCCCGTGCTTCATCACTGCTGCTCTCATAGTCCTTAGAATCAGGACTAAGAGGACATTGTGATACTCCAATCTTTTGAAAATCATCATCCCGCGCTTCATCACTGCTGCTCTCATAGTCCTTAGAATCAGGACTAAGAGGACATTGTGATACTCCAATCTTTTGAAAATCATCATCCCGCGCTTCATCACTGCTGCTCTCATAGTCCTTAGAATCAGGACTAAGAGGACATTGTGATACTCTAATCTTTTGAAAATCATCATCCCGCGCTTCATCACCGCTGCTCTCATAGTCCTTAGAATTAGGACCAACTGGACACTTTGACACTCCATTCTTTTGAAATTCATTATCACACTCATCATCACTGCTGCTCTCATAGTCCTTAGAATTAGGACTAAGTGGACACTTTGACACTCCATTTTTTTGAAATTCATTATCACACTTTTCATCACTACTGCTCTCATAGTCCTTAGAATTAGGACTAAGTGGACACCGTGACACTCCATTATTTTGAAATTCGCCATCATGCACGTCAAAACTACTACTCTCATAGTCTTCAGAATTAGGACTGAGTGGACATCGTGACCCTCCATTCTTTTGAACTTCACCATCACACTCTTCAAAACTGCTACTCTCATAGTCCTCAGAATTAGGACTAAGTGGATATCGTGACACTCCATTCTTTTGAACTTCACCATCATGCTCTTCATCACCGCTACTTTCATAGTCCTTAGAATTTGGACTAAGTGGAATCTGTGACTCTTTATTAATTTGAAATTCTCCATCCCCTCTTTCATCACTGCTGCTCTCGTAGTCTTTAGAATCGGGACTAAGTGGATAGTGGAAGAATTCCCGCTATATTCATCAAATATGAATAGAGTTGTTACGCGATGAAGATGTTGATGGTGTATAAACCGAAACTTCACCATCAGAACAATCCATCCCTTTCAAATAGAAGATGTTGAATGATACAAATGGAGTCTCCTAAGAATATTATATAGCTTAAAGAATGAAATATTCCCTCCAAAATTATTCCCTCCAAAAATTTTCGCGAAAATATTTCCCTCCAAAAATTTTCGCGAAAATATTTCCCTCCAAAAGTTCGTTAGATTTATTTACCTTTATTATTTTATTCTACAATTCATTGAAAAACATAAACTAATTTTTTTTATGAAATCAATCACTAAAATTCAAATTGTAAACTACAACTTCTATATTAATTATTCTAATAGTTAAAGTATATAATATTTACTAAACAATTAATTTTTTTTTTTTTTAATTTTTATAATATATTCTAAAACAAATTAATCCCACATTCAATCCATTGTAAAATAACTCTACAATCTTCGCTCTATAATAATTTAAAACAAATTATCCCACATTAATCGTACAGAAAAACATCTTCGTATTTTCACTTATATATTAAATTTCGTTATCACTATTACTTACCTCACATCCAGGTTTTCTGAAGTTCGTTGAAAGACGTGAATTTGTGGAGCAGCTATATTGCTATCAACAACATATTCAACGAAGAATATTTTTTTTCAAAATTTTCATATTAAATTAATTTAACGTCGAAGAAGATTTTTTTTTTAAATTAATAATTTTTCCAAGCCAAAATAACAATTATGTCAATCGTGAGCATGGTGGGCCCAATCAAACTCAATCACCCAATAACCGTGGGTAGGCCGTCGTCGTGCCCCCTTCCCCCAACCCATTACCGATCTTTCCCATTCACCCATGCCCTCTTCCCCCTTCTACCCTACCCATGCGCCAGCCCTTGCCACCCCCAACTCACCCACCCATGCACCCTTTCCCCAACTCTTCCTTCCCTACCCCACAACTCTCCTCCCCATAAGCCCACCCCCTGACTCCCGTTCCCCTCCAATCTCAACTCCTCCCCCCCTTCCTTAACGCCTGCCCCATGGGCCCCACCCCCTAACTCCTTCCCCGTGCCCCCTTACCCCCCCCCTTCTGCCCCTACCCCTACCCCCTACCTACCCTTACACCCCCCTAGCCCTACCCCCCCCCCACCCTACCCTACCCTACCCCTACCCCCCCTACCCTATCCTACCCCCCCCATCCCCCCACCCTACCCCTACCCCCCACACCCCCTACCCTACCCCCCCCCCCGCCCCCTATCCTACCCCCCCATCCCCCCACCCCCTACCCCCCCCCCCCCCCCCCCCCCGCCCCCTATCCCACCCCATCCCCACCCGGCCCACCTGCCCTACCCGGCCTACCCCACCCCACCCAGCCCACCCGCCCCACCCCGCCGCCCCTCCCCCTCTCCCTCCCCCTCCCCCGCCCCTCCCCCTCCCCTCCCCTCCTCCCTCGCCCCTCCCCGGCCCCCTCCGCCGCCCCTCCCCCTCCCCTCCCCCTCCCCCGCCCTTCCCCGGCCCCCTCCCCCTCCCCGACCCCCTCCGCCACCCCTCCCCCGCCCCTCCCCGGCCCCCTCCGCCTCCCCCTCGCCCGCTCAGGGCCACCCCCGGGCCGCGGAGGGGGAGGGGGAGGGGCGGCGGAGGGGGAGGGGGAGGGGCGGCGGAGGGGGCTGGGGAGGGGCGGGGGAGGGGGAGGCGGAGGGGGAGGGGCGGCGGGGTGGGCCAGGTGGGCCGGGTGGGCGGGGTAGGGCGGGTGGGCGAGGTAGGGCGGGTGGGCTGGGTGGGGATGGGGTAGGATAGGGGGCGGGGGTAGGGGTAGGATGGGGGGGTAGGATAGGGGGCGTGGGCGGCGTAGGATAGGGGGCGTGTGGGGGAATGGGGGGGATAGGGGTAGGGTGGGGGCGTGGGGGGGGTTAGGGTGGGGGGGATGGGGGGGTAAGATAGCGGGCGGGGGGGGGGGGATGAGGGGGGTAGGGTGAGGGCGTGGGGGGGTAGGATAGGGGGAATGGGGGGGGTAGGATAGGGGGCCGAGGGGGGGGGGGGAATGGGGTAGGGCGCGGGTGGGGAATAGGGGGGGTAGGGTGTAGGGGGGGGTGATAAGGGTTGGGGGGGGGGGGGTGGGGTAGGGCGCGGGGATGGTGGGGGGGGGGGATCGGGTAGGGGGGGCGCGTGGTGTGGGGAGTGGTGGGCGTAGTGGGGAGGGGCGGCCGTGGGGAGGTGTTGGGGGGTGTAGGGGGCTTGGGGCGGCGGATGGGGGGGAGGGGGTTTTGGGGGCGGGGGTGTGGGGGGACGGTAGGGGGTGGGGTGAGGGAAGGGGAGGCGGGCGGGGGGGGGGGAAGCTTAGGGGGTTGTGGGGGGCGCGTGGGTAGGGGCTCGCCCATACTTGCCTAATGTCTACTTAGCCTTATTATCCCTCACCTGACCTCCCGCTCGCCCATCGACCCGCCTGCCCGTTAGAGGTGGCTGGGCAATTCTGATTATACAAATAAAAAATTTATGGTATATTTTTGTTATTAATTTAAGTTAATATGTTTTTTTATTTACTAATTTATGTGTTTTTTTTTAGGAAAATGGCATCAAGGAAAATTTCTGTGAATCTTTTTGGACCAAAGAGTGTATCTTCAAAAAACATTGGTGAACGAACTCCACCTGAGCTCATGCCTACAAATATTTCAAGTGATAAGAAGCTAATCTCAGATTGGAAAAGTTCAAAAGAGATGAAATTTCCATCAAGAGTCTGGTATGTGAAAGAAAGAGAGAGCACAACTGTGAATATATATCTATACATTGATATACCCCAAAATAATGAAAATTTGGAGGTGATGGGAAGAGTCATAGATATGTGTTCGGTACCAAACACTGAAGTTGTTTACGTACTTACAAAAGCTCCCAAGTCACATGAAAGGATTAAATACCGACTATCATATTCATTATATGACACGAGAGAGGTATCTACAAAGTTGTGTAAACAAATCGTAAATGAGATGACACAAAACATTGTAAGTATTGTTATTTGTATTTTTATTTTACGTTTTGAAAGTGTCTCGCTATATTTTTTTAACTTTGTTTATATTAACATATGATATTTTGTTTGGCAGAATTTTGTTGAAAGTTGTTCAATTAGGTTGGGAGGCATTCATTTCATAGAGCATGATATCATGAAAGTTGTCAGCCATTTTTACTCAGTGTCAGAAGAAGATATGGAAAACATGGAAAATGTAGTAATTGATGATGCTACAAAACTACATCCAAAGAATCAGAAAAAAGGCCTCTGGTGGATAAATCTAGCAAGGGTAAACAAGTTACTTTTGAGGATGATGAAGTTGAAATTGAAAATGAAGCATATGTTGCCATTACTGAAGATGACATTGGAACCGAAGAAGGTCGTAAAAGACCAAAAGTAACAATGCCCATGAATAGATCTCTTGAGAATGTCATGACGAAAAAAAGTAGAGTTGAAGATCTTGAAGTAATCATTACCAGCAGTCAAGAACCTAGTGAAACTTCAAAAGAAAGCAGAGAAATCATTACACCAGGAGCTGATTTAGATGATGGCATAATCAAAACAAAACAAAATGCCATTCGACAGAATTTGACAAAGAGAAACTTAATTGATGGTGGTCGTACATTTCAGTTAAATGTCAGACAAACCTATAAGGCAAGTGAAGGACAATGCCAATATCAAATCAGAAAGCCACATCATCTGCATGTTCACAACTTGAAGACATTGATGAGGTACAATCCATATGCTCATGTGGTTAGTTATGTGCTTCTTGTTGATCCACTTCAAGTTCCCAACAAAGAAGCATTTGATAAGTCAAAATGTTTTGAATACAATTATTATGTGCTTGGGGGAACCATTCTGTTGAGCTCAAAGACAATTGATGGAGGAATATCCTAATAACCCACGTTTTGAAACAATGAAATGTATCATTTATGCTAGTTTAAATGAAACAGAAGCAAAGTTAGTGGCATTGGATCATAATTCAGATAATGAATATAGGATGTCTATGACTTTGATCCAAAAGGTTAGATTTATTCATAGTGAATTCCTAGAAAAATGTGGTGGGGATAAGATAAATATTACTGCAGATTTCTGAAAGGAATGTTGTATGGAAATAGGCTATCAAATTGAAGAGAAAACCAATTCAAAAGGTGGAAAAGACAGCAGATATAGCGATTTATTCAAAGGTATTGATAACATTTTCCAATTGGCATTTAGAACTGGAGATATTTGGAATTTAATTGATGACATTTTTAGCATGTGGGAAGACATTGGCATTAAAAACCAGAGGGTCAAAAAGTCTAAGCCATTGATATGTAGCAACAATAAATCAGCTCCTGAACTGAAGCAACTTCCAGACGATATGACCATCACGCCTTGGAGGGCGATGCAAGGAGTGAAAGATGAAAAAATTGTCAAAACAATATTATCTCGTGTGAGGTCAGGGGAATTATCATTGGAAGAAATGTCTGAAGAATTTCAAAAGTAAGTTTGCTGAATTATTTTTACTTATTTCCAGGATTATAGTTATCTTTTAAATAAAACATGTTGTTATTGGTCGTATTTGTTATACATATCATTATATTAACTTTTTCTTACTTTATCTATGCAGTCACAAAGTTTACATGAAAATTCAGGAACAAATGGTTAAACTGTTGAATGAAGATAGTTGGGATGATGTTGTACGCAACTATCCAGATTCAAGTTCTACATCAACATTAAAAGCTTTTTATCTTGCATTTAAAAAGGTAACTTGATTTATACATTCAGTTTTAATCATCTGTGTACTATTTTTAATTTAAAACTTACACATACATTTGTTTGTTTGGTAAAAGATGAAGAAAGAAGATAATGGAGCACAGACAGTTTCAAGACTTTTATTGAAAAAATAAAGATTGAAAGACTGAGAAAGCAACGTATTAAGAATGTTGTACTTGATCCAACTCTTAATCATTTCATTTGGAATGGGCTAGACACTATTCAATATCAAGTAATACAAGGCGACTGTGAAGACATTGCTAAACTCGTACCAAAAAGGGATTATGCCCTGGTTATTGCAGATATTCCCCATGGTTTCAATATTCCAAACATTTACTATGATAGTGACCCTTATACTTATCAAGCTTTTAATAAAGTGGTGGCGGGATTTATGGAAGTGATGTCATCACCATTATGGAGATTTGTGACATTTCATTCAGACACACAATTGGCAATGGTATTATCAAGCTTCAAGGGGAAAACAAATTCAAGGATGCAGCTTACATGGTAAGATGTTTAAAGGTATATTTGATTAATGTTGAAAAATTCATTTATGTACAAGTTAATTGAACTTTTACTATTTTATGTTACAGGCAAAAGTCAAATCTTCTTAAGAATGAAGATCAACAATTTATAAATGACTGTGAGTTCATTCATATTGATAGTTTGGCAAAAGATGATAGCCATATGTCTATGATTTTTAATCGGGTGGAGAGAAAGAGTCATAGCCAAATATTGACTTATGATGCTGTTGTGAGAAAACTAACATATGAAGACAAAGAAACGAAAGGAGAGATAGTTAACATTTATCAGAAACCACAATTATTGATTAACTATCTTATAGACATATGTTCAAATGAAGAAGATTGGGTTCTAGATTTATTTTCTAGCTCAGGTAGGTTTTGCCACATGGAATTGAATTTCAATATGTTCTTTTTTTTAATTAATATGTCATTGTACTAATTTACTTCATTATTTTTTTGTGCTTGATAATTAGGTACAACACTAGCATGCTGCCTTCAAAAAGGAAGAAATTGCATTGCAATTGAGAAAGATCCATTACAATGCAATTTCATTCAGCAAAGAATTAATGCTCTTCAATTTCTTCCAGATGAAATGCAAGAAATTGGGTTGAGGAAAGGGGACTTTAATGAATCACGTGTGGCAAAAAAGGCAAAGGAACCCCAACCACCATTACATGGAATGTTTGGAAAGACATATATTGGGAGATTTGCAGACATCAAAGACCCATTAGAAGAGGAAATTGCGCAAAAGGAAGCAGAAAATATTGTGGAAGATGACAATGATGAAACTCTAGAGGACGAAGAGTTTGGATTACGTGACATTGTTGATTAAATTTAAGTTATACCTGGAAATCGAACTTTGCAATGTTTTGACTCTGACATTTCATGAAAAGAATAATCAATGAATTAAAGTTGTTATGTGTTCAATATTTGTAATTTGTGATTTTCGCATTGATTTTTAAGCTAATTATTATTTTTTGAAAAAAAAGTTGTTATTATTATTTTTTTGACATGAAATTCATAAAAAAAACTATTATTTGACCATTTTTAGTTAATATTTTTGTATAAAAATTGTGATTTTGACATGTTAATTCTAGCAAAAAATTATCAAAACGTTTAGTTTTTTTGTTATATTTATGTTAAAAATGGTTATTTTTATGTCCATTGTTAAAAAATGTTGTTTTTTAGAAACAATTATTTCATGTGGATTGAAAAATTAATTGAGGATGTATAAATATGTAGATTATCTAAAATTCAAACTATCGACTTTCTAATTTAAAAACGCAAAACAATAAAAACCCCCCTAAAAAAAAAAAATTAAGATAGAGAACAAGAAAATATGAATAAAATGACGACTTCAAAAACTATCAAATTTAGAAAATAATTTTTTACATTTCACACACTAGAAAATTAAAAGTCAAAAAATAGGTCTTTTAAAAAAAGGGTGTGATGCAGAATACTCACTTTTTAAAACGAGCATGAAAATCACTACCATTCTAAAACTTAATTTCATCCTTGAACATGAAAAAAAATTAAATTTCCAAAAACCATGTTCTAAAAAAAACATGTGTATTCTGCATCACCACTTTTGAAAATCGGGTCATTTTTTTGCTATCTCTACGAAACGGGTAACAGTATCAGTTCCTGTTTCAAAGTTTACATTGTTTATGGTTTAAATAGTATTCAGAGGATGATATAGAGCTATTGGAATTTTTATGAAAGTACTCGAAATGTTATTATGTTGCAATAGTTTCAGTAGAGATGTAATTTGAAGAAATAAGTAGATGAATCATTTTTCAAAATGGTATGAATGATCGTTTAGTCATATCATCACGAATGAGTTTCCTGTAGGAAAGAAAGAAAGAAAAATATGAAAGGATTATGATTAAGTTACTCTTGGAAAAGAAAACTGAGACCATTGTATGCTTCTAAAGTTAGCAAATTTATAAATGAAATGGAATAGGAAATAAAAGACAATGATGTATATTATGCATGTAGGGGAAGGTTTCCCTGATTATGAGTGTAGAAAAGTAATGTATTGGACTCTACCATATGCATAGGTAATTTTTAAGTTAGTAATATTAATTATCAAAAGTATGTCAGATAGGAGTTGTCAGATAGAAGGTTAGATCCGACCTGTAGAGGGTTGGCGTGAATGGAATGATGCAGGGTTGAATGATCAACTCAAATTCTATTAAGAAATAATAGAAAGGAAGAATGTACACAATTATCACTAGTTGAAAATTGTTAATTCGATTGTGTGAATTATTTGGCGAGCTAATTTAAGTCTGGGCATCAGTTTGGGTCGTTAGTTTAACACCTAGAACCCTGTAAGAGTAGTGGAATTGCTTAAGGTAAGTGGTAGTGGACTTAATAAATTAGAGAAAGGTTTGCCAACAAGTGCTCAACAACCATCTTTATAGTTCCAATCTATTATCAAACAGTGCAACAATAGTCAGTGAACTAAAGAGAACCGTGGGGTTGTTGTAACCTCCACTATTATAACAAGTTTCGGTTGGGGCCAAATTAAGTTGGCATAAGCAAGAGCTAAAACTCTCCTCTGGAAACGTTTTCAAATTGATAGAACATGTTGTCCCGACTCCTAGAAAGACATAGGAATAAACTTCGTTAGCTAAAGGGGTCATTAACTAGTAGACGAGGGAAGGGGTGGTGAAATTGGTTATATACTATGCAAACCCAAAACTTATACACTGACACACACACCCTTCTGCAAATAACATGTTAACCTCTAAATATATACATTGTCATAGAAGATTTTATACCCTGAAAAGCAGGAATCGGTACTCATTGATCTGATAACATGGTTAAGGGAAAATGATACTAAACCCAAATGATTTTGGGGCAAGATTTTAGTATAGTCACCTTATAAGCTAGCTCTCAACAGAAATAAAATAGAACTCAAAATTGTTCCCATATATATATATATATATATATATATATATATATATATATATATATATATATATATATATATATATATAATTAAAATCATTGCTCGGTACAGTTCCACATTTACAGATTCATTGTTATAGAAACAAGAATCAAAATTGGAAGCATTCACAGATTCATCTTCATAGCAACAAAAATAAAAACTAGAAACATTTACAGTCCCATCATTATAGAGATGGGAATAGAAAAATTGGAAACAATCACAAAATTATCGTTCTAGAGACAAGAATAAAACTGAAAATAATTATAGTTCCATCATTGCAGAGACGAGATTAAAAACTAGGAAAAATGATACAACAAGGGGGGTTGAAACCTTAACCCTCCCTCTTAACCAAGAGATAGCACATCGTGTGCTTTTGTCCTACAACCTGCAAACTAGAAGTCTTTGAATTCCAAATGATGAAGCACAACACTGTCTAGAACCTCAGAGGCGCACAGAGGTATGTTCCCTGGTGGAAATTCTAAACTAGGGAAAATATAAGCCTCAATAAAAGTTGCAACCAAACAAACTAAAAACCTTGGTGAGTTCAACGCAGGAGGTACCCACCTGTAGAACCAAAAAGGGTGGATTAACCTTATGCCAAAATTCATGTCAAAACCATAAAGAAGGGAAACCACATTGAAGGTACCTCACAAAGGATAAAACGAATAAGTTAAATTTGAAATAGAACTACGACATAAAACCTAGAAATCGCAGATAGGTTAAGAAGGGAAAGTAATAAATTTTACCTGTACAGAAGCGTTTGTAAAGTTAGCCACCTTTCAGCTACCTATAGCATAAATTACAAATTAAAACCGAGCCAAGAAAATTCAAAAAGGGTAGAAATGCGACTAGGGAGCGATTTAAGAGAAGGGTTTTCATGAAATTCTACAACAAACGAAAATGCAAACTTACCCTTACTGGTTAATTGACGGCAGAATTTTCCTCCAGCAGAGTAGCCTTTCTAGGCAAGTGGAAGCCAAAAAGGGGAGGCACCTGCGTGTATACTCCAAGCCACAGGGAGAAAATGAGAGAAAATTAGAACCCCAGAAGCTAATGCAATTGAGGAAACAAGTGGTCGAAGCTTTAACACATTCACGCAGAGTAGTCATACCTGTAAGAGGAGCGACGACCTTAAGTCACTTGAGTAGAAGGGTTGCTTCCCATACATGGAGTACAAACCTACAAAATAGAGAAATTCTTAAATCATATGCCGGTAATCATGTTGGAAGAGCAGACAAGAGGGTTTTATTAGGTTACGCTTTTACCTGGTAAGTTGTAGCTGTCGTGATGGTGCTAGAGAATTAGCCAGCGAGGGTCGAAGGCACCACAAGAAACTTTGGACAGAGCCTAGGTAGCACCCTCGCAGAACCCCAACCGTTGTAGCAAGAAGTTACCAAGTGAAAGGCATATGATGGGGCTAGGGTTAATACAAATGCAGGATCACTGTAGATTTTACCTGCATAAATCTCCACCCTTGATTACTAGTACCTCGAGTATTGAGTAGGCACGTGAAGGGTGTGGTAGCCATGTGAACGAAGATGAGGTGTAAGCAGGAGAGTGGAGGAGTTTGGAGGTAGTACCTCCACGTTTAACGCAAGGAGTGCACTTCGAAAACTGGTAGCCTCCTTACCCTAGACGCATAGTTAACACAATTAAGGTATGGTTACGTACTAGCACCATAGTTATTAATGTTTAAAATATAATTATGGTTGTTAAAATAGGAACATGAGCAACCACCATAACACCCGAATACTTCAAAATTCAACCTTAGCTAAGTATGACATTAGGGGTTAATAAATTTACCATTAGTTCCCACATAGCGCATAATTGGGAAGGGAAGGATCTTTACCAAGGCGCCACATTATTGAACCATGCATTATAAACTCAAACACAATATAACTTAATGGTTATGTGCGTAAAGGTAGACATAAGCCTTATGTCATTCCACATTATTTAAGAGAAGATTAGCAAAAGTTTTATTATTGTATTAAAAATAAAAATAAATAAAAAAATCCTCTTAGTGCATGTAATGAAGGAACATATTACAATGTGTAATCCTAGGTGTATGACAAATTGTATCAGAGCTCTAATTACTACATTGGGCCTCAAAGGCACCATCATAAATAAATATAAGATGCTGATAGAGATTGTATGTTTCATAAGGTACTGAGGTGGAGTAGACTACAACAAAATGATGAAAATCTCTCCTCCAACTAATATGGGTGGTGGGGATTTGTATGTGGAATTGGGTGAAGGTAGCACTTCACTACCCTCTCAGTTGGTGGATAGCGAAGAATCTGCAACTGGAAATAGTACAACTTTAGAGTAGTAATGACCAATTACATAAGGCTAGTGCAAAGCAAGAGAGAATGTTCAGAGAGTGGACAGAAAAGTCTAGCCACAGAAGCAGTGATTCAAAAGGACAAAAGAGGTAGAAAAGAGAAATAAAATCTAAAAGATCTGAAATTGGAGGGGAGTCGGGTCGAATATACCCAAAAGTATAGAAAGGAAAGAATATTCTACTACTTGAATTCTTGCTTGATGTTGTACTTGAATCTTCTTCTACCTGCATGCAAAATTTGCCCAGCAAAACCAATCCCAAAACAAAACAAAATACCCTTCAACTTACCTCTGCATGCAAAACACATATAAATGCATAATAATGAATAAATACAAATTAACATTACAATGTGTACCTGAAGTGTGCTTGTAACTTTTGTTGTTGACTTGTTGCAACAGTAGAAAAAGACTCCCACCCTTGATATAGGCCTAGACTCTATGCAAGACTATATCCAAAACTGACCTAAAAATATATACAATAAAAATTGATGACATACCCTAGACTTGCGATGGACCAAGTTCTAAGTACAACAACAGAGACCATTCTATCAACTATGACAATACAAGTAACATGAACATACAACATCATATAGATTTAGCAGACTTGGTGTAGCATCAAGAATATGTAGCATCAAATGTGTAGTATCAAGAATAGGACATCCAAAATGTGGTATCGAAACTAACTGTGACATATAGAGACATAGAGATAGAGACATAGAGATATAACCAAGATCCTGTATATAATTACGTTGTCCTGAAAAACCATATGTCATAGATGATACTAAAAATTCAAATATAAACACCAATCATACATACCTTGTTGTAGGAGACTTACCCTTGATTGTTGATGTGTGGTCCTTACTACAGTGATCCTTGATTGCATGCTTTTTCTTGCCTTCTAGGAGCTCGATATTAAATCTATTATATCTATGTAATTTAAGATCTCCAGGGCCTAAAATTTTGTATTGTGGTAGCCCTATGAGTCCTCTTTCCAACCCCATAGGTATGATCAATATTTGATTCTTCAAGAAATAGTTATGCCCAATCTCCCACGATGACTTGATTATAGATTGGTTGAGTAGAGCGAACTTGTACAAAGTGCCACGTGTCACTGTTGCAACCTTCGGCCCTGAAAAAGATACCCAACAAACTAAAGTCCATCCTATTTCTATCTCTATTTACGAAATTTGAATCCAATTCTCAGAGAGAAATTTATGACAATTTTCCCAACATCACCTTTTTGACATGGAATTCAGGAGCTTGCAAAAACCCTAGCTTCCTCAGATCATATCTTCGAAAATATAGAGAACAAAGATCTGAAATTCAGTCACGAGGTTCATAAAGATTTCGGCTCAAATTGGTGTTAATTTCAGCTTCTGAAGCTTTGCATAAAAAAATTTATAGCGAAAATGCCACAATGACGTATTTGAAGCAACAAAATCCCTACTAGAGGAGGATATGAGGGTCACTATTTATATGAATATATTGATTTGAGAGGGTCCTCAATAAGTGAACATTGGAGGGATTTTAGGAGCAAAAAAAACATTATTAATTATTGACTATTCAATGACCACAACCAATTATGAGTGCCATGCCACAACCCCATACGGTTTTAGCCCACTAACTAGGGTTACTAACTTTAAACACGAATATCTCTCAAATCGTGAAGAATCACATGGCATGCCATATATCAATGGAAACATCTCAACGAGTAGAATCCATATAGAGGATCCTTGACTTAGAATAGAGTAATGTTTCAAGTAAAAATTCCCATGCAAGATCGAGGTAGCCCCTAGTGTTGCTTGGGTTGACATCAATGACAACCACTGATCAACACATGTTGTCAGTGGAATCTTTGAAACTTGATTGGAGTCACCAGGTGAATGGTACAACCTTCATGTGTCTGACTGTTGTCCACCATCAATAATCAGATCTAAAACTTTGACAATCCTTCCTAGGGAAGATGGAACCTTTCGCTCCCTGACAAAGGTGCAAAATGATCCTCTTATTACATCTCATCAAGGAGGTTAGAAACATCCAAATACTCAAATATACATGCAGGAAGTGTAAGTAGTGATCAAAACAATAATAAGATCTATCAATCTAGACAAAATTAAATACATAAAGGAGCATCATAAGTCAATAAATACTTATCTTAATGAGAGGTGATCCTCTCGCTCTTGAACCAACCTTCAAGAGTGATCAATGTCCATTGTCCACATAACAATGTTGACTTCAATCAAATTTATCAACAACCAGGCCTACTACAGATTATTCAATCTAGGGCTTCATCAAATCTGTCACAAGTGCTTGAGCATCTTCACACTGACCATGCAAGGTTTCATATCTCAAATATTTTCCATAAACCAGGGGTTCTCTCAAACCCTAAGCTCATAATATCCATCAAACCCTAATACACAAATTGCATGAGGTTTTCTTCAAGCCCTAGAATTTTTTTAAGCCTCCATGGGGGTGATCTCCATGACTTTTCTTCTACCCAACTCTGGTTCCATGTTAATTTTTCATAGGGCCATATTGTTCTTTGCTTTGACAATTGGATTCCTTCATTAACACATTAAGTTCACCCCATAACATCATAACATTATTCAGATTTACATCATTATTTAGCAGTATATGCAATTATGTAGAAAGAACAATATCATCATCATCAATGTAGCAAAACATAAAGGAACAATAGAAGAAAAGCATTTACACATAAAGACACCAGGATTGGTCGGAGACCAGGGCAAACCCATTATGGGGAAAACCCTTTCAAGTTATTATTCTTAGTAGTTTGTCATCAAATGATTTAGAAAAAGAGAGTACAATGATCCATATCTTCATATATGCAACTAACTAGCAAAACAACTACAACATCCTTGAAATGAACCTAACAATGTATATACTCAAAACCTTGATTCTGGAGTCTATAATGAACTACCATTGTTGTAGTCAACAACTGAACCCTACGGTCACTGAGTGAAATATTCGAAAGACTGAGGTTTCATATTTTAGTTCCTAGTCGCATGGAGGAGGATATATGTGAGTGACTATGGCAGCTTAGTCACTCCCTTAAGCCTGGAAAACGAGCAACTAGGGTCAGATCTTGATTGCGGAAACCCTAACTCCCAGTCGCATGCATAATGAGTTGTCTTTGTGACTAGAAGGCTCTAGTCACATGCATGAGCCTCTGAGAGAGTAACTATAGTCAAGACCTATCTGTGCTATTCCAGTGACTATGGCCCAAAACTCTAGATCTAAAATGCGCACTTCAGACCCTGCAATTTCACTCAGAGTGAACCCGGTCCTTTGCAGACGAGCCTCAGACTTGTGCAATCCAAAAACAAGATAGAAGAGTGTCTCATCATTATGTCTAGATGAGGTTGAGGGCACTTGTATTTATAGCCTTTCAAGGTGGTCCACTTTTCTTTAGGGCCGACCTTATCAAATATGCATATGTGGGCTTTTCTTCATAAGTACACTTTCCCTTATCCGATCTGAGTGATATTTAGGTCGATTTTGGTCGCCTCGAAAGGAGGAATTCAATGAAATCATTATATCCATTAAGGGAGTCATCCAAAGTGGAATTTGACTATAGTTGCATATTTTTAACACTCTGTTTGTGCACAGTGTGCCATAACGAGGCATATCGGGATGCCAGTAATGGTTTATGCACCATGTTAGGAAACTGTGTATTCTCGGTTTATATAATAAAGATTTACATATAAAATTTTATTTTTATGTGTTGGTTTTCCATGAAGGATATAGCAAACACAGAATTGTAGTTTCCAAAAATAAAAAAATAAAGGTTTTATTGAGTTTGTTTCCAAACATAATAAAACCATTAAGAGAGGCAGGGCCACAAGGGCCATTTTTCATCGTTGAACTAAAAAACTAAAACTATGATAAAGAAAACTAGCTGACCAAGAGTGCATAGAATCAAAGGAATCAATCGAGACAGGGTCGTTGGTGTCGTCTACTGAGAAACCCAGTGCAGGGGATAATCCTAGGTGGGCCTTGATTTTGCTGAGTCTACAGTCCATGGTTGCAAGAGCACCTGGACTTCATCCAATTAGAGGAGAATTTCCTCTCAATTTTGAATCCAATCTATTATAATCTTTATCATTAAAGCTTTGAGATGCCAACAAAGGTCCACATTGTGTGTATAATAATTGAAACAACTATGTAAGTGACATGTGTTTGGAATCCATTCTTCCATCTCTACTATCATTAATGATTCTGTCTGGCATTGGAGCTCATCAAGTATCTCTCGTTCTGTAGTTACAATCACTTCTTAAATATGTGGAGGAGTATATGTGTGAAACCATGTATCCAAAAAAAAATTCTCTTTGTTGGGCTTTGAAACTGCCCATTTCCCTATAATAGGTAGTGCCCCTTCTGACATGGGCCCATTGATGAGGAATTTTTTGGCAAAACCGGTGGAGAGAAGAGCGTTGAAAGGGGTGACAAGTGTAATATCAGTAGAATCTTGGGAGGATGTATGCTTTGTAGGTGGCAAGGAGGCTAAAGATGAGGGCAAGGAGACAAAGGTGAGGGAGGGTGATAGAGAGAGGTGGATGCAATGATTCCGAGAGGAACATGATTATACAAGGAAGAAATAAAATATAAAAATTGAGACTTGAGGAAGAGACTAGGAGAACCAGAAACAAGATAGGTCGACGAACTGAAAATTAAAGGGGGAACTATCAGTTGTAAAGGGAAACAACTATGGATTCCCGGAAAGGCTTCTAGATGGATAGGAAAAGAGAGTGACTAAAATAAGAAAAAGAAAGTAACCATATCTTACAACAAATAAATACATGAAACTTGAACTGCTAGTTGAGGTCCTTGATTGGAGTAAGCCCAAATCCATAAGATGAAGCTTTCAATCCAACAAGGAGCATAATAATTCATGTGATTTAATGTGATTATATCCATGGCTATAAGTCCCTACCACTACAAAGGATCAATATGCTTCATGAAGCGCTCATTGTGTGGGATAGGTGAACAACAAGGACAAGAGGAGTGAAAATTCTCTAGATACTAAGTGCGTCGAGAGGAATAAAAAATTAAATGAATTTTCGTGTGCATTCATGGCATGATGGAATTGGAGTTATGGAGCACCTGGTTCAAGGTTGAGGTGTTATACTGAGAGTTAATCATGGGGGGGAGGTGTATTTAGGTCTACCCCCTATATTAATAGGTGGGACAGTGGCAACCCCCACAATCCCACGTGGATATCATGTGTCACCCCATTCAAGGAGTGAAGGCCTTGTTGTGCTTGGTCTAGGCATCTTTTCTTTAGGGGTAATTCCTAGATTGTATTCATTTTGTGGAGATTGATGTGGCTTAATTTTTGTAGGATTTGTAAATGAGAATATTAGATAGCGTATTCCCTATTTAATGCACTTGAAGGGCGATAATGACCAAAGTGAGAGAGAGGAGATCAATAACCTTTTCCAAAGCACTGGCTAGACACCAATTGTGTAAGACTTTACTTGAATGGATGTCATTGAGAATACTAGAGATCATATTGTTTATTAATTGGGAGTCCCCTTCTATGATCACCGTAGAGAAGCCCAAAGAGTAAGAAAGACACAAGCCATCCTCTAAGGACTTTAGCTTCACAATACTGTTCCCGGTGAGCCCTAAGGTGTCAAAGAGTAAGGAAATAATAGGGCCACAATGATCTCTAAAATCTCCCCCAAATCTGCTAGGGCTTGGATTTCCTTTAGATGCAACATCTGAATTTAAGTTTTCGAATTCAAAGGGTGGGAGGTGCCAAGAGGAGGGATGTAGGATGTCTATATTTCATTGTTGTTCTCTTCTCAATCACATTGACTTGAATTGCATATTTAAATTATTAAGTCAAATTTTAATGAATTTGTGGGAAATCGAGAAGTTATGTTTAAGAATTATGAATAGTGTAATGAAGTGGTTTTCACACTAATTTCAAATGAAGTTGGTAATAGAGTAGGATTTATCAATGAATTACAAGCATTAGTGTTGAATACTAACGAATTCAAAGCTAAAAAATGAAGAAGGTTCACTTGAAGAGTTTAATCCCAAGATCAATATGTGACTTGCATTTCCATGACAAATAATGTAATGTGAAGGGAAGAAACCCTCATTGAGTGCGAAAGAGCATTTTAACAAGATTTTCTCAACATGAAACCATGGTTAAAGAGTTTTACAGAAAAAAGAAAGAGAAAATGGAGAAGGTCTAAGGCCCACCTCCTAAACCTCCTCCTCCTCCTTCTCCACCTCCATCTCTATCTCGAAAAGGGAAACCATGAAAGATAAATTCCAAATTATCTTTGTTAAAATTGGATGTAAATTTTGGGTTTTTGATGTATAATGGCATACATAATTTAATAAATTAAGAAAACTGAAGATTAATGAAAGGTTCAAATAATTGTGCACAAAGGATCCAAGGTTAAACTAGCTACACCTCGACTAGGAGGCATCACACTAATATGGTGGGAGAGTAAGATTGAAGAAGATATTTGTGTGAAAGTTAAAATGACATATTTTTGGTATGAATTTACAACTGCATTAGAGAATGAATTCCATCCAATGTAAGAAACACACATTAATGGGTTAAAAGAATCTAAAATAAGGTAGAATAAAAAATGTGCAAGATAATACTCAAGATTTTAGGAAAAGGGAATTAACATTGGACATTCCTCTTTACATGCAAGAAACTTTTTTGAAGTATATTTTTGGGTTGCATAGTTATTTGAGGCATATTATTATTATGTTTAACCCAACCAATCTTGATGAAATTTGTGTCCAAGCTACTCACATTGAGTCAAGGGAAAGAATGCCCATGAGAACTTTTTGAAGAAGTTTGCTCCGCGAGTTGCGAGTGAGAAAAAAGGAACGAGTAAGGTGAAAATAAAAACTAAAATGAAAAAAGAAGATGAGAAGCCTACATGTTCACATTGAAAATAGGAAGTACGTGTTGATGCTAGGTGTTCGAAAATTCATCCAAAACTAAAACCAAAGTGTTTAAAAAATAATAAAGGTAATAAGGATACCAATACTACACTGCAACAAGATCTATCAGATTTAGGTGATGAGACCAAGATCGCTCCTATTAATGTATACACACAAAGGTGAGGCTCTTGGGATTCACATTCCAAGGTCTATATATATTTTTTATTTTGTATTTACATATTTGCACCATATTTTCCCAATCTCAGAGGATTAGGTGTCAACATCCCCTCCCCCCATCCCCCCTTTAATTTGAAGGGGTGTTTTTAAGTCCAAGCATTATTTTGAATCTTTCAAACTTTTATATTCCAAGTGCTTTGGTCAAAATATCTACCATCTGCTTATTTGCGGAACAATGGCATGGGTGAATAGTCTTGGACTCAACATGATGTTGTATCAAATTATGCTTTGTATTGAGATGCTTGGTTTAGTCATGGAATTTTAGATTCCTGGCCAATTTTATTGTAGAAGTATTATCAATTAAAAGAGGAGTACAATGCATTTGTTTCTCCTGCAAATCTTCAAGAATTTTCTTGAGCCACACAATCTCCTTGGTTTCTTCCACAACGGCCACATATTCTACCTCTATTGTGGAATCTATTGGGATTGACTATTTGTGTGACCTCCAAGAGACAACTCCTGATCCAAGGCTCATAACCTGAAGTAGATACTCCATTTTTTTTTTATCTCCATCAAATTCTGAATTAGAGTACCCAATCAAGGTGAACTCATCCACTTGTGTATATGTGAGTCCAAAGCCTTGAGTTCCCTACAAGTACCTTAGAACTCTTTTTGCAGCAGACTAATGACCCTCACAAGGTTTTTGCATAAACCTAGAAAGGATTCCAACAACAAATGAAACGTTTGGTATGGTAGTAGTGAGGTAGTTAAGACTTCCTACAAGTTGTATGTACTTAGTTTCATCCTCAAATTCATTTCCTTCTTTGCATGTGAGCTTTAAATTTTGTTCCATTAGAGTAGACAAAGGATTGAATTCATCCGTGCTAAATTTGTTCAACAAATATCCAATGTACTTCCTTTGAGAGAGGAATATAAATTCCTGATGTTGGGTTACCTCAATACCCAAATAGTAGTAAACATATCCCAAATATGTCTTCTAAAATCCTTTCCTCAATTATTTATTTATAGATGCAATATATTTTTCATTGTTCCCTGTCATCAATAGATCATATACATATACCACAACATAGAAAACAACTTTTCCAAATTTCTTGACAAATAAAGTTGCTTCATCAATATAAAAGTGTTTGGAATTTAGTTTTAGAAGTTGCTCAGTCAATTTTTCATAACAGGCTTGTGGTGCTTGTTTGAGGCCATACAAGGATTTGATAAGCTTGCATACTTTATGCTCTTTTTTTCGTTCACAACAAAACCTTTTGGTTGAGACATAAACACATTTTCTTTCAGGTCTTCATTCAAAAAGTCAGTTTTTACATCCATTTGATGGGTTTTCCATCCATTATGAGCTGCCAAGGCAAAGAGAGTCTAGATGGTAGCCCATTTTGCTGTAGGTGCAAAAGTCTCCTCATAATCAACTCCTTCTTTTTCTGTAAATCCTTTTCCACGAGCCTTTATTTTTGCTTTTCAAGCGAGCCATCTAATTTATACTTGTTCTTGAAGACCCATTTGCAACCAATTGGTTTGATTCCATATGGAGGGTCCACCAGTTTCCAAGTTCCATTATTTATAAAAGCATCATACTCTTCTTACATTTCTTCTTTCCATTCATCACTAGAAGGAGCTTCTTTAAAGGAAGTTGGTTCAAAATTAATAGATAAATTTATTCCACAATCATAAGAAACATCGATATTAATAGTTGAATCAGAATTATCTCCATCATGTCCATTTTGTCTAGTAGAATTTCTCGTTCTTGTCTTTCTGACCTTATCAGGATGAACACTTTCAAGTGTCTTAGTGAGCCATTTTGGAGGACCTTTCTAAGATGTCCTAGGTTGTTATGTTGACTGAGATGGGGTTGAATCAAGATTTAGCCTTCCAATTCTCTCAATCACATCACTCAAAGTGTCTTCTTGATCTAAATAAGTAGTTGAAGCTTCATAAGGGGGAGAGAGTGCTTCAAAAGGAGATTCCACAAATTTATCTAGGATAGGGATCCCCCTTCAAGATGTGTAATCTCATTATCAAATCGTGAAAATATTTTGCATGCTTGAATATATCCAAGGGATCAATCTTCCACTCAAAAACATTGTCCGTTTTGGAAGATTCAAGAAAAATCACATCTCTAGACAATATAAAATTATTATTTACTTCATCGTAGAGACAATATACTTTGGAGGTATCTGAGTACCCCAAGAAGATACACTTTTGAATCCTTGCGCCAAGTTTGTTTCTCCGTTCCTTAGGAATCAAGGCATAATAGGTGGAACCAAAACCCCTTAGATGCCTTACCAAAGGAATGTGGCCATACCACATTTCATTAGAAGTAATTTTTTTGAGAGAATGAGATGGACATCTATTTTTAATACACACTGCACATAGAACTACATCAACCTAGAACACCAACTTAATTTTTTTGAAAAACATCATTTAATGAACCATATTTAGGATTGTCCTATTCATTCTTTCAACTACAACATTTTTTTGAGGATTATAAGGCACAGTTGTTTGATTTTGAATCCCATGGTGGCGAAGATTGTTTTCAAATTAATTTGAAGTATATTCTTTTCCATTATTGGTATGAATAGAGCCATGCATGAAAGTTTTTAAAAGTTTCAAAAGCTTAAGATTTTTTCTTCAACAAATATACCCAACACATTCTAGTTTAGTCATCAATAAAATCCATCATGTATTGATGTATCGTTTTCAATCCATGCATGAAATTTTAAAAGTTTCAAAAGCTTCAAATTTATTCTTCAATAAATATACCCAACACATTCTAGTGTAGTCATCAATAAAATTCAAATTCATCATGTATTTATTTCCATTTTCAAAAGGAACAAGCATAGGGCCACACAAGTTAGACTGAATTAGTTCAAACTTTCTACGTACTCTGGAAACAAATTAATGAAATGGATGTTTGTTATGTTTTCCTATGATAGAAGCATCACATTGTTTCAACTTCCTAGGAATGGTTGGCAAACTAGTAACACCATTTATCTTTAATGCACAGAGATTTTCATAGTTTAGATGCCCAAATTTAGCATGCCATAAGAGCTTGGATGACAATGTACCTTCATTAAAATGAGAATTGTATGCATAGTTATGCTCAGGAGGACACATTCCTTGCAAATTCAAGAGTCTTTCTTCTTCTATTCCTGTGATGACAAGTGAGTTGTCTGATGCTTTTCTCACTTCAATCTCACCATCAAACATGTGAATGGAGTGTCCTTGCTAGTGGATGTGAACCAAGGACAACAAGTTTATCCAAAACTATAGGAGGTAGAGAACATCATGCAAAAGAAAGTTAGGGAGTCAAGGCAATTTGAGCCTGATGGTGCCAAGTTTGGATGGCTTGAGTTTTGACTTGTCTGCAAAATAGACTGCTCCATCTACATTGTCATTGAAATCTTCAAAGAAATATTTTTGAAAGTGCATGTGGTAGATTGCATCTGTGTCAAGAAACCATGCTTATTTCCACAAATCAAATGAAGAATTAAACAAGTCTTCAGTTTTTCCAATATTGCAATGTGCCACAATATAATGAGTAGATTAAGGTGTTTTACCTTTCATTGGATCTTGTGTTTTACCTTTCTCTTCATTTCTTTCTTTCTTGATTCTGTCCCAAGATATTTTGCATGTGGATGCATCATGCCCATTTATGTTGTAGCATATACCATGAAGATCAAGTGTTCCTCCTTAGTAATGTTGCCCCCCCTGCCTCTGTTATTCTTCTTTCCATGACCTCTTCTACCACTTCTTCCTCTAGGAGAATTGTGTGCATGATTATTTTGTTTCTACAAAAGGCATGCAACTTCGTCAGAAGAATGAGCAATTGTCTTCGTCTTCCCAAAATCTTTCTCTCTTTCTGCAAACTTCTCCAAAATAGTGTCAAAGGTAATCTTTGTAATTTGGCTACTAGCTTGTAATGATTCAAGATAGCGAGAATATATGGGATATAATGCCTTAATGAAATCTATGAGAGGGACATTGATTTTAACTTTGATGAATTCTACATCATACATGATAGCTCTAATTTTAGAGGTTAGGGCAAGGGGATCAGCGTCTTTCAATTCTAGATTGAAGAGCTTAATCATTAGTTGGACTACCTCAAGCTCTAAGTGTGAGTCATATAAGTCTTTCAACTTCTTTAAAACATTAAAAACATTGGTAATTGGTGTAATGTGATGACTCACCTCTTCATTTACTGATGCAACAATTAAGGCATATGCCTTGCTATTCTTGTTCTCGCATATGTCAAGATTTTTGTATGTTGTGGCTTTGTAGGCAGATTGCCACCTTCTCCTTCACATACACCTTTCCATAATTGATTGAAAATTAGGGTATTCTTTATCTTCCTGGACCATTCATGGTAATTCTCTTTTCTAGTGAGAATAATCTAACTATTTATATGAGAGAATGCATCCTTGAGTAGGGTCTTGTAATGTATGCTTCAACTTATATAATACAATGAAGAAACATAGTCACATACAATCTAATTTTCCATAGAAACTCCTTGTGGCTCAATATGTCACATTATCATTACACAACACTTAAAATTTTCAACATAAAGCTTTATATCAGTTCACCAAACATAACAAAATCCATTAAAATCAATTGAAATTTTGGTCAAAGATTAATATATCATGCGAGTGAAAGTAAAAATCAAGCAAAATCAAGCCTTACATTATGAATGACAATAGGTTCTTTGTTGAGCATCGTGCTACTAGGCATGCTGGATGGTCCATAAAGACTCCTTAATTCTTCGATTCATTATGATATCTTCGCTTTGACATGTGATTTCAAGCCTCAACTAGTAGGGCATTGTTATTCTTGATGTAGTTGAAGAGATATCAAAGCATGTTCCTTTTCTAGCTCGATATGGAGTTCCTCGCTGAATAATCAGGTAGCAAAAACCCATGCTAAATGATAACATGCTTTGAATTCCCTTGAGATGCCACCAAAATATTATTCTGCTACTGCTAAAATCCTAGACAGTCAATGTAATTACAACATTAATATACACAATGGTGTGAATTTAGCCACAAAAGATAAATAATTGCAATATGAGCCAGATTTATAAATGGGGAAGCCACTGAATTCCAATGCTTACTTTGCCATCTAGTGAAATGTAGTGTTAGCGCTTGAGTTTGAAACCATTTCAATCAGACCCTATTAGTTGCCTAATTCAGTTAGAATAAATGGGTTGGGTATATAGATAACACATGGTAAAGTTTCTGTGTGTTGCTAGTAGATAGGTATGCAAGAGATAACTAGTGTTTGGGTAAATGGAATAGTTTTTACAATCAAAGGAGTTACAAAGAGGGAAGCGAAATTCCAAATTGAGACCTGTGCTCTAGTACCATTTCAAAACAAGCATATGGTAACTCCAGAAAAATCATCTCTCTATTCAGAATAACATTAATATATACACATAGAGGAGAGATCACTAGGATTCGAATTGCAAGGTCTCTTCATTTCTTATTTTGTATTTACATATTTATACCATATTTTCCCAATTCTAGAGGATTAGGTTTCAAAAAGCTATATATTCTTCAAGCTTTTCTAGCTCTAACACTCATTCTTCAAAATAAGAAACTATGCATGATGAAAAGAAACTAAGTGCGTTATTTCATATCAGAGTCATTTCGAAACATACAAATATTGATACACCTTTTTACAATGGTTCACAAGCTAATCTCATTTATGAAGAAATTTTTAAGACATTGGGACTTGAAACTGAGCCTCATCCAAAACCATATACTTTAGCATGGGTACGTGAAAATGTTATGTTGCAGGTGTCTAAACAATGTAAGTTAAGATTATTACCTCTTATTTCACAAATGAAGTAGGGTTAGATATTGTACCACTTGATATTTGTAGGATTATTTTGGGAATTACATATTTATGTGAAAGGAAGGCCATCTTCCATAGGGAGGAGAACAAGTATCATATAAAAAATTATGTGATTGAGTATATTGTGAGATCCCATGATGTGAAGGATAGCTAGTCTATTGTTCTATAGGACAACTGAAAAGGATTTTTAATGCAAGATTTTTTTTTTTATACTCATGATTGCAAAAATATTAGGATGATGACAAATCTAATGCTTTCAAAGGATGTGATCCTAAACATAGAGATGAATTAGTTATGATTGTTTCTAACTATGATGAAGTGTTTTAGGAACCAAAAGGATTAACTCCCAAGAGAGAGATACAACATGATATCTATTTACAACAAGATGCACCTCTTCCTAACATTGACATGTATAGGTTAGTTGTGATTGAGAATGAAAAAATAAACAATCAAGTTCAAGTTTTTCTCAATAAAGGAATCGTCTAACCAAGTATATCTCCATGTAGATCACCCATTGTGTTGGTACTAAAGAAAGATGGTACATGGAGAATGCTTATGGATTTTTGGGAATCAACAAAACTACAATGAAAAATCATTACTTTCTTCCTCATATTGATGATTCATTAGATCAATTGAAAAATGCAATATATATCATTAAGTTAGACTTAAGAAGTGGTTATCACCGTATAAACTTTTCTAAGAGTGATATTTGGAAAACTACTTTTAAAACAAAACATCGTTTATTTGAATGGCTAGTAATGTTATTTGGGCTTTGTAATGCTACCACCACTTTCATGCAGGTTTTGAATGATGTATTTGGGCCATCCATTGATGATTTTGTAATAGTACACATAGATGGTATATTTACTTTCAACCAAAAATAAGAAGATTATTTAAAGCATGTTAAGAAAGTCTTAGATGTTTTGAAAAAGAAGAAATTGTGCTTAAAGATATGAAAAAGTGAATTTGGCAAAACATATTTAGTTTATTTGAGCTATATTGTAGGGGGTGGTGAATTGAAAATTGATATGTATAAAGTTGAAGCCATCATGAAATAGTTTAAGCCTAATAATGTAACACAAGTCAAAATCTTCTTGGCAATAGTTTAATATTGCAGGAAGTTAATTACTAACTTTTCATTTTTTTCATCTCCTTTACATGCTTTGACAAGTACTAATTGTTGAGCTCTGAAACTACATCTCTCTTGCACATTTTCCTAGACTTTTTCCCCTCACCAGTACCTCATAAGCTATCAAAGATCATTGCATATTGATTCTAAAAGAGCATTCAAGTGGTTTTCTAACTATGTTTTTGTGTTTGCTATTTGAATTAGATTTTGCTCATTAGCTGCGGAATGCAGCCACTTTCGGCAACTGATTCAACTTTCCGTAGCTGTTTTTGTTGATCTCTAGGTTACAGGTGTCATCAAGCAAAACAAGGCACGTGGGCAGTTCAGGAATGATCTGGACATGGATGAGGTCCTATTGGTTTAGCCAGATTCATAAAGGAAAGTCGTGGTCAAACAATGGTCAAATGAAGGAGTCCTACGGCAACAACTCTCTATTTTTCAACACGTGTAGGGTCCGAGGGCGTTCTTAGATCTCTGGGTTCATTTTGACAGTTGTAGACTACCTCCACGACACAAATCCAACGGCCATATTTTGATAGATTGAATGATCTCGGCAACCATCATGCTAAACTCATGGATGTTGTCTTTCACGTGTCCTATGTTGAAGGTGTTTCATAAGAAAACAATTATGTAATTACCCTTATAAATAACGCGTTTGCAAACGCATAGAGTTAGTTAGTTTTTAATGTCGTTTTGCTGTTAGTCATCGTACTGTGCCGTGAACTGGACATGCTGTTGTAACGAGAGGAGTCTTCCTCTGTTTTGCAATACAATAGAACTCTATTTATATGACTATGTGAGCGTAATTCCAGACTGATAACGTGTTGACCAAGGCCGTGCAGAGGGCTCCTGCAGGCCGAGGTTTTGTTTTCTTTATTTCTGTACAGTTTCATGTATTGTTTCCTTATTTCCATTGTACATATTTCATAATTCGTTCACCTGTGTATATTTCATAAGATAGTCATGGTGTTAACATTACAGTCCTGTACATGATTTTTCAAGTATTGTATATTGTTGCTAACACTGATCAGTGTGTGTTTCAGGATAGGCTAGGCTCGAGCATTTTCATACAATTTTTACGATAACTAGTGACATGAGATTAGCCTTTCTGCTGACTTTGCTTTTCTTAGATTTTCAATTACAGTTATGCTTTGATTTCAATTTTATTCATTTGCTTTGTCAATTAGTTTAGATATCAAATTCCTCATATCATTGACGTTATCTCCAGAGCCATAGCTTAGACTACTTGGAGAGCTATCAGACTATGAATGATGTGATTTGATCTTAGCTTTATTTTTTTGCAATTAGATATCAAATTCCTCATATCATTGACTTTATCTCCAGAGCCATAGCTTAGACTACTTGGCGAGCTATCAGACTATGAATGATGTGATTTGATTTTAACTTTATTTTTCTGCAATTAGATATCAAATTCCTCATATCATTGACGTTATCTCCAGAGCCATAGCTTAGACTACTTGGCAAGCTATCGGACTATGAATGATGTGATTTGATTTTAACTTTTTTTTTTTGCAATTAGATATCAATTCCTCATATTATTGATGTTATCTCCAGAGCCATAACTTAGACTACTTGGCGAGCTATAGGACTATAAATGAAGTGAATTGATTTTACTTTTATTAGTTTGCAGTTTTTGATTTGTTTGAGTGCAATAGCTTAAATTTTATTTCTATATTTAGATAAGTAGCAAAGATAGAGATTTCATGATCAGTAGTTCATCATTTGTTTGATTCAAGTAGCTGCACATTTACATTCTTGTTCAAGTATTGATTTCATCACTAGTATGTTTTAAGACCTTCTGAAGTGTTAAGTTTTGGAAGTCATCATAAAGGACATAATTGCCTTAAAATCTATACCCAAACCTGCCTTCTAAAGTATTCTTAAAACTTAGGAATAGGATTATCATTTGCATTAGGAGACAAACCGAGATAAAACCCCCAAAACAAGATAAAATTGATAAAAAGTAAGAAAGAGGCTGTCTTGCACATATAGTGCACCACACTTCATCAGTTTACGACTCCCGGATTGATAATTAATGTAGCAATTTAGGACATACTAAATTGACTAACATTTTGGCGCTGTTGCTGGGGAAGTGTAACTAGGTAGCCGATCTCTTAAAAAAAAAGGAGAAGGGAAAATTGATAACTTCTTGAAGTATGCTCTCCTCTTGCACCTAGCGTGATCTGGAGGATCAGAAAAGAGAGTTATTAGTTCAATAATTTCTTGATTATGCTCTCTTCTTGCACCTAGTGTGACCTGGAAGATCAGAAAGAGAATTATTAGCCCGACCTAAAAAAAAAAAAAAAGAAAAAAAAAAAATGACATGCATAGAGCAAGAGATTCTAGGGTAGGGTTTATAGCTAGGGCTAAAAGTTCAATTTTCACAACACCAGCTACTTCAAGGCATAAAAAATATACACCTCCATCATCTCCGACTCATACTCCCAGCCTTAGGAGTCCTGGAATTCAAGGGGCAGCAGCCGAATTAGGAGACTCTCCCACACTATCCGTTAAATCTGATCTAGGAGAAGAACCTTTCTTCACTTCTACAGGGGAACATATTGTAATCAAAGAAGTAGAATCACCTGAAGAAGAGGAGGGAGAAACTCTTCCTCGTTCACCATTAATAGAAGAACCAGAGGACTCTGAGGACTCTGAGGAAACTATCATGACAGAGGAAGTAGTAAATGGATTTAGAGGAGGGGGTTGAGGTAGAGGAAGAGGAAATAATGGAGGAGGTAGAGGTAACAATGGGGGAAATAGGGATGGAGATAACTCATTCAGATTCCCTATATCCGATGAGGAAACTCATACAACAATGAAAAACATTTCAACATGTGTCCTCCCAAACTTTTATGGGTTGCGAAGTGAGGATCCTGAAAAATTTCTATTTGAGTTTGAAGTCTTGTGCCGAACCTATGACTATATGGAAGACTCTCAAAAACTCAAACTGTTTCCTTCAACATTGAAAGGAGCTGCTTTGAAATGGTTCCTGGGATTAGTCACTCAGTCTATTAGGACTTGGAATGATATGAAACAAACATTTTTGGATAGATACCTGGACTATTGTATGCCCACCAATCATAAGGATGAGGTATTCAAGATGATGCAAAAAGAAGATGAAAACTTGGAGGATTTACTTGAAAGATTTCATTACAACTTAAAGAGAGCAAAAATCTGTACTTTAGATGAGGAAACCTTGAAATCCCTTCTATTGAAAGCCATTAGAGATGAATGGATAGATATTTTAAACATGATGGGGAAGGGAGATATTTCTCAACTTCCACTCCATGACATAACAGAACTATGTGTCCATCTCTCAAGGGGAAAGTCTAAAACTGGAAAAGGGCCTAGATATCCTTCTCTAATTAGAGAAAACAAATTCTGCAACTAGTTCAGTAAGTAGGGCAGAGATTGGCAATATGCTTGATGAGTTCAAAACTGATATTCTAGGGAGCCTTAGTGAACAACTAGACACCCTTAAAATTCAAAACAAGCAGAAAACAGAAGCTGATGCCTTGGCCATCTTTTGCCCAAAATGTAGAAAGAAACATGCTCTAAGGGAATGTCCCCTGGATGAAAAAGTTGTAGAAACATGCATGATTTGCTCAGAAAACCATGAGACAAGGATTGTCCTTCAATTCCTGGGCTCAAAGCTGTCTTTCAGGAAGATCCAAATTCAGTAGAGTCCCTTTGTTTTGTTTCAAGAAGACCATGGCAGGGGCAACAAAATCAGGGATTTAACAATCCTATGAACTTTCAGCTCCTGCCAAATTGGAATTCTTGGCAACAACCTTGGCCCCAATCTCAAAATCCATACCAATCATGGGCACAAGGGATGCAAAATCCTTATGGGAGATTTGCTCAATTTTATCAATATCCTCCATCTTTCCAAATCAACAAAATCCACCAATTCCAAATCAAAACCCACAACTTTCATTACCATTCCCACAACAACAACATTCTCAACAAAATCCAAATTCTCAACTCTTGCTTCCATTTCAACAAAAGACAAATCAACTACCAGCCCAACCATTGCCAAATCCCAACAACAAAAATCCTCAGAATGCTTGCATGGTAGAAGGACAACAATTTCCTACCTATATGATTGTTCCTCTTAATGATTTTCAACTCATATCTGGTAGAGTTTTAGAAAAACCTTCTATAGATGTTCAAGAGCAAGGTACTTCTGAGGAGGATTCTCTTAAAGTCAATAAAGGTTCTGAGGAAGCATCTCTTCAAAACCCAATCATTCAAAAAGAAAAAGAAAAATAGTCAACCCCCACAACTCCTATAGTTGAGCAACCTGCATCTTCATCCATGCCTCCTTTCCCTGAAAGATTACAAATTGACAAAGGGGTGGAAAAACAAATCTTGTTGCCTGACTATGATTTTCTAGATGAATTGAAGAATGTGTGTATCAAGATTCCGTTGCTACAAGCCATTCGAGAGATTCCTATTCTAGCAAAAACAATAAAGGAGTTGAGTCTTCAAAGACCAAGAAGGAAACCAAGAGATACAAGAAGAATCCACTTGGTAGGAAAAATTGTAGACATCATGATGGGAAAAATTACTATGCAGAAGTATGTAGATCCAGGTAGTCCAATTGTCAAGACACATATAAATGGGATACAAATTCCAAACACTTTGATTGACTTAGGGGCTGTTATCAACATTATGAGTAGACAGATTATGGAACAACTTAAACTTCCTAATCTTCTTTTTACACCCACCTTACTGCAACTTGCAGATAGATCAATAATCAAACCAGATGGTGTACTAGAAGATATTTCAGTCTCCTTAGATTCTTGGGAGTATCCAGTAGATTTCATGATTTTGACTCCCAAGAGTAATCTAGGAGGACATCCACTCATCTTAGGAAGACCTTGGCTAGCCACAGCTGATGCTTTCATTAGCTGTAGATATGGAGATATGTACATTTCTGATGGTAGTTCGACGAAGAAATTTAATCTGTATCCTCTAGCAAAGGCAATTACAGAAGTAGGAGACGATGAATGGGTCAACGATGAAGATATTATACAACCTATCTTTAATGTTTCTGAAATTAGTGAAGATAGTCAAATTTTGAACACATTAGAAAATTTTGAAACATCTTCAAAATATGACCACACACAATTTCAGTTAGATTCTGAAATTGAATATCTATCATCAAGACAAATGTATCTTTACTTTGGAGGAGTTTGGTAGCTCTACCATTGAGATTTTTCCAGGAAAAACACTGAATATCAACAAAAATTTGGAAAAGTCACAACAGGAAGAGCTAACCAAAATCTTGCAGAAACATTCTATTGCATTTGCATGGGAGTATACTGATATGAAAGGTATTGATCCTAAGACTTGCATCCATCGTATCTATATTGAGGAAAACAGTAGACCAATCAGACAACCTCAGAGAAGGATGAATCCAAATCTTAGGGAGATAGTGAAAGAAGAGCTCCAAAAACTACTCAATGTAAATTTCATTTACCCAATTTCAGATAGCCGATGGGTTTCTCCTTTGGTTATAGCACCCAAAAAGAATGGTAAATGGAGGCTATGCATTGATTACAGGGAATTGAACAAAGCAACTTTGAAGGATCACTTTCTCTTGCCCTTTATCGATCAAGTATTAGATACATTAGCAGGCAAAAAGTATTTTTCATTTCTGGATGGTTTTAGTGGTTATAATCAAATTCAAGTAGCACCTGAAGATCAGGATAAGACCACATTTACCTGTCCATGGGGAAATTTTGCTTATCGAGTGCTTCCTTTTGGATTATGTAATGCACCTGCAACATTCCAAAGAGCAGTACTAGGAATTTTTTCTAATCTAATGCATGATTGTGTAGAGGTTTATATGGATGATTTTACAGTTTATGGTGATTCGTTTGAAGAGGCATTAGAAAATTTGCAAAAATTCCTTATAAGATGTAAAGAAACAAACCTTTCACTAAGCCATGAAAAATGTTTTATGATGTTTACTGAAGGTATTGTTTTGGGACATCATATTTCAGGGGATGGGATTAAATTTTATAGATAAAAAGTTGAAGTCATCTCCAAGTTGCCTATTCCAAATTGTCAAAAAGATGTTAGAAGTTTTTTGGGATTCACTGGATATTATAGAAGATTTATAGAAAACTTCACTAAAATAGCATCTCCACTCTTCAAACTGCTTACAAAAGACTGTGAATTCAAATGGGATCCTGATTGCCAATCAACATTTGAAACTTTGAAAACAAGAATATCTGAAGCACCTATCTTGAGAGGACCAAATTGGAAACTTCCTTTCCATATTTCTACAGATGCTTCAGATACAGCTCTAGGGGCTGTATTGGGACAAAAAGATTTAGTTCCTTATGCCATTTACTATACCAGTAAAAATTTAACTCCTACGGAGTTGAACTATACTGTGACTGAAAAAGAGTTCTTAGTTGTTGTTCATGTAATCAATAAGTTTAGACATTTTATAACAGGATATGAAACTTTTATTCATACTGATCATTCTGCAATTAGATATCTAATGAACAAACCCATTACTAATGGCAGAATTACAAGGTGGCTCTTACTTTTATAGGAATTCAATGTGTTAGATAGACCAGGGAAACAAAACACAGTAGCTGATTTCTTGTCTAGGATTCAGAATACTAAAGAAGATTCTCCTGTAGAGGACAAGTTTCCTGATGAATATTTATTTGCAGTAACTACTAAGACTCCTTGGTATGCATATATAGCTAACTATTTGGTTACAGGGAAACTACCTCCACATTTATTTCCTGGTGAAAGAAGAAATATTATTAAGGAGAGTTCAAAATATTCATGGATTTCTAACGAATTGTTTAAAACAAGGCCAAACTTTGTGATCAGAAGATGTGTTAGGGAAGATGAAATGCCTGATATTCTCAAAGCATGCCATGACGAACCATGCGGCGGATACTTTGCTGACAAAAGGACAGTCTATAAAATCATCTCTTTAGGATATTGTTGGCCATCCCTCTTCAAAGATGCAAAACAATATGTCAAAAGGTGTGATAGTTGCCAAAGAGTAGGGAAACCTACCCTTTCAAATGAAATGCCATTGCAACCACAGGTACTCATCGAACCCTTTGAAAAATGGGCTTTAGATTTTATTGGACCTATTAACCCACCATCTAAACAAAGAAAGTATATATTGGTATGTACTGATTATGTCACTAAATGGGTAGAAGCCAAAGCATTATTTTTTGCTACTGAGCATGCAATTGTTAGTTTTCTTTATGAGGATATTTTTACTCGCTTTGGTGTTCCAAGAGAAATTGTGACAGATCAGGGAGGACAATTCACATCCAAACTGGTGGAGAAGCTGATGGAAGAGTACAAGGTCAAGCACAGAAAATCTACTCCTTACCATCCACAAGCAAATGGTCAAGTGGAGTCTACAAACAAAGTTCTTGAAGGCATCATTACCAAGACTGTTCATCTACACAGAAGAGATTGGGCAGAAAGGCTTCCTGAAGCCTTATGGGCCTACAAAACTACATGGAGGAATACAACAGGACATTCTCCCTATGAACTTGTTTATGGGAAAGAAGTCCTACTCCCCATTGAGTTCCAAGTCAAAACTTTCAAGATGGCAGTTCAGTTGGGAATGGATCTATCAGAAGCCCAAAAGCATAGAATGGAGCAGTTGAATGAGCTAGATGAGATCAGACAAGAAGCAATCCTAAGAACTGATCTAGTTCAATATCAAAGAGCTAAGTGGCATGACAAATACATCAAGGAGAAAAAGTTTCAAGAAGGAGATTGGGCATTGCTATTTGATTCCAAGTTTAAAGATTTCAAAGGAAAATTTCAGACTCATTGGCTTGGGCCATATGAGATTGACAAAATCTTTAGCAATGGAGCGGTAAGAATCAAAACCATTGATGAACATCAAACTCCTCTTATTGTGAACGGCCACAGATTAAAGATCTATCATAAGCCACTCTGAAAAGAGGAATTTGTCAAAATCTTTCAATATAGTTATGCAATAAGGCTGGTGAAGAAGAATCCTTCTTCTCCACCAGCCTAGTATTTGTTCTTTTCTATTTTTATGAAGAAAAAAAAAATGTGTACAAGCCTGAAAACAATCACTGATTGGCAGTATTATACAGAAAATACAGGGCGAAAATCAGGAACTCCTGATGCCCTATATTTTCCAAAAAAAAAAATCTTTCCTTATTTTATTCATAGTTTCATGACATTTCACTTCATTTCACTTCACTACATTTCATTTCATCATCTCATTTCGCCAATAAAATTCCCTTCATGATCAGTTCTCATATATCATTCACTCAGCCATCATTCATTTCCATCCATCTCTATTCAGTCATATGTTCACTGTGTTAGTATTCGTAGCTGAATTCAGTTTCTGCAACTAGAAATTGATTCCGCAGCTAACACTATGTTATTCAACATTGACAGTCAGATGTTAGCCAAATAATGATGAGAACCAAGTGCAGGTATGACAAGGGAATTTTTTTGAAGATACAAAGCACCTAAAGCACCAACAAGAAGTAGCTAATCAAAGGATAATGGACGAAAGTGGCAAAAATTCCAAGGTATGAGCAAGATTTATTTCAAATAGCATTTAAAAAAAAAGCACATTCTATATAGTTATGAAACCACGGCCCCATTATATGTAATGATTAGCCTTTGATAGCTTCCATAACCGCTCCATGACCTCTACATTATTTCTCCATGAACCTTGCATTAATTTTTAATGGCCTCATGATCCGCCTCCGAATTTAACTCGTGTTTATTTGTACGTTGGCATTCCACCTGCTGAATCAGGTAATTATGAGGACGTGATCTATTTGATCACGGCTCTGTCCCGCCGCACATTCCGCAGCCATTTTGAGAACGTGCTCACGCTTATTCCGCAACCGTCTATCTCAAAAGCTAAGCTCACTCTATTCCCATACTATCCCGTTTGTTATTTCTGGCCTGTTTACACTCCCGCGAACTCATTCTCATTACCTGTTCTCTGCTCTTTCGTTTACGATTACTGGTTTTTCTCCACAAACCTTTGCCATTCCCCGCTAACACAGCCGTTTCACCTCCGTCAATCCATTATTCACTCAAACGTATTTTAAGGCAGGAGGTAGGAATGGGTCTTTTGTTAAGAGCAGAACCGGAAGGGCCCAAATTCATGGAGGGGTATCCCCAATTGAAAAACATACTAAGGAAGGCACGGTGGCTACGGTTCATCCAAAAATTCAGAGCCTACAACAAAGAAATTAGGAAGACTTTTGCGAGGCCTTTTAATGGCGTGGAAGTTGAGGTTGGAGGCCTTAAATTTTCAGTCGCAGAGGCATCTATCGCTGCAGCAATGAAACTCCCACAGGAGGGGGAACGGTGGTTCAAAAACAAAAGCTTTGACGAGAGGGCCTGGAGGGTTATCCTACGCAATCTAGGTATGGATATAACCATTTTCAAACGTGGTATCCCTGTCTCTGCTTTAGAAGAAAAGTGGGCTAGTCTATTATTGATAATCCAGAAGTTTATTACATGTGAGGGACAGTTCGGGTCCATGTATATGTACCACACCCGGTTGCTAATGAATTTTCTAGAAAATCAAACTATCAATTTGCCTTACTTTTTATTGAATAGTCTGAAAAAGATGTCCATAACTGTCCAAAAGAATCTGGAGGACATAGAACCCCACCTGTACCATCACGGCCTTGTGAAAATTTTGATAGAAAAATAGTTAAAGGAAAAGAAGGACACCTGGGAACAGTTTTTGGTTAGAAACTTCTTTCAAGATCCACCTGAAACACCCGAGAGCAGCTCAGCAAGGAAAAGTAGGAGAAAGAAAACAAGTGTGAGAATTCAGGACACTCCTACTAACATAGTTAAAGAAATTAGTAAGGAAGAAAAGCTGCCAGAAAGTAGGAAGGAAAGAACTGAGGATAGGAAGCAAAGAAAATTAAAGGGGAAAAGAAACATTGAAGCTGTCTATCAAACCCCAGAACCTTCCTCAGAAGAGGACCACCAAATACTTTCTGAAAGACTATTTTATCTTCAGGAACAATCAGCTGCAGCAAAGAGGAAAGGGAAAGAAAAACAGAGTGTGGAGAAAGAAGACACTAGCTCACAAAATTTAAGGAGGAGCTCCAGACTTAAAGGAAAATTGAGGAAACTACAAACTAAAGGGCCCCAATTCATTGATTTAGGAGGAGAAACACCGGAACAACCTCCAACAATTCCTCTTGGCCGTGGCCCACACCATACTCCTATTCCTCAGCCAGATTTTGAGATTAGTCCTTCTCAGCCAGATCTTGAGATCAGTCCTTCTCAACCAGATTTTGGGGACAACCCAAGGAAGACTACACCTGAGATAGATCCAACCCAGCAAGAAATGTATGATTATATTGAAACGTTGGAGAAAACTGCCACAGATCAAGGCACTTCATCTGCCCAGCCTAATACAGCCCAGGAAGCTCAAATCCAATCACTAAAACAGGAAGTTTTTGAGTTGGAGGTCCTAAATAGACACATCAAAAGAGAAAATGAAACATTGAAAGAACAGGGCAGGTTAGATAAGATTATTCATGACAACACCATGTTTCATCTTGGGCTATGGCAGAAGAAAAATAGAAAATTAAAGAAAAAGAACAGGAGGTTGAGCAGGGTTCTCATCAATCTCAAATTCAAGTGCCTAATGAGGAAGCCGAGGATGATAGTGGTCCTAAGAAAGAAGAAAAGAAGGCTGGATGTGTTGGCAGAGGTCTCAGAACACATGAACTGAAAGGAGGATGGTCAAAGTTTTGGTTGCATGGGGACATGCAACACCTTCACAGTGGGGGTATGTTGAGCTCTGAAATTACATCTCTCCTGCACATTTTCCTAGACTTTTTCCCCTCACCAGTACCTCATAAGCTATCAAAGATCATTTAATATTGATTCTAAAAGAGCATTTAAGTGGTTTTCTAACTATGTTTTTGTGTTTGCTATTTGAATTAGATTTTGCTCATTAGCTGCGGAATGCAGCCACTTTTCGCAGCTGATTCAACTTTCCGCAGTTATTTTTGTTGATCTCTAGGTTACATGTGTCATCAAGAAAAACGAGGCACATGGGCAGTTTAGGAATGATCTGGATATGGATCAGGTCCTATTGGTTTAGCCAGATTCATAAAGGAAAGCCGTGGTCAAACAGTGGTCAAACGAAGGAGTCCTACGGCAAAAGGTCTCTGCTTTTCAACACGTGAAGGGTCCAAGGGCGTTCCTAGATCTCTGGGTTCATTTTGACAGCTGTAGACTGCCTGCACGACGCAAATCCAACAACCATCTTTTGATAGATTGAATGATCTCGGTAGCCATCACGCTAAACTCATGGATGTTGTCTTTCACGTGTCCTCTGTTGAAGGTGTTTTATAAGAAAACAATTATGTAATTTCCCTTATAAATAACGTGTTTGTAAACGCATAGAGTTAGTTAGTTTTTGATGTTGTTTTGCTATTAGTCATTGTACTGTGCCGTGAATTGGACCTGTTGTTGTAACGAGAGGAGTCTTCCTCTGTTTTGCAATACAATAGAACTCTGTTTTATATGACTGTGTGAGCGTAATTCCAGACTGATAACGTGTTGACCAAGGCCGTGCAGAGGGCCCCTGCACGCTGAGGTTTTGTTTTCTTTATTGTTGTACAGTTTTATGTATTGTTTCCTTATTTCCATTGTACATATTTCATAATTCGTTCACCTGTGTATATTTCATAAGATAGTCATGGTGTTAACATTACAATCCTGTACATGATTTTTCAAGTATTGTATATTGTTGCTAACACTGATCAGTGTGTGTTTTAGGATAGGCTAGGCCCGAGCATTTTCATACAATTTTTACGATAACTAGTGACATGAGATTAGCCTTTCTGCTGTCTTTGCTTTTCTTAGCTTTTCAATTACAGTTATGCTTTGATTTCATTTTTATTCATTTGCTTTGTCAGTTAGTATATCAAATTCCTCATATCATTGACGTTATCTCCAAAGCCATAGCTTAGACTACTTGGCGAGCTATCGGACTATGAATGATGTGATTTGATCTTAGCTTTATTTTTCTGCAATTAGATATCAAATTCCTCATATCATTGACGTTATCTCCAGAGCCATAGCTTAGACTACTTGGCAAGCTATCAGACTATGAATGATGTGATTTGATTTTAACTTTATTTTTCTGCAATTAGATATCAAATTCCTCATACCATTGACATTATCTCCAGAGCCATAACTTAGACTACTTGGTGAGCTATCGGACTATGAATGATGTGATTTGATTTTAACTTTATTTTTATGCAATTAGATATCAATTCCTCATATTATTGACGTTATCTCCAGAGCCATAGCTTAGACTACTTGGCGAGCTATCGGACTATAAATGAAGTGAATTGATTTTACTTTTATTAGTTTGCAGTTTTTGATTTGTTTGAGTGCAATAGCTTAACTTTTATTTCTGTATTTAGATAAGCAGCAAAGATAGAGATTTCATGATCAGTAGTTCATCATTTGTTTGATTCAAGTAGCTGCACATTTACATTCTTGTTTAAGTTGCACATTTACATTCTTGTTCAAGTATTGATTTCATCACTAGTATGTTTTAAGACCTTCTGAAGTGTTAAGTTCTGGAAGTCATCATAAAGGACATAATTGCCTTAAAATCTATACCCAAACCTGCCTTCTAAAGTATTCTTAAAACTTAGGAATAGGATTATCATTTGCATTAGGAGACAAACCGAGATAAAACCCCCAAAACAAGATAAAATTGATAAAAAGTAAGAAAGAGGTTGTCTTGCACATATAGTGCGCCACACTTCATTAGTTTACGACTCCCGGATTGATAATTAATGTAGCAATTTAGGACATACTAAATTGAATAAACACTAATCATATCTTTCAATGGGGAGGTAAACAACAAAAAACCTTCGAGACTTTGAAATTGAAGATGAATATAGCCCCAGTTTTGGAATTTCCAGATTTACAATGGCCATTCAAAATTGAAACCATTGTAAGTGATTATTCCATGGGAGTAGTGTTAATACAAAGGAGGAAACCAATTTGTTATGATTATAAGACCTTCATTGGTGCTGTAAGAAAATATCCTACTTATGACAATAAATTGTATGATTTGGTAGAGTGTGAAGAAGTGGAAACACCATTTGATGGGAAAAGAGACATCCATCCATATGGATAATTAACCTTTACAATATCTCCAATTGCATACCAAACTACAAGAAACATGTCATTTTCATTAGATAGGATTCTTGTAACAATTCCATTTGGTCATTAGGTATAAGAAAGGTATACAAAACAAAGTTGTTGATATGTTATCAATACTTTTTGTGTATGCATCCATTATTTTACAATATAGTTCATTAGTTTGTGAAAGTTACATTGAATAATATTTTATAGATGAAGATTTGAAGGATTTACATGAAATACTAACCCATGGCACCCTAGTGAAAGATTAGATTATCATGTACACAAAAAGTTATTATATCATCTTGGTAAATTGTGTGTTCTAGAAGATGAAAGAGTGCATGTAAACATGGAAGCATGACTAATTTTTTTATCATTTTACCATAAGAAAAATAGTACCTCAGTTGACTCTAGTTTTATGGACCTTATATGTATGAAAAAGTATCTAGTTATGCAAAATTATGTTGCCATGTGCATCACTGGAAAACAAAGTAATAGAAAATTTGGTTTATATCTGTCACTTCTTGTACCTTTCATCCATGGGAATGTGTGCCTATAGATTTTGCAGGGGGTTTTCCTATGTATAACAAATGTTATGATTTTCTGTATGTTATAGTGGAAAGTTTTAAAAATATGTGTGATTTGGTGCCATATAAGAAACACATGATAGAAGAAAAGATTGGACACTTGTTCTTCTAGCATGTTTGTATTTATTTTGATTTTCCCACATTCATTGTATTTGATTGAGACTCCTACTTTTTAGGGAATTTTGGTGAACTTTGTGGGGATTAATGGACACTAAGCTTCAAGAGCACTACTTCTCACAAATAGACTAATGGACAAGCATAAGTGGTTAGCATGATAGTAATACATTTACTCGAAGTATATTGTAGTAAACATCTTAAGTTTTGGGATGAATAGTTGTATTATGTATAACATGCCTATAACCATGTCATACATTCTTCTACATAAAGGTCTCCTTTTGAGACATATTTTGGGTATTTTCCGAAGACTCCGTTGGAATTTACTCTTGGGAAAGATTTAGTGGTTGGACACAATGATGCAAACAGGCCAATAAGTTCATTTAGAAGATCTAATTGGTTCATCAAGTTGTGCAAGAATAGTTGGAAAAGATCTAAGTCAAGTATAATACTAGGCATGGCAAGCATCGAGTTGATAATCACTTCCAAGTTGGTGATAAATTTTGGCTATAAATTATCAAAGAACGCCGTAAAGGTGAAGTAAAAATGCTCAAGCCAATTAGGTATGGTCCATTTAAAATTTTAAATACTGGTGACAACTATTTCTAGTTAGAATTACCTCCATGCATGTAGATGTATTCCAAGGTTAATGTTGAAAACTTGAAACTATATGACCATCCTATGATCATGGATCAAGGTGAAAATGTTCAAATTCCTTTTGTTAATGATTTTTCTTCTCAATATCTCCATGATTTGTCGAAAGATGTTTTTATTTACAGGAAGGCGAGGACTCCATGAATAAGTAATGTGGAATATATTTGTGTGGGTCTAGAAAGAATGCATCTTCGTAAAGCAAGATTTATGGAAATTGGAAAAGTGTTGGAGTTGTACCGTTGCTTTCTAAATAAAATCAAACTTTTGGTGGTCCAAAATATTCTTAATGGGTAGGATTAATCTAGGATGACTCCCGCAATTGATCTTGATGGTTTTAAATGAGGATGAAAATGATCTCATAATGAAGAGCACATTAAGAGATTTAAAACGCAATTCGAACATGATCAAATGGAAATTGTATGCAAAAGGAATGGCCTGTGGAAGTTGAAGACATACAAGGGAAATATTGACATGTGAACCAATGGAAAGATAACATGTGGATCAACTGTAGGATCACATCTGGACTATTATGAGGTTGACATGTGGACCTATTAACAATCAGCACATGGATAAATATGAAGGTTCTTAAGTGGCACATGGAGGTTAGTTGTTTAGTATAAAAAGAGATTTTTTATTATCATATCAAATTCTATAAAATAAGAGATTCAAAATATTATCAAATAATGTACCCTCACAAGAGTATCAACCCATGAATTCAAAGCTCCAACAACTAGTATTTTCGTATGTGATATGGAATGAATACTACACTGCGTTAATTTAGTGCATAAAATATATCGACCACATGCTCTAAGACTTTATATGAATTATGTCATGAATATTGTCCCATAAAATTAGTACTTAGTACCAAAATCTTGTGCCATAAAAGCATAGTACTATTTTATGTGTTTTGAACCATGATATGCCCTCTAAAACTCCAACAACTTACTGCTATACAATAAGCCATTACATTGCTATATAATGGAGTGAATTTCTTTTGAAGAAAAGAAATTAGTGCTTGTATGAAGGATAGGCAAGATACATTCTTTTAAGTAGGAAGAGGCCAAAGAGAGTTTGTGGTACCAACCCCACTGTATTCTATGGAGAACTTTAAAGATGATTTTGGAGAATGTATTGACGTAAAGAAGATATTTTCATGTATTTTTCATCATTTTTAATGGATTGGTTATTTGTTTCAAGCAGACTTAGAGACATAGCACAGGGGGGATGGACTTTGTTAATAAATTTGCAGAGTAGCTTGTATATTTCATTGTTGTTCTCTTCTCAACATCATTCATTTAAATTAGTTATTTAATTTATTAAGTAAATTGTTTAATGGATTTGTGGGAAATTGAGAAGTTGCATTTAATAATTCTAATTAGCATAATGAAGTGGTTTTCACACGAATTTTGTCTTAGGGATGCTTTAGCTATAAGAATCAATAAATCTCAATACTCTTCCATTACAAGGAAGCCTTGGAAAATGATGGATGACATGAGGGATTGTGTAACAAAGAATGGGTTTCCTAAGCCAAGAAAGTGAGTGAATAGAAGGAAGAGGAGGCTTGAATGAATAACATGTTAGTTGGGATCATGAGTGTGATAACTTTTTTCTATCCCTCTTGTAACTATCACTATGTACTGTAATTCATGTAAATATTGTGGAAATGCAACACAATGAATAGGATGAGAGGAGTGGACACATATTCAGAGTTTGGGGAGGAGTTTCTTGGGAAGCGAATTGAATTCAAGGTTGTTTATTTAATATGGCACCAATTTTTCTAATTAGGTTTAATGTCCTACACAACAGGCAGGGAGGTGGAGTATGGGATCCCCTGAGTGGAGGACAAGCCCATACATCCTTTGTCTTTGCGATCCATGGGGAGTGGTCAACACATAAGAGGAAATGAGGGGATTAAGAAGGAAAGAGGGCTGAAAAGAAAAGGGGCATTCAGATAGACAAGGAAAAAGGCATCTAGAGAATATACACGTGAGGAGGGTGTGGCTATGATTGAGAACAAGACATTAACACAATATAGTGTGTTGAGGTTGCAGGTATGCTAAGATAGGCATATAGACATTGCAAGCAAACTCATAGGAAGAAGAATGCTAGGAACAACATTAGCAAAGGAGCACATTGAGGAGTGTGGTTGAAGAAAAGAAGCACGTGGAGACATCGTGTATTTTGGAGACCTATCAGGTCAAAGTGGAAACACATTATGCTTTGGATTCCTAGTGAGCAGAGGGAAAGATTTGTATGTTTCTAATATCTGTAAGGTTAGAAGATGGATATTTAGTGTGGTTTGGATCCCTAATTGAATAGGTGGAGACATTGTGGGATATAATCTTGTTCTAAGAAGGTGGAGAGAGGATGGTCTCTGGATTCATCTGTGATCAGATTGATTCACATCAGTTTAAATTCCCTTGAGCACTTACTCCTTAGACTTTGACTACGTCTCAAGGGTGGCCAAATACAAGAAATATTGCAATGTTCCTGGCCTACAGTTGGGTGGAGTGCAGAAGTCCCTCCCTCAATTTCCATTCATTTGTATTTACTTGTACTTTTGTTGCATTAGGGATGTTGTATATGAAAATGAGTGTATCAACAATATTAATCCAGGAATGTGTATTCCTATTAATTTTCATTGAGATGGTTATGTGATTGTTCTCATGGTTGAGAGGTAATTGTAGATCCCTGTGACCATTGATACTTTCCTAAGTGTAGAGATAATTACATAACATGTATAGTTGCTTTTTGAGTTTAGCTAACTGTCTGATCCAGATTCTCTCAGCTATTGGAATTAACCAAGATCTTTTACTTCTGTGATGTTAGAAAAGATAAAACATAAAGGAAGCCATTAAATCAAAGAACACACACAAGTTGATAACGGAGTTCTCCCAGTGTGGGTTACATCTCCAGGCTTGATGTCAAGAGTGGGAAGTTGCTTAATTAAATGTTGCAAGATGACAATGAGGACATGGTGCATTATTTGTCATTACAAGGATAAAATACCTCAACTAGAGTGGCCTGTCTCTTCACGAGATGTTCTCCTATAGGAACTCTCACTCATATGGGCCCTCCTTTAGCATGACAAGATATCTAATTTTCACATGAAATGGCATACAAGTATCCTCAAACATAGTAGAAAACAAGGATCTCAACATCAAAACATCATCTCAGCAAATGAAAAGAAATACATAGCATCACTGCATCATATAACTCCACTTTCGGGGATGGCTTGAAAATGCACAGGTGTGCTAAAGAATTGGACTGCACCGTTGAATTCGTGGCGCGAAATCGTGTCGAATGACTGTAAACTCAACCCCTTTCTAACACAATCACTTATGGACCTATTGAAGCCACGGAATTCCGTTGCAACAACATGGGGGATAACCACCTGGTCCAGACCTTGGAAGAAACTCCTTTTCTGTTTGGTATGGTGGCTCCGACTGGGGATAATGGGACCAATTTCCGAGCAAGAATTGATATGATGATCATTGTGGTTTGATATAAGGTATATGGGAAATGAATTAAATAAAAATGATCTAATTTAAACAACAAACACATGCAACTATCTATTCTAACATTTATCTTAATATATACTCGGGAATAACTTAAATCATGCGATCTACAAAGATATCTTAGAGCAACAGGTAATAAAGATCATTCAATTGCTATAAGAGATGAATTCGTTAATGATAATTATTTTGACTAAATAGTTAGGAAAAATAATTGTGGAAACTATATCACATATATCAATTTCTCATATACTCAATAAGGAATCACAACTAAAACATTTTACAAAAGTGCAATAATGTCAAACTGTAGCTCAGATTTCATACATAAGACAATATAAGAAAGATTACTGCCAATTCATAAACAAAACTCAACCATAAAGATAGAAGTACCAGATATGAGAGGTTCTACTCATGAAGTTAGCAATATTGATCTGCTTCCTTTCAACTAAATATACTCTAAGAGTACAAAAGTGCAAATTTAGTAGAGTATGCTTCAATCTCTAAGAAAATCAAGATCTTGTTCCAATTATCTCATCAAGACAATCACAAAAGTACAGAAGTGCAAGCCTTTGCAAAGTGTTTTTGATAAAATTCTGGACCCCTCTCTAAATGCATGAGAGAGGTTTAAATAATACAACATATGTATCAAAAATAGATTATTACATAAAAAACTGAGGAGGTTTCAAACAACCTTCCTCAAAATAAGTAAAATAAAAACTAAAATAGAAAATAAAATGATGACAAGCTTCTTCAAATTGAATGGTTCTAGTCAGTCATTCGGTCCTTGAGTTCGCAGATATCTATCATTGGCTTCACCTAGGGTGGTTGGCCAATTCTAGATCTTAATTGTCCCATAAATATAGCATCAGAGAGTGGTGGAACCATCTTTTGAGTGGAATTTTTTAGACAACACAAAGTCATCCATTGACTGTGTGGTTTCACCAGAAACTACTAGTAGGTTTCCTAGTCAAGCTTGGACAGTTGTTTGATTGCCTCAACTTGTGTTTTGGCGGTCTCTCTCCACTATGTCTCTAACTATTTGATGTTTGGGAGAGATTTCGACCTGCATTCTTTGATGAGATTGGCAGTATGAAGCTTTCCGTTCACAACCTCAATTATATTGTTTGTTGTACTAGCTGCTCTTGCTATTGCCCTCTATGCTTGCTTTAAATGTGTGTCCCAATCTATGAATAAAATATCCTTGTGGGACTCCTCGATTTTTTGAAGATCAACTTTTCTACCTTATTCATATTCCTACCAAGAAATAAATTTTGAAATTCTCTTATTGATCTCTTCATATTCTAATCTCTAATCAACCACTTGATTGGTTAATGCATCACTTGTTTCACAATATGGATTGATTAATGAGATTTTTTGGCAAAATACTTCTTGTTGCTGTGACAATAAAGAGTTTAGTTCAAGTTCCTCTTTAATGAATTCCTCTGTTTGAGGGATGTCTTTGAGTTTATCCATTATAGCCTGCATTTGATGAATCTTTGAATCCTTTTCTGCGATGTCTGTTTGATGTTGCAATCTCATTTGCTCACAATATTTTTTAAGCTGTGCCATCTGCATCTCTGCTTGTTTGTTGGTGCTTTGTCTTTCTAGCTCAAGTTGTTATTCCAACAACTGAACGCTTTCTTCTTTTTCTTTAAGCAAAAGCTGAACTTCTGCTGCCTTATCAATTGTTGCAGTTGCATAGGCGCCTGCAAATTGTGGTAGCTTTATAAGATTTTCTGATGGATTGTTGGGGGCATCTTTCCATACTACCTCCAGTGATTCATTTTCAAGAGTTGCTGCTACTGATGCATCCAATTTCCTTTTATTCCTTTGCCTCTTCACTACAGCCTTATGTGTTGGGTTGTAGAATATATCCAGTGGGGGTATTTCCCTAATCTTTAAACAATATCTGAAGTTGGGTAGGTTGGAATGATTTCAATATCTTGAGTAGCTTTAACTCGTATTTTTGTTTTTGGGTTTATAACATGATGAGTCTGTTTAAGAGTCTGAAATCCAGATGTCCCTTTAAGAGTGGTCTCTGTTTGCTGCGTTTGGAGCCTTTTATTAAATTGCTCCCATTCTTTATCCAGATCAATGACTTTGATCTTTTCTGTTTGAACCTGTGTGGAGTCTATTTCCATGTGTTCCTCAGTTGAGGCCTTTTTTGTCGTTTCTTCATCATTTTTTTCTGTGTTCTTCTCAGGGTCTTTCCCAGGGATTTCTTTCTTATTCTAAGATTGGTGTTCAGAGTCTTCTGAATCTTGAACTGACTTCTCTTGAGATTCCTCATCAGAATTATGAATGAAACTTTGCTCGAGGCTTACGCTGGGAGTGGGTTCTCTTATTTCTTCAATCTGCAATAGGTCCAAAGGGACTTTGGCAGTATTTTATTCCTGTATATGTGGAAGAGCTTGAGGTCTGATGGGTTCAGTTTTATTGATGCTAAATGTAAGACTTGTGAAAATGTCTCAGCTGCCTCAAAGAGATCATCAAACTCATCGTCCTCATGAATAAATTGTTTGATTTTGACCATAGTAGTGAAGTTTCGGGTGACCTTGTTAGGGTCATACTGTCTGCCTGGCACAGTAGCCAGATTTAGGGATGTGATGTTTTGTATCTCTTTTGTCGCGTGCCCAAAATCATGTAATGCAAAAGCACCACATTGCACCGGGAAGGTCGGCCAGATGGATTTCTTCATTTCTTTGAGGGTTTTGGTAATACCATCCCCCATTGTTTGATAGGCAATCTCTCTTGCCAATAATTTATCAGGAACATAAAATGGAAGAACATGCGGAGCTGTAATACTCCCAAAAAATCTGATATAAGTAAATAATTCCTCACCAAACCATCTTGCCACTGGCAAGATGTCCATTTTAGCTTCCTCTGATAGCCTGGGGGCTTTCTTATCAAAAATGGTTTGGTAAATTGGCAACATAACGCCATGACAGATTTTATAAAAGTGGGAGCTAAATTGTGATTCCCACAAAACCTTGTGATAAACATGGATGGGAGTAGGGTCCTGTAGAGTCCATTTCCAGCCCATGTTTGGAAAATGTGAACAAAAACATATAGCATCCATAACATATGCACTCATATAAAAAGGAGGGATAACCCGAGAGGAGATAATTCTATTATGTCTGTATTCTCTAATGGACATAGCCAAATTGTCTGACAAAATATTGCTCCAGTTCATAATTATAGCATTAACAACTGCATCAATCAATGGAACCCATTCAATAGAAAACTTGGTAGTGTCAGCCTTTCCAAATAGCCTACATAACATTATAGCTGCAAAATTATGCGGGGCTGACAGAGGTGCAATTGGGTACATACCAGTTTTCTCCCGCCTGAACTTGTTGGAGCCAGACCTCCAATTCTGCATGACGTCCATCGGGTCTTCATTTTCTTTCGCAAAATTCTCAATAAAGGCTTTATCATAGAGCTTCTGTGGTTTTGGAAGATGGTACATTTGGCATAAATTGTCTGGTTTAAATGACCCCATGACTTCATGCCTGGAATTCCTGAATGTTCTATCTGAAATATCCACATTGTCAATGATCCATTTTACCATATCAGTGTATGGAAATATTTTAGGCCTTGCAGCTATTCTGTGCAGGAAAGAACATGCTACTTCAAAATAAGAAGCCTCGGATGAGTCCTCGACATCTACTGTTGCTTTAGTTTCCAAGACCTTTGGGTTTTATTCCTCTAGTAAATTATACATTGCCTCCCATGATGTAGTCCCGCCATCCTTGTTGCATGTTGTATCAGAGAAGAGTGGAAGCATGTCTGAATCCTCAGACGCAGTAGCTTCTGCAGTCTTCCTTCCTTTCTTAACCATTTTTCTGAGCGTTTTTTTCTTCAGAAATTTCCTGAAATTTGGGCAATGGAGAAAACATAATGAAATGCAGAGCGATAATGAAGGTGGAAACACAATAACACAGTAAATGATGAGAGAACGTAAGGATGAAGCTTTTATTTCAAACACGGGTAATAAAGATATAAATATTCTCGAGCCGTTAAAGAGTAAATGCAATTAAACTTTATTAACTACTTCATTAAGGCCTATGTGTGATTTCATTTATGACTCATCAAAGCATCGCATCGCAAGTTTCTAAATGATATTTCAAATTGGTGTGTGTTATGTGCGACATCGATCATGTGATCGCGATGAATCGCAATATCGTAATATCGCACATCGCAATATCGGTGATCGTGAATAGACCAATTCAAATTTGTTTTGGTATTTTGCGATTTGTGATGAGAGGCATACCTTTTACTTTTTCGAGTGCGTTTCCTTTATGCAGATGCTGATTACATTAAAACAATTATTTCTTGATAGGTTAGACTTAATTTAAGTTATAACAATCTTTATTATTCCGTCGGGTCCGGACCACATCGCAATTCACAGGTTTTTAATGGTTTGCATGTTTGCGCCTTAGTAAAAGCCATGATGTGATTGCGATAAATACTTTATTTTATAAGGAATATTCTAAGCCTTAAGTTTTATAAAAAAGTTCAATGCTACCTTCGGTCTTTTAAGGGGGGTCTTTTATCGTGTTTCGCAGACTCTGACTCATGACTAACCTTTGTTACTTTTGATCACGTGATTTGCGATAAAGCGAGAATGCTTAGTCATAAAGTGACTTGGCTTAATATGTTAAGTTTGTCTAAGTTTTTATTCCGAATGGTTTCAAAAGGCAAGCATTTATTTGCTAGGTTTTTCGATTTTTTTTTGAAGGGTCCCCATTTATTAATACAATACTAACTATTTATATAATAAATGGGGGGGTTGTTGAACAATACAACAAGATCCTAAGGAATCTCAAAGATTACCCCAAATATTCTTCTGCTTAGGTGACAAATCTGACTTCACCACTGCGCTCCTTGCAAAAAACTGAGTAAAATGAGTATAAAGTCAGCCTAGTTCTGAAACTGTCAAAATTTGTCCCTTAGGGAATCTTTTAGATTCTTCATGATTCCACAAATATTCCTCTTTGCAAGTTGACTGAAGATATAATGCTCAAATCCAAAATCGATCATGCCATCAGAATCCTGGTGAAATTCTAGTTCATTTGAGTAGAAAATTGGCATCTTTCCGTCACTATGAACATTTCGCCCCAAGGGAATCTTTTAGATTCCTCATGATTATACAAAGATTCTTCTCTGCAAGTTGACTGAAGATCCACTGCTCAGATAAGAAAATATATCATGCCATTAGACTCTTGGCAAAATTCTGGTTCGTTTGAGTATAAAGTTGACATGATTCTGTCACTGTGAAAATTTGGCCCCAAGGGAATCGTTTAAATTATCATGATTCCACAAAGATTCTTCTATGCACGATCACTAAAATCTGTTGCTCAGATGACAAATCCGATTACACCATCGCATTCTCTATGAAAAACTGAGAAGAATGAGTATAAAGCTGGCATAGTTACGACTTTGTGAAATATTGGCCCCAAGGGAATCTAAAGATTCCTCAAGCGTCAAAGAATATTCCTACAAAGATTCCCTGATAATCTATCTCAATATTTGTTCTTGTAGAGTTCTGCCCTGGTCATGGTTACCGCACATCAGGGTTCCACACCTCACATTGGGTCTCGTGCACTCACCTCTCTCCTCCTCGACGAATGACAAATTTATGCTTTAATATAAAAATATGGGCAAAGTTTTTAAAGCCTAATGGGCTAGCACGTTGGTTAGCCCATGGGCGGCCTGTGGAGGACCTGGGGTTGATTCCCCAAAATGGAAAATGGTTGTGTTTTTTTTTGTTTGGCACTTTGTTTTGGTTTTGGGGTTAGTTATATGGGGTAGCCCGTTGGTGGGCTAGCCCACCTAAGCCAGGCGGGTTTGAACCCCACTGACTCCATTTTAAAAAGTGGTTCCGTGGTCGTTATAAATGGTCGGTCCATAATATATATGTTATATATATTGATAACATAGATGGGGGTGGCGAGGTGGTGGCTCTCCACCCCATTATATATATATATATATATATATATATATATATTTTATTTTGTTATAATAATAACTTTTAAAAAACAACCATCGGATTTTTAGGGGTCATTAGAGAATTAAGTAGGCAACAAATTAGCCTTTTCTGACTGTCGAAAACCATCACCGTGAAGTTCCAAATTGTCGCCTCATTAGTGGTTACCAATGGGCCTAGTTTGACCAAAATTTTGACTGACCATAACTTTCACATACAAACTTGGATTGAGGTGTCATTTACGCCATTCGAAAGATTGTGTCGAGCTCTTCGTTCTGACCCTAATTTCACTTTAATCCAAAAAATTTGAGTTTGATATTTTCCTGAGCCCTCTTTGACTTCTGAGTGTTTCTGGAGCCACTTGGATCATTCCTCCCCATTTAGGAGCTTTTGGTCCTCCAAAAGCATGAACACAATATATAATATGTTGTACTCCCTTGTCTGCACAACAAGTGCCCTAACATTCCACACTTCCTTCTCCTTCACCTTTGTTCTTTGGAGCCATAAGTGATGAACTGACACCTACATCCTATGCAAACCTTTGGTACAATCTTTGCAAAATACATGTTCTAATACATGACCAATCATGACCCAAGTATCTCCATACTTGCCAAGAGTTTATAACACACACACTTTGGTCATGTGTACATCATAATCGAAACCAATGCCCCATCTATCAAAAAAAGGCCAAAAACATCATCGTTGCTTTAATAAGCGATGGAAAACACATCATCACTTTTACATTTATATTACAACACATGATTTACAAAATGTGGCCATGACAAGCTACTATATCTAGTAAAACTATCTCTCACTCATCAAAGTGAATAGGTCATCTTCTTGTGGCAGATTCACTTGTTGAACATCTTCACTAGTTGGTTCCTGCACGGGCGCTTTGTCCTTCAAACACTCCTCTGGATGGAGCCTCCAACATATGGATCTTTGATGTCCATCTCTATTGCAATTACTGCAAAAATTCTTCTCCCTCCAGACCTGTTTAACCTTCTTCCTTCCCCGATGTGGAGAAGGCCTTTCACGCCTCGTCTTATTTCTTGTTTCCATTCTCTTCCAGCACTCGACAACCACATGGTTATGCAAGTCACAAAAGTCAAATGGTTTTCTACACCATGATTTCTGCTCATCTTTAACAATATGCTTGTAATCAAAATGAAATTTAGAATATTGAGACTTTTTATACCTTTCTTGACTGTCTTTGGTGTAATCCTGGCGATGAGAACTTGTCTTAGCTCTTCCTTTACAATGTGCATTATCATGGGAGGATTGTGATGTGTTCCAATCATCCTCTTTCCTCGATGGTTTCGACAACGCCTTGGAATCTTTTATTACCTTCGAGCACTCTCCTTCAATGTATCCCATCTTGGTAAGGAGTCTTAGGGCGGTTCCTGAAATGGATACCTCAAGGCTTCCAATAGAAACAACGTCATGTGAATATGAAACTAAAGAAAAATCAACACTTTTTACCTCAGCTATCGATTATGAAGCAGGTGATGATGGATTCGCTAAGCCTTCATTGTGCTTCAACTCTTCCAAGGCCTCTTTTGTGGCTCGTAACTGAAGTTGCAATCTTTGCTTCTCCTATTTTTCTTCTTGTAGAAGTCTCCTCATTTCAACATTCTCTGCTTGAAGGCTTTGATTGATATCCTCATTTGAATGATGAGAAGATGATGAAGAATAAGAATGTTCACTTGAGGAGGTAGATGAAGCATCCCCTCTCCTTTTTCTTTCTCCTATTCCTCTCTTATCATTTTCTCCTCATATTATGCATACATTATGTCTATCATGAGTGCCATATTGAGGAGGTCCTCGTAGAGATCTATGTTGTTCTCCATTTTCCTTCTTATTGCATGTTCAATCTCTAGTTATCATTCACACTCGCAATTCACATAAGTGAGAAGACTGCTCTGATAACAAACTTGATCGAAATTCTCTTAGCTACCAGAATTAACCAAGATCTTTTACTTCTGTGTTGTTAGTAGAATTACGTGTGAAAGAGTATGAAAAATCACATGCACATACTTTAAAGAAGATGAAACATAAAGGAAACCACCAAATGAAAGAACACACACAAGTTGATAACAGAGTTCACCAAGTGTGGGTTACGTCTTCGAGCCCAGTGTCAATCGTGGGGAGTCCGCTTCGTTAAATGTTGCAAGATTATGATGAGTACATGGTGCATTCTTTGTCATTACAAGGATAAAATACCTCAGCTAGAGTGGTATGTCTCTCCATGAGACGTTATCCTATAGGAACTCTCACTCATATGGTCCCTCCTTTAAAATGACAAGATATCTAATTATCACATGAAATGGCATACAAGTATCCTCCAACATAGTAGCAAACTAGGATCTCAACATCAAAACATCATCACAGAAAATAAAAAAAAAAGACTTGGCATCACTGCATCATATACCTCCACTTCTGGGGATGGCCTAAAAGTGCACAACTTTATTGAATAAATGGACTGCACCTTTGAATTCGTGGTGCGAAATCGTGTCGAATGATTATAAACTTGACCCCTTTCTTACACCGTCAATTTTGGACCCTCGCGAATCTCAAAGATTCCCACAAATATTCTACTTCTCAGATGAAAAATATGACTTCACCACTGTGCTCCTTGCGAAAAACTAAGTAAAATGAGTATAAAGTTGGCATGGTTCTGAAACTGTCAAAATTTGGCCCTCAGGGAACATTTTTAGATTCTTCATGATTCCACAAATATTTCTCTTTGCAAGTTGAATGAAGATCTACTGCTCATATCCAAAAATCGATCATGCCATCAGACTCCTAGCGAAATTCTGGTTCGTTTGAGTAGAACATTGGCATGATTATGCCACTGTGAAAATTTGGTCCCAAGGGAATCTTTTAGATTCCTCATGATTCCACAAGGATTCTTCTCTGCAAGTTGACTGAAGATCCATTGCTCAGATTAGAAAATCGATCACACCATCAGACTCCTGGTGAAATTCTAGTTCATTTGACTATAAAGTTGGCATGATTTTGTCACTGTGAAAATTTATCCCCAAGGTAGTTTTAGATTCCTCATGATTCCAAAAAGATTCCTCTCTGTAAACAAACTGAGAATATGTTTCTCATATGACAAATCTGATTGCACCACCGCATTGCCTATGCGAAACTAAGAAGAATGAGTATAAAGTTGCATAGTTATGGCTCTATGAAAAATTGGCCCCAAGGGAATCTAAAGATTCCTCAAGCATCATAGAATATTCCTACAAATATTCCTTGAAAATCTATCTCAAAATTCGTGTCGGTAGAGTTCCTACACATCAGGGTTCCACACCTTGCATTGGGTCCTGTGCGCTCACCTCTCTCCTCCCCAACGAATGGAAAATTTGTGCTTTAATATTAAAAATTGGGCAGAGTTTTTAGAGCCCAATGGGCTGGCATGTTGGTTAGCCCATGGTTGGCAAGCCATTGGGGGAGCAGAGGACTTGGGGTCGATTCCCCAAAATGGAAAACAGTTGTGTTTGTTTGTTTGGTGCTTTGTTTTGGTTTTGGGGTTGGTTATATGGGTTCGACTCGCCAACCCGAACCGGGCGGGTTCGAACCCCGCCGACTCCCTTTTAAAAAGTGGTGTCGTGGCTGTTATAAACGATCAACCCATAATATATATGTTATATATATTGATAACATGGATGGAGGTGGTGGCCCACCACCCCATTATATATCTATATATATATATATATATATATATATATTTTTTTTTTTAATGATAACTTTTAAAAACCAACCATCAGATTTTTAGGGGTCATTAGAAAAATTAAGTAGGAAACAAATTTACCTTTTCCGACCGGCGGAAACCATCACCATGAAGTGTCAAATTGTCGCCTCGTTAGTGGCTGCAAATGGGCCAATTTTGACCAAAAAATTGGTTGGCCATAACATTCACATACAAAACCAGATTGAGGCGTTGTTTGCGCCGTTGGAAAGAATGCGAAAAGCTTTTAGTTTTGACCCTAGTTTCAATTCAATCCAACAACTTTTATTTTGAGCTTTTCCTAAGCCCTCTTTGACTTGTGAGTGTTTCTGGAGCCACCTGGATCACCGTCACTGTGTGTGATTTCTATTATTTGCTTATGGAGTGGAGAAATTTTGTGGTTGATGTTGTGTGTAACATGATATATTAGTGTATTTGGTTGAAATCCATTATGTGATTAATGGGATGTTGTGTATCTAAATTCATAGTTAAGACTCAACTATAGTTTAACCAAGTTTGGTGCCTATTGATAAGCATGTTGATAGTTTGGTTTCTGCTATTATGGTTATGTTCAATTCTTGGCTTGTTGATGTGGGCATGAGGCATTCATTCCTTTCATAATAATGGTGTTGAGCATTGCTCGTCACCAAGAATGGTTTTGTGAGCCATTAAAGTCCTTAAAACTTCTCAATCTTGTTGTCGTGGAACAATGGGTTTATGCTCTAGTTGAGTGTGCCTATTAAACCTGCATAGAATTTGGGAATTTCATAAGGGTATAGAAATTTATTAATCATCATGAATTACCACTAATCACTCAGTTAATTGGTTGCTTAATGACCAGGATTAAGTGCTAATGAGTGCCACGCAGGCCACGCCAAGTCTCATGTGTAGTATGTAGGGTGGATGTCGCTATAGACAGGAGGCACGAGGTACAATGGGAAGCGTTCCCATTATCAAATTAAATTTATATGTCCCACGAGATATGGTTTATATGTCTTAAGGATTGGGGTTTATATTCTGGGGGAATGAGGATTGTATATCGGGGGACGAAAATTTGTACACCCCAGTGGATGGGGAGTTGGAATGCGTTAAATAACGTTGAGAATAAAAGCTTGACCCCAAAACCTTTATATTGAGAAAATTTCATTTTGAAAGAAGGGACGAGGCCTTTTGGGATCCACGAACTTAGACTAAGGTGGAAAGTACCACGTATGCTAGATAGGGATACATGGGTGGCACGTTGGAATTTGAAGGACATGAACAAGTGATGTGGCAAGCCTGCTGACATGGCATGTTGATGGTGTGACACATGGCAGGAAAAAATGGCCTTTTGTATGCCAAAGTGGTAGGTTATTGGATGACACATGACATCACTAGAGGATGCCATGTGGGAGGGTTACATCACCCTGATGTCAACATGACATCATTAGGGACGCAACAAAATTGAGTGATGGGAAGGTCATGCTGACATGGCACCTACATGACACATGGTAGGGTTTTGCAGTGCCACATGGATTGATGTGCCACATGACACTCATGTGGAAGCCTATGTGGTTTAGGGCCATGTTATCATAAAGTGCAACACCCTGATAATTTTATGTATGTGTTTATGTGTAATGAAGGTGCGGTGTTGCGGTTGACAAAAATCACGAACATGAATAAGCTCGTCGTCTGGTGCATAAATTCAGGTCACATTGATCTTAGTTTGAATAATTCCTTAACCACCCTTGACACTATGGCGTGGTGGTGGGACGGGAAAATATTTTTCCTGAGAGATAAAGGAAGCAATGGCTTATGACGAAGAAGTCTGTGTTTACCGTTAGATTTCTTATAAATACTTATAATGTAAAATAATGAATTAACAAGCTAAGAGATGGACTCAAGGGTTCCATGTGGGTGCCACAAGGATGCTATATGGGTGCCACATGGCAGAGACTTGCCTATGTGCCAAGGATTAAATGATAAAAAATTATATGGGCATAACTTTTAATCGGAGCAAGAAATCGAGGTAGATTTTTTCAAGAAAATAGTAACCAAAGTCCTATCAATGGTAGTCATATGGATTAAATTATGAACATTGATGGAATTTATTTATTTATTTTTTATTTTTTTACCACGGTGGTTCACGGACACTCGCGGTCACTGGGTGGCCGCTACGTCCATGGAAATATTTGAGCTTGATCAAGAGTATCAATCCCCGCGGCCAATAACTAGGCCTAACCCTAAGGTCTTCGGGTAGAATTGACTGTGTGACCTCCTGAACGGCGAGGCACTTATTTGACTAGTTGAGCTAACCCTTGGGGTTCGCTGAACATTGATTGAATATTTATGAAAGTGTTAATATTATGCATCTTAACTTTATAATTGTTGTAGGCATATGTTGGAATGCTAGAAGTCTATAGGTGGACGTAAACAATGAAGATGAGGATAGATTGGTGCAGCTAAACATTAAATAATTTACAAGTGTTTCTAGAGGACGATGTTATTCCAATGGGGAGGGTCTGTGATATCCCCATTTTGACACCCTGGTTAAATTCTAATTAACCATGTTTAATGTTGTTTCTATTTTTATCATGGAAATTTTACAGCCATGTTATTGTTGAAAAATGTGTAACTAGGTTTGGTCTTCGTAAATATGAATTGTACATTTGATTCTTGTATATTGTAAAATGAAAGAAAATTATTATTATTATTTTGGAGCATGTGTTTCATGCTCAAGTTATTTTATTTTATAGGTCAAGCACCCATTGAGTGCTTCTAGGGTTTGTCCTAGGTCAAGAAGTCAAAAGAATCATTGTCATAAGCTGAAGACCCCATCAGGCACATTGTAACCTGTAAAGAAAATTATTTTTATCCTTAGAAGTGTCAAAATACCCTTCAATATCAAGTCTGCCTAATTTGAGGAGCTACGTCCACCATGAGAAGCCTATATAAAGGAGGAAACTCGACCTCCTTGGATCACATACATCTCAGACTCAGTCATTCAAGTGAAGAAGGAAGAAGAAGAAGGTAGTGAAGAAGGAATAGGGCGAAGGAGACTTGTCTTTGTGCTATTTCTCTCTCACTCATGTGAAGGAAGGCAAGGGTTTTTGCAGCTGGTCTAGGGTTTTCTTCTGCAAGTTTGATCTTGAAGAAGGAAGGGAAATAAGGTCAATGAAGGTCACAATAAGCCATCCTAAAGCTCTAGAAGGGAGAGAAAGGAAAGCAAAGGTCTAAGGAAGACTTGGGAGGCTATAAGAAGCTCACACATGTGGCAGCAACTGCTACAAGAGGGTAAAAAATTTCAGACTTGCAGTAGAGGCCAAAATTTTGCAGCTGGGGGTTGAAGTTGTGCTACTGGAAGAGATTTGACTGGGTTTGCCTTGGACAAAGGAAGCACTTCATCTGAAAGGGTTGGACATAGTATTAAAGGGTATTGGTCTTGGTCTATAGGTCTTGGAATTCATCAATTGAAGAATATATAAGAAGAGAAGAGATTTGCTAGTTTTCCTCTCAAGTGGAGAGGTTTTGGCCCTAGCTTGCAGTCCATATTATGTGTTCTGGTTCTTCTCATTTTTGTAGTTTTTTGATTATATACAAACATAATAATAAGTAAAGAATATAAATAAGTAAGAAAAAGTAAAAAGAGATCACAAGAAGTTATCAAGAAAAGAGAAATCACCTTAATCATTTCCCTATAGATTTGTCAACATGGTATCAGAGATAAGGTTGGCAAAGGGAATTATGAATATCTCTACTACATTGAAGAAATTTCTAAAGAAGTTTTCAAAATTAGCAAGACATCTCAAAAAGGGTCTCAAAGAAGTATGTAATCTCCTATTTAATCCAAAGAAGGAAGTGACCAAGACAAAGGACGAAGGACTCTTCTCAACACTCACTCACACATTTTAAGATGATAACATTTGGCTTATCAATAATGGAGCATAAAGACACATGACCAATCATCACAAGAAACTAAAAACATTGTCAAAAGGAAAGTATTCTTACTCCGTAGAGCTTGGTGATAATAAGAGCTATCATGTGAGAGGAATTCGATCAACCTCAATAGAGTTGGATAATGGAGGCAATATTCATCTCAACAACATCCTATTTGTTCCAGGTTTGCATAAGAACTTACTTTCCATTTCAAGTCTAGAAGATAAAGGTGATAGAGTGGCTTCCATTCATGGAAAAGTTGTAGTATGGGGTAAAAACTCAAGCATAGAAAATGCTAGAGTGATTTGGATTCATGAAGGAAGACTTTATAGGTTGTTATCTCCCCTTTCTAAAGCTCTAGTTCAGATTGAAATCAACCCCATGTGAACTTTGGCATAGAATATTTGGTCATCTCCATTTGAAAATCCTTCCAACCCTAAATTCAATAGTATATGGAATCCTCGAACTGAAAGAATATCACGAAGGAGTATGCAAGGGATGTGCGTTCGGTAAGAACACCAAGAGGCCATTTGGAAGCAGTGCTTCAAGGTCAAAAGAAATCTTGAATCTTATTCATTCTGATGTCTATGGTCATTTGACTCCTAAATCACTTGGAGGTCATCTATATTATGTCACATTTATAGATGACCATTTAAGGAAAACTTGGGTTTACTTACTGAAATCCAAGGATGAAGTACTTACCAAATTGCAAGAATTCAAAGCTAAAGTAGAGAACCTTACAGAAAGAAGAATCAAGATATTAATATTTGATAATGGAGGAGAATACACATCCAAGGGAATCATAGCCTTACGTAAGGAGTCTGGGATCAAGAGGGAGTTGATAGTCCCATGTAATCCCGAACAAAATGGAGTTGCAGAACGAAAGAATCGTTCCATTGAAGAAATTTTAAAAGCTATGCTACATGATCAAGATTTACCGAAATTTTTGCGGGGAGAAGCTACATATATATTTGTATACATACAAAATGAAAGTCCCCATAGGTCACTATATAACAAGATTCTCAAAGAAGTGTTCAGTGGGAAGAAACTAAAAATAGATCATCTCCAAATTTTTGGTTGTCCTTTCTATATTCATATACCTAAGGACAAGAGAAATAATTTGGATCCATTAGGCATGAAGGGGAAATTTGTTGGCTATAGTAACTCTTCTAAGGCCTATAGTATCTACATAAAGGAAATACACCTAATAGAAGTTAGTCGAGATGTGATATTTGATGAAAGTATTGCATTCAAGAAATCAAAGGATATCCTTGTGGACTTTGATGATGAAGAACTTCCAGTATTCGAAGAAGAAGTTAATATGGAAGAAGATGAATCAAACCATGAAGATGAAGGTGCCTATGAACCTATACAACCTGTAGTAATCCCCAAAAATAGGAAAAGACCTAATTGGTTGAAGTCTACACTACTAGATGCAGAAGGTCATGGAGCAACTCAAGGTACATTTAGGGAAAGCAAGAAGTGCAAACGATATTTTGGGTATGCAGCCTACATGACAAAACTAATAGAAGCAGAGCCATCCAATTTTGAAGAAGTTGTCAATCACCAAGAATGGAAGGATGCCATGAATGAAGAATATCAATCTATAATGAAGAATGGAGTTTGGGAGATCATACCTAGGCTTGAAGACAAATCTGTGGTAACTTCCATGTGGCTCTACAAGATCAAACATGGAACAAATGGAAGTATTGATAAATATAATGCAATATTTGTGGCTAGGTGCTTCTATCAACAAGAAGGCATCGACTATGAAGAGAAATTTTCTCCAACAACAAGATATACAACTATTCATTCGTTGGTCTCTTTCGTAGCATTGATGGGATGGAAAATCAACCAAATGGATGTCAAGACTACATTCCTGAGTGACACAATTGATGAGAAGTCTATATAGAGAAACCCTTGGGATTTGAAGTTAAATATAGAAAGGCATATGTTTGCAAATTGAAGAAGGCATTATATGTCCTCAAGCAAACTCCAATGGCATGCCATGATATGATGGAGGAATACCTACACATATTAGGCTTCACAAAGAGTTTTCCTGATCTAAACATTTATATTAAGGTTGTGAAGGGAGAGTTGGTAATTATTCTTCTGTATGGTGATGATCTTCTCTTGACAGGTGTGGAAGGTCAAATTGAAGAATGTAATAATTAAATAGTAGTATAATTTGACATGAAGGATATAGGGCCGATGCACTACTATTTGGGACTAGAAGTCTGACAAGGACCTGATGAGATCTATGTAGGTCAAGAAAAGTATGTGATCAAGATGTTGAAGAGGTTTGACATGATGGATTGCAAACCAATGACAACCCTGATGATCAAAAAAGACTACGAAGTTATGAATCGAGCCCTGTGGACCCTTCCAGGTATAGATAATTGATTGGTTCACTAATGTACTTGGTGAATACTCGATCATACATATGTTTTGCAGTAAATCTTCTCAGTCAATTCCAAGTGGAGCCGAATCATGATCATTGGATAATAGAAAAACATATAATAAGATATTTGCAAATAACAATACACTATTGCGTAAAACATGATAAGAGGAATGATGTCCACTTGATTGGATATACAAATTACGATAGGGGAGGCAGTGAACAAGATGGAAGGAGCACCATAGGAGGATGTTTTAGTTTACGATCCTCCATGATCTCATGGATGAGCAGAAAGCAAGACACAGTTGCTTTGAGTAGCACCGAGGCTGAGTACATCGCAACCTGTGAAGTAAGTAGAGAAAGTGTCTGGTTAGGGAAGCTGCTATTTGACCTATTTGAAGGAACAATGCACTCTACAGTGATACATTGTGATAACACCAGTTGTATACGATTGTCTAAAGACCCAGCGTTTCATGGAAAGACAAAACATATCAACAACAAGTATCACTACATTCAGAAGCTAGTACAAGATGGTGTGTTGCAACTACATTATATCTCCATCGATGAGTAGGTAGCTGACATATTGACAAATATCTTCCTAATAAGAAGCTTGTGTATTTGAGAGACAAGCTTGGTTTGGTTGATATATCCTCCTTGGTTAAGAGGGAGAGATAGGAAATCCATTCTTGTCCTTACTTGGGAAGACATAATGGAGGATTTGGTAAGCATCTAGCATGTGATACTCTTTGAGGATGAGGTAGGGAATCCAAGATAAGAGTAGTCGAGGACCGATATTCTTTGAGGACTAGCTATTCAAGATAAGAATAGTCCAAGGAAGGACATACTTTGTGAACACCCGGGTGGGGTATGTACCTTGAGAGACAATGATGATGGTGTCTATAAATCATTGGTATCACCAACATTGTGCTCTGATCTTGTGGAGAGATAGAGATGTTAGTCAAGGCCTTACTATATGACAATGCTGGTTGATATGATACTAAATAGATGTGTTACCAATCTGACTCTTCTTATGTGATCTCTTCAGATTGAGAATGTCCATGTACCATTTATGAATACCTCCCTAGTTAAGAGGGAGTATTGAAAAATGTCTAATTAGGTTTGGTCTTCATAAATATGAAATGTACTTTTGATTCTTGTATATTGTAAAACGAAAGAAAATTATTATTATTATTTTTGGAGCATGGGTTTCATGCTCAAGGTATTTTATTTTATAGATCAAGCACCCATTGAGTGCTTCTAGGGCTTGTCCTAGGTCAAGAAGTCAAAAGAGTCATTGTCATAAGTTGAAGACCCCATTGGGCACATTGTAACTTGTAAAGAAAAATAGTTTTGTCCTTAAAAGTGTCAAAATACCCTTTAATATCAAGTTGGCCTAATTTGAGGAGCTACCTCCACCTTGAGAAGCCTATATAAAGGATGAAACTCGACCTCCTTGGATCACATACATCTCTCACTCATTCAAGTGAAGAGGGAATGATCAAGTGCTTAAAATTCAAAGTTGTCAGATCAATGTGGAACTTGAATGACCGTATAGTGCTCGTCATCCTGAATCTTGTGCAACTCGTTTCACGTGAAATAAACACCGTATGTTCTCAGAATCATGTTCTGTTCGTTTTACTAAACAAGCGAATTAAAAAAAATGCATACAACCCAGTCAACAATTCCTACAACTAACGTAGCACTGAATGGGCATGCCTATGTGGCAGGGTGACTGTGCAACTCTGACGAATGGTGTGGTGCCAAGTGGCATGATGTGATCGGTTCAGTTTTGGATGAATTCTATTGGTTGGAAGGTGGGAAACCACAGGATGACACGTGGCCCAGCCAAAGTATGCCACGTGGCAGCTCGGGGGCCACCAAAAATTTGTTGAAGGTTCTAGCAGCAACGACGGGGGTCGAACCCACGACCTCCAAGCACATGTCCAGAGATCCTACCAACGCTCCACACTAATAGTTCTTAACAACTATAGTGTTTGGCGTATATTTAAAAATGAAGACCGTGCCATTCGGAGGAAAGGGCCAGCCACGGGGCCAGCCCTTGGGCACGTGGAGTGGGGGCCTGACCAGTAGGGGCAGGCCGTTGGCCTTAGCCCTAGGCACGTGGCCCCGCACATGTCCATAAATTTCGGATTTTAGGCGTTAGAGGACATTTAAAGTGTCCAATAAATTCGCTCTGAAATCAGAGGAAATAGTGCCTAATTAGCGGAAATCCAGGCAAAATTGTAGGATGGTGCCGGATTTTGGGGAAATTGCGTGCGATTAACAGAAAGACTTGGGGAAGCCATAACTTCTTCATTTTTTGACCAAATCAAGAGCAAAAAGAGGCTAGTCAGGCATTTTTGGGCATTCTGGAGCCATTGGAACAAGTTTTAGAGCTATTTGAGCATTGTAAACTGATGCATTCACATTTTTTTTAGCATAATAGAGTGGGCCAAGCCATTGGAAGCTAGACCAAGGAGACTAGCCCAGGCGAGGTGAACTCCTACATCATGTGCTATTGTGATGTTGTTTTGGTGATGTTTATGTCTGTTATATGCTATTGTTCAGTCATTTTTTTTATGTTAATTTGTACATGAAATTTACATAAAAACAATCAAATACTCAGGTTTAAACTTGCAATTAACCTCATGAATCCTTAAACACTTTTAACATATTCTGAAAAGGAATTTAGCACAACAAAAATAATTTTCCCATTCAGATCGAGTTTAGTTTCAGAGCCAGGTTTTCAGATCAAGTTTGGTATTAGAGCCATGTTTTTCATGCTTACAAGGTTGAAGCTCAAGATAGGAGAAGGGAAGCTGGTTGAAAGTCCTGAAGTTGGGCCAAGGAGAAGGAGTGCAAGTTTGCCACAATATCAACCACCAGTTCTACCTCAAGTTGTAGTTGAAGCTTCAGTGAGTATGCCACATGAAGGGGAGCCTACAAATATGACAGAGGTTGAGAAGGTCTTTAGGAAGGCTTTATTTGACATGACAGAGATGGTGAAAGTCCTCTATGAAGAGAGGAATATAAGACTGCAGGGTGAAATCTCCAAGCCTACCAAAGGAGAAGGTTCTTTAGGAGTAGGAGGTAATGGAAATGGAGATAATCCTCCACCCTCTCCACCATCATCTTCATCTTCATCTTCACCCTCTTCCACTAATACAACCCTTACTCATACTCATCAACATACCTCAAAAGGAACTGGTAAAACACCCTTGTTAAAACTTGATGTTAAATTTGAACTGCCCATGTATAATGGTGAAGTGAATGCAGAGAAGCTTGACAATTGGGTTCGTTAGTTGGAGGTCTATTGCAGAATTCAAAACCTTCAAGATGATGACATAAATATTCAGCTAGCTTCCTTGAGGTTGGAGGGTGAAACACTAGTATGGTGGGAATCCAAGACACAAGAAGAGATTAAAAAACACGGTAATATCTCAATTTCTTGGTTTGATTTCATTGCTGCAATTAAAATATAGTTTTACCCTCTAGCATATATGTAGAAAGCCATCATGAATTGGCAAAACTTTAGACAACTTAAAGGTCAAAATGTGCAAGATTACACCCAAGAATTTAGAAGAAGATCTCTAATGTTAGGTGTAGATTTGAAATCACAAGACACGTTGCTGAAGTATATAGGGGATTTACACAGTTACCTTAGGCATACTATCCTTATGTTTAATCCCAATAATCTAGATAAGGTGTGTGTGCAAGCCACTCATCTTGAGGTAAGAGGGAAAAATACTCCAAAAGAGGGTAGTAAAAATCCATTTAAGGGTAAAGGAAAAGAATAGGGTTTCAAAGGGAAAGGAAAGAAAAATGCATCTATTAAGAAGGAAGGAGAGAAAATAACATGCAAGCATTGTTCCAAAGAGGTTCATGATGAAGCTCATTGTTGGAAGCTTCATCCTGAGATGAGACCTAAGAAACTCAACAACAAAGGAAAATAAAAGATAGCTGCAATCATTCAAGAGGATTTGAGATCCGATTCAGGTGATGAAACTAAAATTACAGCCATGGGAATGAAAGGAAAAGAATCCATTGCTAGCACTAGTACTTCAAATTTACACAATGAAACTCCAAATGAAAAGAAGAGGATAAAACTTTTTCACATAATGGTAATCTCAAAACATAGAAAAATCGACACATTATTTGATAGTGGGTCTCAAGCCAACTTGATATCTGAAGACTTAGTCAAGAAACTTAATCTTGAAACTATTTTACATCCCAGGCCATATCCATTGGGTTGGATATACAAGGACACAAACTTATAGGTTACAAGAGAACGTTGAATTAGATGTTGTACTGATTGATATTACAGGAATTGTTTTGGGTAGTCCTTACCTCTATGATAGAAAATAAATCTTCTATCTCCATGAAAACAAGTACCACTTGTTCAAATATGGTGTGTAGTATATTTTGATAGCTCATCTCAATAAACTAAATATTTCATTAGTTAATGCAGGGCAAATGAAAATACTAGTGAATTCAAGCAAGAATTTAGTGCTTCTTATGATCAAACCTAATATTGATGTTGATTATGAAGCATTTGATGGTTGTAATTCAAAATTGAAAACTGATTTGGTTGATGCAGTTAACCATGATGATGAGGTGTTTCAGAAAGCAAAGGGATTTCCTCCCAAGAGGAGAATCAAACATGAAATACCATTGCAACAAAATTGCCTTCTTCCTAACATTGACATGCACTGGATGTCAAGAAGGGAAAGTGCAGAATTAACAAATCAAATCCAAGGGTTTTTGAAAAAAAGGATCATCCGACCATCTCCTTCACCATGTGGTGCACCTGTTGTTTTGGTGCCCAATAAGAATGAAAATCATTTCATTAAACAAGACTTAAGGAGTGGCTATAATCAAACTAGAGTTTTTGAAGAAGACATATGGAAGACGACATTCAAAACCAAGCAAGGTTTGTTTGAATGGCTTGTTATGCTTTTTTGTCTTTGCCATGCTCCTACTACTTTCATGCATATGAAGAAAGATGTATTGAAGCCATTTCTAGACATGATAGTCTACTTAGATGAAATTTTCATTTTCAGAAAATTTCATTATGAACATGTCATGTATGAGAGAAAAGTACTTGATGTCGTAAGTCAAGAACATTTGTTATTGAAGATGTCAAAGTATGAGTTGGTTAAAATTCCTTTGATGTACTTGGGCCATAATATTGGAGAAGGTGAGCTGAAGTTAAACCTCTTCAATATTGATGCCATTATGGATTGGTCAATGCTCAAGATAGTCATCTGGATAAGAGTTTTTTTGGGAGTAGCCCAATGTTGGAGGAAAATTTTTGTTAATTTTTCTTCTATTGTAGCTCCTTTGCATTCATTGGCAGTTGTGCAAAAGGTCTTCCAGTGGGGAGGCAAACAACAAGAGGCATTTGATGCTTTGAGACAAAAGATAGATTCAACCCTTATACTTGCTCTTCTAGACTTAAAAAAGTCATTTGAGTTTCAGGTTGATGTATGCAACTATGCCATGGGCACAATCCTTATGAAACATGGTAAGCCCATTTCATTTCATTCAGAATTTTTCAGTGGTGTAGTGATTAAGTTGCAGCAACAAAGGCACTTTCATTTGATGGGTTTTCTTCTACTATTCCACTTGGTCAAAAGGAATAAGAAAGGTATAAGCGACAAGTTTGTTGATATGCTTTATAGGCCTATTATTTGTGTAACTACTTTCCTCAAGCATCATTTTGTTTTGCATGAAAGTTATGATCAACAAAATACATACTTTCAAGATGTACATTCAAGCTTGAGTCAAAGGAATCAAGTAGAGGAATTTGTTTACCATTTGCATCATAATGTGTTGTATCATCTTGGTAAGAAGGATGTTTCTATTGATGGTAACATGGACAAAACCAAGGAGTTCATTGAATGACTCCAAATGGTACATCAAATAGTGCAAGATCAGCTTGAAAAGAGCCAAGACAAGTACAAAGCAAGGCACGAAAAGCATCGTGTAGATCACAAGTTCCAAGTCGGCGATGAAGTTTGGATTCACATTAGCAAAGAGAGGCTCCAAGGAGAAGGTAAAAAGATGAAACCAATTAGATATGGTCCATTGAAAATTCTGGAAAAGATTGGTGAAAAGGCCTTCAGGTCGGATTTGCCTTCTGTTGCAGCGGCTGCAACAACCTCCAAAATTTTGGCCTTCATTCAATTTTTGAGCCTTTCTTGGGTTTTCCTTGATGTTTGAAAGCACTTGGACTCATCCCGTGAACTTGTATTGAGTCTTTTCACCCTCCTCTCTTGACCGTTCATCGAACATCTTTTTGCATGTTAGTCACAATTTCATGCTTGAAGTCATGTTCTGACCATGCATAAGGTCTGCCTTCGTGTGTACAAGTTGTGTCCACCATGTAAACATCCGTCGCACTCACACAAGGAGTTGTATGCATTGTCGTACAAGCGTCATCGCGATCGTTCAACGATCTATCACAAGTGTCGCACTTGTCGCTCACACCGTTGGTTAGTCACACTGAGTTTATGTTGTCTTGATGGCTTGAGGTGTCTTGTTGTCAAGTCATGTTGAGTGTGTGTTTGCGCGGTCATGCATGTACGAAGTCACTCATTCACACACTTGGTCATTGTGTTGAAACTCTGTCGACTCGACCAACCTCCAAGAACCATACATCCGCTGAGTTGAATTGCGCAGCTCTTAGTGATTATGTACTGCTACCAAGAATTGCACATAGCTTGAGGTTGTCACCCAAACAGTCTGCACTGTGCAACCCTGGAATCGACTCAATGCCTGTCACCCAGAATAGTGTAGAAGTTTCCCAGCGATCCATTTCAATTTGTGCTGCCCGCGAGCACATTGACCGAGCCTCTAATTGGTCAACCGAAGAGTTTGAATGGGCAGTGACCCCAATCCTCACTTCTCCAAAAAATTACACAAAAGATGCCAAGCATGCCCGCTCCACTGATTGAAGAAACTCCGCAGACATACCGCACATACACCTTGTTTCTGTTACTGTCTCTTTAAAAAGATTATGTAGTTTTTCCAACGAGTCACCCAGTTAGCCAACCTGTTGCTCACCCAAAAAACTGCGCAGTTTTCATGAGTAGTCTCCCAGTTGCCGAGAATCCTGCTCAGCTCGGAAACTGTGCAAGCATGTCCAGCAGGCCGACCTCCTAGAAATTGCGCAGTTTTTTCCATCAGAGTCCTGCAACCCACTGTCAGCTCCCTAGAAAAATTGCGCATTTTTTCCAAGCAGCCTCACGCAACCCACTGCCATCTCCCTGGAGAAATATTGCAGTTTTCACTGCCAGTCTCCCTCAGCTACCGACATTGTCTCCCTCAAAAAATTACGCAAATATGCCCTCCAGTCGAGCTAGATCTTGTGGTCAGTCACCACTGATCCAGATTTCCCATCTCAGCCTCCCAGTGACCTCTGTGCAATTTTCATGAACACTGCTCGGAGCTTGCATCCCATCTTGAAATCTGCCTTGCGCAGTTTCATAGCCTTGTCCTCTCTCCCGGTCACTTGCATTCGAAAGCGAACGACAATGCATCATGGTAGACTAGGATATTTTAGGATTTGATGTCGTCTCGTCATGAGTGATTGCAGATATAGGTAAATTAATGAGACGTGACGCGACGGCGAACAGGATGAACAAGGAGCACATGCGAGGACATTGTTTCACAAATGGATGAACAAAGAATGCATGCAAGGAGATTTGTTCAGGAATGAACGAACACACGGAGCATGCCTAAGTACAAGCGAAGGAGAAACATGCACATGCAACACCAAGCGAACACCAAGAGCTTCAAAGAATCCACACACCTTGACATGCATAGGTGAAGCTATGATACACCAAGAGGACATCCATCACTCAACAACACTCCAACTCAACATGCACACCAACAATAGCATGAACACACCAGCTCTATTGTGTCAAGTCATATCATGAGTCATCTTGACCACATCACTACTGTGGGTCACACTGTTGTAATCAATGTAATGTAACATGGAAGTCCAAGAGACCCACATGTAAATATGAAGATTCATGTAAAGTTGAAGAGTCATGTAAGTCAAACATTCATGAGGGAAGTTGAACAGTCACAAGGGATAGTTTTACCCTTGGCTATAAATATCCCTCATTTGTACATGCAAAAGACTTTTCACCTTGGCTCCTCCCACATAGCCTTGAGAGTCTGTAGTCTTTTCTTTGAGGAGCGAGCAATGGCTCCAATGCCCCATTATCGAGGTTAGTTATGTATGTTGTACATATGTGTCTTGGAACTTTCAGTTAATTCAGAAGCCACATAACAGGCCAACACGTTTTCACACATGTATTGTATTTGTTTGTAAGACTATTATTTGGACACTTGTAATGCATGTTGCTTTAGCTTGTGTTAAAACAATTGAACTATTTCAGTTGTTATAATACATATGCTTATGAAAATGTGTTTTATAAGTTGTTAATGTTGTCTCGCTCGTGTGGGTTATCCCACCGGACACTCGACATAACCATTCCCAAAAACTTGTTATAACGACCGTCATACTCAAGTGGACTATTCCACTGGGCATTGTACGTGCTATCCATTTACTGTGTGTTTGTGACTGCCACATTTGTGTGGACTACTCCACCGGAAGCTACACATGTATTTTTGTGCTATGTGTCTCTGACAGAGTTGGGACTATTCCCTTTTGACTTGAGGCTCACTTCCACCCTCTCCCTCTGTAGTGAAATAACCTTGACACAAGTAACACTAAGCACTCACCAGGCATGTGAACCTCGTTGTTCAAAGATAAAGTAGACCACTCTCATGTGCTAACAATCAAGAGCCAAGGCAAACCTTTAAGATAATGGCAATCAGGCCATTGTACCGGATGGGACTCCTACACCAAACGATGTGAGGTCTAGTTGGGACTTCATACCGAGGAGATCCCTTGAATGTTGGTAGGTCCAACACCGTCAACATTTCTGGTGCTAGAAGGAGGGTCACCAGTTGTTTATGGTTGAATTTCCTCTCACCCCCACTCATCAATCATTTGGTCAAGGCAGTAACTCACACTCCCTCTCACCTACGCATGACTCTGAAGTTGGTTACTCCTCACCTCCCATACGTGAACCTGAAATTTCATATCAACACCTTTGCTCCATCTGTCCCTTCACTTGTTAGTTTGTGAAAGTAGTCGAACTAATCCTAGGAATACAACATCTTCCATACACATCAAGAAAGCCAAAAAACACTCTCACAAGGGTTTTTGTATCATCGATGGAAGAAGAAATTCTTGCCACACGTAAAGTTATGGCATAAGCTATTGAGAATGGAGAGGAACCTCCAGTCTTCCAATAGAGAGAACGAGACACCCTCATGATCTTGGGCTCAGATTCTAGTATAGGAGGCGGAGGTGAAGGCAGTGGGGGAGGCGGAGGCGGAGACGAACCAACAGACTCAAAGTCGGAACTGTCAGATTCTGAAGAAGAGGAGGAGGACGAAGAAGAGGAAGACATGGCTAACCAAAACTTGGAATGGATGACTCAGGGGCCATTGGATCTCCTGGGTGCTTTGCACAAGATGCCAAAGAGTTCAAAGAGAATGGTCACCAGATATAACCTTGACAGAGTAGTGAAGGTAAAAGATCACTTAGACAACTTCTACCTATAGCTGTAGACGCTCGAGGTATGTACGACGACGCTGCATGCAGACTGTTCCCATGTACCTTGGATGGCCACGCAATAGTATGGTATCACAACCTTTCTGTCAACTCCATCCATAAATGGGGTATGTTTAAACACGTTTCTTAAAAAATTTGCTGATGGCAATACCCCAACCATGTTACTTAAAGAGTTGGGCAACCTGAAGATGGAGGCGAAAGAAAAGGTAAAGGATTCAATCAGAGGTTTCTGCACATATTGAACAAGTTTACAATGGACACGAAGCCTCATGACTCCATTACTGTTGATTAATACACATCCGCACTGCCAACCAGCATCGTGTAGTTCGTCAAGCAAGCTGTGAAACCAAAATTGTTAGAAAAATACGAAGAGGCAATCGCTGTAGAGAAGGACCTGCGCATGATTGGAGTTATCAAGGATGGCGACCCAACGAAGGATTCCAAAGACACGAATAGGAAGCCCCAAGATGTGGCGAGAAAGTGTAAGGACAAGGAAGTAAGTGATATTGAAACCCTTACTCGTCTTGTCAAGAACTTGACAATATAAGTGTTTGAGCTCAAACAACAAATCATCGACACATTTGCGAGTAGATGACCACCTAGACAAAGACAAGGAAGAATGTCATCAGGTAGCAACCACTTCCTTGCTAAAACTCTATAGAGCTCTAGCTCAATGTTCTATGTCAAATAGTGCACAGACAATGAATTTTTCTCTTTTCATGAAGATAAGCACCCGGAAGGGTCTTGTTCGGACTGGAAATGAGTTGCAGACCCAATATGCGACCACATGCCAAATATAGTGAGCAGTTCACAGGGACAACCGGTAGACATAGATGATGACGATGATCATACACCTGATGAGACATCAAACACTGGGCAGGTGATCAACATGTATCAGTGCTCGTGAGAAGCACAAAAAAAATACATCGAGAAGCAACCCCAAAAGCAAAATGAAAGATACAATCTTAGAAGTCAAGGGGCTCCCCCTACAATTGGGGAAATTCAACAAAGGCTCGAATTGCTAAGGAAGGTTGATCCACCAGCCGTCCAAAAGCAGAAAATACAAAGCAAGCCCAGGAAGACAACGACAAACAAGAGTACGTCCATGAGCAGCAAACTGTAGAACACTCCACCGGACAACACGAACACCAGTCTCACCCCGGGAATCTCAATGAGTCTACCCACTTTGGATTACAATATCATGGAAGACATGAAGAAAAATTGCGTAAACATCATTTTGTTTGAGTTGGATAAGATTTAGAGTCAGCAGGATATTTTGCTGTGCACACTGGGGCAGACATCTAGGGACAACACAACCTCTACCAACAGGGGAGCAACCACATCTCCCGGATCACTCACAACTGTGCTAAACACACTCCGGATGGAAGAAGAAAGCTCTATTTTCCCTCCATTCTTGATTTGATTTTAAATATTTAACTTTAATGTTCACAACCATTTGGTTGATTCTGACATGTCAACCAACGTCATGCCACTCTCCATTGCTAAGAAGATCAATGCGCAATGGAGCAAGACATATGCACAGATCATCCAACTCAATCAGACATGCATACCAACCATTGGTGAACTTTGGGATGTGATCATCCGACTATCTCATGATAGTTGAGTTCACTAATGCATAAACATTGTTGTTGTGGACATACCGAAAGCATATGGCTTATTACTCAGCAGAGATTGGTCTAGCAAGCTGAACGAATATTTTGCTACAGGCTGGTCACACTTGTGGCTTCCATACAAGGGAAAAAGCAACGAAATCTAGGTTTTATCCAAGAGATACATGAGGCATAACATCACTCCCATCAATGTTGAGAACAAACCGTTAGCCTTCGTAGATCTCATGTTCGACAACTGCCTCTTGGAAACAACACTGGGGTGTTATCTCGCACAACTAGCTGTAACCCCACTAGACATGTAGTTGGGTCTCCTTCCTTGCCCAACTGATGGAAATGAAACTTGTACAGTGCATTGTAACACTAGTAGCAGTAGCAGTAGCAGTAACAACAACAATAGTAGCAGTAGTACAAGCGCATCAAATAGTCCGTGTACAGATGAGTTGTGGACCATGTTTTTTGATGGATCAAAGGCACATGATGGCTCAGGAGCTGGGTGCGTCTTGATCGACCCAAAAAATAGGAAACATTTGATTTCAAGCCGCTTGGAGTTCAAGTGCACAAACAACATCACTGAATATGAAGCATTCGTGTTGGGCTTGAAAAGAGCCATTAGCCTCAACGTGGTTTTGCTCAAAGTGGTAGGTGATTCAGAAATAGTGGTACGACAGGTACGCAACACCACACATTGTTTATCACTTCATCTAAAAAGTTACTAGCAAGAGGTATGGCGACTGATATCTAACATCCAAGCATTTAATATCACTGATGTACCAAGAACGTGTAATGCAGCTGCCAATGCTTTAGTAAACACAACTTCTAGGATGTCACCGCTTAGGGATAGATTTACTATTGAATTTTTTATAAGCCTTCTATCCTTGATAACATAACTAACTTACGTGTTTTTGACGATGATCAACAGATACTACATTTCATGGCCAACACTGATGTCTTCAAAGACACAGTGATTGACGAAGACAAGCACGAGCAGTCTCTGCAAGCTGTGGCTAATGATGATAAAGGCAAACTCATTCCCAGGGTGTGGTATCTTTGGAAAAGCTTTATGACTTACAGAACCACTTTCAGGGGCCAAGGAACAACAAAACCCACAACTCCACTATGATGCACGAATAGATAAACCTGGGAACAAAACAAGAGCCGAAGTTCGTCAATCTCGGTACGTGTTGCACGTAGAAGGAGCGGCAAGCCTTTGTCTACTTGTTTAGACAGTACCGGGATGTGTTTGTGTGAACATATGATGATCTGAAAACTTACGACACACGAACCATCCAACATGTCATTTGAATAAAGGAAGGGGTCAAGACATTTCAACAAAAGATGCAGAAAATCTATCCATTACTTAAACCCCTTATACAGAAAGAGCTGATCAAGATGTTGGATGCACAGATCACATATAGAGTTCATCATTCCACATGGGTTTCCAACCTTGTTCCTGTACGAAAGAAGTCCGGGGAGATCCGCTTGTTCATTGATTTCGAAACTTGAACCGCGCCTCGAACAAAGACAATTACCCCATGTCATCTATGGAGCATATTTTACAGACAATATCTGGGGCATAAATGTTTTCCTTGATGGGTTTTCAAGATATAATCAGGTCCTAGTAGCGGAACTTGATCGAATCAAACTACATTCTGTACCAAGTGGGGTACGTTTTCATACAGACAAATGCCATTTGGGCTTGTGAATGTAGGCGCAACCTTTCAACACGCCATGGACATCGCTTTCTACAGACTCATTGGACAGAGCGTAGTGGTATACCTCAATGATGTGATTGTGTTTTCCAAAAAATGATCATACCACATATGCCACCTAAAGAAAATATTTGAGCCATGTCGAAAATATAGGATTTCCTTGAATCCCAAAAAGAGCGTGTTTACAATGTCTGAGGGGAATCTCCTTTGGCACATCATTTCCAGAAGCGGGATCAAGGTTGATCCGGATCGGGTTCGGACCATCACATAGATCCCTCACCCAGCCAACAAGAAAGAAATGCAATCCTTCTTGGGAAGATAATCTTCCTCCGGAAGTTCATCTCGGACTATGCGCAGATAGTAAAACCCATGCAAGATATGATCAATAAGGATGAAACCTACAACTAGGGAAAGAGGGAAAAGAATGCATTCACCTGTATCAAGCATGCTATAGCAGAAGCGCCTACACTTTACAACCCAAATTTCAACAAATATTTCTTGCTATACACCTTCACCTCTGACTACTCGCTTGCTTCAGTACTCACTTAGAAGGATGAGCTGAACGAAAAACAAGAATATGCAGTATACAAGGTGGTGAAACACTTCAGACCCTACTTGCTAAAGAACCATTACATAGTTTATGTGCCTCACCCAACAGTCGCTAACTTCTCATACAACAAGAGCTGGGTGAACGCTGTGCGAAATGGATGACAAGCTTGCAAGAGTATGATCTTGACATCAAGAAAATTCACACTATCAAGGTTCAGGGTCTTTGCAGACTCGTAGTTGAGGCAGTACACACATAGGAGGAAGAATAAGAGCTTGTTGGTTGGGAGCAAGAAATCGAGATGTATGATGTAGAGTGAGCATCGCCCATTGCATGTGGAAAATCTTGGTATGAAGATGTGCGCCAGTACCTTGAGCATGGAACCATACCCTCTCACTTCTCCATGAGACAGAAGAGGGAACTGCGCCTCAAAGATTTATCCTATCATTTGGTGCATTGAGTGCTTTATAGAAAGCATAGTAACAAAATCTTGCTCAGTTACCTAGAGGCACACGAATCAAAGAAGGTTTTGCATGATTTGCATGACGGATCAGTTGGGGGCCACTTTGCGGGAAATACCACTGCCCACAAAGTTATGTGAGCTAGTTTCTATTGGACCACATTATTCAAGGATTCACACGCTTATGCCTGCAAGTGCCTGGTCTATCAGCAATGCGTCGACAAAACATGAAGGTCGGCAGCCCCACTGCACCCTGTTGCAGTGACTGAACCATTCCAACAATGGGGCCTAGACTTCATCGAGGAAATTTTCCCACATTCGTCAAAACAACACCGCTACATTTTCACATCAACTGATTACTTCACATGGTGGACAGAACCAGTTCCGCTCAAGCAAGTGAACGACTAGGAAGTCATCAACTTCCTCCAACAAAATATCATCTCACGCTTTGGCATTCCGATATCACTTGTGTTTGACAACGCAACTTCCTTTTCATCTTTGAAGATTTATGATTTTTCATTGCAATATGGTATTGTGCTGAAACACTCATCTAACTACTTCTCGCAGAGAAATGGTCGCGCAGAATCCAAAAATAAAAACCTTATTCGCATAATCAAAAAGACCATTTACTTTGAACAACGTAATTAGCACTCTGCCTTGACGAATGCCTTATGGGCTGATCTCGTAACACCCAAACCTTCTCTGAATACCTCTCCAAGCTTCCTGGTCTATGGTAAAGAAGACATCCTACCGCCAAACATCTACTTGCTTGCCCTTCAGTTGTCTCAAGAATCCTAAGGCAGGCTTTGTCTGCTAGTTCAGCGTAGGATGGATACACTTCACAAACTACAGGAAGAAAGGATGAAAGCAAAAGAAAAGTTTACACTCCACCAGAACTGTATCAAGAGATGGTTCAACAAGAAGTCTGCAGGGAACCCTAACTTCGATGTTGGTGACTTAATCTTGAAATGGGATAAATCCCATGAAGACAAAGGCAAGCATACGAAGTTCCAGTCCTTGTGGATTGGTAAGTACACTGTATATGAGAAGCTTGGCCCACACACATACCGTCTGCAATCACTTGACGGGAGGATTGACAACCTTCTTGTCAACGACCAAGATCTTAAGCATTATTTTTAGTAAGCCGGACTGTGCCCCACGCTATGTACATAGTCTGTTTATTGCTTATTGTTTTGCTTTTGCACTTTTCTTACTATTTCTGTTTCGTTTTGTTTTGTTTGTTTAGTATCCTTCTATTTTTGGTTTTTGTAAATAAGTGCTCCCCTTTACTAAGTTCTATCTTTTGAATGAGTATGTAGCAAGAGTCTTGTGACACTGGAGCACTTGGCCTATCCCGCGTCTGTTTTCTCTGTGCTTGATTGTAACCTTTGACTGATGAAGTCTTGACAGAAAATATGAGACGTCTGCAAGGGAAGCTTGGGTCCAACCATGAACCTATGTCCACACTAGGAAACCCCATGTCAAGTTTTTGTTATGTGTGTTCAACCTCATCCAACTAGTAGAAATGGATAAGGGGAAAATCTAAAAGAGCAAACCTAATACAGAGGTCTTACATGCTTCTTTGAAGGAACAAGCTCTTCCACTCTGAATAAGTTGGGATCTCTCTTCTGCCCCAAAACAATAAATAAGTGCCTATGCACAGTCCTCTTAAAAAAGGCAAAGGTGAGAGAAGAGAAATGCTTCCTACGCAGAGAAGTGAAGCATGCAACTCCACTGGGGTACTAACCAGGCTCACTGGAAGTGGAGCAATACATGTGTTCCTGTGTGACTCCGCCGGGACACTGTCTAGGCCTGTTGGCAGCAGAGAAACACCAGAGATGAAAACTTATACTCTTGATTTTTTTTAACTTGCGAGCCAAACTACCCTTCCCGATTTGGAAACACTATGATCAAGATGAAACTTGTTGTTGTGTTTGACTATCCATGGGGCAAGTGGGGAAGCCAAAGTAACCCGCACAATGATTCAATACTCCCTGAAAGATGAAGGCCTTGTGCTGTCAGCGGACCAAAATAGAGTATCTGGAGTTCAACTAGTGTGTCGCCAAGTGTTGTAGCGGCTGCAACAACCTCAAAAATTTTGGTATGCATTCAATTTTGGAGCCTTCCTTGGGGTTTTCCTTGATGTTTGTAAGCACTTGGAATCATCCCGTGAACCCATGTTGAGTATTTGCACCCTCCTCGCTTGACTGTTCATCGAACATCTTTTTGCATGTTAGTCACAATGTCATGCTTGCAGTCATGTTCTGGCCATGCACAAGGTCCACCTTCGTTTGTACAAGTTGTGTCCACCATGTAAACATCTGTTTAACTCACACATGAAGTTGTATGCACTGTCGCACAAGCGTCGTCACGGTCGTTCAATGATCTATCACAAGTGTCGTGCTTGTCGCTCACACCGTCGGTCAGTCACACTGAATGTATGTTGTCTTGATGGTTCGAGGTGTCTTATCGTCAAGTCATGTTGAGTGTGTGTTCATGAGGTCATGCATGTATGAAGTTACTCATTCACACACTTGGTCATTTTGTTGAAACTCTGTCGACCGGACCAACCTCCAACAACCAGACATCTGATGAGCTGTATTGCGTAGTTTCAACTCCTAATGATTATGTACTGCTGCCCAGAATTGCACAGAGCTTGAGGCTGCCTCCAAAGCAGTCTAGACTGTGCAACCCTAGAATTGACTCAACCGACTCTCACCCAGAACAGTGAAAAAGTTTCCCAACAAGCCATTTCAATCTGCGTTGCTCACAAGCCCATCAACCAAGCCTCCAGCTGGTCAACAATATAGTTTGAACGGGTAATTACACTGTGCCTCACTCCTCCAAAAAATTGTGCAAAAGCTGACAACCATGCCCGCTCCACTGACTGAAGAAACTATGTAGACATGCCAGATAGACACCCTATTTCTATCACTATCTCCCTCAAAAAATTATGCAGTTTTTCTAGCTAGTGACCCAGTTAGCCAGCCTGCTGCTGACCCGGAAAACTGCGCAGTTTTCATGAGTAGTCTCTCAGCTGCCCAACATCCTGCTCAGCTCAGAAACTGCGTAAGGATGTCCAGCAAGCTAGCCTCCTTGCAATTGCGCATTTTTTTCCATTAGACTCCTGCAGCTCGCTACTAGCTCCCTACAAAAATTGTACAAATTTTCCAAGCAGCCTCCTGCAGCTTGCTGAGAGCTCCCCGGAGAAATTGTGCAGTTTTCAATACCAGTCTCCCTCAGCTACCGACACTGTCTCCCTAAAAAAATTGCACAGATCTGCCCTCTAGCTGAGCCAGATCCTGTGGACAATCACTACTGATCCATATTTCCCATATCAACCTCCCAGTGACCTCTGCGCAGTTTTCATGAATAATGTCCGGAGCCTACATACTAGCTTGAAATCTTCCTTGTATAGTTTCATAACCTTGTCCTCTCTCCCAGTCACCTGTGTCCAAAAGTGAATGACAATGCATCATGGTAGACTAGGAGATTTTTGGATTTGATGTCATCTTTTCATGAGTGATTGTCAATATAGGTACATGGATGAGACATGACATGACAATGAATGGGATGAACAATGACTACATGCGAGGAGATTGTTTCGTGAACGAATGAACAAAGAATGCATGAGAGGAGATTTGTTTGCGAACGAACAAACACACGGAGCATGCCCAAGTACAAGCGAAGGAGAAACGTGCACATGCAACATTAAGCGAACACCAAGACTGTCACAGACTCCACACACCTTGCCATGCGGAGGTGAAGCTATGATACACCAAGAGGACATCCATTACTCAACGACACTACAACTTGACATGCAGACCACCAACAACATGAACACACCGACTTTGTTGTGTGGAGTCATGTCATGAGTCATCTCGGCCACATCACTACTGTGGGCCACACTGTTGTAATCAATGTAATGCAACATGGAAGTCCAAGAGACCGAGATGTAAATATGAAGAGTCATGTAAAGTTGAAGAGTCATGTAAGTCAAACAGTCATGAGGGAAGTTGAACAGCCACAAGGGCTAGTTTTACCCTTGGCTATAAATACCCCTCATTTGTACATGCAAAATACTTTTCACCTTGGCTCCTCCCACATAGCCTTGAGAGTTTGTAGTCTTTTCTTTGAGGAGCAAGCAATGGCTCCAATTGTTAACGGGAAAAGTGTCTATTCAGAACGACCCTATCCCACTAAGGTGTGACAGTGACCTTAGAAACAAACAGAGAAAACTACTTTTGTATTCTTCTTTATGAACTATAAACAAAGAGAAATAGGATGGACTAACCTGTGTCTTGCGCTAGTCCTTTGATCCAATCTCTCTCCTCTTTGACAGCTTCCAGCTACCTGCTCCCTTACTTGCCCAGCTTCACCAAGTACCTGCAAGATCACAGGAAAAGGAAACTATACAAAGACATGGGTTCATACTCATAAAAAGCTTAGGATAAGATTTAAGCTAAACATACAAATGTAACAAACATCAATGATACACAAGCATGTAGGAGAAACTCAAATAGTTTTATTGATATAACAAGAAGATCCAGGAGGAGTTACAACCGATGATTCCTGATCCAGCATCAACCTCCCAGTAGAGAAACCCCTCTTCACCTCCAATAAAGCATAAATCACCCAATACTCTGATATCTATCTCAAAACCAACAGCAATTCTTTGCAATGTACAATATTCCAGCCTCTGGATCTCTGGGATGAGGGATCCATATATAGATGTATGCAAAGAGGATGAGTCATCTCATGAATTGATTAGTGGCTTCTCTCTGTCAATTCTTGCTTCCACTTGGAGACTGAGAGCCTCTTACTCATCCCTTGTCGAATTCAGTGAGGCAAGTGTCATTGGAGAAGATTATGGAAGCTTCCATTGTCTGTCCACCTCGTGGAATGACTTTGCCACTTGTCATTTCCCGCTCAACGCACTCTGGTAGTGCTTTTAGGTGCGTTGCAACGCACCTAGCTAGTGTATTTGGGTGCTTTGCAACGCAGCTAGCTAGTGGAGCAGCTGAAATGATCCTGATTTGACTAGTTCTGAGCAGTTTCTGGTGGAGAAATTCTGGGAGAAGCTGTAATTTGTTGACCTTGTTCCTTTAGGAATTAGAACAACACTTTTAGGGACTTAGGAGCCCTTGGTTTATGGACATTTCATGCTTAGAGATGTAAGGCACAAAAATGTCTATAACAGTTGCCCCCTAAAGTATGAGGCCGTTTATCGGGTGAAATGCTTTATTAGGAGGATCCGAAGTTCTTTCAATGCTGGGAGGAGACCTGTAATAAGATATAATACAATACATTATCTTCATACTATTTTCATGATCTAGCTGAGGCAGGCATTCCCATGCTTAGCTTTATAAATTCATTTTCATGTACATAGGACAGACAATCGTCTGATGGTAGACTGATGATTCTGATAGAGCCATCATCCTTTTGGTAGGATGATTATCTGTGCTGCAATGTTGTACATTTCAATGTCTTTATTTTCCTGAATATATACCGCAGCCTGGATGGATGAAACTAGATCCGGGGTCTTCAATCTCGTCCGATCTTCACTCGAAGTACAAGTCGATCCATGTGAGAAATGTTTTGAAGTCGAACATGGAAAGACATTGCTTGATTACCAGTTAATGATGTGAACTGTTAACAAGCGCGAGAGGAATCACCGATAATGATAATGACCCTGAAGGTACTGCAGTACAATTCACGTGGTTTGAATAAAGGACTTGGCGTCGAACGCCACGCAAAATCTTTCGGTCGAAGGTCATTGATGTATACCTGTCGCCGGAAGTGAGAAACTTGCCATTGAGGCATGAAAGCTTCAAAGTACTGAATGGGGTGTTCCTAGATCAACTTCTTGGATAATGAGCTGATGTCGACAAGAAGCGATCCGTCAAAGGAGGGCCTTAATGAATCCCACATCAATGACACGAAACAGAGCAAATGATTTTGATGGAGGTGAAAACGATCTGATGATATGTGGTTTAGGATGGCGGTCATGAAAGAATGAAGTATAATGTATGGTAGTGGATGGGACACAGGTGACTTCTCTGGATGACTTCTCTTGAACATGTCGGCGACACTTATGTGATGGATTGGTAGCATTTACCCCAAATGTGGATGGTATGGCGAGACCATGGCGATGTGACCGGTGAATGAAACAACCCAACCCGACTCAGGCACGGAGTGGAAGTGTCATGTTCAAGAGCGACTTGCTATCAATAAAGTTTCTTTGAGTTTTCTTCCCAATTTTTCCCCAGTCATTGCTGACCAGTACCTCTTTATTTTTGTCAAGCTTGAGGAGGATAACATATGCTTGTTCTATAATTTTCCCTTCGGGCAAACCCATCGCTATGTTTTAACGAGCCTAGCGATAGTGAAACTCGTTCTCGTCTAAAGACAAGTTTGTTGCTATTAATCTTTTTAACGAGTCTAACGACAAAGATAACTCGGTCCTTTTCATTTTTAGAGAGTCTGAAAAGGTACGTAAAGGTAACTCCGAAATTCCTTTTTCATCATCTAATCCCTTAAGTCTGAAAAAGTATAAAACAATACAGAAGGGATGAATTTTTGATCGTTTTAACGAGCCGAACAAAACAAGCGCTCGATCTTTTTGTGCAATAATCCCTCAGGTCCAAAAAGATTAAAATCTAGAGGAGGGATAGCACTTCCGGTCGCTTTAACGAGCTCGAAGGCCAAAACTCGGCAATCTTTTCATATTTTACGAGTCAGTTGAAAAGAGCTTAAAGAAGACTCGTCTTTTGAGGAACGAGTGATAAAATGGGTAGCAGCTGATTCCAGGTAAGGTTTGGAATTTTCCAATCATGGCAGTGTCACAAGGATGGCTAGTGAAATCACTCTTCGCAGCTGTTCCTTAAAATGGGTAAATGATCAAATGGAGGTGAATGATCGGCCAATGGAAAAGTGGAGGTGATGGTGCAAACACGATCAAGGATTTAATGGCTGAAATGCTTCATTCACGGTGGTTATTTACCGGGGGATAGTTCATTTTTTAACGAGCTTAAACGCGGGTGGAAACATTTTCTCGGTCTTATGTTTATTTTTTAACGAGCTTGAACTATGTGCTAAAACTGCTCGATTAATCCAGTCATATGATAAGAATGTCTCATATAAAAACGACAACTTTTAGATTTTTGCCCCACATCCTTTCTTTATGCAAGTTTGGTGACGACTAATCCTACGAGTTTAAAGGGTTAGAGGTCCTAAAAATTTAAAAAATAAATAGCCGCCCCTTGCTTGCATGCCAAAAGGTTTGCATGCCCCCAGGTATAAAACAGAGTTTCAAAGTTACCCCTCAATTTGCAGACAAAACATTTGTTCTATCAAGAGAGGCCTACCTCTTACAGGTTACCCAAAGATTGTTCTATTCACACAGCAAATAAAACACTTCTTCGGCGATGTCTACCGAGATAAACAAAGGTGAGTGACGACGTCCGCCAACTCACATAACTTTGACAAGAGAATCTTATTCTAGAATAACCCCTCTTCCACCGACGGACGGGGTACAGACTAGTCATATTCTCCCGCGGAAACCTACCCTATACCCGAAGCTTTCATGCCGAAGCAGACCAGGACACATGCCCCCCTGGGTTTCAGTCATATCCCTCCGAATTACTCGCGCTCATCGGGAGGACGGACTGGGAATTGAGACATTTCTTGCGTGAAGAGACCATTTAGGGACGGTATATGACTATTTGCTATGCATGATCCGGGAAATGAAAGCTGGTCCACGAGCTTGACCACTCTTCCTTCGTGCGGAAAACACATTACTCTAAAGAGTGAGGAGACGATGGCTCCCATGCAATAAATATAGTCTCGTCCAAGGAGTAGGTTATAATCCAAGGGTCCTTGAACTACCATGACATTCATGTGAACTGTCTTCCCTCTCAATGTTATGGGCACATCGGGAAGGATCCCTAAAGGTCGACTGGTTCCTTTATCAAAGCTTGTCAGATTTCTCATCTCAGGCAAAAGCGATGGCGAACCAAGCGCTTTCCAAGCAATAGAGGAAAGGATACTCACAGAAGCCCCTCATCTATGATGGTACCAGCCATGACCATTCTATATATTTGAATGATAATTCGGAATGGTACACTCGCTGGTAAGCGGGGTCTGCCTAGTTGATTCCAGTTGAAGGAGACAACTAGGTTGCTTGGAGGTGGGACCGAGTAGATGGCCGGGTATGGCTCTGACGAACTTCCTTCCTGCGGTAAAGGAACGGGTGGATTGCCCCCATGTTCGTCGGAGTCTATGTTGATGAAGAGAATTTGGACGGTGTCATCCTTGTTCTCTTCAGTGACTGTATCATCCGAAGATAAAACCTCTGAAGGCAAGACCGGGTCAACTGTCGCCTCGACCTTTTGACTTTCGTCTGGTATGGATTCAGTTGGTTTATCTTCAATGATAGACGCTTCAGCCGACCACCTAAGCGGGCCAGCTGGATTCTCAACTAGTGACGGACTCGGCAAGAGTTTTTTATATCCAGGAGGAAGTCGTAACGGTGAAACCGGACGATCATCCAAAACTCTTTTAGCTTCGTCTAAGAAGGGACAACGGTGGAGGGCATGGTCGCCTTCGCACAGTTTACAAGGAAATCTAGCTTTCCCTTTTTGTCCTGGGGCTTCACTTTCACTAGTTGACGGTGTGCTTTCAACATGATCTCCAGAGGTTGATGACATCGGATTGTGCAAATGAGGAGACCAGTCCCTTAGTATCCGGGGGATGCAAGGACAATCTCTGTGAAAGTGGTCTCCTTTGCAAATGACACATGACGATTTAGGCCTGGTCGGTGCTGTGTGTGGGTTTTCGTTAGACGACACTCGTTTTCCCCCATTCACCTTTGGCTCCTTCTTCTTTTTCTCTTTCTTCTTCTTTCCCTTCTTTTCCTTAGGAACTTGGATTTTAGCTTTACCAGTTCCATCAAGCGAAGAGGAAGGAGGAGAGGAAGTAGAAGGCTGGTGGGTAACTCTGGACTCGTCTAGTTGTTGATTCGATTGTTCAGGAATAGTGGTGTTCTAAACGACATTGGTTGAGAAGAGCCATACTGGCAAGCCAATTGTCAGTTCTAGAAGCGACAATGTGGCCATATGGGGCGCACCAACATCTCCCCAAGAGGAGAAGGGACTATGATTTCCACCAAGGGGAATTCCTTGGTTGGTAGGCTCCATTTTCTCAACCCAAAGATCAACGTAGGAAAAGGGTATGAATATTCCGTTTAAAATAAATTTTAACATGCTTTGACACAACTTGTTTTTTCAGTTTTAAAGAGTCGAGAAAAAACAAAAGATGACTCTAGTCTCCTTCGATTTTTAATGAGCCTAAAGTGACAAGTGCTCAGATGGACCTTTTCCGTTAAGGAGTCTGAAAAGGAACCAAAGGGACTGCTCTGGAGGTCTAGGTAGAGGGAGTACCAAACCAATCGCAAAACTGCAAAATACTTTTTACGGTACGACAATCGATCTTCCCGAATGCTGTGTTCGCTGCATTGCGATCAGTAGGGCGGCCGACACGGCTTCCTATGGATAAAGGTTTTATGCCTATAGGGGTCTCCCAATATATACTCGATAGTACGTGGGAGCACAAGTCCATACTGGCACTTATCGTCTCAAAGTGGAGGAACCACCCAACCATCAGTGAGGACAACAGTTACCAGGCTTTACGACGCCGGAATACGTCTCTAGCCTAGACCTCTAAATGTTGTGCGTTAAGTTACAAAGTGTTGTTAAGTTCATTGAATTTATTTTAGGTTGATCTTTCTTATGAAGTTTGCCTTTTGGGATCACCACGAGATGTATATGTAATTCCTAAAATGCAATCTAAAGATGATAAACAAGCTTTTATCTCTTTTCAACAATGAAAATCCTAGCTACTAAGGGAAAAGAAAGACACAATCTTTTCGCAAAGAGCAAAGAGCACACTGTAAATGCACTTTTCCTAAATCAAGCCAAACAGACTGCCAATATGCAAATGCACATACATGTGATTTGTTTTTCACTTTCGTAATATTGATGCCTAAAAAGAAAGTTGTTGTACAAATCTGAATTTGCTTTCAAGTGACAAACACAAACAAGCTTCTTTTCGAAATCAAAAGGTAGAGATGATTGCGACAATTTATGATTTTGAAGTAAATACTCGTTTCGACACTAGAAAGTGACAAATTCAAGCCAAAGGTAAAAGTAAAAGCATAATCGACTATCAACAGCAAATAAATTTTCTCCTATGATCAAAATCGACACTTGCGACAGATCTAAATCAAAGGACGACAGTACGACTATTCTACTTTCGCAATGGGAAACTGTAAATGACGTAACAAACACACAACAAACATCTACAGTTTCTTTTATACAACTGAGGCAGAATTACAGCAAAGAAAAGGGGTTTTTAGACAGACACATACATTGATCACAGGCTGCAAAAATCAGAGACAAAACTGAAAAAATGAAGCAAAGAACCTCAGCTGCACAGGGCTAGGCTGATCAGCGCACCTGTTACACAGAGAAACTGGATTGCAACGCAGGTTTCCCTCTCGTGAACTGCGCTGAAATGCAGGAACTCTTCACAGTACCTGCGCTGGGGCAGAAACGAGAATTCTATCCGGGTTCTGGGTCACGGTTTGCAGTTTAATCTATGGTTTTTGGCCAAGTAAAAGCAATCAGTAATGCACAATCAGAGGGTAGATTTAAAGAAGGTCTAAGAGCTATCACAAAGGGCAATCAGATCATTTGTGAATCAACTGTTCAAATCATAAACAGATCCAGTGAATGGATTGAAGCAACATATGTCTACTTTGCATTTGTTAATGGCAAATGCAGTTCGATTTGCTACTTCTAAGTTTATGAAACAAACAACCAGAGAAACACAAACAAACTAACTAGACAATCGTCCCCAGCGGAGTCGCCATTTTGTTAACGGGAAAAGTGTCTATTCAGAACGACCCTATCCCACTAAGGTGTGACAGTGACCTTAGAAACAAACAGAGAAAACTACTTTTGTATTCTTCTTTATGAACTATAAACAAAGAGAAATAGGATGAACCAACCTGTGTCTTGCGCTAGTCCTTTGATCCAATCTCTCTCCTCTTTGACAGCTTCCAGCTACCTGCTCCCTTACTTTCCCAGCTTCACCAAGTACCTGCAAGATCACAGGAGAAGGAAACTATACAAAGACATGGGTTCATACTCATAAAAAGCTTAGGATAAGATTTAAGCTAAACATACAAATGTAACAAACATCAATGATACACAAGCATGTAGGAGAAACTCAAATAGTTTTATTGATATAACAAGAAGATCGAGGAGGAGTTACAACCGATGATTCCTGATGCAGCATCAACCTCCCAGCAGAGAAGCCCCTCTTCACCTCCAACAAAGCATAAATCACCCAATACTCTGATATCTATCTCAAAACCAACAGCAATTCTTTGCAATGTACAATATTCCAGCCTCTGCATCTCTGGGATGAGGGATCCATATATAGATGTATGCAAAGAGGATGAGTCAGCTCATGAATTGATTAGTGGCTTCTCTCTGTCAGTTCTTGCTTCCACTTGGAGACTGAGAGCCTCTTACTCATCCCTGGTCGAATTCAGTGAGGCAAGTGTCATTGGAGAAGATTCTGGAAGCTTCCATTGTCTGTCCACCTCGTGGAATGACTTTGCCACTTGTCATTTCCCGCTCAACGCACCCTGGTAGTGCATTTAGGTGCGTTGCAACGCACCTAGCTAGTGTATTTGGGTGCTTTGCAACGCAGCTAGCTAGTGGAGCAGCTGAAATGATCCTGATTTGACTAGTTCTGAGCAGTTTCTAGTGGAGAACTTCTGGGAGAAGCTGTAATTTGTTGACCTTGTTCCTTTAGGAGTTAAAACAACACTTTTAGGGACTTAGGAGCCCTTGGTTTATGGACATTTCATGCTTAGAGCTGTAAGGCACAAAAATGTCTATAACACCAATGCCCCGCTATCGGGGTTAGTGATGTATGGTGTATCGATGTGTCTTGGAACTTTTGCTTAATTTAGAAGCGTGATAATAGGCCATCACGTTTTCACACATGTATTGTATTTGTTTATAAGACTATTCTTTGGACACTTGTAATGCATGTTGCTTTAACATGCGTGAAAACATTTGAACTATTTCGGTTGTTCTAATACATATGCTTAGGAAAATGTTTTGTATAAGTTGTTAGCACTATCTTGCTTGTGTGGGCTATCCCACCGGACACTCGACATAACCATTCTCAAAAACTTGTTATAATGACCATCGCACTCGAGTGGACTACTCCGCTGGGTGTTTACATGCTATCCATTTACTGTGTGTTTATGACTGCCACATCTGTGTGGACTACTCCAATGGAAGCTACACATGTCCTATTTTGTTGTTTGTCTCTCATAGAGTTGAGACTATTCTATTTCGACTTGAGACTCACTTCCACCCTCTCCCTCTGTAGTGAAAGAACCTTGACACAAGTAACACTAAGCACTTGCCAGGCACACGAACCTTGTTGTTTGAAGACAAAGAAAACCACTCTCATGTGTTGAAAAGAAAGAGCTAAGGCAAACCTTTAAGATAATGGAAACTGGGCCATCGTACCGGATGGGAATCCTACATCAAATGGTGTGAGGTCCAGTTGGGACTTCATATCGGGGAGATCCCCTGAATGTTGGCAGGTCCAACACTGTCAACACCTTCATATATGTAAATTTATGATGTTGTTAATGTTGATAACTTAAGGTTGTATAAGCCTCCTTTGATTGAAGATCAAGGAGAAAATGTCCAAATTTCTTCCATTGAATATTTTTATCCTAAATACCTTGATGAACTACAACAAGACACCATTCTTGACAAAAGAACAAGGTCTTCAAAACGAGGGAATGTGGATTACCTTCATGTGGGGCTCAAAGGAACAAATCCTTCTAAGGCCAAATGGATCGAGATTGGAAAGGTGAGGGAACTGTACCCTCACCTGTTGGACAACTGAAAGTGATATTTTAGGGTCCAAAAGGCTTATAGTGGGGAGGAATGATCAGGTGCTCAAAAAATAGCTCAAAATTCAAGTTTTCAAATTGGTGTGGAACCTAAATGAGCGCGTAGTTCTCATCATCTTGAATCCAGTGCAACTCGTTTTGCAAAAAAAAATACACTGTATGCTCTCAGAATCATGTTCTATTTGTTTTCCTAAATATGTGAATTTAAAAAACAAAATGTAGACAACCCAGTCAGAAGTCCGTACAACTAATGTGGCGCTGACTAGGCATGCCTATGTGGCAGGGTGATTGTGCATGTGATTGTGAAACTTCAGCGAATGGTGTGGTGCCAAGTGGCACGATGTGATTGGTTCAGTTTTGGACGAATTCTATTGGTTGGAAGGTGGCCAATCACAGGCTGACACATGGTCCATCCAGAGGCCGCTGCGTGGCAGCCCAGGGGCCACAAAAAAATTGTTGAAGGTCCGGGCAGCAACGATGGGGGTTGAACCTGCGACCTCCAAGCACAAGTCCATAGATCCTACCAACGCGTCACTAATATTTCTTAACAACTATAGTGTTTGGCGTATAGTTAAAAATGAAAACCGCGTCATTCAGAGGAAAGGGCCAACCCTTGGGCACGCACCACCCACAGGACCACCATTGGAGCGGAGTGGGGGCCTGACCGACGAGGGCGGGCCGTTGGCCTTAGCCCCGGGCACGTGGCCCCCCAAATGTCCATAAATTTTAGATTTTAGGCGTTCAAGGACATTTAAAGTGTCCGAAAAATTCACCCTGAAATCGGTGGAAATGGCACTCAGATAGCGGAAATCCGGGCGAAATTGTAGGATGATGCTGAATTTTGGGGAAATTGTGGTGCGATTAGCAGAAAAACTTGGGGAAGCCATAACGTCTTTAGTTTTTGACCAAATTAGGAGCGGAAAGACACTAGACAAACATTTTTGGGAATTCTGGAGCCATTGGAACAGGTTTCAGAGCTATCTGAGCATTGTAAACTGATGTATTCACACTTTTGAGCATAATAAAGAGGGCCAAGCCATTAGAAGCTGGACCAAGGAGATTAGCTCAGACGGGGTGAACTCCTTCACCATGTGCTATTGTGATACTGTTTTGGTGATGTTCATGTCTGTTATATGTTACTTTTCAATCATTTGTTTATGTTAATTTGTACATGAAATTTACATAAAAAACACTCAAATACTCATGTTTAAACTTGCAATTAACCTCATGAATCCTTAAGCACTTTTAACATATTCTGAAAAGGAATTTAGCACAACAAAAATAATTTTCCCATTCATATCAAGGAAGAAGAAGAAGGAAAGGAAGAAGGAAGAGGATGAAGGAGACTTGTCTTTGGGTTATTTCTTTCTCACTCATGCAAAGAAAGGCTAGGGTTTCTGCAGCTGGTCTTGGGTTTTCTTTTGTAGGTTCGATTTCGAAGAAGGAAGGGAAAGAAGGTCAGTAAATATCACAATAATCCATCCTCAAGCTCCGTAAGAGAGAGAAAGTGAAGCGAAGCTCTGAGGGAGCCTTGGGAGGCCAGAAGAAGCTCACATATGTGGAAACAACTGCTGTGGGAGGGCCAAAAATTTTATACCTGCAGTAGAGGCCAAAATTATGCTGCCGAGGGTCGAACCTGTGCTACTGGAAGAGATTTGACTGGGTTTGTCTTGGAAAAATGAAGCACATGAAACAGAAGGGTTGGACTTGGTCTTGAAGGGTATTGGTCTTGGTTTAGAGGTATTGGAATTTGAAAATTGAAGAATCTATAAGAATAGAAGAGATTTACGGTGTTCCTCTTAAGTGGAGAGGTTTTGGCCTTGACATGCAACCTATATTTTGTGTTATTTTTCTTCTTATTTTGGTAGCTGTTTGATGATATACAAACATAATATTAAGTAAAGAAGCTAAATAAGTAAGAAAAGGTAAAAATACATCACAAGCAGTTATAAAAAAAATATAAATCACCTTAATCATTGTCCTATAGATTTCTCAACAATTATAATATTATTGACACAATTAAAAATATCATGTGAATGTCTGTATGTGTGTGTCATTCCTAGTAATAAAGAACAAGAAAAAAACTCAGTAAGTTGAATGGGGTGTAGGTGCCTATAGGGGCCATGACACCACTGGTGGGGAATACTGAAGGGGTTAATATTCCAAAGACCCCAACCCACCTTGCTAGATTAATTTTGTGATCATCTATTTTTATCTTGAAATATCCAAAGTCAAATCCTTGAATGAGTGTAAGTGCCAATTTGATGGAAGTGATACCATTTACTCCATTTAAGACGTTTATGAGATAACCTCCTTGACAACTAAATCAGGAAATGAGTTGAGTACATTCATGGGGGAATGTGGATGAACAAATTTGCACGGGAGAAGGAGAATCATGATTTTGTGGGGTGCACACTTGATGGGATAAAAATACCAGAGTTGTCATGTTTAGAAGGAGGGAAATGGTGAGAAATTCAACCAAGGAAGATACATATTCAATAATGCTCATTTTCTTACCTTAATTTGAGTGTGAAAACTCTCAAAAAATTTCTAAGTGTGGGTTATGATTGGAGCCTTGCTGGGCACACTTAACAAGAGCAAGCTTAAAGAGGAGACACTTAAGGGGTTTCATAGTATGGAATTGATATTTCTATTTTGTTGTGTAGAGACAACAAAGTTGCCATCCAATGGTCATGGGAGCCTTGTGAAATTAGTGGTGAGGATTTCTTATGAGAATATACTAGTAAGAGGTTATAGATTTCCCATGAATTTTCGAGTGTTTCCAAATTTCACTGTTGTGATATCATGGCCTAGCTAAGGGGTAGATAGTTGTATAAAAATAATGCACAATTATGCATATTGTTGGGTGGATAATCACTTACCCTTAGTCAGATGATTGGATAACCATTACAAAGAGATATGTCTTTTAAATTTTGAATTATCAATTGTATAATCCATGTATAGTAAATGAAAAAAAATTCAAGAATGAACTTGAAATGAAGAATTCATTTGTGAAAAATTGTTAGAAAGATTTAAAAGGGTAAGTTTTGTTTTATTACATTTCAGAATTAAATTTAGTTTTATAACTCTGCATCCCATAGGAATCATGAGCTCAAGTTGTTATTATATTTATCATTTGAATGTCATGGCATCAATTGATGTTATAATTTGAAATATGAATGATTTGAGATTAATTTTCGTGACACCGAATCTGAATGGAATATGTTTGGATGTTGCATAGCTAAAAATCATAATGGTCTTAGTCTAGTCTTATTGAATGAGACAATTAATTCTCTCTTAGAGACCCAAAGTTTGGAATAAATTCTTGAAATGAGTGGTTGTTAAATGGTTGAGTGACATTGGATTTGAGTAGGACTAGGAGGATCCTTTATTCTAAGGCATATACCTCGCCCTTAAGTATTTCTTTTGATCAAATAAAAAGGGGTAGGTAGACCTTGGACTTTAATAATCCTAGGAACAAGGAAGTACTCCCTTTGAACTAACCAAAAGAAATTTGGAAAAAAAGAAATTCCTTTTAAAAGAAACGGACTCATACATCTTGGTTTAATTTAAGACCCTATAATAAAGGTAATTAATTAAGGTAAGTAATATCTTGAGTCTTTTAATACCCTCATCCTTTAAGACTTACTTATGAAGGAGGTGTTAGTGTAGGCCCCAATTAGAACCTAAGAAGTTCGGTTCGATGAGACTTCATTTCCACAACCATTGCCAATTAAGCTACCCCAAATGGACTATCACATAGAGTTTTTACTCCTAAAGAATGGGTTAAAATGTTTTAGTAGAAAATAATTTAATTATTTCTAAGTATGAAGGCCTTTTGGGGCAATATTTTTGTATGACACGAAGTTTATTTTCATGCGATATAGTGTGTATCACATGAAAATTGTTTTTCATGTGATACAACCAATGTTGCATATAAATGTCTTATGTGCATGACACAAAAGGTTTCAATGGAGATGAAAGTAAAAAGGGTTGGAGGAACATCATGTCACAAGAAAGATATTTTCCCATGTTTGATTATTTCACAATAGGTTTTTAGGGTGTGATATACCACAAGGTGGAGAATTGATAAGGCTCAATACAAAAAATACACTCGAGAAATGGGGAGTTCTCTTTATCACATTAAAGGAAACTTCTATGCAATGTAACATGTGATGCCATAATTTTGTGGTGCGATAAGGTAAATGAAGATAAGTTTTGTGGTGATGCGATAAAGGTGGAGATCCTCCTTTCCACAAGGGAGGAAAGTTTCATGTGACATGATGAGTGGAGAAAGTCTTCCTTTATCACGAGAGAGAAGATTTTCACAGGTGTGATACATTACACCATATGTGTGTGTGTGGACTATGAAATATCCTAGAAGGAAAGAATTTTGGAGGTGTAAAAACTTGTTTCACAAGAAGAAAAATTTGGTGCAATATTCCAAGAGAGAGAAAATTCTTCAAGAAACATGAAAAGGGTGGTGTGTCACCATACACTATCAAGTGGGTTTAAGTGCCACATAATCATGATGATGTCATTAAGTGAAGAAGGTAAATATCTTTTAAAATGAAATAGTTATCCATGGCCAAGCTTTAGGAAGATATTCCATTGAGAATCCTTCTTCTGTTGTTTTATTTTCCAAACGTTGGAGTCTAGTTCCAAACTAGCTTTTGAGATATAGTCCACCTCTTAGATCTTTTGCCTATAAACATGGTCATATGAAATGTGAGAAAATGATAAAAAGAGATATTGTATATGATGTAAACAAGGTTGTATCATATAGTTATGAATATTTGAGAGATCCTTCATCCAACTTATAGCCAAGAGGGAGTCCCAATAAATATGGAGATGATAAATTGTTTGATCCAATGCAATAAGAAGAAATAATTTTAGAACCATAAATTCTACACAATTATTTTTGAATGACCTAAGGCTTCTTGAAAAACAAATATGATGTGACTTGAGAGGTATATGACTCCCCTTGCTCCACCCTTGGGTGGATTTGTTTGGGCAACCCCATCAAAGAAATCCCATGGGTGGTCTATTTGATTGGAATCTCTACATTTAAAGGCTTACACCAATTGTCACTTCCAGATCTAAGATATTCCATAATGGAAAAACCATTTATAGAAATTTTAATAGAGGAGGGAGTAGAGTTCTGAAATATTGCATGATTGTTGTCCAACTGGATTCCCCTAGTCACCATAAGAGGAAGAGCCTTATGGTGGATTTTGTGAGGTGCTAAAAGCAAAGTTTTTAAATTTTATTCAGCCAAAGGCCCATCCAAAGTATATTATTGATCCTCTAATCTTTTAGTTTCAACTTAGATTTTTATGTAAATGTTCAAAGAAAAATATGGTTTATAGTTTTAATATATGTATCACAAAGGAAGCATTTAATAGGCCCATGAAAGGATTTTTTTTGTAACTCGTTCCAAGTAGAGGATTTTTACTTGAGAATCATATACCTAAACAATTTTGCTTTTATGGGACATTTCAACTTCCAAACTTTCCCCCTTACCAAGGATCAATACGATTCAATATGTCTTGCAACAAGTGTGAGTAATCAGATTTTAGTGAGTATTTCCTAGAGGAGTGACAAGCTCAAATAAGCTAGTATGGGGAGTTTGGGAGGGAAAAAAACGGTTTTTGAAATAATGGAATATAATTATCCTAGATCCATATAAATTCATCAAGTAGTTGTAGGTCATGAGCAGGTAGCCATTGCCATGTATCCCATAGGAGATCTCTTCAAGAGATATGAATTAGGTAACAAAAACCTTCATGATTTAGGCTTGTAAATAGAAGATTTGATTTGACAGTACATGATTTTGTTTATTTCTAATCTAGGGATATTTTCCAATCAAAACCTTAGAACCATCCCCATTTTTCCAGTAGAGTCCCTGACCATTAAGAGGGAAGTCTTGGATGATATCCTTTCATTTAATCAATCCATTTCAGGAATTATTTATAGGGGATCAGGTACAATCTGAAATATATAAGGGTGTTATGTACTTTTGATACATATTTTTTTCCCAAAGACCATTTCCATGTATAAGATGCCAGACACCAAGGATAATTTTAGGGGCGAATGTTCGCTCTTTGGCGAAATTAAGGGGTTTTAAATTTTTAGTGGGCAAATATTTTGTATCATAGTACATTTTTACAAATCACCTCAAATAGCCCACCTTATTTTAAGGGAGACGGTAAAAAAGGTAAATTTAGCCCTTGAAATTAGGACTTACAACCTTCCATTCGCCCATTTTCAAGAATAGGTTTTATTTAAGTGAATCCATTCGCCCATTTTCAAGAATAGGTTATATTTAAGTGAATCCTATGGGCCAAATACCATATTTATAAAAGAGGTATGGTAAATTAATAAAAATATAAATAAATGAGAGGTATGGTAAATAAATAAAACATTTTTTATATTTACTCCATAAGTCACCTTATATACATGTAAGGGTGTAAACAAATAAAAATATAAGTAAAGTGGAGGTATGGTAAATAAATAAAACGTTTTTTATATTTACTCCATAAGTCACCTTATATACATGTAAGGGTGTAAACAAATAAAAATATAAGTAAAGTGGAGGTATGGTAAATAAATAAAACGTCTTTTTATACTTACTCAAAATGTATGGTAAATAAATAAAAATATAAATAAACTAGACGTATGGTAAATAAATAAAACCTCTTTTTATATTTAGTCAATAACCCTCGTTCTATTTATGAAGGCTCAAGAGAGAGGTTTTATTTAAGTGAATCCTATGGGCCAAATACCATATTTGTAAAAGAGGTATGGTAAATTAATAAAAATATAAATAAACGAGAGGTATGGTAAACAAATAAAACATTTTTTTATATTTACTCCATAAGTCACCTTATATTTACGAACACTCAAAAAATGGGTTATATTTAGGTGAAACCTATGGCCAAAATACTATGGGACAAATACCATGGACTAGATTGTTATTAATACCATGCAAAAAACCATTATTAACCCTAATATTAGAATTAATAAAAACAAAAATGGCACATAGTATTGACCCATGGTATTCACCAAAATGGCACATGGTATTGACCCATGGTATTCACCAAAATGGCACATGGTATTGACCCATGGTATTCACCTGGAATGTAGCCTATTTAAATGGGGGAATTAAACCAGCATGTAGCCTATGCTAAGATTCACTAGGACTTTACAAAGTTTTATTATTTAGTGAAAGACTCGCCAAGATCTTACAAGATTTTATAATAGAGTAAAATATTCGCCATGCCTGGTGAGAGATTCGCCAAAAAATTATATATACATATTATATTATTGATAAAATCGCCTTCCATTTTTCCTATATACCATGGAGATTCGCCCATTTATTATATTTATAAATTTAGGGGGGGTTCTTAAAATTTTCCCTGCCAGACACATTTTGTTGCAAGAGATTTTGAGAAGAGTTGGATATTTAGTTAGAGAAAGATTTCGGCGAAAATCACATGGAATCTCATTTGTCGACGTGTTTCGAACCAACTAGTGTGGTTCATCGTCAGGACAAGATGAAGAAACAGATCTAGCTCCTCATGCTAAATAGTCTGAGCAGAGCCTCCAATAGCTAGCATATCTAACGGCTAGTTTGACTTAAGGATAAGGGTCAAAATTATTATAATATTTTAATTCGTAAAAATAAATAAATTAAGGTAAATGGTACGAGACCTAATAATTAAAAACTATAAGTTAATTAATAATTAGTTACAAAAAAGGACTAAAAATATAAATAATTATAATTTGAAAGTATTAAGAATAAAAGTTAATAATTAAAAATTATAATTTAATTAATAATTAAAAGGAAAATTAGTTAATTAAATGACCTAATGGATGAATAAAAATTATATGAGACCTAATAAATAAAATTTTAATAAGTTATAAGTTAATTAAAATAGAATAAGGTAATTAATAATTTAAAAGGAAAATAAGTAAATTAAAGGATATATAAATTAATTTTATATAAAAGTATTATTAAAAAAGTATGTAATTAAGGTAAATGGTACGAGGCCTAATAAATCAAAACTATAAGTTAAATAATAAAAATGACCTTGAAAGGCCTAAAAAGAATAAATAATATAATTTAAAAGTAATTAAGAATAAAATGTACTAAAGAAAATCAAAGTTAATAATTAAAAATTATAATTTAATTAATAATTAAAAGGAAAATTAGTTAATCAAATGACCTAATGGATGAATAAAAAATTATAATCGGCATGAGACCTAATAAATAAAATTTTTATAAGTTAATTAATAATTTAATAAGGAAATTAGTTAAAGGAAGAAAATATAATCTCATCTAAAAGTATTATTAAAATTGTAAGTTAATTAAAAATTATAAGTTAGTTAATAATTTAAAAGGAAAATTAGTAAAATTAAATGCTATTGTAATAAAGGATGGAGTAATATATAAATTAATTTTATACAAAGTATTATTAAAATGAATGTTAAATAATAAAATGTAATTAGAAAAGGATCAAAAGACCTTATAATAAAGGAAAAGTTAAATGTATAGAGTAATGTATAAATTGATTTTATTTAAAAATATTAGAAAAACAAAGGATTATAAGCCGTAAGGAATTAGAAAGGAAAATTAGTTATATGGAGGCCCTTAAATAAATTAATCAATAAAAATAATAGGAATTAAAAAAATAAAAATAATAATAATAATAAATAGATAAATAAGTGAAAAATAAAGATAAAAGACACCAAAAACCAAAGAGGACGAAAAAACGACTAGGAAGAGAGGGCTGGGACCCAACACCTACTGACTTTCCAACCATCATCTCTATTGAGATTGCTTGGTCTCTTTTCGATCTCAAGCGCTTCCCTGAATTTTCGATGATGGAAATGCGAAACCTTAGCAATAACACTGGCTTCTTCAATACAAACATGATGATTGGTTTTCTCAGCATGTTCAGCCAAAGCGGAAGACTTAGATCTCCTACGCTTCAGATCTGCTACGTGCTCGCTAATCCTCTGATTAATGGAACGACCAGTCTCCCCAATATAGGGGGTCCCACAGGAACAAGGGATCATATAAACACCCTTCATATCTTTAGGGTCGATGGGATCCTTCGCCGATCTGAGGGACGAATGAATGGTGTTCAGGGGCCTGAAGGACACAGGGATACTATGTCTCCTGAGAATCCTACCAATTCTATCAGTGGTCCCTTGAACATAAGGAAGATGGACACCAGGAACACGTTCTTTTGGTTCTCTTTTCACCAGAAAATTCTTGGAAGCTTTAAGGAAAGCCCTATGACCCATGTATCTACTGTAACCATTCTCCACAAAGACATCCAACAGATGGGATTTTTCCTTCTCAAAACTCTTCTTGTCCGAGATCCTCAGGGCCCGAGTAGCAAGGGTACTAAGAACACCCATCTTTTGAGCCGGGAAGTGGTGGGAACTGGCATGAAGATACTGCTCCGTATGAGTTTTCTTTCGAAACACTTGATGGGCGAGGGAACCATCATCATTCCTAGAAATAAGAATATCAAGGAAAGGAAGGCATCCCTCAACTTCCTGCTCCTTAGTGAACTTAATCGCTGAGGACTGCCTGTTAAGATGATCAAAGAAGAGATCAAGCTCATCCTGGCCATGAGACCAGATGACATTGGTGTCATCCACATACCTCTTCCATAGTTTAGGGAGGAGCCGGGAAGAGTTCAGAGCCTTGGACTCAAAATCTTCCATAAACAGATTAGCAACAACAGGGGAAAGGGGGGATCCCATTGCAACCCCACATGTTTGCTCGAAGAACTCCCCTTCAAAATTGAAGAAGGTGGAAGTAAGACAGATCTCAACCAACCTAGCCGTGTCAGGATCTGTTAGGCGGTTGATCACATCCATGGCCTCATTAATAGGGATGCAAGTGAACAGGGAGACAACATCAAAATTGACAAGAATGTCCCCAGGATCAAGCTTAATGTCCTTGAGCTCCTCAATAAAGGAAGCAGAGTCTTTTACGAAGGACTCCGTTCGACCAACAAGGGGCTTAAGCTTTAAAGCCAGGAACTTCGCAAGAAGATAGGTAGGACCCCCAATGGTGTTGACGATGGGCCTTAAGGGGGCTCCTTCCTTGTGAATCTTTGGGAGGCCATAGATTCTAGGAGTAATAGGGTTGCTTTCAATGAGCTTATGGTGCAAGGAACTCAACGAGCCAATGGATTTAATGGCCAAAGCCACATTTCTAGCAACCTTCTTCAAGGGATTTTTGGAAAGCTTTTTGTAGCTACCACTATTATGAAGATGATCCAACATCTTGCTACGGTAATCAACCATGTTAAGAATCACGGCAGCACCACCCTTGTCTGCTTTAAGAACAATGATATCCTTGTTCTGGTTTAAGGATCTGAGAGCTAAAGATTCTTCTCTGCTGAGGTTACTCTTAGGCGGCTTAGCCTTTCTCAAGGCCACTGCACAATCCTGCCTGATAGTATCCTTGATCCTATCAGGTAAACCTCGGATCCCAAACTCAATATCACAGATAATATCCTCCACAGGGATTTTTCTAGGGGTTAAGGCAAAATTTAAGCCTTTGCCCAAAACTTTAAAAACAGCAGGGGGAAAAACGAAACTAGAGAGATTAATAACCTTGTTACTAGAAGGAGAAGAAGGGGTAATACCAACAAACCGATTTTTCTTTTTATATTTCAAGTTAGAGAATCTTTCATTAATACTATCATTATTGTTATTATTAATATTAAAATTAATATTATTATTATTCTTAATGTAATAACTATTATTATGATTATCATAATTACTAATGTCACAATTATTACTAAAATTATTGTGATGTCTTGTATTACTACCATAATTCTTAATTAGGTTATTAATATTGAAACTCTTATTATGACTATCGAAACTCATAATGTCATTGTGATGCTTTGTATTAATTAGGTTATTAGCAACATAAGAATCAACATTAGGGCGATCACAACAATTTAAACTTGAGCACTTACCGCTAATGAAAAACCGGTTCATCGAGCCAGCGTTATTTACGGGTCCAGCGTTAGCTCCACCATCGAACGAGGGGTGGGGAGCGGTGATTGAACCCCCGCTGGCCTCCCCAACTCTGCCAACAGAACTGTTATTAGAGAACCTGGCTGAGCTATCAGGGGACGACGAGCTAATGAAAATCGACTTCGGAAACAACGGCTCCACGCTATCCACACCCGACTGGTCTGCCAGATCATCAACCGGTCCCTCAAGCAGCGCAGATGAATCAGAGCTCGTGGTGGGAGGACGAGGATCTACAGAAGCCGAATGGGAACCTTCGGAACCCGGGGAGGCGGAGAAAACATCAGTCAAACCCAAAGCAGGAACCGAAACACAGAGATCCTGAATAACACCACCGTTGCTGTCCACAGAAATGCGATCAGGATTTCCGGCACCCGGATGGGAGCATTCTCCCACCACGTAGTTTTCAGGACCCACGTTCCGCTGAGAGCCATACACCAAATTATCCTCTGCGCAGAGATGACCCCGCCTGCATCCATCTGGTAAATCCGAACACACTGCAGTTGAATGCAGGCTCGAAGAGAGCGAGTCGGATTCATCAAGGCATTCTGAGGTGTCGAGAGATGGGAAACCAGAGACCCCCCCGAATTGCCAGATAACCAGTCATTCAACGCAGAGATTTTCCCAGAGGAGATGCGGCTATGGGAAGCAGCTCCAACTGCTCTATTCATAAACTCTGAGTCCCCAACTAGCCTAAGAAACTTGGAGGCTTGTTTCTGCTTACGAATCTCCTCTACCCTAAGAGACTTTAAAGCAGAACAAGCATCACAGAAGCCTCCATGTGATTCCTCTGTGATGCCGAAAATCACATGGAGGCCTCTGTGATGCTTGTTCTGCTTTAAAGTCTCTTAGGGTAGAGGAGATTCGTAAGCAGAAACAAGCCTCCAAGTTTCTTAGGCTAGCTGGGGACTCAGAGTTTATGAATAGAGCAGTTGGAGCTGCTTCCCATAGCCGCATCTCCTCTGGGAAAATCTCTGCGTTGAATGACTGGTTATCTGGCAATTCGGGGGGGGGGGGGTCTTTGGTTTCCCATCTCTCGACACCTTAGAATGCCTTGATGAATCCGACTCGCTCTCTTCGAGCCTGCATTCAACTGCAATGTGTTCGGATCTACTAGATGGATGCAAGTGGGGTCATCTCTGCGCAGAGGATAAAGTGGTGTATGGCTCTTAGCGGAACGTGGGTCCTGAAAACTGCGTTGTGGGAGAATGCTCCCATCCGGGTGCCAGAAATCCTGATCGCATTTCTGTGGACAGCAACGGTGGTGTTTTTCAGGATCTCTGCGTTTCGGTTCCTGCTTTGGGTTTGACTGATGTTTTCTCCGCCTCCCCGGGTTCCGAAGGTTCCCATTCGGCTTCTGTAGATCCTCGTCCTCCCACCAGGAGCTCTGATTCATCTGCGCTGCTTGAGGGACCGGTTGATGATCTGGCAGACCAGTCGGGTGTGGATAGCGTGGAGCCGTTGTTTCCGAAGTCGCTTTGCGTTAGCTCGTCGTCCTCTGATAGCTCAGCCGGGTTCTCTAATAACAGTTCTGTTGGCAGAGTTGGGGAGGCCAGCGGGGGTTCAATCACCGCTCCCCACCCCTCGTTCGATGGTGGAGTTAACGCTGGACCCGTAAATAACGCTGGCTCGATGGACCGGTTTTTCATTAGCGGTAAGTGCTCAGGTTTAAATTGTTGTGATCGCCCTAATGTTGATTCTTATGTTGCTAATAACCTAATTAATACAAAGCATCACAATGACATTATGAGTTTCGATAGTCATAATAATAGTTTCAATATTAATAATAACCTAATTAAGAATTATGGTAGTAATACAAAACATCACAATAATTTTAATAATAATTGTGACATTAGTAATTATGATAATCATAATAATAGTTATTACATTAAGAATAATAATAATATTAATTTTAATATTAATAATAACAATAATGATAGCATTAATGAAAGATTCTCTAACTTGAAATATAAAAAGAAAAATCGATTCGTTGGTATTACCCCTTCTTCTCCTTCTAGTAACAAGGTTATTAATCTCTCTAGTTTCGGTTTTCCCCCTACTGTTTTTAAAGTTTTGGGAAAAGGCTTAAATTTTGCCTTAACCCCTAGAAAAATCCACGTGGAGGATATTATCTGTGATATTGAGTTTGGGATCCGAGGTTTACCTGGTAGGATCAAGGATACTATCAGGCAGGATTGTGCAGTGGCCTTGAGAAAGGCTAAGCCGCCTAAGAGTAACCTCAGCAGAGAAGAATCTTTAGCTCTCAGATCCTTAAACCAGAACAAGGATATCATTGTTCTTAAAGCAGACAAGGGTGGTGCTGCCGTGATTCTTAACATGGTTGATTACCGTAGCAAGATGTTGGATCGTCTTCATAATAGTGGTAGCTACAAAAAGCTTTCCAAAAATCCCTTGAAGAAGGTTGCTAGAAATGTGGCTTTGGCCATTAAATCCATTGGCTCGTTGAGTTCCTTGCACCATAAGCTCATTGAAAGCAACCCTATTACTCCTAGAATCTATGGCCTCCCAAAGATTCACAAGGAAGGAGCCCCCTTAAGACCCATCGTCAACACCATTGGGGGTCCTACCTATCTTCTTGCGAAGTTCCTGGCTTTAAAGCTTAAGCCCCTTGTTGGTCGAACGGAGTCCTTCGTAAAAGACTCTGCTTCCTTTATCGAGGAGCTCAAGGACATTAAGCTTGATCCTGGGGACATTCTTGTCAGTTTTGATGTTGTCTCCCTGTTCACTTGCATCCCTATTAATGAGGCCATGGATGTGATCAACCGCCTAACAGATCCTGACACGGCTAGGTTGGTTGAGATCTGTCTTACTTCCACCTTCTTCAGTTTTGAAGGGGAGTTCTTCGAGCAAACATGTGGGGTTGCAATGGGATCCCCCCTTTCCCCTGTTGTTGCTAATTTGTTTATGGAATATTTTGAGTCCAAGGCTCTGAACTCTTCCCGGCTCCTCCCTAAACTATGGAAGAGGTATGTGGATGACACCAATGTCATCTGGTCTCATGGCTAGGATGAGCTTGATCTCTTCTTTGATCATCTTAACAGGCAGTCCTCAGCCATTAAGTTCACTAAGGAGCAGGAAGTTGAGGGATGCCTTCCTTTCCTTGATATTCTTATTTCTAGGAATGATGATGGTTCCCTTGCCCATCAAGTGTTTCGAAAGAAAACTCCTACGGAGCAGTATCTTCATGCCAGTTCCCACCACTTCCCGGCTCAAAAGATGGGTGTTCTTAGTACCCTTGCTACTCGGGCCCTGAGGATCTCGAACAAGAAGAGCTTTGAGAAGGAAAAATCCCATCTGCTGGATGTCTTTGTGGAGAATGGTTACAGTAGATACATGGGTCATAGGGCTTTCCTTAAAGCTTCCAAGAATTTTCTGGCGAAAAGAGAACCAAAAGAACGTGTTCTTGGTGTCCATCTTCCTTATGTTCAAGGGACCACTGATAGATTGGTAGGATTCTCAGGAGACATAGTATCCCTGTGTCCTTCAGGCCCCTAAACACCATTCATTCGTCCCTCAGATCGGCGAAGGATCCCATCGACCCTAAAGATATGAAGGGTGTTTATATGATCCCTTGTTCCTGTGGGACCCCCTATATTGGGGAGACTGGTCGTTCCATTAATCAGAGGATTAGCGAGCACGCAACAGATCTGAAGCATAGGAGATCTAAGTCTTCCGCTTTGGCTGAATATGCTGAGAAAACCAATCATCATGTTTGTATTGAAGAAGCCAGTGTTATTGCTAAGGTTTCGCATTTCCATCATCGAAAATTCAGGGAAGCGCTTGAGATCGAAAAGAGACCAAGCAATCTCAATAGAGATGATGGTTGGAAAGTCAGTAGGTGTTGGGTCCTAGCCCTCTCTTCCTAGTCATTTTTTCGTCCTCTTTGGTTTTTGGTGTCTTTTATCTTTATTTTTCACTTATTTATCTATTATTATTATTATTATTTTTAATTCCTATTATTTTTATTAATTAATTTATTTAAGGGCCTCCATATAACTAATTTTCCTTTCTAATTCCTTACGGCTTATAATCCTTTGTTTTTCTAATATTTTTAAATAAAATCAATTTATACATTACTCTATACATTTAACTTTTCCTTTATTATAAGGTCTTTTGATCCTTTTCTAATTACATTTTATTATTTAACATTCATTTTAATAATACTTTGTATAAAATTAATTTATATATTACTCCATCCTTTATTACAATAGCATTTAATTTTACTAATTTTCCTTTTAAATTATTAACTAACTTATAATTTTTAATTAACTTACAATTTTAATAATACTTTTAGATGAGATTATATTTTCTTCCTTTAACCAATTTCCTTGTTAAATGATTAATTAACTTATAAAATTTTTATTTATTAGGGCTCATGCCGATTATAATTTTTTATTCATCCATTAGGTCATTTGATTAACTAATTTTCCTTTTAATTATTAATTAAATTATAATTTTTAATTATTAACTTTGATTTTCTTTAGTACCTTTTATTCTTAATTACTTTTAAATTATATTATTTATTCTTTTTAGGCCTTTCAAGGTCATTTTTATTATTTAACTTATAGTTTTGATTTATTAGGTCTCATACCATTTACCTTAATTACATACTTTTTTAATAATACTTTTATATAAAATTAATTTATATATCCTTTAATTTACTTATTTTCCTTTTAAATTATTAATTACCTTCTTCTATTTTAATTAACTTATAAAAAATTTATTTATTAGGTCTCATATAATTTTTATTCATCCATTAGGTCATTTAATTAACTAATTTTCCTTTTAATTATTAATTAAATTATAATTTTTAATTATTAACTTTTATTCTTAATACTTTTAAATTATAATTATTTATATTTTTAGGCCTTTTTTGTAACTAATTATTAATTAACTTATAGTTTTTAATTATTAGGTCTCGTACCATTTACCTTAATTTATTTATTTTTACGAATTAAAATATTATAATAATTTTGACCCTTGTCCTTAAGTCAAACTAGCCGTTAGATATGCTAGCTGTTGGAGGCTCTTCTCAGACTATTTAGCATGAGGAGCTAGATCTGTTTCTTCATCTTGTCCTAACGATGAACCACCCTAGTTGGTTCGAAACGCGTCTACAAATGAGATTCCATGTGATTTTTGCTGAAATCTTTCTCTAACTTGATATGGATCACAGAAGCCTAAACTCGATTATGAGTTGGATATTTTTTAAGCACCACCATCCCTATGCTTTTGGAATAACCATGGATCTCCATAAAATAATATCAAAGGGTTTTTTTGTCTTGTTTCCCTACCCACATAAATCAAAGTGATAATTGCTTTATTTTTTTTACAATTCCATTATGAATCCATGCAATAGAAGTCCAATAAACTAGGATCACTTCAACAAATGATTTCACCAGAACAATCCTTCTAATGCGAGATGGCCATATATTGCAACACCCCAATATGCATTTTTCAATTTTAGCAATAAGACATAACCAATTTTATTTTATGTGTGATTTCACTTTTAGGACTTTTAGGATAAAACCTACGTATTAGATCTCATCCTAACTCTACAATTCAAGAGAATAATATGTTTTCTATATAAAAAATCTCCTCTACAGAAGGCCCCAAGTAATATACCAAGGACTTCTCGCTATATATTTTCATACTAGTGGCAAGGGAGAACTTCTCACTATTTATTTTCATATTAGTGGCAAGGGAGAAAGTTTCTGACATGCCTTGTAAATTTTCTAGATGCCTTAAGTTTCCATTAGATCAAATTGAAATATCGACAATTAAGAGCAAGTGTGAATTTGAACAAATATGACTATGTCTTTAAATGGTTTTATATGATTAACACCATTTAATAGTTTGCTTACCTACAAACACTAAGAGGAAGAGAAGGGGATAAAGTGAACAACCTTTTATAAGGCCTCTCTTTGTGATAAAAAATGGGGAAGCTACACCATTGATTAAAATTGCAAAAGAAGTGGATGTTATTGGATGAAAACCTGAGAGAGAGGAGGACGAACAACAAGGTCGAACAACGGGGGTTGTAGATAGTTGCAGTTAGTGAACCTTATGGAGTGCCACAGAGGAGGGAGTGGAGCTCCCTCCTATAAGGAGGCTGTAGCCAGTAGAGGCAAGAAACCTCTAGAAAATGTTAGAGGAACTGGGGAGGAAGGGAAAAGAAACATGGAAGAGGAGACATGAGAAGCCATAAATAAGGAAAAGAATGGCACAAAAGACAAGGAGGCAGAAGACAAAAAACAGGGAACTAAAGACAAAAAATAAAAGGGACCCTATAGACCCAAAGCAGAGATAACTCCCAGGGTCATTTTAAATGATCCGGCTCTGCAGGCGCATAGGGGTCACATACAGATGCATGCCATCATTTGTAAGTTCATGGGAGTATGGCCCACTGAAAAAGCTTTACAGTCGTGGATTAAATACCACTGGAAACCTAAAGGGAGCATAGAACTACATCTTGGGTCCAAGGGATTCTTTATGGTGGTGTTCACGAATATTGAAGACAAGGATAGAGTATTTGAAGGAGGGCCTTACTTCTATGCTGCAGCGGGACTCTACATGAGGCCATGGATGATGAATTTTGTTCCAGAAAGGGAAACTTTCACTTCAATACCGGTCTGGGTAAGGCTCTATTCTCTACCTCTTGATTACTAGCAAAATGAATTGTTAGCCGCCATAGGCAATAAATTAGGTCGCTATGTTAAAGCCTCTGAAGCCACTAGAAGGGGAAAATATACTTCCTTTTCTAGAATATGTGTGGAAATGGATCTATCAGGAGCTTTACCGGATGAGGTGATCTTGGAAGTTTTTGATGAAGAATGGGTGCAAACAGTAGACTATGAGCACATTCCGTTCAGATGTCAAATATTTCATGAACATGGACACCTTTTCAGAGACTATCCACTCAGTAAAGAAGTAAATAAGAGCAAAAATAGTACAATGAAGGAAACAGACAGCTTCTAGAAAGTGGTCAATCAAGGTAAAGGAGGTAAAAGAGGACTGAAACAACATCAAGATGAAGGAAAATAGTTCAGTCAGAACAAATTCCAAGTGCTTGAGGAAGAGGAAGAGATTACAAAAGGAGATCAAGCAATGGAAGGAAGTACTGTGGAAAAGGAGAAGGAAGAAAACCGGGAACAAACACAAAATATTGATTATCAGAAAGAAGCTATAATGAGTGATGCAGAACTGGAGATGGATCAGGAAATGATCCAGAATGAGATGGACCTGGAGGACCATGAAATACAGGAAATTATTGACAAAGAAAACCTAAATCTAGAAGGGTTCTTGATTTAGGGAACCACGAGAGGAGTGGATTCGTTACCTCAAGCAGAGCTCAACATAATACAACAGTTGTTTTTATGGAAAACGCAGGCTAGGGCACTAGAAAGAGGAAAAACCATCGTTAAGCAGGATAACAAAGGTGTGAAAACGATGAAAACTACTCTGGGACTAGCCACTAGAAACCTAGGCAAGAAAAGAGGTAGAAAAAAGCAGAATGAACTCTTGATGGAGTGTGGAAAGTTGATGATTGATTCAGGTAAGATGAAAGATCTATCCAACTACTTCTTTACGAATATTTAATAATGACGTTTACATCTTGGAATATTAGAGGTCTAGGGAGTAAGAGAAAGTAGAGAATGCTTAGTAATAGAATGAAACAAGAAACATCGGATACAATTTTCATCCAAGAAACGAAATGTTCCATTCAAAAATTAAGACAAATTCATAGCAAATGGCTCAACAAATTTGAGTTTTTTGAAGTTAAAGTAGAGAATACAGCAGGGAGTATACTCACTCAATGGAACCCCCAAAAAATAGGCATTTTGGATGTGGAGGCTTCCAGGAATTATTTATCGGTTTTTATTCAACCGGTAGGAGAAAGGGACACCTTTCTGGTCACAAACGTTTATGGTCCTCAGAGAATAGATGATAAACTCAGGTTTCTTGATTCCCTGGTGGATCTTAGGGATAGATATGCAGATATACCTTGGATCATGGGAGGGGACTTCAACATGATCAAATCTCTCTCAAAGAAAAAAGGAGGAACAAGAGCTCTAAGTAAAGACTCTTTAGCATTCCAAACCTTTTCAGACAATATGAATCTTGTTGAAAATAATTGGAATTCTGGCCTCTTTACTTGGAATAACAAAAGAGGTGGAGATTCCCATGTTGCCTCTAAGTTAGACAAATTCCTCATCTTTGAGAATCTTACGCTGACAAATAACGGGGTAACAACGCGAGTTTTTTCCCTTTGGAGGCTCAGAACACTGGCTGATTCAATTGGAGATTAAGGGTATTGGTACTCCCAGGAACAAACCTTTCAGATTTGAAAATATCTGGCTGTCACACCCAGACTTCATCAGCAACATTGAAAAATGGCGGTCAGAAGATTTGCAGATTCAGGGGACAAAAATGCACCTTCTTCATAAAACACTAAAGCACATCAAGTTCCGGCTTAAAGAATGGAACAAGAAGGATTTTGGCAATATTTTTGAGGAGAAAAAAGTTGTTGAAAACAAAATGCAGGTTCTCAACCAAGCTCTAATCACAGAAGGCTTTGATAAAGCCATAAGTGATCAAGTGGATAAACATCATCAAGAATGGGAGAATCTATGTAAACAAGAGGAAATATTTTGGAGACAAAATTCTAGAGTTCAATGGCTCAAAGAAGGAGAGCGTAACACTAAGTTTTTTCACAGAACCACCATGGCCAATAGAACTCACAACAGAATCTCTTCGATCAAGAATGAGGAGGGGGAGCTTCATATCTCCCATGAAGCTATAGAAGTTGTGTTAGTCCATCACTTCCAAGGTATAACTCGGGAGAACAATTCGGATAGAGAGCAATTCATCAGGGAGGTAACTAGTAATATACCGAAACTGGTGTCCAGAGAGGATAATTTCAACCTTAATAGACCAGTAACAGAAGAGGAGCTTAGTGAAGTCCTCAAAGAAATGCAGAATGGCAAAGCACCAGGCCCAGATGGTTTTAATGTGAACTTTTTCAAAGCTTTTCGGAATATTGTTAAACAAGATATTTTGAATGTTGTGGAGGACTCTAGGTTAAACAAAACCATTTTGAAAGTGCTCAATACATCCTTCATTGTCCTGATCCCCAAACAGGACATTGCTCAAACATTGGATAAATATAGACCCATAGCTCTATGCAATGTGGTCTGTAAGATAATATCCAAGGTTGTGGCTAACAGACTCAAACCTTTACTTCCAGTTCTTGTTTCAGGGGAACAATCAGGTTATGTGGAAGGCAGACAAATTCTTGACAATATCATTTAAGCTCAAGAGGTGGTTCACTCACTAACTAGCAAAAGGCAGGCGGGCATGATCATGCAATTGGATATAGCCAAAGCTTATGACAAGGTAAATTGGGCCTGTTACACAGTAATTTGTCACCATCCCTGTTACTCCTCTTGTCGTACCTTGGAGGACCCATCCCGGGAGTTATAAGAAGTGACAAAGTCTAAAAACACTTGCATTATGTTCCCCTGAGTATATACTCCATGTTCCTTGAAGACATCTTCTGCAGATTATCCCTGAAAAGTGACCTTTTTCCATTGGCGCAAGTTCACAGTATTCTACCCGCGCCAATGGTGGAGATCCTCAAAAGAGGGCGCGACCATTGGTGCCCTATCTTAGAGCAATAGTCGTGCCAACCAAATTTAGTCGTGCTTTTTTCCTTAATGCACGTTCGACTGTTGTTTCCTTCATTACATGGAGCTTTTCTGAGGATAGAAAATCAGTCTTTTGTCGAGCTTTATCCATCTTTATGGCTTTTGCTAATCCGCGAAAGGTGTCCAGGTTCATTGCATCCTCCTCCCTCCTTCATCTATATAAGCTTGTCATTATGCATTGGACAAGCTAGAGTGTTGGTGTTAGTGTTATGCTAGTGATTTGGTGATTGAGTCATAGTAGTGATGATTATTGGTCATGGAGTGTTAGATGTTGAGTTCTTGGAGGAATGCTAGTGAGTGCTAGAGAGGTTATGCTGCCGGAGAGGAGATGCATGTCAAGACACATATAGTTATTCGCCCAGCCAGGAGAAGGGTCGACGTCAGAACAATGGTTGTAACTTTTCCTGTTTATTAATTGATGAGCGACTGCTATTATAGTTCCAATCTCATTATCTGTCATGGTGATATGTTGATTTATTTCCTTTCTGACTGAAATATAGTTGTGCCTTGGTAGTTTCTATGTTGGTATCTGTCTCTTCCTTTGCATGTGCAGGTGTTCGTTTATGATCTGTTGGAGCAAGGGAGCGAGGATATCAACTCTGCTTCAATCATAGCGTTGGACTCCAGGTTAGTCTTCTTGATTCACCTTTGATGCATAACTAGGAACTTGCGTAACAGCGTGGTTTGTTTGTGGCTAGTTCTGTGATAGGCTAGTGGGATCGCCTCTGTCCGCAGAGGGGATTTACCTTACCAAAAAATTGGCGACTCCGCTGGGGAGAAACTCTTGGATTTCTGTCTTGCATGTTAATTTTCTTCTGCTTGCTTGAGTGCATGAGCTTCCTGAGTCAGTTTTGAGTTGATTCTTTACTGTTTGACCCATCTGAGCACTGTCAACCCGACCTGAGGTCGTATCATTCATTTTTCTAGTTGGCAAGCTTAATTGGCGCGGTTATTTCTCTGACAGTCGCGCCAGTTGGCGCGCGTTGCTCAAGAGCAGCTCGTGCCAATCCTGTGGTAGCGCAAGTTGCAGGCTGACAGTCGCGCCAACTCTGTAAATTTTGCCTGTGTGTGGGTGGAAAGCTCATTCAGTCTCTTTATATATCTCTTTCAGCCTCTGGAACTGTGTTGAACCTCTGCTTGACTGGTCTTAGCCTGTATCCCTCAGCTGTTTGCTTATTTCTAGTGACTTTGCATGTCTAGCCTTCTGTGGGAAGTTTCGGTCTCTTGATTATCCAGTCAGCTTGTTGATTGTGTTCTGCACTTATTCAGTGATTTGTTAAAGCTTGATCTTCTATACTCTGAATACTTCACTTCTAGCTTCTTTGGATTTCACTAGTCTTTGTGTTTTTCCTTGCTTGCATGGTTCATTTTGTGTTTTAGGATTGGTTCTATTTCATTGACTGAACTTGGATTGTGCATATCTCTTAGAATTTGTTTACATGCATCATGCCATCTTAAAGGAAAAAAAAAAAATCTCCTGCATCATAGTAGTTAGCATTTATTGTTATTTGTTGCTATTAAAAAGAAAAAGACAAAATTTCGTTTCTTGTTATTAGCTGCATTAGGATCTTTGTTGAAGTGATCATTTCGTTTGTGAAAAAGATCTCAACCCTCCTGTAGATAGAATTAATTGAATCAAATGATTTAATTTTGGCATATAGTTTGCATGTAAGAAGTTTTTGAGATATCACATACGGTAGGACCAAAAAAAAAAACTGAAACATAATCAAAGATAAACTTTAAAATGAACTCAATGAACATAACAACGCATTGGAACATAACGCAAACACTCTAGAGGTCTAGGTTAGAGACGTGTTCCGGCGTCTTTAAACCTGATAGTTTATCGTCGAGTGGTTGGGTGATTCCTCCACGATGAATCGATAGGTGCCAATACGGACTGTGCTCCCACGTACCGTCGAGTATATATTGGGAGACCCCTACGATTCGCAATGCAGTGAACACAGCATTCACGAAGATCGACCACCCGTACCCTAAAAAGTATTCTGCGGTTTTGCGAAAAGTTTGGCACACCCTCTACCTAGAATTCCAGAGCAGTCACTTTTGATCCTTTTCGGACTCCCTAAACGAAAAGGTGCCTGTGAGCGTCTTGTCACTTCGTGCTCATTAAATATTCGAAGGAGACTAGAGTCATCTTTTACCCTTTTCTCGACTCTTAAAAAATGAAAAGGTCAAGTTCAGTGTCTTAAAATTTATTGGCCACGATAACATTTCCCAATTAGATTTTGTTTGCGTTAGCTTGAGTAGGATTCTTTCTCGTTCAATGGCATCCTTCCCTGAGCCCACCGGCCAAGGTGTTCCCCCTGATGGAAACCCTAGTCCATTTCCTGCTGTTGGAAATGTCGGTGTTCAGTATATCGCAACTTTGTCTTTGCCTGGGTTAACCATCGGTTTGCCCGTATGGTTGTTTTCAAACTCGGTGGTCTCGAGTGCGATAACTTCTGCTCCGAATGAACCCACCTCCCAGGTAATACCCACTTCGAATGTTACTTCCGAGGTCAATGCCGTCCAAACCACCACGGCAAACAAAGCCTCGAAAGCAAAGAAGAAAGGGAAAGCGAAAAATAAGCCAGAACAACCCAAACAGGAAGCCCCAAAACCTCAACCCGAGGACGGCACTAAACGCAAACCCAAGTATCCTTGTTTTATCTGCGATGAGGATCACTATACCAAGGATTGCCCGAGGCGGTCCGAAGTTAGTCGTTTGTTAAAAGGCACCCCTGGGACTCCTGCGGTGCTCAAAGAGCCCTTTCCCACCCAACACACTCAAAAAACTCAAATGGTGGCTGACCCTACTCAGCCTCCCTCTTCCTTTGGTTCTCAAGTGTTTATGGCTGGAACGATACCCATCAATATCAGTACTCAAACAAAAGATTACCCGCCATCTACCGGGAAGGAGCCTGAGATACCCTCTAGTGCTCCTCCGTTCAGTTCGGGTCCACCACCACCTCCTCCACCCGAACAACGTCTTGCTGATTCCAAGGTGGACCCTTCCCCTTCTTCGCCTACTGCTGCGTCCTCATCTTCTACTTCGCCTGGTGAACCTCTGGATTCAACTAACCAGGTGGCTAAGAAGAAAAAGAAGAAGAAGACAAAGAAGAAGAAGACCCCTAAACCAGAGGTTAAAGGTATAACCCAAGTCGAGCCACCTTGTGGTCCTCCGCGGAAGGTCAAATTTCCTTGTAAGTTGTGCAAGGAAGAACACCTTCTCCACGATTGTCCTGGCATTCCCAGGGTTTTAGAAGTATGGTCTCATGATCCGGACCGCCCTGCATCGTCCTCTGTAGATCATTGCGATGTTACCTTATCACCTGGAAACGGTGAGGGAAAAGAGAAGATTCGAATCCCTTGTAAACTTTGTGAAGGCAATCATCCCCTTCACCTTTGTCCATTCATGGATAAAGCCTCTATTGTATTGGAAAGTCTTACAGCTCCCTCAACCCAACTTCCTACTGGTTATCAACGTCTTTCTGCAATTGCAGAACGTTCCCCTGCTGACAAAGAAATCAATCAAGATTCCTCTCTTGTCCAGCCTCCTCTTGTCCAGCCTCCTCTTCCTGAATCTGGCTCTGCCAAGCCTGTTCCAGACCAACCATGGGTCGGAAAGAGTGTCGACTCGAGTTCACCACCCGTCGACCACTCTATTTCGGAAGAGCATCATTCTCATGTTCTTCTCGTCTCCTCAGATTCTCCTACATCTGGAAATACCCCTACATCTGAGAGTCCTACTGCACTCTCTCCCGAGCAGGGGGGCAATCATATGATTCCCCCACCAAGTAGTTCAGTCGCTTCCTTCGACTGGAGACGTTTGACTACCTTCCGCCTCCCATCTCATGTGCCTTTTTGGGTCACGGTACACGCCTATGACAAGGCAATACCTGGCACTGTCTTGGATGAGGGCGCATCTGTTAGTCTTCTGTCTGCCACTATTTGGCAAGCTTTGGGTTCCCCACAGCTTGTGCCCATAGCATCGAATCTGACTGCTTTTAACGGAAGAACTATCCAACCATTAGGGCTCCTTCCAAAGTTCCCTATTACTTTGGGAGGCAAGACCGTCTATCTAGACGTATGGGTTACCCAAGGTGCTTTAGACTTCAATCTTCTCCTTGGCCGTGACTATGTTTATGCCATGGGGGCCCTTGTCTCTTCACTTTTCCGTGTGGTTTGCTTTCCACACGATGGAAGAATTGTGACTATCGATCAATTATCGTTCGTTAGTCCACAGGTCCCCCCTGCGCAGTCGTCATCCCCTCCTGGTGTTTATCCACCAGTTGCATCTGCCCCACCACAGGTCAACTACGTGGCCACCTATCCCATGCCTGTAACCAGCGATGCCACCGTCGTGCATAGTGTCCTGGGGGCATTGGGTCCTGACTTCCGAGATGTTGACCTCCCACCGGGAGAGGCACTCTTGGAAGCCCCGACTTCCTGTTCGTTATGATGAAGTCCGGACGGAGCATAGTTCATTGTCCTATGTCAAGCTCCTTAAAAAATGAAACTAGGTCTGTCGGAGCATAGTTCATTGTCCTATGTCAAGCTCCTTAAAAAATGAAACTAGGTCTGTCAGAGCATAGTTCATTGTCCTATATCAAGCTCCTTAAAAAATGAAACTAGGTCTGTCGGAGCATAGTTCATTGTCCTATGTCAAGCTCCTTAAAAAATGAAACTAGGTCTGTCAGAGCATAGTTCATTGTCCTATGTCAAGCTCCTTAAAAAATGAAACTAGGTCTGTTGGAGCATAGTTCGTTTTCCTATGTCAAGCTCCTTAAAAAATGAAACTAGGTCTGCTGGAGCATAGTTCGTTTTCCTATGTCAAGCTCCTTAAAAAATGAAACTAGGTCTGCCGGAGCATAGTTCGTTTTCCTATGTCAAGCTCCTTAAAAAATGAAACTAGGTCTGTCGGAGCACAGTTCGTTTTCCTGTGTCAAGCTCCTTAAAAAATGAAATAAGGGTTATGAGGATAGTTCTTTTACTGTGTCAACCTCATTAAAAAATGAAATAAGGGTTATGAGGATAGTAATTTTACTGTGTCAACCTCATTAAAAAATGAAACCACTCCCTTTCCAAATCGAGTCTTTTGATTAAGATCTCCTAAAATACAAGTCGAGTCTTTCACAGATCTCGAGAGTGAACCTTCATTCCATCCACTCCGTGAATGCCATGAAGCTTGGGGGGCATGTACCTCGATTTGCATTATCATGCTGGGGGCATGCAAATTTATAGCAAGCATAGTTTTTCGTTTCAAGCTTGTGTAAACATGAAACCGAATTCAAGCAGAGTTCTCCATGGTTCAAGCTTGTGAAAAAATGAACCCATACCTGATTTACATCCCGTGATTGCCTTTTATCTGCTAAATTCTGCTAGATGAGCCTTGGTTGTTTCATTCCATCGCCACCATCTCTTTGGCCGATCATATGCTTTCACTTGGTTGTTTCTCCTTTCCTGAGGAACCGCAGCAATGAGTGGTTTTATTAGCCAGCCTCTTAACCTTTACATGTTTCGAGCAAGTTCCACCATTACCGGAACCAGTCGCTACCCTTTATACCACTCGTTCCTTCAGGACGAGTCACCTTTACGCTCTTTTCTGACTCGTAAAATATGAAAAGATTGCCGAGTATTTTTCCTTTTTGACTCGTTAAAGAAAATAAAAATGGAGGTCTGCTTTCAGCTCTTTTCTGACCATTTAAAAAGGAAAAGATTGCCGAGTCGCTCCTCTTGACTCGTTAAATGGTGATAAGGGGCGGTCGTTTTAAGTTCTTTTTGTCGACCGTTAAAACATAAAAAGATTACCGGGTTTTTGTCGTTTCAAACTAGTTAGTGGTTACGAAACAACGTGGTTTTGACCGCTTTTTTACTTTTTCAGGTCGAAGTCACTAATCATGAAAAGTACTCCTTGATCGTAATGATCGGGCGGTTCTTTCGGGTATTATTTTATACTTTTTCGGGCCTGAGAGACACAACTTTACGAAAAAGAACATCCCTGGAGTTTCCTTTTCTGCTGTCTTTTCAAACTCTATAAACATGAAAAGACGCCGAGTTCTTCCTTTGTCAGACTCGTTAAAACTTAATGACATCGGATTTTATCACAATACAAGCATATGCTATCCCCATCAAGCTTGTTAAAAATAACTGGGGTACTCGCCAGAAATGGCGGGGGGAAAAGAAAATTTTGAACCATAATTATTACCGTAAAGGCAGTATGTCGCTCTTGAACATGGCACTTTTTGTTTTCGTGTCCGGGGTGGGGATATTTCATCTCATATCTTTCACTTGCTTCCATGGATTTGGGTACCCTATTTGACCTCTCATTCACTCATTGCCTCGTCATAATGACCTTTGATACATTGATGTCAAATACTGCCAATTCCGTTAATGTCCCGCCGATATGTTCAAGAGAAGTTGACCTCTGAAAAAATAACCTCCTTCTGATAGTTCGCACAATCTTGATTCACAACTTCATCTCTCTGTCTCGTGTCGATGATGTGGGAAACATTATGGCCCACCTTCGATCAAGGTCACTCCCTGTCGACTTCAACTCATTATCCAGGGAATTGATCTAGAGACTCCTTTCCGGTGCCTTGGAGCCTGCATGCCTCAATGGCAGGTTCTTCGTGTTCGACGTGAGGTTTTCATCATTGGCCTCCGATCGAATGATTCTACGGGTGTTCGACTTCAGATCATTGATTCACACGCCGTAGATTGTACCTATAGTACCTTGAGGGCCATTGTCATTATTGGTGGTACCTCTCGCGTCTGTTAACAGTTTCCATTATTGACTGGTAATCAGGCGATGTTCATGCATGTTCGACTTCAGCTCATATATTCACATGCTTGGACTTGTACTCTTGTTCGGGTCGAGATGGAGCGCAAGACCCTGGATTGTGTCTGTGGTAATCCAGGCGTGATTCTTGATACTTGACTCATTCACTGGATGGCTGCGACCATACCTGAGTCAAATCATTGATCCTAACCAGATGGCTGCGTCCATACTATGGATCCAGATTATTTATGTACTCTCTTATGGATGGCTGCGACCATACCATGTACATCATGTAATTGAACTATCAGTCATGTCTCTTAATACAGCTCCTCGGCGGCAGTAACTATATGTGCTCTTGTGTGCTCTTATGTGTGTGTTCTTGTAAAGCATTTCACCCCTCTCCACCTCTCGGGCTTCATGCTTTAGGGGGCATCTGTTACACAGTAATTTGTCACCATCCTTGTTACTCCTCTTGTCGTACCTTGGAGGACCCATCCCGGGAGTTATAAGAAGTGACAAAGTCTAAAAACACTTGCATTATGTTCCCCTGAGTATATACTCCATGTTCCCTGAAGACATCTTCTGCAGATTATCCCTGAAAAGTGACCTTTTTCCATTGGCGCAAGTTCACAGTATTCTACCCGCGCCAATGGTGGAGATCCTCAAAAGAGGGCGCGACCATTGGCACCCTATCTTAGAGCAACAGTCGCGCCAACCAAATTTAGTCGTGCTTTTTGCCTTAATGCACGTCCGACTGTTGTTTCCTTCATTACATGGAGCTTTTCTGAGGATAGAAAATCAGTCTTTTGTCGAGCTTTATCCATCTTTATGGATTTTGCTAATCTGCGAAAGGTGTCCAGGTTCATTGCATCCTCCTCCCTCCTCCATCTATATAAGCTTGTCATTATGCATTGGACAAGCTAGAGTGTTGGTGTTAGTGTTATGCTAGTGATTTGGTGATTGAGTCATAGTAGTGATGATTATTGGTCATGGAGTGTTAGATGTTGAGTTCTTGGAGGAATGCTAGTGAGTGCTAGAGAGGTTATGCTGCCGGAGAGGAGATGCATGTCAAGACACATATAGTTATTCGCCTAGCCAGGAGAAGGGTCGACGTCAGAACAATGGTTGTAACTTTTCCTGTTTATTAATTGATGAGCGACTGCTATTATAGTTCCAATCTCATTATCTGTCATGGTGATATGTTGATTTATTTCCTTTCTGACTGAAATATAGTTGTGCCTTGGTAGTTTCTATGTTGGTATCTGTCTCTTCCTTTGCATGTGCAGGTGTTCGTTTATGATCTGTTGGAGCAAGGGAGCGAGGATATCAACTCTGCTTCAATCATAGCGTTGGACTCCAGGTTAGTCTTCTTGATTCACCTTTGATGCATAACTAGGAACTTGCGTAGCAGCGTGGTTTGTTTGTGGCTAGTTCTGTGATAGGCTAGTGGGATCGCCTCTGTCCGCAGAGGGGATTTACCTTACCAACAGGGCCTATATCAAGAAAATGCTTATTGCTTTTAGATTTGATCATAATTGGGTTAGATGGGTAATGCCATTGGTGAGCTCCTCCAGTTTTTCTATATTAGTCAATGGCTCTCCCTCAGAGAATTTTAGTCCTTCAAGAGGCCTTAGACAGGGAGACCCGCTCTCTTCCTTTCTTTTTATCATCATGATGGAAGGACTGGGTCAGGCTATAAAGCAGGAAAAAGTAACAGGAACGATTAAAGCTCTGCAACTCACTGAGAATGGTAAGGCCCTGACTCACCAACAATTTGTAGATGACACCATGTTACATGGAATCCCCACAGTCAAAGAAGCTTCAACCTACAAAAAAAATCTGAATCTCTTTGCCTTAGCTTCAGGTATGGAAGTTAATCTCTCCAAATCTAAAATCTTTTTCTTCAATACCAATATTGCTATTCAGAAAAACATCTCCACAATTCTAGGCTTTCAAAGGGATTCCCTTCCTTCAAAATATTTGGGAGTTCCTCTAATTGCTAAACCGATGCTCAAAAGTATTTGGGAACCGTTGATCAATAAGTTACAGGATAAAGTCAGTAAATGGACCATCAGATCTTTAAATCTGGCTGGTAGGTTAGTTCTTACAAAAGCTGTTCTGCAAGCAATCCCTATTTTTATGCTATTAGCCCTCCCAGCTCCAAAAGGAGTCCTTCAGTAATTCAGAAATATTCAATGAAACTTCCTTTGGGGTAAGGAGGAGACCAGAAAAAAATGGGACTTAGTGTCTTGGGAAAAAATTTGTAAACCCAAGAACCATGGAGGGCTAGGCTTGGATGATCAGGAGATACTTAGCAAAGTTTTAGGGGCCAAACTATGGTGGTGTTGGGTTCAACATCCAGAGACTCAATGGGCAAATATCTGGAAAGAAAAATATGCTAGCTCCTGGCAAACCAGTGATCTCATAAGAATGTCAGGAAATATAAAGGGCTCATATATCTGGAACAAAGCCTGGGAGAATAGAAGACTAGTACAAGAAAATAGCTTTTGGGAAATCAGAGAAGGAGATCTGGCTCTTTTCTGGGAAGATAAGTGGCAACAAGAATCAATTTTGTTAAAAGAAGACTTCCTCGATCTTAAGCAGGAGACAGATTCCCAAGGATTAATTAAGGTGAAGGACTTCTGGAATCATTCTCATCATACGGATAAGTGGAGAATCTGGAGAAACATTGATTGCAGAGATAACAATCTCTTGAAAACAAAAGCAGAGGAGCTCAGGAAAATAGTGGAACAAAGGAAGATCTTAGTTACAGGGGGGCAAGACCAACCAAGATGGGGCAATAACAAAGAGGGCACCTTTAATCTTAAGGAAGCAAAAGGCATTCTCCTTGAGCTGGATCCCCAGGTTCCGGACAAAATCTGGCAAAACCTTTGGGGGCACCAGGGGTGGATGAAAATCAAACTCTTCATGTGGTTGGTATACCACAAGAAAATCCTAACTTGGGACAACATCAGAAAGAGGGGTGTTCTGGGGCCTTTAAGATGCTAGCTCTGTGAGGCTCAACAGGAAACAATGGAACATTTACTCAACAACTGCATTTTCACTTCTTGGTTATGGGACATATTTTCTACAATCTTTCAGCAATCAGATAGAGACAGAGGGAGCATTATTAGTACCCTCAATAATTGGAGGAAAATTTTTCGGATTATGAAATTCTCAGCTCTGCGTGGGCTCTTACACCAAGCTTCATTATTTGGAATGTTTGGAAGGAGAGGAACAAAGAATATTTAAGGATGAAAAGAATCCCCCACACCGCCTGTTTGAGATAATCCTGAAATAGCTCAAGGAGACAGTGGGAACCATAGTTTGTAACTACCCTAAAAATCCTCCCTCAGATGTAGATTTAAAAATTCTTAGGTAGTTGGGGATGCAGGGGCTCACTCCTTTAGGCCTAGACAGGAAGGTTATATCTATGGATATAGAGAAGGATTTCTGGCATCCTCCCCCGGAAAGGCTATTTAAAATATAACATTGATGGGGCTTCAAAAGGGAACCCCGGAACAACTAGGTATGGAGGTGTCCTCAGAAATGCAGAGGGAAGTATAATATTCATCTTCCACTGCCACCTAGGTACTGCTACCAACAACATGGCTAAACTAATGGCTATGGAGCAATGCCTGGATTTTTTGAGTCAAGATAATTGTTTCAATGTTATTATAGAGGCAGATTCTGAGTTAATCATCAACTCAGTGCAAAAAATAAATAATGGAACAGTGCCGAAGAAAGTCTCTAAGCATTGGAAATTAATTAGGGTTTTCCAGAGAATTTAGAGCCATCTTCATAGCCTTCGCGCTATTAGTTTCCACCATGTTCGCAGAAAGGCAAATAAGCTGGCGGATATTCTTGCCAACCAGCGGGTCAGCTGTACAGATGATAAGGTTTTGATGAAGTGGTAGGAGTTGCGTCTGAGCAGGCTGAGAGCTCTATGTTGCGAGCAAGAGGAAGAAGATAGGGAAGTGTTTAGACACAAAGCCATGGAGGCTAGCTTGATTTGATTTATCCTCTGAATGAGTCACCAATATCTGGTAAACTATTCTTTGGCGAGGAGAAGACCACGTCTTGTCTCTCAAAATCCTGAAGTTAGCGAGATGAAGATCTCTGTTCATCGGGGGGAGAGAAATGAATATCACAAGTCTTTGTCCAGTGGGAAGCCTGTTATCTTTACAGGGTTCTAGGTCTGGGTGAAGAAGATCAATAGGCGAGGGAAGAACCTTGTTTTTTGCAGCAGCTAGATTTTTCAAAATTCGGGGTCTTGGCATGTAAAACTACCTCCCAGGTGGTTTTTGGTTGATCGCACCACTTTCAAGTGGGAAACGGTTTTGGTGATTTCGCAGCGATTCCATTCAGCCTCCAACACGTGGCAGGGTGATGGATCCGTAAACCGCCCTTCATCACACACTAATGTCTGACTATCTTGTCCAGTGAGATATCAATCTCATCTGTTGGATTTAGTCGATGGGGATCAATAGTTGAGTTTGATCGTGCAGCTTGGTGGGGCAGGACCGTTAAACTTCGGTCTTTTTGGCGGTGCGATATCCTCCTCAGCCATTGATCTGTGGGCAGAATCGGACGGCTCAGATGGTTCGGGCTTTTCAGGGAGTTTTGGAGCGGGAAAGTTCGCGGGTTTTCCGGGGGCCGAGTTGTATTTTTGTTTGTTTTCCTTGAGTTTGGGATTTTCTTTGTAAGGCTATGAGGTTTTGCCCTTGGTGGCTTGAGGTCAAATTGTTTCTGATTTCGTGATGTTGGGTGGACGTTTGTAAAAATTGTACACTATTTTTCGGCTTAATGAAATAGAAGGATCCACACTTGCTTTAGCAAACAAATAAAATTGCAAAAGAAGTATAATTGATGTAATTTAGAACCCATATGACAAACTCATGTGAGAAATCCAAGTGAAGAAGGAGCTTGATATACAACCAACTTACTTAGCCAAAAGCTTTTGAAAGATCCACTTTTTAAACCATAGTTTTTTTATGGGAGGATTAAATAAAATGTAGACTTTCTTATGTCAACCAATGGCTTCATGAATTTGCCTTCGTTTTAAGAACCCAAACTGCTCTAATGAAATGTTCTTTGTAAGTATGTCCTTGAAACAAAGAGTGGTTATCATAGATATATTTTTTTATATTGAGTTGCAAAGGGAGATACTCGTAAATTGGTAAAAGGAGGAAGGATTTTTAGATTTTGGAATGGGAGTAGTAAAAGTGGAATTGGAAGGGCATAAAATATGCACTAAGGATTGGGAATATTTGACCACTTTTATTAGATATTCACTAATGAAGTAAGAACATTCAATGCAGAACTCAATTGGGAGACCATCAAAACTAGGGCTTTTTCCTTTTTTAAAATCAAGAAGAACATTTTACAATTCATCCTTTGTGACTTCCATCAAGAGTTGATCATTCCCTTCATTATTTATATAGCCGGGGAAAAATCTAGAAACCTAAAGAAAATTTTGGATTGTAGCTTTAGATTTTGATTTTAAAAGAGACTCATAGTGACAAGTGCCTTCTAAATAAATTTCATTGAATGAAGTAGCACGCGGGTCATATGCTCTTTTAATTTTCCAAATGGTGTTGACAGACTTCTTATGATTGGAAAAATGATGAAAATATCTAATATTCTCATCTCTTGCCTATGACTAAAGGGCCCTACTTTTCATTCTCCATTCCTTTTACATATTAAGGAGAATTTTGCTTAATTTTTCCTCCAAATAATTTAATTTATCCTTCATTTGATTAGAGAAAATACCCTCAACTTCCTGAACCATGAAATATCGGATTATGTCTTCAATTTCCATTACCAATTTGGAGTTTGCTTTTTTGTTTTTTTAGTTTTTTTTGTTTTTGTTTCGTTTTTTTTTGTTTTGTTTTGTTTGGTTTTTTGTTTTTTTGTTTTTTGTTTTGTATTGTTTTTGTTTTTATTTTTGTTTTGTTTTGTTTTTTTTCTTTTTTCTTTTCGATTTGCACAATTGATGATGGTTTCTTTTGACTTCTTGATATTTTATTGGAATTGAATGGGAGTAGAATCCATCTCATCCATATTGTATGGTATCCAAACATATTTTATGACTTGAATAAAACAAGGATCCTAAAACCAATAGGAATTATCTAAAAATGGCACAACGACTTTGTGATAACAAAAGCTAGTTCCAAAAGAATGGGACAATGATCTAATTCACCCCCCATTAAAACATATTCTTGAAATCTCATATTAGTATTTGTCATAGAATTTGATACAGGGAAATGATCAAGTCTTTTAGCCATTATGGATTTTGTAGATTTGTTATACTTCTAAATGGGAATTAGTTTTGGAGTTTGAACATTTATCAACCCCACTTGACCTAGTCCATCTTGAAGGAAATTAGCTAGAGGCTCATACTGTGCAGCAAGATCCTATATCTCACATGTCTCCAAGGTAAACTTTAGGTTGTGTCCATGGATGATATTTTCAGAGTTTAAGGAACAATTTTCCAATGTATTTTCCCAAAAAATCTTCTATTTGCATAAGGTCCATACATGTCTAAACAAAGGAAAGTCTTCTCCTATTTATAAGAGAATATTTCCAAATATAGTCATGATTTAATAAACATCCTAATTGAAGCTTTATATCATCTTTCTTCCATCCTAACACCAAAACACTATATCTTCCAGAGGAATCAATAGCAAAAAAATCTTAGTTTTGAATAAATTTAGAAGCTATATCTCCCATCATCATGATTTCTTGAAGAAAAAGTATTTGTGAGAAGTGGATCTCCACAAAACATGTGTGACCAATTTTTTTGTAGGATTTCCCAATTCTCTACAGTTTTAAGGAAAGGATTTTCATGAAAAATTTAATGGGGACTAATTCTCTTAGACCCCCCAACCTAATTTTGAAATTAACTTGGCACTAAGCTATGGAGAGAAAGGATTTTCTTCCTCTAAGGGGATGTTTGGATTCAAACTCCTTAATCTCCCTTAGCTCACACTTGGATACATCATGGAGAGAATATTCTGAGCTAACAGACTCCACCAGACTAGGAAGGGAAGATTTAGATCTAAGATACGGCTATAGGAAGTGTGGACCATGAAGGGACTTGTCTATTCTCAAGGGCACATAGGGGGAAAATCCAAGGGAGAGGAAAGGGAGGGGGAAGCTTCCACAACCACTATAGGTCTAAGAGAGAAAATTGGAGAGTTTAACGGTAGAGACAACCTCGTGAGAATTTTCAATAATACATTTGAAGAGACCAAGGGAAAATGTAGACCACCACTAAGTAGTAATCCAAAGTAGAGATTGGAGGATATTTAATAATTAGAGACATCAAAACCATATTTGTGGATGGTTCAATCTCTAGAGAAGCTGAGATCGGTTGTAGGTTTTCTTGAACCTCCTATGAATTTTTTTGAAGAGAGGGATTGATCTGAAAACTAGAGAGCATAAAACTAGCGACAAAGTCCTTTTATTTGACTGTAAGGGCTTGTAAAATTAAGTTACAACTTGTCAGATAAATATACAAAATTCAACATAAACTTATAACTTAGTCACGCATGAACACGAAGTATCAAGACAAAGATGATAATGAAGTTACCCCCCTCCACTGGGCTAAGTCTCTGGATTTTCCCCCAAAGGTTGAATCACTTTATTGTATTTCTTCAAAAGATTTTGAATGTGTACAATGTTTTACAAAAAGGACTGAATCAAAAAACTATCTTCTACTACCAAAGAGATTTCAGGGCCAACACATTGCATACATTTCTTCAATACCTCAAAAAAAACCTCCTCTCTTGAGCTCCCAAGGCTCTTAGACAAAAGCTTCTTCAACAAGCCCTCTAACAAGACTCTCTCAAACAAGCTCTCCAAAAACTTTCAGCAAGTTTTTTCAAGCAAAATCCCTCAAAGAGTACATAAGAGATTTTAAAACCTTTTGAGATCCATAAAAAAGGAGAGAATAACTCCTTAGATCCACATTCCAAGGAGAGGATAACTCTCTTAATCCATAAAAAGAGGAGCTTATGAGATTCTTAAGGAGAAAATCTCTTAGATCCACATATCAATGACCTCATCCACATTTTTAAGGGAAATAATCCCATGAGAATCTCAACTTGCAACTTGAGATTATGAAATTGTTTGTGAGGTGGATTCTCACACTTAATCAATTTTTTTTTTTTTTTTACAAAATTAAATGGGAGACACTTGAGCACTTTGAACATTTTATGTTCATAAGAAATATTAATCATGAAATTTAAATAATTTCATCTTTAACAATCTTTCCTTGAACTTTTCTTTGGCATGATAAACTGTTGGAAAGATCCCCTTGGATCATACCTCCCCACGGAGAAAAGATTTTGATCATCCAAAAGCATAAGAAAAATTTTAAATTCCTTCATCAACTTCAAGGAAATATTTCATGCTTACTTGAAGCTCAAACATTGGTAAGTGGCCTTATTTCTCTGCAAATTTTGCGCTTTGTTTGAATTAAAAAAAAGAAGATGATGTAATTTCTCAATAGATTCCTTGACGTTTTCCATTGCTCCAAAACAAAAATCAAGTGTAGCAATCATATCCAACTTTGGCAGAGAGTACGAAGTACCAAGTAATTAGCATAATATGGAAGTGATTTTACTGAAATTTCCATAGCAAAATTTCAAAATTCGATCTCCAAAATTGCTTCTTAAAGGCTCCACGTGCAAAAATATCTCTGCATAGAAACTTGTGCATCAAAGATTCAATACGTGGGCCAATTTCAACTGCAATATTTTTCAGAAAATTTGCATATGTTGGTGCATGTATATGGCCAGTCATGTGTGCAAAAGGTTTATGGAAAAGATCTTCATTCTACCCATGATTTGTGTACTAAATAAAAGGGTTCACAATTGTCAAGAAAGTTGGATGAGCAATGATTAAAACTCCATGCATCTCTAGCACAACATCACAAGCGCAAAACTCCATGATAGAATGTTAAAGCCAACACAACATTGTATAATTGCTGAAATCCATGTTATAAGAAACTAGAATTTGCTTCCATGCTTGTATATATAGTTACATGACATCAATTGCTCCATACGACCAACTCCCATAATATGACCAATGTTATACAAAATATATAATGTTTTTTAATGACCATAGCGTGGATTGAGGCCCATGTAAAGCTTGGAAAACCCATGAAATTGCAGTTGTATTTATTTCTAATTGGACTGAGTTTTCTGATCAAATTTTCTTTATAAATACAAAACAAAATTGTAGCTTGCAGCTTTGGTGAAATGATGTTTCAACTGCTCAAGTGGGATCCTCACATGCCCTTGTTGAAATCTTCAACAACGATCATGACAACTCCTCGTTCACAGGAAGTATGGCTTGTGTGCATCCATATGTCTACTCAAATGGCCTGCACTATCACATTGGCTTGGAATCTAGATGTAACAAATGCATGTATGTTAAGTCTGAGATGTGGAGCCATGTAATGCTTGAACATACTTTTGCAGTCCAAACCCCATTCCTATTTCTTTGTGTGCCACAATCTCACTGGTTGCATTATATATAGAAAATTAGTAATGTATTCCCGACAAATTTAGATCCCCAGGCTAGGAGTAACCTCCTGATAAATAACGATATGATTTTAGCGTTGTAAATATTAGCATAAGACAAATTGTGCTCAATTGGTGAGATCCTGGCATATAAGTGACCATCATTGATATATGGCGTGGATTGTGAACATGTAACGTCCATTGTTTGACTTGGGTTGTGAATCATCATTTTAATGATAATGTTGACTATGGCATGGGCCACGTAATAACGCGGTCATATGCCACCGTGGGCAAATTGGAAACTAACTCCATGTAATCTGCATTTTTCAAATTGGCGTTGTTGAAGTTGTTCATTGAGCCCAAAATATACACATAAATTGTGGGGAAAATCCACCAGCATTATTGGCATTACCATTGGCAACTTAACCAATTCCTCATCGATCATGGATATTCGATGCACCTGTTGATGCAAACTCCATTGATTGTAGATCATCCCCAATTTTCATTGAACCAAATCGTTTGATGGATATGCGGATCACATAATGCATGTGCGAATCCCATAACACGTCGATCCACTATCTGATACATCTGTTGACTATTTGTGGTTGATGTGTATCATGAAGTGGGGCCTTGACATATATGCCACCGCCTCCCACCATGGATCCATTGACGAGTACATCATTGGTGTGAAATGGGGCCTTGACGTATATGCCACCACCTCCCACCATGGTTCCATCGACGAGTACATCATTGGCATGAAATGGGGCCATGTCATACCCATTGACTAACCCATGAACCATCACTACAATGTAATCACCGACATATAATAATGCAAATTTTGTTATAACAACCCTGGGTTAAAAGTTCATGTAATAAAGGTTAAAAAAGGCAAAATAAGACTAAGGTCATGGGACATGTATTGCAAGTTTAATGATGGAAGAAACATCTTAGTGGGTGTTCATTTTGGTTTATTATGGCTAAGGAAATTGAAAAAGGCATTAGAAAAGGAAAAGGGGAGTTAATTGACATTTTATTTATGAGAATAATGGAAAATTGGAGAAAAGGAAGGTGAAGGGTCACAAGTTTGCATGAGAGGAAACTTGAAGGAAAATAGAGGCCTAGATGATAAAAACGATTTTGAGGATCAATTCACAACCTTTTCCAACTTTAGCTTAGAGCTCTTTCTCTCATACTCTTGCACACAAATCATTTTTGGAGCACTCTAGCATTGGAGAAAGGAAGGACATGGAAGGACAAGAAAGCAAAGGAAAGCAAGGATCAAGCAAGGAAAACTTGGATCAAGCAACTTCAACGGGAATACTTGTAGGTAACATGTTGCATGTGTGATTTCCTAGTTTGTTTGTGAATGCATGGTATATGCATGTATATATTTGGTTCTCTTGCTGTCATTGGCATGGGTTCTGCTTCGTGTGACAATGGTTTCATCCTTGCATTGACATTTCTGGATAGCCATGGTGCGATGGGGTTCTTTTATTTGGTTGAGATTTGGATTGTCATATGTTTTTGTAACGCGTGAGGTAGCCTCAAGAAAATTCCTAAGGGCCTAGGAATCCCTTGACTGGTTTTGGCGGGATTGCTGTAAAGCCTGAGGGTGGAGACATGAAAATTCCTCAAGGTATTGGTGAAGAAATTCAGAGGCATCCACTCTTGTTTGGGCCTAGTGATCCCTTGACAAATTTTGGCGGGATTGCGATAAAGCCTGGTAGTATATGATCTTGTTTTGGGCCTAGTGATCCCTTGATCATTTTTGGGGGGATTGCAGTAAAGCTCAGTTGTATATGTGCTCATTGGGCCTAGGAATATGTTGACTGGTTTTGGCAGGATTGCAGTAAATATTGAGGGATTTTTTTGGTTGAAAGAAATATTTGGTTCATCTCTGTCTATGGCCAGGTGGTATGTGGAAGTCCTTGACTTGGTTGAATGTTTCATATGTTAATAAGATCTCTTTTCCTCTTGTATCTCAGGAGTAATTGTACTTGTTATTATGCGGCTTTAATGACTATTCTATCACGGTTATTATTCTAGTTATGTGTTGATTATAAGCATGGTTTCATAACAGATTCTAGCTATGGCTCTTGATATGTTTGATTTGTTGATGAATGGTTAATGAATGCATGAGCTAACAAATGTTATTGCAACTATTATGAGAGGGCATTAAACCTTCTTGATGATTCTCAAATAAGTATTATACCTTTATGTTCAGATATGCATTCATGACCTATAGATTACATGTTCTCAATGTGTTTGACGAAATGAAAGTTATGGTTAGGCCTAGTTAGGTCAAGTTTTTTGTTCAAGTTTGATTGAATGACTTTTTCATCATGTTAGAAATTATTCTGGAAAGTCTCATTGAGTTCTGGGGAGTGGCATGGAGGCTAACCTAGAATTTAGGCTCAAAATTTGGGACTGCATGCTCTGAACTGGAAAGTTTGGGTTGCAACCGCTGGGATGTAGGCTTATGCATGCGGTTGGAGGCTCCCAACTGCATGGATGACTTTCTATGCAAGCGGTTGAGAGCCCAGGGCTAAGAAAAATAGGTCTAGCTCAAGGTTTGGCCACTTGGGGTGGTTGTTCAACCCCTGAGTGACCTGTAGCTCTTGTAGGAGGTGTCAAGTGGTCAGTTTGTGGTCATTAGTCAGCCCCACTTCCTTAATGGGACCTAGAAGGTTGGGTCATGTCATAGTATCTCTCTGTCTCATGTTTACCTCGAAAAACCGGTGAAAGTGGGTAAATTTGGGAGGGGTGGGTTATAGGTTAGTATTAGAGCATTGTTCAATACTTGGATTGGATGGGCATACTGTGTATGTCATGCATGCATTCTAGTGTCTATGTGGTTGCTATGCATGCATTTCCATGGTTATGGATGTCGTGCATGAGGTCATGGTATGCAGTTGGTATTGTCATGCATGGTAATTGGGATGATGATTGAGATGATGTCGGTATATTGATATGATTATGTATATACATGTATTTTTATAATCTAGATTGATTTTGCAGAAGATATAACCTCCCCTGAACTTCACTAAGGTATGTTGATTATGACTATATGTGGTTATTTGACATGGTATGCTTGCAGGAAGAAGATAGTCAAAGATGACTAGCAAAATGGTGGATTACAATTCATGAGACTCCCCTTATAGATCATATGAGCAACCAAGAGATGAGTACTCTCCTGACATAGCATAAACATTGAGAAGTTTGAAGGCGGAGATAAGAAGTTGCAAAGTATATAACGACAAAATCATTCAGTCACAAGAGAGACTTGTCAGGGAACGAGAGAAACAAGCAAAGGTCAATGCAATTATCCTTCAGAGTTTGTTAGACTTGCAAAGATAGGGACAACCACAATCATTTATGGACAAGAGGACATGACTAATGGGGCATATGGTAGTAGGTCTCATGGTGGGAACATGTCAGATAGGGATGACATAGTCAGAGATGGAAGGTTCTTGGATACACCTGATAGGAGAGGTAGTGGACTTGAGTTCCACTCTAGTTCTGGTTTAGACATGTATTGTTGTCGCTTTTTCTAACACCTCTAGCACAAGTGTTTCAGGAGATATGAAAGCTTCCTAGAGACAACCTTTGAGTTGATTATAGACCAATGCCTAGGACATCTTAAAGAGAGGAGTGCTTTTGGATATTATGAGTAGGGCTTTCTGTTGCACTCCAATTGTCACATAGTTGGAAAATATAATGAAAGGGGCTTGGTTCAATAGTCCTTCATCAAGGTAAACTCAAGCCAATACATGGATCTAAATGCACAGGGGGTAAATCAGGCCAATCTCAAAGAGAAATGTCTGGTTCTAGTGGCCGACACACAACAATAGGTAGCTTTAATATTGGCATTGTAGAAAAATGAAGAGGAGGAAAGAAAGAAGGGAATTTGATGCAGAGGGTTGGATATAACGCAGAATCCTGAGCATCAAGCTCCAGCAGAAGTATGAAAGAATGAGGAGGTGAAATGGTAGGAATTGTGGAGTGTGAATTAAGGTTTCATACTATATACCTCATGGACACACTTGTCACTAATCAACATAAGTAAATATGTGTTGATTACAGGTACACAAGTAAATCTGTAACTACACAGGTACTATTACTACTCAACAACATACATATAACCATGAGAGAGTGAAACCGACAACTTCATTACACAATTTTAGTAGAAGAGAAACATACATGAATTGAAATACAAAGAGGAAAACATACTGCTCATTTCTCTGATAGGAATCAACATAATAGTTTCATTAATCCTTCAAGAGTCCAAATCACTAGTCCATTACATTTAGCAAAGTATCGCTCAAGTCCCTCATGAATAGGAAAATAGAACCAAAAGTGGAATCACAGAATTTGGACCACTTGGGTGCAGAATTCCGGAACCTTTATTAAGTGTTTCTTCCCCCTATTTATAAGGAGAGGGGGAGATTTGAATATCAATTACAAAATATCTTAGTCAAGGGCCAACTGTCTGATCGACTAGCTGTCTCGATGTGCGATAGCTCTGCTGCCTAATGATTACAAAGGATTTGATTCCTTTCTTGAAAATACACATAAATACTGAATAAAAAAAATAAAGAAAACTGAATGATGACTGAGGAAAATATCTCCCTGCCATTCCTGTGATCGCCCTTGATGAGGCCACGTCTTTGCCATGGTGTGCCTCTCTTGTTACTCGGCCGATTCCTATTGCTTTCGCCTTAACTACCTGACTTCACCACTCTCTGGAACTGGTAGTGATCAACTGTGGTTGCTTGTCACATAGCAGAAGAGGAGATCGACCTAGCAATCCTTCATTGTATGACCAAGTGGAGCTCCATGCTGAGCCATTAAGTCTTCTTGAGTCCCATACCTACATTTACTTTGTTGTCACTTTTTCTAGCACCTATAGCGTAAGTGCTTCAGGAGATATAGAAAGCTTCCTAGAGACAGCCTCTGGGTTGATTGTAGACCAATGCCTAAGACATCTTAAAGAGAGGAGTGCTTTGGAATATTATCAATGGGGCTTTCTGTTGCACTCCAATTGTCATGTAGTTTGAAAAGATAATAAAGGGGGCTTGGTTCAATAGGCCTTCATCAAGGTAAACTCAAGCCAATACATGGATCCAAATGCTTAGGGGGTAAAATGGGCCAATCTCAAAGAGAAATGTTTGGTTTTGGTGGCCGACACACAACAATAGGCAGCTTAATATTGGAGTTGTAGTAAAATGAAGAGGAGGAGAGAAAGGAAGGAATCCGATGCATAGGGCTAGGAATAATACAGAATCCTAAGCAACAATATTCCGATAGAAGTATGGAAGACTGAAGAGGTGGAATGACATAAACAATGGAGCGCTAATTAAGGTCCCAACATTTATACATCATGAATACATTTGTTACTAATTAACATATGTAAATTTGTGTTCATACAGGTACCGTAGGCTATTGAATAACACAAGTAAATATGTAATTACCACGGGTACTATTACTACTTAGTAGGAAAATATACAACCATGAATAAGAGTGAAACTGACAGCTTCTTTACACTATTTCAGAGGGAGAAAAACATACATGAAGTGATAAACAAAGGGGAAAAATATTGCACATTGCTCTGATTGGTATCACCAAAGAGTTTCATTCATCCTTCAAAATGAGTCCAATTCACATTTAGCAATACATAGCTCAAGTCCCTCCAGAACAGGAAGATAGAACCAAAGGAGGAATATGTTATTGATTTTTCTAGCACCTGTAGCACAAGTGCTTCAGAAGATATAGAAAGCTTCCTAGAGACAACCTCTAGGTTGATTGTAGACTAGTGCCTAAGACATCTTAGATAGAGTAGTGCATGGAAGATTATCAGTGAGGGGTTTTGCTGCACTCCAATTGTCACGTAATTTGGAAAGATAATAAAGGGGGGCTAAACAAAGGGGAAACATATTGCACATTGCTCTGATTGGTATCACCAAAGAGTTTCCTTCAAAATGAGTCCAATTCACCAGTCCATTTACATTTAGCAATACATATCTCAAGTCCCTCCAGAACAGGAAGATAGAACCAAAAGAGGAATATGTTATTGATTTTTCTAGCACCTGTAGCACAAGTGCTTCAGAAGATATACAAAGCTTCCTAGAGACAACCTCTAGGTTGATTGTAGACTAGTGCCTAAGACGTATTAGATAGAGTAGTGCATGGAAGATTATCAGTGAGGGGTTTTGCTGCACTCCAATTGTCACGTAATTTGGAAAGATAATAAAGGGGGGCTTGGTTCAATAGTCTTTCATCAAGGTGAACTCAAGAAGATACATGGATCTAAATACAGGGGGTGAATCATGATGATCTCAAAGAGGAATGTCTTGTTATGATGGCCAACACACAAAAATGAACAAATTAATATTGAATTGTGGTAAAGGTGAAGAGGAGAGAAAGGAAGGAAATAGATGCATAGGGCTATAAACAAGACATAATACTAAGTAGCAATGTTGCAACTAAAGGATGGAAAGAAGAAGATATGGAATGACAGGAATTGTGAAGCGCGAATTAAGGTTTCATGTTATATGGATCATGGATACACTTATCACTAATAAACATATGTAAATCTGTGCTCTTAAAGTTACATAAGTAAATATTTAAATAACATAGGTACTGTTACTACTTAGCAACATACACATAACCATGAGAGAATGAGATCGACAACTTCATTACACAATTTCAGTAGAAGAGAAACATACATGAAATGAGATTTACAGAGGGGAAAACATACTTCTTACAACCATGATTGGAATCACCAAAGAGTTTCATTAATCCTCAAAATGAGTCCAATATACCATTCCATTACATTTAGCCATACATCGCTTGAGTCCCTCATGAACAAGCAATTAGAACCAAAGTGGAATCACAAAATTTGGACCACTGCGGGTATAGAATTCTGGAACTTGTATTAAGTCTTTATTCCCTCTATTTATAAGGAGAGGGGAAGCTTTGGAAAAAAATTACAAAATATCACAGCCTGAGTTCCAACTGCCTCAACGTGCGAAGAATACTGCCCAAAATGATTTGATTCATATTTGTTTCCGTTCTTGAAAATATAGAAATTACAGAATAATAAGTAAAAGGAAATCATAATGACGATGGGAGGAAAATATCTACCAGATTCCCTTGTTATGGCCTCTTCTTAGGCGACGTCTCTGCCTTAACGATCAGTCCAGTCCATCTGTCACTTTCATCTTAACTGTATGGCTTCACCACTCTCTGGAGTTGGTAATGATCAACTGTGTTGGCTTGTCACAGAGTGGAGGCTGAGATCAATCTAGCATTCCTGCATTGTATGACTGAGTGGAGCTCCATGCTGAGGCATTAAGTCTTCCATGAGCCCCAATTTGATTTACCCTTGCTCCATGCCTTCATTTAATACTGCAACTTCCAACCCATACACCTTCAAAGCTCTGTACCATGTTATTGGAACACAACACGCCTCATAAAATAACCACAGAGTGATATTGAGGATTCTCCAGTATGGGCACTTAACACTGTAAAACATTGCGAAATAACGAGTTCTGATCCCTTTAGGTCCCTTTTTCTTTGATCCCTTTCAATACTTTTTCATCATATGACCGAGCATATGGCTGGGTGCTTAGCCAAATATCAAAGGTTTTCAATCGGCGATCCAATCGATGATTTAAATTTGGTGCACAACACTTCATTTCCTCGACCACCGAACTTTGATCACATTTTATGCTTAACCCTTGGTCCTTTGGCACTCCTCGTAACTGTAGGCCAGCCCCCATATCGGAGTCCCCAATCAATGATTTCCTTTTGAGGCACAACACGCTGCAATTGTCGATATCCGATCTCCGATATGTGACGTCGTTACTGTCACATGGATCTTCCTAGGTTGTGACACGTGTCACCTGAATATGTCCCCATAGGACCCTGAAAATGCCAAATTAGCATGCCACATGTCCACTGTACTGCCACGTCAAGGTGACGTCAGCCACCACGTGTCCCTTATCAAAACCAATCATATTCAGCCACGTGGCCCTGTAGAGGAGAGAGAAAAGGTCCGCTCTCTTCTGGTTTTGCGACTAAATTCCTTTGTAAATGCTTCTTTGGACTTTCCCAACTCTTTAACATTAGAGGTTGAATCCTAGCGAATTTAATCGCAATCGAAACTTCATGCGATATCACAACTTTAAAAGGTTGTCCCCTATTTGATCGCTGATTGCAATGCATCGATCTCTTGATGCTCTGATGCCTTGGACCTCCAATATGCGGGATCGCCGATGTGCAGGACCACCGATATTCGGGATCACTGATATGCCGGGACCCAAGATTTTACCCTTAGGCATTTTCTCGTTTTCTAGTTTTCAAAAGGGCAACATCAATCTACTCCAACTTTTGATTCCAAAGTCCATTTGTGGAGTTCCATATACAGTTGGAAAGCTAATTCCGAGTACTATCCATTTGAGGGGGTACAATTTATCTTTGAGGGATTTTGTGGCTTGAAATATGGCTGCAATTTTTTTTGTTATTTTGTACATTGGTCCGTTGAAAACAAATTTTGCAGTGTGTGACAACATTGGATCCAACTAGGGACACTGCCTTGCTGGCAAGGTGCTAAGAACCCTTGGACTAGTAGCATTCACCATTGGGCATGGAGTCAAAATATAATGAATCCATAAAACTATAAAAATCTCCATGGAACTTTATTTGTTGGGATCCCTTTCCCCATCCAACTAAAATGCAAAAAACTAAATTCTAACAACTGGAAAATAAATGCTCAGCTAATGAGATTATTTATATATAACTCCTACTTATGTATTAGGCATCAATTCACCCAAGTTAGGTCCACCTTTCAATGACACCAACCCAACATCTGCGTACTGGACCTTATGCCTCCATGTTGATGGAATTCAAAAATCAAAACAAGTATGCACCCTAAAAAATATTCTGACAAAAAAATTGATATGTGCCCCCAACTTGATTGTTGGTGATCAAATATTTTAATCACCTCCATGAACCTTCTAATTGGGCTTGGAATTGAGGAATATTATTACGGGCCAAAGAAATATGCCATGTAGTATGTTACTGGATCATGGACCTGATGAGAGAAAATTGTAGTTGCTTCATTTTCTTGAATAGTCTGCTGACCAATATCTTCTTGGTTGGGGCAGCCACTAACACTACTTGGCTCTTTTTCTTTATCCTAGATGGGCCTAGAGGGGGAGGGCGAATTCTCTTCTTTGAGGGCCTCAGGCTTAAGGCAGTTGGGATCTAAAGGCCCCTTTCCCTTATCAGTTAGCTTAGGAGGCTTTGGGGAAGGAGTACCTTCATTTTGATCTTGCCCTCTCGATCTCTTTCCGGATGACCTCAGATAGTATTTCTTGTGCAACTGAGCCTACATGAGATCAACGAACTATTTACAATAATCATCAATCTCATCATCATTCAACATTGCATCAATATCCTCCTCCTCTTCTTCATATGCTCTGAGTTCTTGTTCTTTATCGGAGAAAGAGGAACATAAGTTCCCTGAACTTTATTTGCATTTGGTGTCTGTTTCTCTGAATCATCTTCTATATATAGTGGAGGATGAGTGTGATCTTGCTGTTCTTTCTTCTCCCCTTGCAATATTTGTAGGGGAGGCCTTCTGTATTGGGGATTTAAACATGGATTAGAAGCCTCGACATTCTGTCGGTTTATACTTTCTAACTCTAGTTTTCCCAGTATATAAAAGGAGTTCTTTATTAACCTCTCCATCTCTTCTATCTTCTCCTCCATGTCTTGATAGTGGAGTCATCAGAGTGTTTACAATTAAGATTCAGACAGTGGAGTCACTAAGGTGTTTATAATGAAATTCAGACAATGGAGTCACCAAGGTGAGATATCTTCAACCCACACTTCCCTTGCTCACCTAACAGAGGGAATGTAAAGATTTGTCGTACCTAGGGAATATTATTTTAGTTTCGTCCCCAACAACAGTGCCAAAAAAATGTTGTCGCTTTTTCTAGCACTTGTAGCACAAGTGCTTCAAGAGATATAGAAAGCTTCCTACAGACAAACTCTGGGTTGACTGTAAACCTGTGCCTAGGACATCTTAGATAGAGGAGGGAATGGAAGATTATCAGTGAGAGGTTTCTGTTGCACTCCAATTGTCACGTAATTTGGAAAGATAATAAAGGGGGGCTTGGTTCAATAGTCTAAGGTGAACTCAAGCATATACATGGATCCAAATACAGGGGGTGAATCATGTTGCTCTCAAAGAGGAATGTCTTGTTCTGATGGCTGACACACAAAAATAAGCAGCTTAATATTGAAGTTTTAGTAAAGGTGAAGAGGAGGAGAGAAAGGAAGGAAATAGATGCATAGGGTTATAAACAAGACAAAATCCTAAGCAGCAATGTTCTGGCAGAAGGATGGAAAGTAGAAGAGATGGAATGACAGGAATTGCGAAGCGTGAATTAAGGTTTCATGTTCTATAGCTCATGGATACACTTATCACTAATCAACATATGTAAATCTGTGCTCTTAAAGGTACATAAGTAAATATTTAAATAACAAAGGTACTGTTACTACTTAGTAACATACATATAACCATGAGAGAATGAGACCGACAACTTCATTACATCATTTCAATAGAAGAGAAACATACATGAAATGATATTTACAGAGGGGAAAACATACTTCTTAAAACCATGATTGGAATCACCAAAGAGTTTCATTAATCCTCAAAATGAGTCCAATATACTAGTCCATTACATTTAGCCATACATCGCTCGAGTCCCTCATGAACAGGTAATTAGAACCAAAGTGGAATCATAGAATTTGGACCATTGCGGGTGCAGAATTCCGGAACACATATTAAGTCTTTCTTCCCTCTATTTATAAGGAGAGGGTAAGCTTTGGAAAACAATTACAAAATATCACAGCCTGAGCTCCAATTGTCTTGACGTGCGAAGGATGTTGCCCAAGATGATTTGATTCGGATTTGAGACTGTTCTTGAAAATATAGAATTTTTTTGATAGAGGAGGAATGACCTGTTATAGAGTTTTACGAACCCAACGTTTCAGACTACCAAGTGAGTCCATCATCAAGGGATGCATCAATATATATTCTGAAGATATTAATCGAAAACATCTCCCATACGCCCCATTTATGGCCTCTACTCAGGCCATGTCTCTGCCTTAATGATTCAACTAGTTTTCCTATCGCTTTCATGTTAACTATCTAGCTTCACCACTCTCTGGAGTTGGTAGGGATCAACTGTGTTGGCTTGTCACATAGTGGAAGTGGAGATCGATCTGGTAGTCCATCATTATATGACTAAGTGGAGCTCCATGCTAAGGCAATATGTCTTCCTTGAACCCCATACTGATTTACCACCACTCCATGCCTTCATTTAATACTATAACTATCGACCCGTACGCATTCAAAGCTCTGTAACATGTTATCAAAATGCAACACACCTCATAAAATAACCATGTTGTGATATCGTGTATTCTCTATTATGGGAACTTAACACTGCAAAACATTGCGAAACAACGAGTTCAAATCCCTTTAAGACCCTTTTTCTTTGAGCCCTTTCAATACTTTTTCTTCATATAACTAGGTGCTTAGCCAAATATCAGAGGTTTTCAATCGACGATTTAACTTTGGCGCACAACAATTCGCTTTGCCAATCGTTGAAATCTGATCACCTTTTCTGCTTAACCCTTGGTCCTTTGGTGCTCCTCATGACTGTAGGCCAACCCCCATATGGAGCTCCCCAATCAGAGGTTCGCAATTGGTGATTTCCTTTTGAGGCACAACATGCTGCAACCAATGATCTTCGATCTTTGATGCGTGTCGTCATTATTGCCACGTGTCGCTTCCTAAGTGGTGACATATGTCACTGTTGGCTTGTTGGAACCTGACCCAGGTTCAGAAGTGATCTAGCCAAACAAATCCCGAAACTATCGGCCCTTTCGGCAACAGTCTGCGGTGCGTGGACTGAGGTAGTATGGGAGGGTGCTGGAACCAGGTTTCTGCACCCTAGGGATGTCTTGATGTAATCTAGGAAGTTCGTGAACCGAACCTGCACGCTTGCATTGGTCCGCACAACCATCTGTCCTTCACAACTTGTGCAACTATTTCTGCGCAACTCTATAAAGAGCGTGAAGAGGTGCTGTCTAGATCCTTTATCCTTACTGTGCTATTATTATAGATCCTAACTTAATTTTGTGGGCCCAATATTCTCATTAATCACTCAACATTCATAACCAATGCGTGCAATCATAAATCTGTAAAGAGATGCATAAATATAACAGAAGCATAGACCCACAATATTTCATAATCAACTTACCTTTTATTAATTCTTGCTCTAAGTACAATCCCAACTCCGCCCTGCGCACTCAGCTGCAGGGGTCCACGCACACAACTGTGGACTCTACTAATCCTCTGCACACTCAGCTACAAAGCCTCTTCCTACTACTACAACCCGAGACTTGGATTTACAGACTCAGAGCTAATTCATTATCCCAAAAACATGTCCCTTACATCTTAGAGACGCGCTCTATTTAGGCCGACCTTACAATATATTAATATATATTTTCAAGGGCGGACAACCCTTTGACTTGACCATTTACTTTACGCTCTGCGCCCGCATTTCGCGAGGTCTTTACATTACACTTGACCAAAATTCGGGCGTCAAGCCCCAAAAACATGTTATGAGGGGATCCACTACCCAACATGCCCCCAATGCAATCATCGTGACTCGTCCTCAAGTCACTCTGCTGGTGTCGCGATCTTTGCGCGAAGTCCATCCAACTATGCTTGTGCTATGCGAAGGTCCGCAACGCACTGCTCTGCCATCCACTGGATCCACTCTACTTGCTCGGCTGAATGCTCATTGGCATGGTCAACCCCTTGTCTCAGGTCATGCATCGCTTTCATTTATGTGAGTTTTCCTTCGATGTCGGCTGTGATGAGGAAGGCCTCATCAATCCAAGGCTGAACACGTGCTTTAAGTACTACCTTTTGTTGGTGCGTTGCGTCCACTTGCTCCTTCAGTGCCTTTGCCTGTTGTAGCCTTGCAAGCCACTGAGTTAGGACTACTATCTGCGTTGTCCCGTGCACATTATCATATTTCATTTGAAGCTCCTGCGCCTCCGTTTCCAACCGCTGTATGGTGGGATCCTCCTGTAAGGTTGTGAGGACCTCGAAGGATTCTTCCAACAAAGTGGTACAGCTCTGCACTGCCTGTTCAATTTCTCCCAGTCCTTTTCGAATATCGCCAGTGCGCTGTTCTTGAACTTCTGGGGGCGTGGAGGGCTGCGCCTTTAATCGTAGTTCAACAATTTGCAGGTTGAGGTCCATCTAGATCCTCGTAGCTTCCTCCTTTGCCTCGCGGAATCCACTGGAAAATTTGTGGATCCGCATTCCTATTGGTAGATCTATCGCAATTTCCAGTTCTGGGACCTGACGACATGCTTCTTCTACGATCTGATCCAACTGCTGGTTCTATGCTATCGCTTCATCGTGTTGTATGCTAAGCTGTTCGATGTTGATTTGCTGTTCACTTAGCATTTGCACTGCGCGTCCCTCCCTAGCGCGGAGTTCTGTTGTCGCTCCATCCTGTAGCTGGTATAAAATATCCCGCGGAAGGGCGACCAAGTTTAGGCCGAGTCCCTTGATTTGTCCTACCGCGGTTCTATCCTCCATGTTGTCCGCTGTTAGTGCTCCTTCTGAAAAGTGACGGTGTTGGTCATTTTAGCTCGCAATAGCTGCTCTGTTGCTGATGTTCCCGCGGCACCGTAGGTGACTATCGTTCCCTCTTGTGGGGGCCGCACCTGAAGTCCCTAGAGTTGTGCCTTGAGGGCCCTGTTGAAGCCCCGAAAATTGGGTCTACAACAAGGGGAATACTCGCTCGGTCCGGACCTTGGTTTGCAGCTCCTTATCCATTTGGTATAGCGGGTCCGACTGGGGATATGGGACCAGTTTCCCAATTTATGAGTGTGTGTGTGTAGAATTTGATGTTCCTGATCGAACAGTTCCTAATTAAGATATTCTAATTCTAACTTTAATCTAATGCTATGCTATTGTATTATAATAAGCAACAACATCTAAGTCTATACTAACCCGGGGTGTAATTATTCTATTATGCAATCTAAAAAGATTTCAAATAACAACTGGTAATAAAGATCATTCAGCTATTATGAGAAAAGAAATCAATAAGGATGAACCACTTCGTATAAAAAGTTAGACGAAAAAGTTGTGAAAAACATATCACATAATGAGTTATTCATACATTAAGCATAAATAAATAGCTATCACCATACAAAAGTGCCAAATGATAACAGGCATTCATGCGGTAATATATAAACAACTAAAAACTGTATATCACTTTAACACATAAGCAGGAATGGTTAAGAGATAAAAGTACCATTTATAACTAGTCCTACTCATGAGCTTCAAGCGACAATGATTTATCTCTCCTTGATCTAACATCCACTAAGAGTACAGAAGTGCAACATCAATAGCAGATATTAAATGCAAACATCAACAAATCCTTTTCCATTCATTCATCAAAACCTCCTCGGAGGGTGCAAAAGTGCATGTTTTGAGGACAAGTTTTTGACAAACTTCTGGACCCTTCTCTAAATGCATGAGAAGGGTTTAAATACTACTAACTATATCTAAAAATAACTTATTTAAAAAAATTCAGGATGCGGTTTAAATGACCGTCCTTTTTCTAAGCAAAATAAAGAAAAACTATTTCTAAAATTAAATCTAATATCTAACTATTTCTGCATTTGCTCCTTAACGTTGCAAGCATTCAGTATTTGATTGAGTAGAGTCGGCTGAATGTCTTCCGCTTTTAGTTGAGCTAAGCAAACATAATTGGCAAGAGCTGGCACCATCTTCTCAGCAAAATCGATGATATACTTGAGAGTCATCCACTGACTATGTGGCTTTACCGTGTATGCCCAGTAATAATCCTAGTTCAACTTGGTTAACCCTTGGATTGCTTCTGCCTTTTCTTTAGCTTTCTGTTTCCAGTTTGTTTTTATCGTTGCTTTCTTGCAATTTTCGGGGCTTGCGGGTGACTTGAGCAATTAGAAGCTTTCCTTCTCGAGCAATTTTCTCAGTGATGCACGATTAGCGCTAGGCGCTAATCGCGCATTGGAAACTGCCTCCGTTCCTTGATCCGGGCTTCTCTGATGCATTTTTCGCCTTTTGCGCCTCTTTCTCTTATCGGGTATAAAGCTCAAAATTTGTAAAAATAATGATTTCATGAGCTCTTGACCCTGAGCATTAAACTGTCTATTTCTGATATCAGCATCGTTCAGTACCCATTTAACCATGGCTGTATATGAGAGATCTGCAATGGATGGCTTAGCAGAATTCCGTGAATCTACGGCTCTGTTGCATGCGGTGTCCGTGTATAAGGGTGCCATTTCTCTGTCTTTGGACATTGGAGCCTTACCCTTTTTCCCCATAGTTTCGTGCACATTGCTTTGTGTAACTTTTGTTCTTCGTTCCTGTAGTTCACAGTGAGGTGAGAGTAATGATAATAAATAATGACAGGAAATATTTAAATGCCAAGGATATGTAAAAACACGCCACCTTACGTGAACTGGCTCTTCGGAAAACACAAAACCATATTTTATTAACAACTGGCATGTAACTCATTAATTATCATTAAAGTGCGTAACCGGTTCTTGGTTTATGGAAAAAAGCTTTTTGAATAACGAGCCAGAACCAACTGCGATGGAGAGATTTTGCGATTTGGTTTGCAATATCGCAGATCGCTGCATCGCATTACCGCAATATCATCGTGCTGTTCTATCGCAAGGTTGCTTGATCGCAATATCGCAATATCGCAAGATCGCAATATCGCAAGATCGCAATATCGTCTAATCGTTACTGTTGATGTGCTTTATGCGAATTGCGATTTTGCGATATGCGACATCGCATATCGGCGATTTTTAGGTTTCCAATGTGAGTGCTCATTAATGCATGCGATGTGATGGAGTTTCGCGTCGCAATCTCGCATTTTTTATCATTTTGGCTCATAAGAAGGTACCCTATCATTCTTTGCACGATGCGATATTTCTTAAGGAGTGACTTTACTTTCTTCATCATGAAACTTAAGCTTTTTAGATTTTTCAAAAGTATTTTCCTAAGTCCATGATGGTAAGTTTTATCCAAAAGGAAATATAAGCACTAATTGATTTTTTAAATTTTTGACTAAGGGCCCCCACTTATTTAGTATTAGCAATAACACTAGATAAGGAGGGGGGTTGTTGGTGGCCACAACAGGCCCCCAACACATTTTTCTGCTCCGCCATTGCTTCCTGGAGCACTTCCTTGGTGACCTCGTGAACTGTGTCGCCGATGTCGTATAGATCACCCTTTGTCAGCGTAATAGGCTCCCCATCCAGTTTGGATGCCTTGGTCTTCTTCCGTGGCCCTGTTCATTCTGTACTGCGCAGCCTTTTCAGTTGTGTTGATTTCATGCTCAGGTCCACGCCTTCCGCTTTCGTCTATCCCCTGTCCTGTGGTCAGATCTGGGCCTCTTCCCTCTTGCTTCGTGGTTTCCCTTGTTGCTGGTGCTATTGCTGCTTTGTCTGCAGCCTTGGTCTGCTCTACGGCTGCCTTCGCTACCTTGTGGGAAGCCCTTACCTCCTCGGCGAATATATCGTTCCACTTCTGTTGTGCCAGCAGCTTGGCGACATCCTTTTGTCTTTGTATCGCTGCCTCATCATGCACTGCCAGATCCAGGGCGTGCCATTCGGGTGGCCATGAGTTGAGCATTGTGAACACAACATCATCAATCGCGATGAAGGGGAGTTTGGTCCATTTCTGCTCCAGATCCTTCCACGCCCTGATATACACATTGTGCATATCTACCTTAAAGTTTGCAAAGCTCCGCAGACTGTCGTATACCGTGGGTGAGAGGCGTGGCTGTTTGTTTATCTCCATCCGTATGCTTGCCTCCATAAGTATCCAGAAGATCTTGGTCTCACGGATCCACGTAGCGTCCCTTGTTGCCCATAACGACGCGTATTTTGCTGCCTCTAGTAAGTCCTGATCAAGAGGAGGAAACTGACTGTCCTCCGGCAATTCCCCTGTGACCAACAAGATGGATAAGAGCAACCATGCGTAGTGGAAGGTCTTACCCTGATCCTGAGCCTCCTTACAGTTCGTCAGGAACTCCTCGCAGAGGAACTGCACCTAGTTGAACTGTACCCCCTCGGCGCATTGCTCAGCCAACGTAATGACCGTTGATGGTACCTCATTGCCGCGACATTTTCTCATCACTTTTCCTGCCAGTAGTTGGGTGGCTATGCACACCCCTTTTTCTTGAATGTTGGTAATGACATAACCCCTTTGCTTCTTCTCCAACTTGTATTTCTTCTTCATGGCCTTTGCAAGCGCCAAGTCTCCGCTTTGGCCAGCTATTTCCATGGGGTCCCTTCCCATACAGGGAAGCTGAGAAATCTTATGAATAAGCTCCACCATGATGGGAATCGTCTCCTCCAGCCACAAGTACCCATCATGCACCAGGAAAAGCAGTTGCCTGATGATGAATATCGTGATTGGTGCCCGGTGAAAATGTGAAATCCATAGTAGGTGGAGTAGCCCAACCTCCTCCACCCCGCACAACCATTTCCGTGGCTACAACGCTGTAACTACCCCCTCCTTGCTTTGTTTCATAAGTTGGCTAGTCTCCAAATGTGGGAACTTTTCGTTGTCCGTGAGGTCCCAATCTTCAAATTTCATCGTGGGTACACGGCCCAGGACTGAACCCTCAAATAGAATTCCATCTGGGAGGAGTGGGGTTTCGAGTGCGCTCTTAACGGTATCCACGTCCTTGGGTACTTTTGCTTTCCCTTTCTGTGGGGGGGCATATTTGGGTAGTTTTACTGCAGTGCACACAGGCTGAAAGTCTTCCTCCACTTCTTCATCTGGTTCAATCTTTTCTACAAATGCATGAAGATCCTCCTCCTCATCACCGGTCTCAATATTAACCGTCTTGCCCTTATCTTCCATAGTCAGTTTACCGAATCGCGGATTTCGCGGAGACATATGGACATGTCTTGCTGCTTTTGGATCCTTTTTGGGCCTCGTCGTCTGGGGCGACTTAGGAATTTTTAGTGCATCCCCTACCAGTGACGTAGAGCTCTGTGCGGCACCCTTGGTTGTTGACATCATTCTGATCAGGGAATCCTGTGTCTCCTTCGGCAATGTTTCAAACCATGGACTTGCTCTCACAACCTCCAAATTCGTTAGGTTCATACCCAATTGATAGCGCAACAACTGAATTCTCAAAACACTAAGGGTTGTTTAGTGGAGAAACACCTGTGATTTATAGGCCCTTTTGAATTCAAATTCAACCGTTCCCCCCATATTCGGCTCATTAATGCGAGATTGGCGGCAGATAGTCCCAAATCTAGTTCTGAATTTGTGTCTTAATTTCTCGCCGTCTGCTCCTCGTTGCCTTAAATTGGACATCATGTCATGAACAGTGACACCAATGGTCACTTCCCAGCCTACCTGCACGGCAGTGCAGCCCCTTGTGCGTGTACACGACCTGTGCGTCATACTGATCCTGCGCGCAACTTCCGTGTTGCGCAGCTCCCATACAGACTCTTTTATAGTCCCGCGCTCTCTTTCAACTGCTTGGAGTGCTGAGATTGTGCTTCCTACGGATAGTCAGGTGGTTGCACCGCTGGTGCAAGGATTCAATTCGCCTTCCTTGGTTACCCTCGCGCCAGTCAACGCGTCACGTTCCTCCTCTTGTGGTGCTCTCCCCTGTTTACTTTGTCTAGTAAGGTGCAGTCACACCCATGGTAGCAGGATCATAAATCCTTCTACTGTAGTAGTATGGTTGGCTATTCCTCGTCCCATCGTGCTTAGTTTCTTGGTGCAACATGTGCGTGCAACTTCAATTTCTAGTTTGTTGATTTCTTTGTCCAATATCATGCTTTTCTTTCTCAACCGTATCCAATCATCATCGAGTCCACGAAGTTTCAAGTTCCTGCGCCGAATGGCTTCCTATAACTGCATAGTTCCTTTACCCAGGTCCTCTCATACTGTCCCAACTGTGGGAGCTGTTTTAGGGGGATTCTTCTCTGCTCTTATGGTTTCGTCTCTTCTCGTCAGTGTTGGAATTACTTCTGCGCTTCGGTTTTCGCTTATGGCCCAATAGGCCCATCGAACCGCTGGTACGCACAAGTCCTAGTCAGTTCGTCTCGCCTGGTAAACTCTGTTAATTATTTCACATAGTTTTTTTGAATGCTTCGACATGGAATATTTGTGGTGCATGTTGCTTTTCCTACTGCCATGTCTGGTTCTGATTTTTGATCCTTAGTCTGGGATGTGCTTGCACAACACACGTCTACACCCATCGACACAGGCGGGCGTGTAAGCTGCTTCGTCCTGGCTGCCTGGCTCTCGTTCGACGCTGGGGGTTTCCAAACCGTAAGCGCATCCATCTTCTACATTCGCACCAATTTACAATGATCTTCTGATGTGCACTCCACCATTGTGAGGGTGTTGCGCGCAGTGCCCATTCCAGTGCATTGTACCGTTGCTGTTCCGTTACTGCGCTTTCAAATTTGTCCAGTAATTCATCCATTGATGTCAGTCCATCATATGTTGGTAGTTCCCTCACCTCTATCGTCACACAGCACAGTGATCTAATCATCATGTTGCAATTCAGCGTTGTCACTTCGTGCAACCGGTTTTGCCAGTGTTCTACTTCTTCGTCTGAATCCGAAGCACAGGAGCTGTCGCGGTCCCACTGTAGGTTTTAACCCTGTACAAAAATTACCTGCATACGAATTCTAAAACACAAAAAATAAACAATGTGAGAGAATAAGACATAAAACACATATACACAGAGATTTTCCCCTGGATCCCAAAACTGGGACTACCAGCTTGATTTTTCATTATATTACTTTCAATGTTATAATACATATTTATACATGCCGAAGCATCCAATACCATGGACCAAAAACCATCGCGTCCAAAAAACATGTGCGAAAATCATGCACAAAACCACAGATAGGTCCGCCCAATATGTCCAAGCCTTTGATGCCACAACATGGTCTTCTCTCCAAAGACCACTAGATTTTCTGCTCCACTTTCAGGAACCACATAACTATTTCACCCATCAATAACAGTGCTACCTTGCAGCTTGTACATAGTTCCAATTCGAACTCCCAACATCAATACCAGTGCTCCCCACACCATTTTGCAGGTATCCTTCCCGAACACTGTTTTTACACCTGCATTATCCAACTTGCTTACAGAAATCATATTTCTGGCTAATGCAGGAATATGCAGAACACCCGGAAGTGTTCTAACCATTCCACCTTGCAACTTCAACTTTACTTTTCCGCGACCAATGATTCTAGCCTTCCTATCATCCCCTAAGAAGACATCACCACCATCATATTTCTCATACTCGCAGAACCACTCTCTATGGGGAGTGAAGTGAAAGGATGCACCTAAGTCAATCAACCATGCCTCATGATCTACATGTGTACTTGAAGAAGCCAAGTACACATCCCCACCTTCATCTGAGGTGGTTTTTGCCTCTACAGAAGGAGCATCATCAAATCCCTTTCCTTTATCAAGAGATTTAGATTTACAGTCCCTTTTGAAGTGCCCTTCCTTTCCGCATTTCCAGCACACCACCTTTACAGGTTTTCCTTGAGATTTAGATCTCCCTCTAGATTTAGATCTCCCACTCGATGACTTATTTTTGTTTCTGTTCTGGGACCGTCCTCGTATAGACAAGGCATCACCATTCTGGCTCTCCATATTTTTTCGTCTCATCTCCTCTGTTAGCAAGGATGAGATTATTTCATCAAATTGAAAAGAATTTGCATTGCTACCTATTGCAATAACCAGACTATCCCATGAATCTGGTAGAGAACACAACAAACTGATGCACTTATCTTCATCTGAAATTTTAATATCAACAGATGCTAACTGACTTACCATAGTATTAAATGCATTTATATGCTTTGTCACCGAGTCTCCATCTTTCATCCTCAGGTTATACAACTTTTTCCACAGGAATAGTTTATTCACCAGAGACTTAGATTGGTACAAAGTCCCTAACTTGTCCCACAAAGCCTTCGCTGTAGCTTCCCCTGATACATTCAGCAATACTGAATCTGAGACACACAATCGTATTGTGCTCTTTGCCTTCTGATCCAACTTATTCCATCTTCATCAGACACTTCTGTTGGTTTAGTACCTAGATCTATAGTGATCCATTGATCTTTATCCACCAACAGATCCTCCATCTTGAGTTTCCACAACTCAAAAATCTGACCATTAAATTTATCGATCTTTATCTTTCCATTGCTTGCCATCTTCTTTCACCACCAAAATCGATCTCGCGGATCTCCCACTGAACAGGGTCTACCACAGGCCCGAGCGAAACCGCTCAGCAACAAAGGCGTCCCCTTGAAGCCAAAACTGCTCTAATACCAAATGTAGGTTTTAACCCCATACAAAAATTACCTGCATATGAATTCTAAAACACAGAAAATAAACAATGCGAGAGAATAACACATAAAACACATATACACAGAGATTTTCCCCTGGATCCCAAAACCGGGACTACCAGCTTGATTTTTCATTATATTCCTTTCAATGTTATAATACATATTTATACATGCTGAAGCATCCAATACCATGGACCGAAAACCATCGCGTCCAAAAAACATGTGCGAAAATCATGCACAAAACCATAGATGGGTCTGCCCAACCTAACATAGGCTCCAAAACCAAAATTTTCCGGGGCGCTGGCCTGGACCCCATAAAGTGGGGTTATGGTACGCCTCAAACCCCATGTGACCTCCCACCCTCTAACGCCTGGTTAACTACGTGGGATAGTCATGGAAAGAATATAACACAACCCAACATTGTCCCACTTGTTGTTTTCTTTCCATAGGGGGCCACAAGAGAGCTTAGTCATTTATCTAGCCCTGCAATGCCCATTGTTTCTCTACACCAAGAGAACTTCTCAGCGCTCACAGATTTTGTCAATGCATTTGCAATATTCTTCAAAGTTTCCGCCTTTACCAGCAACACCTTTTTGTTTTCTATCATATCCCTCACAAAGTGATACTGAACATCAATGTGCTTTGTCTTTGAATGATATGTAGGGTTTGTTACGCAGTAATTTGTCATTGTCTCCCTGTCAGTCTCCCTACTGTGTCATGAATTCAAAATAATCATGATCATGCTCTTTAAACTGGCCAAATGACCCACTTTGCCAAAGTTTATTTCATCAGCGCGACTGTTATTAAAATAACCGCGCTGACTGGCGGCTGATAGTGCAACTGATGCGCTGCCAGCGCGGAAGCACATGGGTTTTCCGCGCTGGTCGAATTTCATAAGCCAACGCATCCTATGTTCGTATTAAGTCGCGCTGACAGAGCCTGCTCTGTTATTAAGATGCGATGTCAGCGCTCCATTCCAGTTATGCACCCGCGCTGATCCTGTTTGGGCGAGTTTGTTCTAACAGCTAGCCTTCCAGATGACTCCAGACCTGGTTGTTGGCCTTGTGAATGTCGCCCTACCTTCTATGGCATGTCTGTTCGTCATTTGAGCCACCTTCCTTGGAGATAAGCTCATCCTCCCACCATTCGTGGAGACTCCTTCTCCTATTTAAACCTCTACCATTGCCATGAGCAGCTAGTTTTGGATAGTGTGGAATTCATAGTGCTTAGAGTGCTGCTGCTAGTAGGTAGTTGGTGTGACAAGTGTGGATTTGCTAGAGAGCTTAAGGAAGGTTGTGAGTATTTCTTGTGTGAGAGAGAGTTTTGTCTTGGGAGAATCTACCTCCAAGGGTGAATGCTTAAGAGACTTGCTGGCTGGACCCTCTAGAGAAGGACTCAGCGTCATAACTTTGGTTGTACCTTTCTCTGTTATTGATTAATAATAGATGACTACTGTTATGGTTCCATTCTCATTTGTCTTTGTAATGGTTAATGTGAATTACATCCTTTCTGACTGATGTATAATTGCGTTCATTAGATTTCACGTTTGTGTTTGTGTTTCTCTTCGTGTGTGCAGGTATCTATCTACGGGGATCGTGGAAGATCGTGACCGGCCAAAGCGAAGGAGCGAGAATGAGATCTCTTCATCAAACAATAGCGTTGGAATCCAAGTAGGTGTTCATTGCTTATCTTTTATTTGCAATTAGGAACTGCATAGTAGCATTGATTGATTGTTGCTAGACCCATTCTGGGCTAGTAGGGATCGCCTCTATCCGTAGAGGGGATTTACCTCTCCAACAATTTGGCGACCACAGTGGGAGGCTGGCCTTTGTCTCTTTTTGTTCATTCTTGTTTTGAGTTTGATTGTTACTCTCTTTTCAAAATTTAGGGGTTAGTCCTCTGCTTTTAACCTTCCTGGTTCAATCTGGGAGGTGTCTTAATTGTTTAAAGAGTTCTTGCCTTGGTTTGGGAGTTTTAGCTTGATTCTGCCTGTTTTTTTAGCCTCAGTGCGGTTGATATCAAAACAGTCGCGCTGACAGCGCATAGCTGTCTCTTTGACTTCGTGGTCATCGCGCTTGTACGTTAAACAGTCGCGACGGTTCTGAAATCGAACCAGCGCGCTTAAGTCGTGTGCTTCCGCGCTGACAGCGCTTTGTTGCTACGCGTGACTTCTGGTCAGCGCATTGTTTCTCAGTGTTACCCGCGCTGATCCTGTAGAATTGAATTTGTTTCAATTTTGCCTCCTGAGCCTGTTCATTTGACTATCTCCTACTCTTTCTACCTGGTTTATGACTTGGTTTTTATTGTTTGAATTGTGAAGCACTTGCTTGCGAAGTCTTGTCGGGTGGATCTTGTTTTGTGTCCTGTGACCTAGTGCCATCATCCCTTTTTCACTGGATTGACTTTGTTTTATCACTCGTTCACAAAGATTCATTGCTGCTTGCTTTTGCTATTGCGAAAACCTTCCTCTTTTTGCTTTCTTTGCTTGGTTGTTTAGGTGATTGTAATTGAACCAGTCCTCAGATTGTTTCGATTACTTCTCACTACCCAGACACAGATCACAGTTGCTTGGGTTCAATCGGCTCTTTTCACGCTTGTTGTGTTTTTCATCGAGTGATTTTATTTCTCTTTACTCGGTGTTGCTGTCTCTCAAAATTCATCTTAAGTGCACGGTGCCATTGAAAAGGAAATCAAACTAATGTCTTTTGCATTCAATAGTTAACGGAAAAAGAGCATTTCATTGATTTGTGTTCTCAAAAGAAAAATTTTCATTTCTTTGCCGTTAGCTGCATTAGATTGTTTGATTGATTGAGTTCATTTTGCTTGATTGAAAACTCTTAACCCTCTCATAGTTAGAATTCATCGAACGAAATGATATTCTTTGGCATGTAGTTTGCATCTAGGTAATTGTGAGAGATCACATGGTAAGGCCTGAAACCGAAACTTAATTCAAGATCAACCATAAAATAAACTGAATAAACCTAAAAACGCATTGGAACTTAACGCAAACATCTAGAGGTCTAGGTTAGAGACGTGTTCCGGCGTCTTTAAACATAGTCACTATTGTTTCACATTACGGTTGGGTGATTCCTCCTTCTGTGACTCGATAGTGGTCTAACACGGACTGTGCTCCCACGTACCGTCGCGTATATAGGGAGACCCCACTAGGCTTTTATCCTTGATCCATAGGAAGCCGAGTCTGCCGCCCTGCGAACCGTAACGCACAGAACACAACATTCAGGAAGATTGACTGCAGTACGGAAAGTCCTTGGTTCTCATACGATTGCCAAGGTGTATAAGCAGTTTTACGGATTGCTTGGTAAACCCTTTGCCTAGAATCTCCAGAGCAGTCACTTTTGATCCTTTTCAGACTCCCTAAAAGAAAAGGTGAAAATGAGCGTCTTGTCACTTCGTGCTCATTGAACATTCGAAGGAGACTAGAGTCATCTTTTTGTCCTTTTCTCGACTCTTGAAACATGAAAAGGTCAAGTTTAGTTCCTGTGTCTTAAAAATTTATTCGGCCACGATAACATTACCTGGTTAGTTCTTGTGTGCGTTAGCTTGAGTAGGGTCTTTATCGTTAGTTTCCTTTAGGTTTTGTGTGGGGTTTGTCATCCTGGCTGACCCATCAACTCCTGGTCCAAGTGATCAAGGTTCTCCATCTTTTGTTGCTCCTGAGGTACCAGTTGTAAGCGATACTCTTCCTATTATCTCGAGTATCCAACCTATCAACGTATGTGCCCCGGGCGACGAGGATTACGAAGAAGATTGGAATCCTATCTGGGAGCCTGACGAGGACGATATTCCTGTTACCCCTCCTGGTGTCTCGTCTCCAATGTCTACTTCCCACATGGATGAGACATCTCCCAGCGCAAGTGAGACACCCGTGGTGTCGAATATTGATACTCCCATTCCAGCTACTTCTCCACTTCCCCCACAATATCAGTCGATGAGGGATAGAATAGCTGCCAGGATGCCTACTACGACTATGTGGGATCCTCAGATCACTCCCACCACGAGACCCTTTGTTTCACAACCCCATACTACACCTGTTACCTCAGTTCCCACGAATCCAACTGTTTGTGTAGCATACTCGACTCCGGTCGTCAGTGCCGTGACAACGTCTTCATCTACAAACCCTGGTGCTGATCCCTCTCACGGTCAAGTGAGTAATGGCCAGCCAGAACTTTCGTCTGGAGTCGTCGACCCTGCACAAAGTGCTCAACCCTCTTCTGGTCCTGTTCCAGGAGGGGGGCCGTATGATGCCCATGGGCAACCCATTGTGGACCCAAATACGCAAAGTCCACTCTTTTATTATGATTCTACCGGCCAGTACCTCCAGTTTACTCAAACCACGCCTCTTCAACCTTTCGTTGAAGTCTCGGTACCATTATCCATCACTTGGGACGCCGGTACTCATTCTTTTCATGGGGGCCAGGCAATCCCTGGACAGCCTCAAGGACCACCTAATCTAGGCCAGCCACCTTATGTGCAAGCCCCCCAAGGGCAACCACTTTATGGCCAGTCTTACCCAGGACAATCTGGGGGCCCACAAGGACAACCCTACCCTGGACAACCTTCGGCCATTGGTGGTCCATCATTTTCCTATCAGAGTCAACCTTCTGGTTATCCAGGGCAACTTGGTACCCAGCAAGGTTACCTGTCTAGACAACCAGGACAACCTTACATCCAACAAGGCCAACTTGGTCTCCAGTAGGGTTATCCCTCTGGACAAGCTGGGCAAAATTATATTCCTCAAGGTCAACCAGCAGTCCAACATGGGTATCCTTCTGGGCAAGGGGGGCAACCCTACGTACAGCAGGGCCAACCCACTGCTCAGTCTAGTCATCCTTCTGGGCAAGGGGGGCAACCCTACGTACAGCAGGGCCAACCCACTGCTCAATCTATGCATCCTCTTGGGCAAGGGGGGCAACCCTACGTACAACAGGGCCAACCCACTGCTTAGCCAGTGCACCCTTCCGGGCAAACGGGCCAGCCTTCTATGCAGCAAGGCCAACCCACTGTCCGCTCTAATCATCCATCTGGACAGGCTGACCAACCGCAAGGTCAACCGGCCGTCCAGCCTGCTCGGCCATCTGTTCCGCAAGGACAACCCTTGGTTGCTCAAGGGAAACCTGGCACCCAGCAAGTACGTCCTTCTGGGCAAACAGGTCTATCCCAAACTCAACCAGGCCAACCTTCCGGCCAGATGATCCAAGCCCAACCGGTTCAAGGACATTATTCTGGGCCCCAAACTCAAATGGGTTATCAAATGCAAGGCGGGCCACGACCCCAACCTTCCTACCAAGTGCGGCCTTCTTATCAGGCTCAGTATGGAGCTCAGCAAATGTATGGCTACCAGCAACCCCAGGGGCAAACTCAGTTTACCCCTTATCAAAATTATCAACAGATGCAGGTCACTCCTTACCAAAATTATCAGTATGCTACACCTGCGGGTCAAGTTGCTAATACATGGGGTGCTGGGGGGCAGACCCAGGGACAACTGTCTGTATATGGACAGAATCCGTATGGACAGAACCCCTACGGGCAAGGTCCCTATGGGCCAGACCCTTTTGGGCTGGGTCCATCTGGACAGAGTCCATGGGGGCAACCACCACCTGGTTGGAACCCTGGTACTGCCTCGCTCCCACAGCCACAAATGTCCTTTAACCCTCAGTTGCCATTCTTAGCGACGTTGGAACTTCCGGATGTGTCCAAGTTGACGAATGATCCCATTCTACATAATCCATATTGGCCACTAGTTCCAACTAAAATACCTGGTGATTGTCCAAAATTTGATGGCAAAGCTGGTGAAGATCCTCAAGCCCATGTCATGACCTATCACCTCTGGTGTTCATCGAACTCATGGCTTGATGACTCTATCTGGCTCCGCCTCTTTCAAAGAACTCTCACAGGCTCAACCGCTAAGTGGTACATTGAGCTGAATCGCGGCACGTTTCAAGATTTCAACTCGCTGGCTATGGCGTTCTTAACCCATTTTCAGTTACCCATTCGGTACGAGACGGGGACACATCTCCTCACGTCTCTCAAACAGGACACGACGACCCATATATCTGATCATATACATGAATGGAGAAGGCGTCGTCGCTTGATCAAATTCTGGATTTCTGATCAACTCCTAACCGATTGGTTCACGACTTCCTTTGTCCCTGCGATTGCGCGAGACATCGCCATGAGAGCTTGTGTAACTGAAGAGCAAGCGATCGCGCGTGCTCAGTACCTAGATTTAGTATACTCTCAGTCGGGTACTCTATATGATTATTTTCCAGACGCCCCGCGGCCTGGACAGCCCAAGGCTCCGCCAAAACCATCTGTTGATGGAGTCATTGGCTCTGTAAATTCGTCATCGAAGAAATCGGCTGCGAACCCTGGGAGGCAAAAACAAAACGCTTCTAATGGAAATGCTCCCCAGGGCCAATCTAATCCTGGAAGTACCTCCGAGGTAAACGCCATTCAGTCCACCGCGGCGGACAAATCCTCAAAAGGGAAAAAGAAAGGGAAAGCTAAGGATAAATCTGGACAGCCCAAGCAAGATTCCCCTAAGCCTCCACCTGAGGAAGGAGCTAAACGAAAACCTAAGTATCCTTGTCTCATCTGTGATGAGGATCACTACACTAAGGACTACCCAAGGTGATCCGAAGTTAGTCGGTTATTGAAAGGTGCTCCTGGGACTCCTGCCGTGCTTAAAGAACCTTTCCCTTCCCAGCAGACTCAAATGGTGGCAGACCCATCTCAACCCTCTTCCTCGTTCGGTTCTCAAGTGTTCATGGCTGGAACGATTCCCATCCATGTTTCAACTCGAGCGAAAGACTATCCATCTCATGCCGGGAAAGAGCCGGAGGTCCCCTCGAGCGCTCCTCCATCTAGTTCTGGTCCTCTCCACATCGAAAGGCCCAGCGCTGAGACGATCCCCCGACCCCCTCCAAAAGGTGTACTCAGGAAGTCGTCTTACAACCCTAATGCTCGTGCTGCCCAGCATTATAGCATTGTTGAGGACTTAGCTCGGGCTCCGTCTGCCATGTCCGCTCTAGAAGTCCTCCAGAGCTGCCCCTCCCAGAGGAAGTCCTTGCTATCAGCTATTGGTGGCATCGACCCGATAGATTCAGATTTGATTTATTTTGATCTCGAGGGTTTTACACAGAGACTGCCTCACCAAGTCGCTTTCCTTATACAGGTCATGATCAATAGCAAAACGATTCATCGTACGGTTATTGATGAAGGTGCCTCAACCTGCATCATGTCTGTTGCTTGCTGGAAGGCTATTGGTTCTCCTACTTTGAGTCAGTCTCCTACGATGTTAGAAGCCTTTGATGGAAGAGAGTCCCGTCCTTACGGTATCCTCCAACGCTTGCCGATCTCTTTGGAAGGGAAGACCGTAGAAGTGGAGGTCGAAGTTGTCGACGCCAATCTTACCTACAACCTCCTCCTCGGACGGAGCTGGACATACGCCATGCAAGCCGTGGCTTCCTCCCTGTTCCGTGTCATTCGTTTCCCTCACCAGGGGAGGATTGTCACGGTGGACCAGCTCTCCTTCTTCGCCTCTTCTTCTGAAGGTAATGTGCCATTCGTGGAGCATACCTCTAAGTCACTCGAGAGTGTGGGTGCCGGAATTTTCAAAGATCCCACTTTAATGGGAGTCTTTCCCCTCCCACCTCCGAATCTCGCCCCTATTAACATGATCTCTGTACGCTCTGATCCGTGGGTTCTTCCTCCTGTTAATCAGGAAGACTCTTGGGGTGATATGATGCCGTTGAGTCCTGCCGAACTCAACTACATCGAGATTGTCGCTGCATCGGCTCCCACTGATGAACCCGCTCTTCGAGCAGTGTTCCCGATTCATATGTTCATTTCCCTTGGCTAGGAGATGAGGCTACTTCGGATCCATTGAAGGAAATATTTCCTTTCGATGAAGCCATCATAGAGACAATGTCTCTCGAAGAGCTCCCTTGGTCAGATCACCACCACCACTCTTCGTTTCTCCCTCCCCATCTGGAAATGACTGCATGCCTCGAGCGGCTTGCTTCGTGTGTCCCATCCCCGCCCCTCCAAACACCTATTCAGCTTTATCAAGTGTTGTCTGAGGGAAATATGGGAAACATCATGCAAACCCAACCAATCGACATCTCTGTCCAACCAGGGATTGTCGAGCACATTCATATCGGAGTCACTTGCACTCCAGAGGAAGTTCAACTCTACACTGCTCTATTTCGCGAATTTCGTGATGTCTTCGCATGGTCCTATGAGGAAATGCCCGGCATCGACCCTAGTATAGTGGTGCACGAAATACCTACGTATCCAGGTGCTAAGCCTGTTCGTCAGCGCTTACGCCCTGTGCACCCCCGAAAGGCCGCAGCTATCAAAGCAGAGGTCGAAAAGCTTCTCAAGGCCGGTTTTATTTACCCCATTCCACTTACGGATTGGGTGTCTAATATAGTCCCTGTGAATAAAAAGCAGGGTACTATCCGGGTCTGTGTTGACTACCGTGATATCAATCGTGCCTGTCCGAAGGATAACTTCCCTACGCCCTTCATCGATCAGCTTATTGATGAGTGCGCAGGAAGTGAAATTTACTCGTTTATGGACGGCTTCTCTGGCTATAACCAGATCAACATTGCACCCGCGGACCAGCATAAGACGGCTTTTATTTGTCCTTGGGGCACCTTCGCCTATAAGAAGCTTCCTTTCGGTCTAAAGAATGTCGGCGCTACATTTCAACGTGCAATGTCTTATGCCTTCCACGACATTCGTCACATTGTACAGCCTTATCTGGATGACCTCCGAGCTCATTCAGCCAAGCGTCAGGACCATCCCTCTCATCTTCGCGAGATTTTCCTCCGCTGTCGACACTACCGCATTAGGCTTAGTCCTCATAAGTGTGTCTTCTGCGTAGAATCAGGCCGACTGCTCAGGTTCATCGTCTCCCGAGAAGGTATCCGTCTAGATCCCCTCAAAGTTGAGGCCATTCTGAATCTTCCTCCCCCTGCCTCTTTGCAACAATTGCAGAGCTTGCAGGGCAAAGCGAATTTTCTTAGACGATTTATTCCAAATTATGCCGAGGTGGCTAAGGGTTTCACACGATTATTAAAGCGAGACACACCCTTTTGTTGGGATGCCATCGCTCAGGAGTCTTTCGAGCGACTCAAGGACCTCCTTGTCTCGGCTCCACTCTTAATACCTCCGAACTACCACCGTGATTATACTCTCTATCTAGCTGCCGCTGACACCACCATCGGCATGGTTCTGGTGCAGGATGATGATGATGGCAATGAGCATGTTATCTATTACCTTAGTCGCAATCTCTTGGATACGGAAACTAGCTACGCTTATGTCGAGAAGTTGGCATTTGCAGCTGTCTGCGCCGTCCAACGTTTCCGGAACTATATCCTGTTGCGCACCACGACCGTGATTTCCGACTGCAACCCAATGACGTACATCTTGTCGCATCAGCTGCTGGGGGGCAAGTACTCGAAATGGATCGTAATCCTACAAAAGTTTGACTTGGAATTTACTGCTGCCAAGTCTAAGAAGTCTCTGGTCTTTGCAGAATTGCTCTGTTCTTTGCCATCTCCTTCTGCACCATCTTGTTCGGAAGAACATATCCCGGATGAAACGTTGTTTCTAATCAGCACCCTCGACCCTTGGTATGGGGACATCATAGTATATTTGCAGACATCTTCCTTCCGTCCTAATGTATCGAAAGACGCTCGACGGAGGATTCGTCACCAATCTCAACCCTATCGCATTATTGGCGATACCCTGTACCGCTTCGGCGCTGATTCTGTTCTTCGCCGATGTTTGACTCTCGAGGAGGCTGAGTGGGTATTGAATGACTGCCACTCCAGTGCTTGTGGCGGCCACATGTCCAGATATGCTACCGCCCAGAAAATCCTCCGTGCTGGTTATTTCTGGCCTTCTATCTTCAAAGATTGCATCCTTGTCATCCATGCATGCCATGAATGCCAGATCTACCACCGGAAAATGCGTGCACCTCCTGCACCACTGCACCCTGTTGTTACCGTAGGTCCATTTGCCAAATGGGGCATCGATTATACGTCCTGTAACCCTCGTTCGGCCGGGGGGCATGGGTATATCATCGTTGCCGTGGATTATTTCACCAAATGGGCCGAAGCGATGCCTACATTGAACGAAGACGGTTACACAGCGGCGTAGTTTTTGTTTAATCATGTCATTACTCGGTTTGGAGTCCCTCAGGCTATCGTCACGGATCACGGAAAACATTTCCGTAATCACATGATGACGGAACTAACGACCCAACTAGGCTTGCGTCAAGATAGTTCGACGCCGTACTACCCTCAATCCAACGGCCAAGTTGAAGCTGTGAACAAAGTTTTGATCACAATGCTCCAACGTACCGTTGGTACACACAAGTCTAATTGGCATCTGATGCTGTTCCCTGCCTTGTGGGCTTACCGGACCTCTGTGAAGGACGCCACCGGTTTCACTCCTTTTCAGCTTGTTTATGGACTGGAGGCCACCCTTCCTGTTGAGTGTGAGATTCCTTCGTTAAAGTTAGCTGTCGAGTTGCTCCCCAACACCACTCCGGTGGAGGAACGACTTCTTTATTTAGAATGGCTAGACGAGACCCGTCGCTTAACTTCTCTAGCTATTGAAGCGCAGAAGAAGAGGGTTAAGGCTCACTTCGACAATACCATTCAGCCTCGTTCCTTTGTTGAGGGAGATCTAGTACTGCTCTATGATCAAGCTAAGGATAAGATGGGGGCAGGTAAACTTGAATCCATGTGGCTAGGCCCCTATATCGTGAAGAGAGTTTTGCAAAAAGGGGCATATGAGCTGATCGACTACGAAGGAAATCCTCTCGACAAGCCCCGCAACGGGCTCTATTTGAAAAAATACTATGCATGATTTCGTGCACCTAGTTTGTACATACGTGTGTTTTTAACAAGTGTGTTATATGTGCATGATTTCTTGTTTTGCTTTGGTGTGAAGGCGTGTTTGCCTCTTATTGTGTTTTCTGCTTCTTGTGTAGATGTCTAGTGCACCTTATGTTGGTTTCGCTGATGGTGCCTGCCATAGCACTTGCAACTTGTCTTCTGCGGCATGGGCGATCTATGATCCTCACGGTGAGTTGCTAGATCTTCAAGGCATGTGCTTGGGTCGTACCACTAACAATGTTGCCGAATACAGTGCTGTAATTGAATTACTAGCCGAAGCAGTTGATCTCGGCATTCGTGCATTGGTGGTAAACCTGGACTCTCAACTTGTCGTCCATCAACTCAACGAGCGATATTCTGTCAGAGACCAACGCATTCTAAGGTTGTATTTACGTGTAAGATTGTTGGAAAGGAATTTTGATTACATCACATATCAACACATTCCGAGACGATTAAACACGTTAACTGATGCATTGGCAAACCATGTATTAGACAGACATTTGCGTAATAGATAAACATCATACAAGAAGACATAGAAAGCATAATAAGACCATAGAATAAGCATCTGTAAATAAATTCTTTTCCAAGCATAGTTTGCATGTGTGTTTGCATGTGTGCTTTTAAGCTTGCATAAAAAATTAAAATATGTGGATTGTATGTTGTGCAACTGATACATTAGATCACATTTGTGTTAGACATTTGCATAGCATATAAAAAACATCATCATATGTAAAAGATCCATCCAAAATCGGTATATATATATATCGTGTGGCGCACTAAGGCACTCAAAAATAAGTGTATATGTCTGAAATAAGGCCGATGTCCTTAGTACATCTGAGACGCGTGTCTCTCAAAAAACATCAGTGGAAATAAAACCTAGATGTCTACTGTGGTGGGTTGTTCTCTCTGTAGCACACGACTGCCCGTGCCACCCGCCTCAAAAGGCGGTGCATCCTGGGTTCCACCCCTACTGTGTGGATCTGAGATGCTACGGGGACCTCCTCGATCCCCTGGTAATCTGGCACCCCCGCCAGTAAGCCCTCGAGGTTGTGCGCCATAGTCTCCATCGTATCGCCTCCTAGAGGAGCCAGGGCCAGAACTCCAGCACCTTGCCACTCTCTCCGTGCCTCCAGAGCTAGACCAAGGGGTCTCGTGGGTCCCACATCTGCATATCATAGCATTCATCAAGACATGTACATGAAAAATTTAAAAACATTACAAAAGACAAAACATTACAAAAGAGATCAAGTGTCTCACCTCCATCGTCCCAATGCTCTCCGACGGGCAGTGGCATGTCGGGATCACCGCGGAAGTCGATACCGGCATATGGCCAGTCCTCTATGAAAATGACCTGCCGATCCAGCCACTCTCGAAAATAAACACCCCACGCCACTGGGCGGCCGCCACCTCCACGCGGCATGACATGGCCCCATTGACTGGCCCTCGTCTCCCGGGGACCTCTGGGTGGATCCACGACCATATCCTGTAGCTGTAAGGCCGGCACCCGCTCTAGCATGAGTGGAAGTAAGAGCGACCCATAACCGAACTGCTTCGACTCTCCGCGTCGACAGTTGCTCAGTTGTCTCTTCATGTTGATCGTTACTGCTGCTGCCCAGTTGAATATGGTGGGCTGTAAACACTCGAGAGCCAATAGCAGATGGGTCTTCGAGGCCTCATGATTGGCCAAGCACCCCGCTGCCCGGGTCACCATGAAGAGTATGGTGCGAAGGACGATGTCATTCACCGTCGGAATACCCACCTTCCCACTCTGTGTTTTACGTGCCCCTGGGCACACTCGAGCCATGAGCTGGTCAAGGGTCTCACCGCTGGGCCGTTGCCCCTCCAGAATGGGCATCTCGCCCCGGCATGACAACCCAGTCAAAAAATAAATATCCGTGTAATCGAACTCGATATCACGGCCTCGGATTGTGAATTTTCCATCAACTGGGTTCCAAGCTCTGATTAAGAGCTCGAGGAGATCAGGTTGCGCTCTCAGGCGCGGAGTGAGGAAAAATTTGAGGAACCCGCATGCCCGCATTGCATTTCGGCACTCCGCATTGGCATAAGCTGCTATATCTTTGTTATCGTGAGCTCTCTCTTGCCAAACAAATGCCATTGCGTCCTGCATGACCATGAAAAAATATTAGGGCCCTGACCGTTGAAGTTTGTACGTTCAAATTCTTAAAAATAAAATTTCACGGCGTCAGCGCGACTGTTTTTAAAACAGTCGCGCTGATCATGGCGCCCCTTTGTTTTTTCCTTGGGTCAGCGCGGAAGCACACGTGTTTTCCGCACTGATCCAGGAGGTGGTGTGTGTAAAATTAATCGATCAGCGCGGACCCGATGAGGAAATCCGCGCTGACCGAGAGCGCATCAAAGCTCAAAAAATTCGCCCAAATGGCCAAATCCCACCGTGGAAATGCTGCAAAAAAGGCTCAAAATGAAGCGCAGGGAGAGGAGAACCTACCTGGAACAAGTTTCCGGATGGATGGTGTCCGCACGGGATGGAAATCGCTCCGTCAACCTCGCAGCTCCACAACGTTCTCCACAACTCAAAATGGTAACAATGGTAAAAAATGTCTTTTACCCCCTATTTATGGTTAAAAATTTATAATTGACTATGGTTTTTTATAAATGTGGTTTTTTGTCATGTTTTTACCATGGATTTAGTGCTAATGTCGCTATATTATGCTTTAATACATGTTTTACTATATTTTTTAACGTGTCGAACAGGTTTATACGGGTGGTGTTCTTGTGCAGATTCTAGTAACCGGCGTGGTCACATCGGTTCTATACACACTTGATCCCAAAAAAATGTCGTCTTCAAGCTCTTTTCCGACGTAAAGCAAGAAAAGATGGCCGGGTTCCCTCTCGACTCGTCAAAAGGAACGAGAGGCGGTCGTTTTTAAAGCTCTTTTTTCGACCGTTTAAATTAAAAAGATTGCCGGGTGTTTGTCGTTTCGCATTCGTTATTGGCACCAAAACGACGTACTTCCGACCACTTTTTTACTTTTTCAGGTCGAAGTCACTATTCACGAAAAGTACTCCTCGATCATACTGGTCGGGCGGTTCTTTCGAGCATTGTTTTATACTTTTTCGGGCTTGAGAGACACAACTTTACGAAAAAGGACCCCCTTGGAGTTTTCTTTTCCGCTGTCTTTTCAGACTCTCTAAACAGCAAAAGACGCCGAGTTCTTCCTTTGTCAGGGTCGTTAAAACTTCATGACATCGGACATCGTCGCAATGACACCTTCCAAGCATATGCTATCCCCGTCAAGCTTGTCCTCCAAAAATAATCGGGGTACCTGCCAGAAATGGTGGGGAAAATAAAACTGTAATAATGGTCGTGTCGGTAGTATGTCGCTCTTGAACATGGCACTCATCTGCATTCGTGTCTGGGTGGGGCTTTCTCATCTTGTTTTACACTAGCCTCCGTGGGTTTGGGTTATCCTATTTTACCTCTCATCTGCTCATTGCCTTGTCAACATGACCTCTTCTCATTTGATGTCAGATACTGCCAAATTCGCTATCGTGCCACCGATATGTTCAAGAGAAGTTGGCCTCTGCAAACGTACCACCTCCCTCTGATGTCTCACACAGAATATTTTATCCTTCTCTGTCTCGTGTCGATGATGTGGGAAACATTATGGCCCACCTTCGATCAAGGTTACTTCCTGTCGACTTCAGCTCATTATCCAGGAAAGTGACTTAGAGACTCCCTTTGGGTGCCTTAGAGCCTGCATGCCTTAATGGCAGGTTCTTCGTGTTCGACGTGAGGTTTTCATCATTGGCCTCCGATCGGATGATTCTGCGGGCTTTCGACACCAGCTCATTGATTCACACGCCGCGGATTGTACCTATAAGTACCTTGAGGACCATTGTCATTATTGGTGGTACCTCTCACATCTGTTAACAGTTTTCATTATTGGCTGGTAATCAGACGATGTTCATGCATGTTCGACTTCAGCTCATGTATTCACATGCTTGGACTTGTACTTTGTTCGGGTTGGGATGGAGCACAAGACCCTGGTTTTTGTCTATTGCGAACCAGGCTGCGATTTTGTGGATTGTTATTACATGACTCATTGATGGATGGCTGCGCCCATACCTGAGTCTTTGGGATGGCTGCACCCATACCTTCTTATCATCATGGTCTCTTCAGCTGGGTGGCTGCGTCCATACCACAGACCTTCTTTGTATGTCTTTTGGATGGCTGCGCCCATGCCTAGACTACGTGTAATCGAGATATCAGTTGTACATACGTGCCGGTTCTTCCTGGTGGTGTTCCAGTTCAGCAGTTTTGTAAAGCATTTCACCCCTCCCACTCTCTCGGGCTTCATGCTTTAGGGGGCATCTGTTACGCAGTAATTTGTCACTGTCTCCCTGTCAGTCTCCCTACTGTGTCATGAATTCAAAATAATCATGCTCATGCTCTCTAAACTGGCCAAATGACCCACTTTGCCAAAGTTTATTTCATCAGCGCGACTGTTATTAAAATAACCGCGCTGACTGGCGGCTGATAGTGCAACTGATGCGCTGCCAGCGCGGAAGCACACGGGTTTTCCGCGCTGGTCGAATTTCATAAGCCAGCGCATCCTATGTTTGTATTAAGTCGCGCTGACACAGCCTGCTCCGTTATTAAGATGCGATGTCAGCGCTCCAGTCCAGTTATGCACCCGCGCTGATCCTGTTTGGGCGAGTTTGTTCTAACAGCCAGCCTTCCAGATGACTCTAGACCTGGTTGTTGGCCTTGTGAATGTCGCCCTACCTTCTATGGCATGTATGTTCGTCATTTGAGCCACCTTCCTTGGAGATAAGCTCATCCTCCCACCATTCATGGAGACTCCTTCTCCTATTTAAACCTCTACCATTGCCATGAGCAGCTAGTTTTGGATAGTGTGGAATTCATAGTGCTTAGAGTGCTGCTGCTAGTAGGTAGTTGGTGTGACAAGTGTGGATTTGCTAGAGAGCTTAAGGAAGGTTGTGAGTATTGCTTGTGTGAGAGAGAGTTTTGTCTTGGGAGAATCTACCTCCAAGGGTGGATGCTTAAGAGACTTGCTGGCTGGACCCTCTAGAGAAGGACTCAGCGTCAGAAATTTGGTTGTACCTTTATCTGTTATTGATTAATAATAGATGACTACTGTTATGGTTCCATTCTCATTTGTCTTTGTAATGGTTAATGTGAATTACATCCTTTCTGACTGATGTATAATTGCGTTCATTAGATTTCACGTTTGTGTTTGTGTTTCTCTTCGTGTGTGCAGGTATCTATCTACGGGGATCGTGGAAGATCGTGACCGGCCAAAGCGAAGGAGCGAGAACGATATCTCTTCATCAAAAAATAGCGTTGGAATCCAAGTAGGTGTTCATTGCCTATCTTTTATTTGCAATTAGGAACTTGCATAGTAGCATTGATTGATTGTTGCTAGACCCATTTTGGGCTAGTAGGGATCGCCTCTATCCGTAGAGGGGATTTACCTCTCCAACAGGGTTCTTTGCCAAGAAAATTGCACTTTGGCTGTCACAATCTATCCTTATAGCTTCCTGTACTAACCCCATACTTGAACACAGTCTCTAGAACCAAACTGCTTCCTTGCTTGCATGAGTGGCTGCCATGTATTCTGCCTCTGTAGTTGATAGTGCCACTACAGATTGTTTCTTACTCATCCAACTGACTGCACCTCCAAATAGATTAAACACATACCCACTTGTAGATCTTATCTGATCTAGATCTCTAGCCTAGTTTGCATCAACAAAGCCATGAATATCCAACACTTTGTTCAATCCTGGTCTTCCTTAGTAGCACAAACCATAATCACTAGTGCCACGCAAATACCTGAAAACCTGCTTCACTGCTGTCCAATGCTCCTTCCCTGGTTTTGACATAAGCCTGCTCAATACTCCCATGGCATGTGAAATGTCTGGTCTAGTACAGACCATTGGATACATCAGGCTACCTACTGCACTTGCATATGGAACATGGGACATGTCCTCTTCCTCTTCTTGTGTCTTGGGACACTGTTCAGCAGATAACCTCACACCTATAGGAATAGGAACCTTCATATTAAACCTCTGCAATATTGTCTCGACATACTTCCTCTGGCTTAACCAGAGCTTCCTCTTTGTCCGTTCTCTTTTAATTTCCATGACCAAAATATAGTTTGCAGCACCAAGATATTTCATGTCGAACTTGGAGGACAATTGGGTCTTCAAATCCTGGATAATTTCTTTGTCATTTCCAACCAGCAACATATCATCCACATACAAGACTAGATAAATAACACGGTCACCAATTAATTTAAAATACACACAATGATCTGCTTTGCTTCTGGTGAAGCCAAGTCCTCATATAAATGTATCAAATTTTTGATACGACATCCTTGGTGACTGTTTTAACCCATACAGAGACTTCTTTAACTTGCATACCAGTTCTTTCTTACCCTTCACCGCAAAGCCTTCAGGTTGCTTCATGTATATTTCCTCTTCCATATCATCATGAAGAAACATTGTCTTCACATCCATCTATTCTACCTCAAAATCAAAAGCAGCAGCAACATAGAAAAGTAATCTAATAGAAGTTACCTTGGAAATAGGAGAAAAAATATCACCAAAATCAATTCCCAACACCTGGGAATAACCTTTTGCTACCAACCGAGCTTTGTATTTCTCCACCTTTCCTTCTGCATTTGTCTTCTTCTTGAACACCCATTTGCTACCAATGGGTTTCCTTCCAGCCGACAACTCCACCAGATCCCAAGCCTCATTTTTGTGCAAAGATGCCATTTCATCAACCATGGCTTCTTTCCAAAGCTTGCCGTCCTCTGAATCTACTGCTTCCTTCACAGTTCTGGGATCATCGTCAGTGATAGATAAAGCAAAATTTGAACAGAAAGTAGATGGAATATACCTTTCTGGCTGCCTTCTTTCTCGAACTGATCTTCTCACACCCAGAGTTTGTGGCTCTTCATCTTCTGATTCCTCCTCTGCCATAGAGTCTGATTCTTCCTCCGTAATCTCAATCTCTATATTCTCAGGTTCCTTTGGTTGGATTTCATGTTTAATAACATCTTTTACCTCTCTAAACACCACATCTCGGCTGTACACAACCTTCCGTGTGACTGGGTTCCAAAGCTTATACCCCTTTAAACCATCCTTATACCCAATAATGATGCACTTTTCAGATTTACTATCCAACTTGGTTCGTTTCTCGTTTGGAACATGTACATATGCATCACATCCAAATACCCTCATATGTGAAAGAGAGGGTTTCTTACCAGTCCATACCTCTCGTGGAGTCTTATCCTCCAACGCTGATGAAGGTGACCTGTTGAACAGGTAACATGCAGTATCCACCGCCTCTGCCTAGAATTCCTGTCCTAACCCGGCACCACTGAGCATGCTTCTTTCCCTTTCCATCAACGTCTTATTCATTCTTTCTGCAACTCCATTTTGCTGAGGTGTATATGGAGTAGTCTTCTATCGTGCTATACCACACTTCTTACAAAATTCTTCAAATTTGTTGCTGCAAAAATCTCCACCATTATCTGTCCTCAGCACCTTTATCTTCTTCTTTGTCTAATTTTCCACGAGAGCCTTAAATTCTTTAAACCTGTCAAAGGCTTCAGATTTCTTCTTAAGGAAATATATCCATGTATTCCTTGAGAATTCATCTATAAATGATACATAGTACACAGACTTACCGAGTGATGGAATCTTCACAGGTCCAAACCCATCACTGTGCACAAGCTCTAATATATGTTTCGCCCTCTTACCACCAGAGGGGAAACTCACCCGATTCTGCTTCCCACATACACAATTTTCACAGAAATCAAAATCCAGAGAGCTATTACTCATACCTTCTACCATACCTTTACCATGAAGTATTCGAAGGCCTTTCTCTCCAATATGTCCAAGCCTTTGATGCCACAACATGGTCTTCTCTTCAGAGACCACTAGATTTTTTGCTCCACTTTAAGGAACCACAGAACTATTGCACCCATCAATAACAGCGCTACCTTGTAGCTTGTATAGAGTTCCAGTTTGAACTCCCTGCATCAATACCAGTGCTCCCCACACCATTTTGCAGGTATTCCACCTTGCAACTTCAAGTTTACTTTTCCGTGACCAATGATTCTAGCCTTCCTATCATCCCCTAAGAAGACATCACCACCATCATATTTCTCATACTCGCAGAACCACTCTCTATGGGGAGTGAAGTGAAAGGATGCACCCGAGTCAATCAACCATGCCTCATGATCTACATGTGTACTTGAAGAAGCCAAGTACACATCCCCACCTTCATCTAAGGTGGTTTTTGCCTCTACAGAAGGAGCATCATCAGATCCCTTTCCTTTATCAGGAGCTTTAGATTTACAGTTCCTTTTGAAGTGCCCTTCTTTTCTGCATTTCCAGCACACCACCTTTACAGGTTTTCCTGGAGATTTAGAGCTCCCTCTAGATTTAGATTTCCCACTCGATGACTTATTTTTGTTTCTGTTCTGGGACCATCCTCGTACAGACAAGGCATAACCATTTTGGCTCTCCATATTTTTTCTTCTCATCTCCTCCGTTAGCAAGGATTAGATTATTTCATCAAATTGCAAGGCAGTTGCATTTCTACCTATTGCAATAACCAGACTATCCCACGAATCTGGTAGAGAACACAACAAACTAATGAACTTATCTTCATCTGAAATTTTAATATCAATAGATGCTAACTGACTTACCACAGTATTAAATGCATTCAGATGCTCTGTCACCAAGTCTCCATCTTTCATCCTCAGGTTATACAGCTTTTTCCATAGGAACAGTTTATTCACCAGAGACTTAGATTGGTACAAAGTCCCTAACTTGTCCCACAAAGCCTTCGCCGAAGCTTCCCCTGATACATTCAGCAATACTGAATCTGAGACACACAATCGTATTGTGCTCTTTGCCTTCCGATCCAACTTCTTCCATTCTTCATCGGACACTCTTGTTGGTTTAGTACCTGGATCTACCGCGATCCACTGATCTTTATCCACCAACAGATCCTCCATCTTGAGTTTCCGCAACTCAAAACTCTGACCATTAAATTTCTCGATCTCTATGTTTCCACTGCTTGCCATCTTATTTCACCACTAGAATCAATCTTGCAGATCTCCCACTGAATAGGGTCTACCACAGGCCCGAGCGAAACCCCTCAGCAACAAAGGCGTCCCCTTGAAGCCAAAACTGCTTTGATACCAAATGTAGGTTTTAACCCTATACAGAAATTACCTGCATACGAATTCTAAAACACAGAAAATAAACAATGCGAGAGAATAACACATAAAACACATATACACAGAGATTTTCCCCTGGATCCAAAAACAAGGACTACCAGCTTGATTTTTCATTATATTCCTTTCAATGTTATAATACATATTTATACATGCCGAAGCATCCAATACCATGGACCGAAAACCATTGCGTCCAAAAAACATGTGCGAAAATCATGCACAAAACCATAGGTGGGTCCGTCGAACCTAACATAGGTTCCAAAACAAAAAAATTTCTGGGCATTGCCCCAGACCCCATAAAGTGGGGTTACAAGTACGCCTCAAACCCCATGTGACCTCCCCCCCTCTAACCCCCGGTTAACTATGTGGGATAGTCATGGAAATAATATAACACAACCCAACACCCATGAGATTCTCCCATCTGCAGTCGGGTTTACTCGATCCTGGTCTCGCGTGGTTATCTGGTAAATACAATCTAGCTCATTGTCGTTTTCATCGTCGTGCACTAGTTCAGTGTAACGCGCTCCCTCGACTGGGTCTAGCGGAACTACTACGCGTAGGGAATTTTTCTCGAATATCATCTTCCGCTTTTTCAGGTTAATGACTCCGTTCATATTAGTGGCCCAGTCTATTCCTAGCAACACTGGTTAAGGATTGCTGTCATCAACAATCTCTATTACTTCAAAGTTTGTCTGTGTGCTTGCGCCTTCGATATCAACTGTTACCCCTTGCAACCTCTCCATGGGAAAAATCTTCTGTTGGTTCACCATTCATAATTGAATAGGGGACCACTGCAATGCGGGCCTGCCCATACGTTTCCATGTCTATTTCAGTAACACATTCATGTCCGAACCCAGGTCTAGGATTACTTGATCCATTTCATATTCGCCAATCTATGCCGTGAATCTCATTTCCCTCCCGTTGCACAATGTATGCTTCCCTAATTTCTGGACTACGTGTGGTTCCCCTGATCCTGCGCACCTGGTGATCAACTCCTGTAGTCCCTTAACTGCCTTATTGTCGTGCAACAGTTTCATGCATGTCTCCAAAAAGGTAGTAAGCATAGAAGGATCCATCCCTGGCTCTGGTTGATCCTTACTACCTGAAGTAGAGGCCTTCGTGAAGCTCTTCTTAGCTTCCATGAACATCTCCTTTGCGCGTTCTAGGTCAAACTCAGGTTCCTTTGTAAGAGCCTTGCGAACCCATGTATCTTCCTCGGGCTGCTTCCCCTTATCCTCCCCTATGGTCACACCGCTTCTGAGCATCATGTTCACATTTGGGTTTCCTTTGCACGGTTCAGACCTCATCATTTGGATATTCTGAGTCGGAGGAGGCTGGAGTACCCCTTTCTCGCGCATCTATGCGATCAACGTAGGACAATCTACTGCTTCTTGATCGAACTAGGCACAGTATGAACAGGATATTCTCGTCAGGTTTTTACAATCGTGGGCGTAGTGCCCTAGTCCTCTGCAATTGTAACAAATTAACTGTCCACGACCCCTTCCCGACCCCATTCCTCCTCGTCCTCGGCCTCGTCCTTGAAATCTAGAGCGCGCCATCCCCGCAGCTGGGTCGAGGCCTCGCATTTCTATCTGCATCCTATGGGCTGGGGTCTGATCCATCATTAACTCGTAGTTGTGACAAGTACGCTCATCGTGGCCCACCGACCTACAGAAATTACAAAACAGTTGTTGGGGTGCCGGTGTATACTTCTGCAACAAATGACAATTATCCGTCGTATGTTTTCCTCCTATCTGACAGATCGTGCACCATAGCACGGGTGTCGCACTTGGCTGTTATGAAACTAGCTCAAGAAAAGATAGAAAAGATAGATCAACGCCTTAGAATTCAGCCTCTTCGAGGGGGAAACCTCCTTTACATTACATAAATGAACAATTCTTGGATGATACAAATGAAAAGACAACCCTTCTATATATAGGAGTCTAAGGGGTCATAACATAATCAGAGCAGACATAACAATAATAATATAAGGGCACAATAATAACAATAGTGGGCTTCTATGGGGCACAATAGTAACAATATGGGCACTACATGGGTACATCAATATAATAAGTGGGTTATACTAATAACAATAAGGGGTTACACTAGTAGTATAGGGGCCTAACATGCCCCTCTCCTTCAAAAAGTGTTGTCCTCAACGCTTGAGTAGTTCTTGATGCTTCTGTATAAAATTATTGTCCTCCCATGTGGAATATTTAGCGGGTAAGTTCTTCCACTTGATGAGATACTCTGAAATTGATCGATTTCGTAGCTGTCGAGTTCTTGTTTCTGTGATTGCTCCAGGTTCCAATATGATTTTTCCTTCCTGTTTAATTTCTGGAAATATTGTTTGAATTGGGATCTTTTGCAACTTTTGAATAAGTGGCCATACTTCTTCGTCCTTCTTCCATTCATCCCTTGCTTCGTTTATCCAATCTGGTTGGATAATATAAATAGCACAAAACAATGCTTCCACATCCTCATCCTTGAAGAGTCTTCCCATTCGGTAAGGTTGCCATTTTTTAAGTGCATGTAGTATTGCCAACATTTCTTTCTCATAAATAGCTTGCTTGAGATGTAGCAGTAAAAATACACAATCACCTACATCAAAACATTTTTCACTACGATGTTGATCTACCTGTTGTTTCGTTTGATTTCGCACCGAAGTGGCGTTATCCTTTAAAAGTTGAAGAACTTGTTGTTGATGCTCGATGTGATCTTTCACTGCTTGAACCTTTTTATTCTTGATATGTCCTTCTATCTCTAGAGTTTGAGGAGTGGTAATTTCTTCCAATCCTTTACAAGATATGGTCGGATTCATTTCTTGATGCTCGATGTGATCTTTCACTTCTTGAACATTTTTCTTCTTTACATTTCCTTCTATCTTGATAGTTTGAGGAGTGGTAATTTCGAACAATGAATTACAAGATATGGTTTGATTCATTTCTTCTTTCTCGATGTGATATTTCACTTCTTGCACCTTTTTATTCTTGATATGTCCTTCTATCTTGAGAGTTTGAGGAGTGGTAATTCTTGCCAATGCTTTACAAGACATGGTCTGATTCATTTCTTCTTTCTCTGGGGTGGGGTCCTAGTGTATATCTTCTTCTTTTGATGTTTCTTGATAATTTTCTTCCTCCTCTTCATATTCTATGTAAAATAATTTCTTCTCAGCACACTTATGACCTTTAGTGCATTTGCTATCACAATTGTAACAAAGCCCTTTTTCTATTTTTTCTTCCAATTGTTGTGGTGTAACCCTTGTAGGTTGTGGAAGGCTAGGAGAAACAACACTTCCATCTTTATAGTTGTGAGGGGTACGCTTCCTGGTTTCCATAATTTTGCTTTCCACTATGTCACAAAGCCCTTTTACTCTTTCCAATTGTTGTGGTGTTGCTCTAAAGAAGGTGTTGCTCTTTGTATCCTCATAATGTGCTATCATTTCCTTCATGAAAATTGACCACGTAACAAGTTGTTTACGAGAACAAAGCCCTTCGTACCATAAAAATTGATCTGGTTCTAAATATGAAGATGCAATACATACCTTTTGTAACAGTTTTACACCATGTAGATCAAAATATTGCTCCATCTGAAGTATCCAATTTACCGGATCCTTGCCATCAAACTTCCTCATCTTGCTTTTTCTTGATTTTAGGAGCTCGACCTTGAAACGACTGTAACTCTGCACTTTTGGATCTTTAATTTCTGAAATTGTGATCTGTAGTAGCCCTCTGTGTCCTCTTTCCAATGCCACCAGTCTTATACAAATTTGATTCTCCAAGAAAGAGTTATGCACAATCTCCCAAGATGACTTGATTATAGACTAGTTCAGTAGAGCGAACTTGTATGACGTGCCACGAGTCATTGTTTCAACATTTGGATCTAAAAAGTGCATACAAGAAACTACAGTCCGTCCTCTTTCTTTACCTTCTTACGAAATTTCAATATGATCCTCAGAGAGAAAGTTATGATGATTTTCCCCAGGTCACCTGTTTGGAATGTAATTCAAGATTCTGCAAAAAGACCAACTTCCTCAGATCATATCTCCGCAAATATAGCGCGAAAAGCTCTGAAATTCAGACCCGAGGTTCAGCGCGATTTTGTCTCAAATGGGTTTTTTTTTGTAACTTCTGAAACGTCACAGAAAAAAAGTTGTAGAGAAAATGCCACGATGACCTGTTTGGAGCAGCGAAACCCTAGAATCCAAAGCTCTGGTACCAAATGTTATGAAACCAGCTCAAGAAAAGATAGAAAAGATAGATCAACGCCTTAGAATTCAACCTCTTCGAGGGGGAAACCTCCTTTACATTACATAAATGAACAATTCTTGGATGATACAAATGAAAGACCTCCTTTCTATATATAGGAGTCTAAGGGGTCATAACATAATCAGAGCCGACATAACAATAATAATGTAAGGGCACAATAATAACAATAGTGGGCTTCTATGGGGCACAATAGTAACAATATGGGCACTACATGGGTACATCAATATAATAAGTGGGTTATACTAATAACAATAAGGGGTTACACTAGTAGTATAGGGGCCTAACATTGGCCCTGCCCGTGCCTCCGGTCTCAACGGCATTGGCCCCCCTCCTGCCAAGTAGTTCGCGAATACTAGACAATGGTCCTTGTCATGGCTTTGGCCTTTGCATTTTATGCACCACACTTCCTCGCACGCCTCTGGCCACGGTGCCCTATCCTACTTTAAGCTCCACATTTTCAGGCAGAGATTCCGTAGTTGCACGTGGATTTGTTGAACTCCCACCCCTGGATCCTGTATCAGAGTTTCGTGCAACCTCAACGCCATTTCAAATGCTTCTGCCTAGGTTGAAAGCTTCTTTTGTGACAATGCCGTCCTCAGGTGTGGTGTCAAAGATGCCACAAACCATGCATGGTGCTACACATCCGTTAGCGTCATATTAGCCTCGTGGATCGTACTCTTCAACCGCTGATCCAGATCCCAGGGGGTCTCGCCTGGAAGCATCACGATCTCTTTGAACCCAATGATTGACTGTGTCTATGATTTCGGCCGGATAAATTCTCTGTTCAGCGCATTCTGGATCTCTGCTATCTCTGCATTTGGGTGATCATTAGAGTGCTTGATATACCATGTCAATGCGTGATCCTGTAGCACGCTCACCAATGTAGCCTTCTTAATGTTGTCGTCCGTGACCCCTTGTGCTTCCCACACTGCTCTTACCATGAACCAGAACTGGTCCGGATCCTCATTCCCTACTCCTCTGAATACGGGTAGCTTGATCGCGCTTGCCATGCTGAACTATGGGGTTGGTGGGGGTGGAGTGGGTGGAGATGGAGGTGAAGGAGGTGAAGCGGGTGGTGGCATGGGTGGAGGTGGTAACTGTGGAATGTGCTGCCTTATCAAACTGACCGCACTTCTTGGAGAAACCCGAGTGGGGTCTTCCTCACTTTCTCGCGAAGGTGAAATTAAGGGACTGTTTCCTAATTCCCCGCTACCCTTGTAGATCTTTCTGCTCAACGTCGTTCCAAACATTAATGTATTCGCATAACTTGCTTTTCACATAATAGCATCTTAATCCAGGTATTCAAAGATTTAATGTACTTACCTCGGGGTCCCTTGAGAAAACGTCATTCTGCTTCGTTGTAGCTCCTCACGGTCATGTCTATCGCAAACTCAGTGATAAATCCCCCTACTATCTGGTTGAGCCAATGGTCCATGGCTCGTGTGATCTTATCTTCTGATGCCTCTAGTTTGTGCACTAATTCCGGAGTCCACACTATCGGTTGGTCAAGCTTATACCTTCCCTAGCTATCGGCTAACCTCGCGATCCACTCATACAATTCAGAAGGAAAGGATGCGAAGAAGATCTCGTGGGTTTCTGTATACACGTAGCGATCCAGTCACCTTTTCTTGGATACCTGTAGAGTTCTATTTTACTGTGTCACAAACTCGTGAATCTTCTTGTCCAACCACTCTTCAATTTTCTTCTTTGTTGGGTTCCAGTGGCATGACATTAGACATCCCTTAAGCAGATCTCGGCCTCGGCAACGGAACCATTTTTTGGCTTGTTGGGGCTTAACCCAGGTTCAAAATTGATTTAGCCAAACAAATCCTGAAACTACCGGCCCTTTCGGTAATAGTCCGTGGTGCGCGGACTGAGGTCTCATCTGAGGTAGTATGGGAGGGTGCTGGAACCAGGTTTTTGCACCCTAGGGATGTCTTGATGTAATCTAGGAAGTTCACGAACCGAACCTGTGCACTTGCGCTGCTCCGCACAGCCGTTTGTCCTTCGCAACTTGTGCAACTATTTCCGTGCAGCTCTGTAAAGAGCGTGAAGAGGTGTTGTCTAGATCCTTTATCCTTACTGTGCTATTATTATAGATCCTAACTTAATTTTGTCGGCCCAATATTCTCATTAATCATTCAACATTCATAACCAGTGCGCGCAATCATAAAACTATAAAGAGATGCATAAATATAAAAGAAGCATAGACCCACAATATTTCAGAATCAACTTATCTTTTATTAATTCTCGCTCCAAGTACAATCCCAACTCTGCCCTGTGCACTCAACTACAGGGGTCCGTGCACACAGCTGCGAACTCTACCAAGCCTTTGCACGCTTAGCTGCAGAGCCTCTTCCTACTACTACAACCCAAGACTGAGACTTACAGACTCAGAGAAAATTCATTATCCCAAAAACATGTCCCTTATATCTCAGAGCCATGCTCTATTTATACAATCCCATGGTCCGCAGACCATGGGTAGGTCGACCTTACAATATATTAATTTATATTTTCAAGGGCGACAACCCTTTGAATTGACCATTTACTTCACGCTCTGCGCCGGCATTTCGCGGGGTCTTTACATTACACTTGACCAAATTTGGGCTTCAAGCCCCAAAAACATGCTATGGGGGGATCTGCTGCCCAACAGTCTATTCAGCCACATGGCCCTCTAGAGGAGAGAGAAAATGCCCCCCTTCTTTTGGTTTTGTGACTGAATTCCTTTGTAAATTCTTCCGTGTAATTTACCGGTGCTTTAACACTAGAGGCTCAATCCTGATGAATTTAATTGCAATTGGAACTTCATGTGATATCACAACTTTAAAAGGTTGTCACCTATTTGATCACCAATTGCGATGCGTCGATCTCTTCATGCTCTGATTCGTTGGACCTCCGATGTGCGGGATCACTGATGTGCAAGACCACCGATATGTAGGATCACCAATGTGCGAGACCGCTGATATGGGGGATCACCGATATGTCAGGACCCAAGATTTTACCCTTAGGCATTTTCTCCTTGTTTTCTAGTTTTCAAAAGTGCAACTTCAATCTGCTCTAACTTTTGATTCCAGAGTCCATTTGAGGAGATCCATATACAATTGGAAAGCTAATTCCGAGCATATCCATTTGAGGGGGTTCGATTTAGCTTTGAGGGATTCTATGGCTTGAAATATGGCTGCAAAATTTTCTATTCTTTTGTACGTTGGTAAATTGAAAATAAATTTTGTAGTGAGTGACAAAATACTCTCTGAAGACGTACCCACGGAGCAGTCAAATTCATTTCTGCAGCCATTATTTTCCTAGGTTTCTTTTTGCAGAGGATTCCATAGGATTAACCCATATCTATCTCCAACTTCTCCATGCCTCCATTCAATACCTTAGCTGCCGACCCATACACCTTTAAAGCTCTGTACTTCCTTATCGGAGCGATTCCATATCACAGACTTCATAGTGGTGTAGTATTCAAAATTGTCGATTGTTGACCTCTGATATGACTAGATCCTTCTGCTTAGCCCTGCCCGAATTTCTAACCATAAGACCGATATGTGACCTGATGCTTAGACTTAAGGTGCTAAGGCCTTTTGTTCCTACCCGGGGGCTATCGTTCCTTTGTAAAGTTCTCTCCGACCCTGATTCTTTAAGTTCCTCATGACCGTAGGCCAACCCTTATATCGGAGCCCCTTTATTGGCTATTCCAAATTGGGTTTTTAACTTGGGTGGTGTGACATTTCAATTTCGACGATCACTGATCACCCTCTGTGCTTAGCCCTTGGTTCTTTGACTCCTTATGACCACGTGCGAACCCCTGTATCAGAGCCCCTTTATCGACGTTTTTCAAATGACCACTTCTGTAAAGTGCTGATATCCATCAACCTCCGATTTGTGATCTCTGATGTGATGTCATCCTTGCCACGTGGAACTTCCTGAGTGGTGACATGTGCCACTCAGATATGCTCCCATAGGCCCCCTCAAAATGCTAAAATTGCATGACATGTGTCCTTATCAAAACCAATCATTTCCTGCCACTTGTCATTTATTGGAGCCAATCTTGTGCCGCCACATGTCATTTATCAGAGCCAATCTTGTGCTGCCATGTTTCATTTATCAGAGCCCATCTCTGTTCACCATGTGTCCCTTATCAGAACCAATCTTATGTTGCCACGCGTCCCTTTGGAGGAGAGAGAAAAATCCTGAACCTGCTCTGGTTTTCCCCTAAAATCTTATGCTAATTAATCTTTGGTATTTACTGATGATTTAAAAATGAAGGCATAATCCCGACAATTTGACACTATTTTCTTTCACCGATCGCAACTTTCTTAATGCTGTCACTTTGAGGATGCCGATCGTCAATATGTGATATGGCCTAGACCCGCCGACTGCCAATTGTCGATTGGACCTTATGCCTTTTCTATGATCGCCGATTGCCGATATGTCTATGATGTGTGATCATTGATATGTGGGACCTCTGATATGCTCTTCTTTCTTTCCTTTCAAAGGGAACAAAACCCCTTAACTTCAAATGACAATATATTTTGAACCAGAACTCCATTTTTGTACTTTCACATATTGTTGGAAAGATTATTCCGAGCACTATCCAATAAATAGGGTCTGATTTAGCTTTGAGCGCTTCTTTGGCTTGGAAGATGACTGCAAACTTTTTTACTCCTTTGCACTCTTTTGACAACTAGAAACATTATTTACAGTAAGTGACAACAGGTATCATGGTGATCATCACTGTCATCCTTACAAGAGGAGTGGCAGGGGATATTTATGGATGTTTTCAAGAAAGTCAAGCTTGCTACATGTTGGAAAATGTAACTATGTTCGGTCTTCATTAATGTACTTGAGTCATCATGTAATTTACTTATCAAAAGAATAAAGAAAATTATTATTATTATTATTGTGACTTATTAAAGCATGGGTTTCATGCTTCGGTCACCATGTTTTAGGTCAAAGTCCCCATTGAGGAGTTCTAGGATTTATTCTGAGTCAATAGAGTCATTGTATTTATAAAGAGACCCTTCTTGGGCTTTTGAATCATGTAAAAAGGTTAAGTATTGAGTCAAATATGATTTATGTAACCTCCACACCATGTCGGGCTAAGGACCCTATTCGACCTCACATGGAGCCTATAAAAGCAATCTCATCGAATTCATTTGGAGTATCATTCTCTCACTCAAGTTTGAAATCTATTGTAGTTGGGAAAAAGTGCGAATTTCTCTTGTTGCTGGGTAAGAGTGTGAAGTCTGTTAACAGGAAGACGAAATGAATGCGAGTTTGGGGAAGTCTAAGGAGAAATGAAAAAAAAAAAATTTGATGCCTCTCTCTCTCTTTTTCGTGGTCTGGATTGGGATATTGAAGTCTCCTAAGTTTTGTTGTTGCCGGAAATTGTTCCTAGTCGAAGTTACTACAAGGGGTCGAAGGTATGTCAAGCTGACTTGGTGTGGAGGGAAAGTCTGGTCTTGGTCTAGGGTGAAGAGTCTCAAAGAATAGTATTGAAAGGAAGAATTATTTTGACTGGGTTTTCCCCTCTAGGGGGGTTTTTCCTTGGCATGTGACTATATCTTGTGTCTCTTGTTTTGTGATCTTCATACACACATAATATGGTAATTGCCTTATGAAAGATAAGATAATAAAAAAGTAAAAGAAGTCAATGCACTCACAAGTAATTATCAAGAAAGGAGAATCGAACCCTAATATAATTACTTTGATTTTCAAACATGGATTCGGATCTAAGGTCAAGAAGAGTCGAAGATCACTTTTTTGGAATGTATTCTCTATCTATGATGAACTACATAAGAATGTGTTTCAACACTGCTGGAAGCGGGATCAAGAAGGTCATCTACTACCTGTTCAACAAGGTCAAGAGTCAAGGATTCTTGACTTCTCTTACAGGTTCTCTTATTGATGACTATGTTGTTAGAGGCTTGGGATCAACATCGTTGAAGCTAGATAATGGATCAAAGCTGCATTCTATATGTTCCAAGTTTAAAAAATAATTTGTTTTTTATTGTTTAGAATATAAAAGGGAAATAATTGTTTTTGTTGATGGAAAAGTATTGGTTTGGGAAAAAGACTCTAGTATTGATAATGCTAGGGTTATTGGAGTTCGTGAAACTAGTGAAACTAGGTCTAAAGAGATATTAGACCTCATCCATCTCGATGTGTGTTGGACCATGTCTGACAAACCACTTTGAGGTCATCTCTACTATGTAACATTCATTAAGGAACATTCTAGAAAGACATGGCTCTACCTCCTCAAGAAAAAGATAAAGAATTTGACAAGTTCAAGGAGTATAGGGTTGAAGTGGAAACCCTAACCGAAAGGAAGATAAAACTCTGATGTTTGACAATGGTGAGAAATACACTTCTAAAGAATTGATTGCATATTGTAAGGAAGATGATATTATGAGGGAGCTCATTGTTCCCTATTATCCTGAACAAAATGGATTGGACAAAAGGAAGAATAGGTCAATTGAAGAAGGCATTCAAACTATGCTCCTTGATAAATATCTACCAAAGTTCTTATGGGAAGAAGTAGCGATGTCATCCGTATACCTTCAAAATAGGATTCCTCATAAGAGTCTTGATAATACAACACCCAAAGAAGTATTCAAAGGAAAGAAGCCAAGTGTGGATCACCTCCAAATCTTTGGAAGTCCAACATATATTCATGTTCTGTAAGACATCTACTATATTCTCAAAAAGTATGAAGGAGAACTTCTTAGGAAAAGGTAGTTCAAGGAACAAAGGTATGCTTTAAATACATTGATTTATCTATATTGAAAGGATTATTCATTTGAGAGTCTATTACTAAAATTGTTATGTCTAGCTATATTGAATCATAATGATTCTTGTTTTGGGTGATTCATCTCTTGATAAATCTACCCAACTCCTCTCATATTTTGAATTGATTGTGTAGAACCCTAGTCAGGTTCTAGAAAAACCTAATCGAAGGGTAAGCTTATGTGAATGTTTGAAACCCTAAGCTAGTTAAGGATATTGTGAAATGATGTTTGAAGTCTTTATTGATGATGTCATGTTTAGAATTTTGGTATGATAAGGAGATCCTAAATTGTTAGAGTTGAATGATAAGGTATAATATCTCGAACCTTTGAAGTCTTGGTGATTGTTGATGTTTCTAAATTGAAACCATATTCCATTAGGGTTTGGTGGAATGCGTAAAGATCATTATATTGTCTTAGAAATGATTTCCTTGGTCTGTGTGTGTTTGTATGATAAAATCCTAGTGTAATCAAGATGGTTGTGTGTCTAACTCTTATTGATCATTATGAAGTTTGGTTTGACTAACACATGATATGAAAAGTCTTTGCACGATGATGAAATCTAGGCATGTATGGATATGTCTTTTCGGTCGAAACCTAGCTTGGTCTAGGTCAAATGTATTAATGTTGTTGGACATATGATATGCTTATGAATGATTATGAATTCTTATATATATGTGTTGACCTAGTTATTGATGGTCATAAGTCTTAGGATTTAATAGAAATCCTTGTATGAGATTCTAGGATGATGATATTTGGAAATCTAAGGTCTTATAGCTAAACCCTAGTGAATTTAATTTTTCTAGTATGTGTTATAAGACAATTTGAAATCTATTAAATGATTGTTGAAAATGAAAATATAGGGATTTGCAGTTAAATCCTAGTAGTAAAATTTCTAGTGTGAAATGTAACAATCTGAGATCTATGTATTTAATGATTATTGAAATTGTGAAAATGGAATTCTAGGGTTTTGGAGTTGAACCTTAGTCAAAGTAAAATCTCTGAAATATGATGATTTAAGATTTGTGTAAGATTGTTGAAATTGTGAAAATATAATTCTAGGGTTTTGGAGTTGAACCTTAGTCGAAGTAGAAATCTCTGATGAATGTTGACAATATGATAATTTGAGATTTGTGAAATATTATTGAAATTTGAGTTTTGGATGGATTTGATGATTGATCAGAAATCTAGGGTTTGCAACTAACCCTAATGGAAGCTGGTCAGGTTAATGACTAAGTTGTGATTGACTTTGATTGATTCTTTTGTATGAATCCCTAGTGAGAAGTCTAACATATGAATTTTGAAAGGTTGTTATATGCCTTGTAGATCTATATTTGTGTGAATTGTTTCTAGGGTTTTCTATATGTTGAAGTAAGGTATGTCATACCTTTGGAAGAAACATTGAAACCCTAGATGGAATGAAAAGTGTTATGAAGTAGTCTAAGGTTTATGATAAAATCCCTAGAAAGATGTTGAAGATTATATGTCTCTTGCTTGTAATTAAGTTTGGGTGTCTGATATGCATAAAGATGAAATGCTTCTATAATTCTAATATGGCTAACATCATGCTTCTGTATATTTGGTTGTAATTTCTATTTAAGTTGTGCAGGTACACAATCTTCAATATGGTTAAGATGCTCATTGATGTGATAAGCATGATGGGGATGATAGAAACTCTGATGAAAGGGTTGGAAGCCACGAAAGATTCTCCAATGATGAAAAGAAGAAGCATAACTCCCTAAGCTAAGAAGGAGTCTAGATGAAATATAACTAGATTAAGAGGGAGCTTGAATGGAAGGAATCTCCCTAGGATAAGAGGATGATTAAAAATATTCTTTGTATAGGAATGATTAGATACTCTTTGTTTAAGAGGGAATGACATATATGATTCTCTTCTTCATGTGTCATGCACTAGACTAGGACTAACAACCATAAGTTTTAGTGTAGGCAATGAGTAGGAGAACGAAATTGGAGAATGATTTTTGAGGTGTTGCTGAAAGAAGGAAAGTAGGATCTCTTTGAAGAATATGTTGTTGCATATGAAGTAGGAAGAATAATGTATGATTGAGCAATCTTCTATCAAATATTCGAGGAATCTTCTGTCAAATATTCGGTGGATAGTCTTACTATGGAAAGTTGAGAAACAACATCTGTTGTCTGGAAAACCCCGGAGGTTTGTATTTTATTATGTACACATGAAAATATTTTTGATTGGGGTTGTGTTTGTACAGGTGAATCTCTCGAAGGTTTTTATAGCATGCTAGTTACCAATCAATTTTATTGGGAGATATTGGTCATTATTGATCTACTGGATCAAGAAGTATTAAGGCTCTATGAGTGAAGCATTTCATGGGAAGACATATGGTCATCACTCTCTATTGATGTCTGGGTCTCGAAGTTGGAAAGGTGGTGTTGGTTATTGAGCTCTGTTTTGGATACACACCTAGATTTTTTGGTTGATGGTTAGCAAGTAAGCCTCATGGTACCTAGAGAGGCTGAAAGCTTGAGTCCATCTTAGTCCCACCTAGATAGATTTCCTTGGTCAAGAATCTATTCCATGGAATTGCGATGCCTAAATTGTTGAGAGACCACTTGGATAGACTGCCCTGGTCAAGAATCTAGTCCATGGCATTGTGATACCTAAAGTTCTTTATGGTTCATATAGTTTGAGATCTTCCATTGTATTTGTACATTATGAATACCTCCCTAGTTAAGAGGGAGTGTTGCAAAATGAAACTATGTTTGGTCTTCATTAATGTGATTGAGTCATCATGTAATGTACTTATCAAAAGAATAAAAGAATTATTATTATTATTATTATTATTATTGTGACTTATTAAAGCATGGGTTTCATGCTTGGATCACCATGTTTTAGAGAAAATCCCCCATTTAGGACTTCTAGGATTTATTCTGAGTCAATAGAGTCATTGTACTTTTAAAGAGACTCTTCTTGGGCTTTTGAATAATGTAAAAAGGTTAAGTATTGAGTTAAATATGATTTATGTAACCTCCACACCCTGTTGGCCTAGAAGAAGATCAAGTCGGTTTAATGACCCTATTCGACCTCACATGGAGCCTATAAAAAAAGCTCATCGAATTCATTTTGAGTATCGTTCTCTCACTCAAGTTCGAAATATCTTGTAGCTGGGAAAAAGTGCAGAGTTCTCTTGTTGTTGGGTAAGAGTGCGAAGTCTGTTTTCGGGAAGCTGAAATGAATACGATTTTGGGGAAGTCTAAGGAGAAAGAAAAAATAAAAAATTTTGTGCCTCTCTCTCTTTGTGTTTCGTGGTGTGAATTGGGAGGTCGAAGCCTCCTAAGTCTCGTTGTTTGCTGGAAGCTGCTTCCTAGTTGAAGTTGCTAGAAGGGATCAAAGATCTGGGAGGTTGACTTGGTGTGGAGGGAAAGTCTGGTCTTGGTCTAGGGTGAAGAGTCTCAAATAATACTATTGAAAGGAAGAATTATCTTGACTGGGTTTTCCCCAGGCATGTGCCTATATCTTGTATCTCTTGTTTTGTGATCTTCATACACACATAATATGGTAATTTATTTATGAAATATAAGATAATAAAGAAGTGAAAGAAGTCAACACACTCACAAGTAATTATCAAGAAAGGAGAATCAAACCCTAATATAATTACTTTGGTTTTCCAACATGGATTCAGAGCTAAGGTCAGGAAGAGTCGAAGATCACTTTGGTTGAATGGATTCTCCCTCTATGATGAACTATATAAGGTAGGGTATCAACACTGTTGAAAGATAGATCAACAAGGTCATCTACTACTTGTTCAACAAGGTCAAGAGTCAAGGATTCTTGACTGCTCTTACAGGTCCTATTATTGATGACTATGCTATTATAGGCCTGGGATCAACATCGTTGAAGTTGGATAATGGATCAAAAATGCATTCTATATGTTCCAAGTTTGAAACAAAATTTTCTCTTTATTGTTTAGAAGATAAAAGGGAAAGATTTTATTTTTTGTTGATGGAGAAATATTGGTTTGGGGAAAAGACTTTGTTATTGATAATTCTAGGGTTATTGGAGTTCATGAAACTAGTGAAATTAGGTCTAAAGAGATATTAGACCTCATCCATTATGATGTCTGTGGGCCCATGTCTCACAAATCACTTGGAGATAATCTCTACTATGGAACATTCATTGATGACCATTGTAGGAAGACATGGCTCTACCTCCTCAAGACAAAGATGAAGTATTTGATAAGTTCAAGGAGTTTAGGGCTAAAGTGGAAACCCTAATTGAAAGAAAGATAAAAATATGAGATTTGACGATGTTGGGAAATACTCTTATAAATAATTGATTACATATTGTAAGGAAGATGATATTAAGAGGGAGCTCATTGTTCCCTATTATCCCGAACAAAATGGATTAGCTGAAATGAAGAATAGGTCAATTGAAGAAGGCATTCAAACTATGCTCCTTGATCAAGATCTACCAAAGTTATTATGGGAAGAAGCATCGATGTCAACCGTATACATTCAAAATAAGAGTCCTCATAAGAGTTTTGATAATACAACACCCGAAGAATTATTCATAGGAAAGAAGCCCAGTGTGGATCACCTCCAAATCTTTGGAAGTCCAACATATATTCATGTTCTATAAGACATTTGCTATATTCTCAGTATGAAGGAGAACCTCATAGGACAAGGTAGGTAAAGGAACAAAGGAATGCTTTAAATGCATTGATTTCTTTATATTGAAAGGATTATTCATTTGACAGTCTGTTACTAACATTGTTATGTATAGCTATATTAAATTATAATGATTCTTGTTTTGGGTGATTCATCTCTTGATAAATCTACCCACCCCCTCTCATATTCTGAACTGATTGTGTAGAACCCTAGTCAAGTTCTAGAAGACCCTAACCGAAGGGTATGGTTATGTGAATGTACGAAACCCTAAGCTAATTACAGATATTGTGAAATGATGTTTGAAGTTTTATTAATGATGTCGTGTTTAGGATTTTGGTTTGATTGGGAAATCCTAACTTGTTAGGGTTGAATGATAAGGTCTAAAATTCGAACCTTTAAAGTCTTGGTGATTGTTGATGTTTCTACATTGAAACCCTAGTCCATTAGGGTTTGGTGGAATGTGTAAAGATCATTATATTGTCTTAGAAATGATTTCCTTGGTATATGTGTGTTTTTCTGATCAAACCCTAATGCAATTGAGATGGTTGTGTGTCTAACTCTTATTGATCATTGTGAAGTTGGGTTTGACTAACACATGATATGAAAAGTCTTTGCACAATGATGAAGTCTAGGCTTGTATGGATATGTCTTTTTGGTCGAAACCCTAGCTTGGTCTAGGTCATATCTATTAATGTTGTTGGACATATGATCTGCTTATGAATGATTATGAATTCCTAGATATATGTGTTGAGCTAGTTATTTATGGTCATAAGTCTTAATATTTAATGGAAATCCTTGTATGAGATTCTAGGATGATGATATTTGGAATTCTAGGGTTTTATAACTATACCATAATGAATTTAAATTGTCTAGTATGTGTGATATAACAATTTGAAATCTATTAAATGATTGTTGAAAATGAAAATCTAGGGTTTTGCAGTTAAATCCTAGTAGTAACATTGTCTAGTGTGAAATGTAATAATATGAGATCCATGTATTTAATGATTGTTGAAATTGTGAAAATGGAATTCTAGGTTTTCGGAGCTAAACCTTAGTCAAAGTAAAATCTCTGAAATATGATGATTTGAGATTTGTGTAAGATTGTTGAAATTTTGAAAATGGAATTCTAGGGTTTTGGAGTTGAAACTTAATCAAAGTAGAAATCTCTGATGACTATTGACAATATAATAATTTGAGATTCGTGAACGATTTTTGAAATTTGAGTTTTGGATGGATTTGATTATTGATCGAAAATCTAGGGTTTGAAAATAACCGTAGTGGAAGCCAGTCAGGTTAATGACTAAGATGTGATTGAATTTGATTGATTATTTTGTATGAAATTTAGGATTTGTATGAATCCCTATTCAGGAGTCTAACATGTGAATTTTGAAAGGTTTTTAGATGCCTTGTAGATCTATATTTACGTGAAATATTTCTAGGGTTTGCTATATGTTGAAGTAAGGTATGTCATACCTTTGAAAGAAACATTGAAACCCTAGACAGAATGAAAAGTCTTATAAAGTAGTCTAGGGTTTATGATAAAATCCCTAGCAATACGTTGAAGAGTATATGTCTTTTATTTGCATTTAAGTTTGGGTATCTGATATGTATAAAGATGAAATGCTTCCATAATTATGATATGGCTAAAATCATGCTTTTGTAGATTTGGTTGTACTTGCTATTTAAGTTGTGTAGGTACACAATATTCAATATGGTTAAGATGCTCATTGATGCGATAAGAATGACGGGTATACTAGTAAATATTATGAAATGGTTGGAAGCCATGAAAGATTCTCCGATGATGAAAAGAAGAAGTAGAACTTTGTAAGCTAAGAAGGAGTATGGATGAAATCTCATTAGGTTAAGAGGGAGCTTGAATGGAAGGAATCTCCCTAGGATAAGAGGATGATTGAGAATATTCCTTGTTTAGGAATGATTATATCCTCTCTATTTAAGAGGGAGTGACATATATGATTATCTGCTTCATGTGTCATGCACTTGACCAGAACTAACAACCGTAAGTTTTAGTGAAGGAAATGAGTAGGAGAAAGAAATTGAAGAATGCATTTTGAGGTGCTGCTGAAAGAAGGAAAGAAGGATCTGATTGAAGAATATCTTGTTGCATATGAAGTAGGAAGAATAATGTATGATTGAGGAATCTTTTGTCAAAGGTTTCGTTGATATTCCTACTATGGAAAGTTGGGAAGCAACATTTGTTGTCTTTAAAACCCCGAAGGTTTGTATTTGATTATGTACATGTGAAAATATTATTGATTGGGGTTGTGTTTGTACATGTGAATCTCTAGAAGGTTTTGATAGCATGTTTGTTACCAATCAGTTTGATTGGGAGAGATTGATCATCCTTGATCTACTATATCAAGGGGTGTTAAGGCTTTGTGAGTGAAGCATATCGTGGGAAGATATCTGCCCGATACTCTGTGTTGATGTCTGGGTCCCCAAGTTGGAAAGGTGGTGTTGGTTATTGAGCTTTGTTTTGGATACACACCAAGATTTTGGGTTGATGGTTAGCAAGTAAGCCTGATGGTACCTAGAGGGGCTGAAAGCTTGAGTCCATCTTATTCCCACCTGGATAGATTGCCTTGGTCAAGAATCTAGTCCATGGCATTGCGGTGCCTAAAGTTCTTCACGGTTCATATAGTTTGAGATCTTCCATTGTATTTGTACATTATGAATACCCCCCTAGTTAAGAGGGAATGTTGGAAAATGTAAATATGTTCGATCTTAATAAATGTACTTGAGCCATCATGTAATGTACTTATCAAAATAATAAAGAAAATAATTCTTCTTATTATGATTATGACATTAAAGCATGGGTTTCATGCTTGGCTCACCATGTTTGAGGGAAAATTCCCCATTGAGGAATTCTAGCATTTATTCTGAGTCAATAGAGTCATTGTACTTTTAATGAGCCCTTCTTAGGCTTTTGAATCATGTAAAAAGGTTAAGTATTAAGTCAAATATCATTTATCTGACCTCCACATGATGTCGGCTTAGAAGAAGATCAAGTCAACCTAAGGACCCTATTCGACCTCACATGGAGCCTATAAAAGAAAGATCATATAATTCATTTGGAGTATCATTCTCTCACTCAAGTTTGAAATCTCTTGTAGTTGGGAAAAGTGCGAAGTTCTCTAATTGCTGCGTAAGAGTGTGAAGTCCGTTGCTGGAAAGCCGAAATGAATGTGAGTTTGGGGAAGTCTAAGGAGAGGAAAAATAAAAAATTGTGTGCCTCTTTCTCTTTTTTCATGGTCTAGATAGGGATATTGAAGTATCCTAAGTTTCGTTGTTGTCGAAAGCTGCTACCTAATCAAAGTTGCTTGAAGGGGTCGAAAATCTAGGAGGCTGATTTGGTGTGGAGGGAAAGTCTGGTCTTGGTCTAGGGTGAAGAATCTCAAAGAATAATATTGAAAGGAAGAATTATCTTGACTAGGTTTTGCTCTAGAGGGGGGTTTTCCCCTCGCATGTGACTATATCTTGTGTCCCTTGTTTTGTGATCTTCATACACATAATATGGTAATTGCCTTATGAAAGATAAGATAATAAAAAAGTAAAAGAATCCAACACACTCACAAGTAATTATCAAGAAAGGAGAGTCAAACCCTAATATAATTACTTTTCTTTTCCAACATGGAGTCAGAGCTAAGGTCAAGAAGAGTCAAAGATCACTTTTTTGGCATGGATTCTCCCTCTATGATGAACTGCATAAGAATGGTTTTCAACACTGTTGGAAGATGGATCAAGAATTTCATCTACTACTTGTTCAAAAAGGTCAAGAGTCAAGGATTCCTGGCTGCTCGTACATGTTCTCTTACTGATGACTACGCTATTAGAGGCCTGGGATCAACATCGTTGAAGCTGGATAATGGATCAAAGCTGCATTTTATATGTTCTAGGCTTGAAAAAGAAATTTCTTTTTATTGTTTAGAATATAAAAGGGAACAAACTGTTTTTGTTTATGGAAAAGTATTGGTTTGGGAAAAGGAATCTAGTATTGATAATGATAGGGTTATTGGAGTTCGTGAAACTAGTGAAACTAGATCTAAAGATATATTAGACCTCATATATTCTGATATGTGTGGGCCCATGTCTGACAAATCACTTGGATGTCATCTCTACTATGTAACATTCATTGATGAGCATTATAGAAAGACATGGATCTACCTCCTCAAGACAAAGATGAAGTATTTGATAAGTTCAAGGAGTTTAGGGATGAAGTGGAAACCTTAATCGCAAGAAAGATAAAACTCTGAGGTTTGACGATGGTGGGAAATACACTTCTAAGGAATTGATTACATATTGTAAGGAATATGATATTAAGAGGAAGCTTATTATTCCCTATTATCCCGAACAAAATGGATTGGCCGAAATGAAGAATATGTCAATTGAATAAGGCATTCAAACTATGCTCCTTGATCAAGATCTACCAAAGTTCTTATGGGAAGAAGTAGCGATGTCAGCTGTATACATTCAAAATAGGAGTCCTCATAAGAATTTTGATAATACAACACCCGAAGAATTATTCATAGGAAAGAAGCCGAGTATGGATCACCTCTTAATATTTGGAAATCCAACATATATTCATGTTCTGTAAGACATCTTCTATATTCTCAAGAAGTATGAAGGAGAACCTCTCATGACAAGGTAGGTCAAGGAACAAAGGTATGCTTTAAATACATTGATTTCCTTATGTTGAAAGGATTATTCATTTACAGTCTATTACTAAAAATGTTATGTATAGCTATATTAAATCATAATGATTTTGTTTTGGGTGTTTCATCTCTTGATAAATCTACCCACGCCCTCTCATATTCTAAACTGATTTTGTAGAACCCTAGTCAGGTTCTGGAAAACCCTAACCAAAGGGTATGCTTATGTGAATGTTCGAAACCCTAATCTGATTAGGGATATTGTGAAATGATGTTTGAAGTTTTTATTGATGATGTCATGTTTAGGATTTTGGTATGATCGGGAAATCCTAAATTGTTACGGTTGAATGATAAGGTCTAAAATCCAGAACCTTTGAAGTCTTAGTGATTGTTGATGTTTCTACATTGAAACTCTAGTCCATTAGGGCTTGGCGCAATGTGTAAAAATCATTATATTGTCTTAGAAATGATTTCCTTGGTACGTGTTTGTTTGTTTGTTCAAACCCTAGTGTAATTGAGATGCTTGTGCGTCTAAATCTTGTTGATCATTGTGAAGTTGGGTTTGAATAACACATGATATGAAAAGTATTTGCATAATGATGAAGTCTAGGCTTGTATGGATATGTATTTTTGGTCGAAACCCTAGCTTAGTATAGGTAAGATGTATTAATGTTGTTGGACATATCATATGATTATGAATTCCTAGATATATGTGTTGACCTAGTTATTGATGGTCATAAGTCTTAGGATTTAATCAAAATCCTTGTCTGAGATTCTAGGATGACGATATTTCGAAATCTAAGGCTATATGGATAAACCCTAGAGAATTTAAATTGTCTAGTATGTGTGATATAACAATCTGAAATCTATAAAATGACTTTTGAAAATGAAAATCTAGGGTTTTGCAGTTAAATACTAGTAGTAACATTGTCTAGTGTGAAATGTAAAAATCTAAGATCTATATATTCAATGATTGTTGAAATTGTGAAAATGGAATTCTAGGGTTTTGGAGTTGAACCTTAGTCAAAGTAAAATCTCTAAAATATGATGATTTGAGATTTGTGTAAGATTGTTGAAATTGTGAAAATGGAATTCTAGGGTTTTGGAGTTGAACCTTAGTCGAAGTAGAAATATCTGATGAATGTTGACAATATGATAATTTGAGATTTGTGAAATATTGTTGAAATTTTAGTTTTGGATGGATTTGATGATTGATCGAAAATCTAAGGTTTGCAACTAACCCTAGTAGAAGCTGGTCAGGTTAATGACTAAGCTGTGATTGAATTTGATTGATTCTTTTGTATGAAATCTAGGATTTGTATGAATCCCTAGTGAGAAGTCTAACATATGAAGTTTAAAAAGTTGTTAGATGGCTTTTAGATCTATATTTGTGTGAACAATTTCTAAGGTTTTCTATATGTTGAAATAATGTATTTCATACCTTAGGAAGAAACATTGAAACCCTAGATGGAATGAAAGTGTTCTGAAGTAGTCTAGGTTTTATGATAAAATCCCTAGCAAGATGTTGAAGAGTATATGTCTCTTGTTTGTAATTAAGTTTGGGTATATGATATGTATAAAGATTAAATGCTTCCATAATTCTGATATGGCTAACATCATGCTTCCGTAGATTTTGTTGTACTTTCTATTTAAGTTTTGCAAGTACACAATATTCAATATGGTTAAGATGCTCATTGGTTTGATAAGCATGATGGGGATGCTAGTAACTCTGATGAAATGGTTGGAAGCCATGAAATATCTCTGATGACGAAAAGAAGAAGTTGAACTCCTTAAACAAAGAAGGATTCTGGATGAAATATCCATAGGTTAAGAGGGGGCTTGAATGGAAGGAATCTCCCTAGGATAAGAGGATGATTGAGAATATTCCTTGTATAGGAATGATTAGATCCTATTTGTTTAAGAGGGAGTGACATATATGATTCTTTGCTTCATGTGTCATGCATTAGACCAGGACTAACAACTATATGTTTTAGTGAAGGCAATGAGTAGGAGAAGGAAATTGGAGAATGCATTTTGAGGTGCTGCTGAAAGAAGGAAAGAAGGACCAAATTGATGAATATGTTGCTGCATATGAAGTAGGAAGAATAATTTATTATTGAGAAATATTCTCTCAAAGATTGGTTGATAGTCCTACTATGGAAAGTTGAGAAGTAACATCTGTTGTCTAGAAAACCCCAGAGGTTTGTATTTGATTATGTACATGTGAAGATATTATTGATTGGGGTTGTGTTTGTATAGGTGAATCTCTCAAAGGTTTTGATAGCATGCTGGTTACTAGTCAATTTAATTGGGAGAATTTGATCATCCTTTATCTATTGGATCAAGGGGTGTTAAGGCTTTGTGAGTGAAGCATTTCCTGGGAAGCCATTTGACTGGCACTCTGTGTTGATGTCTATGTCTCGAAGTTGGAAAGGTGGTGTTGGTTATTGAGCTCTATTTTGGATACACACTTGGAGTTTTGGGTTGATGGTTAGAAAGTTGATCCAGGTGGATATTGGTGGCCACCTGCCAGGTCCACCTGGACCCCCACCATTGTCTTTCTCAGCATTTTCAGTTTCCTTAATTGTAGCACAGTTTACTATTTTTAGCAGTTTTTTGGGTCCTGAACTTCCGGAGCCGTTTTGAGGCCCTAAACGACGTTTTTTTGGAATTCTGGGGCGACCGAGCCCTAATGTTGCCTCCCAAAGTGGTAGTACTCGGATAGATCTTTCTAACGAGCTATCGTACGCGTCAAACGGAGATCGTATGCCAAATTTACGACCCCGGGAAATTGATGTACCAATTTACCCAAACGGGGCCCACAATTTGGCGTTTCATCTTCTAGGGTTAGGTTTCGGTATGTGAAGGGTTTTCCATTGTTTCTCAACAATAAATAGGCCTTCGAGCCTCATTGTAATACAGTTCAGAACAGTTCAGAGGCATGTAGCCATCACATCTCTTCTCAGAGATAAGCTACCATCGCCCTAGCTAGTTTATTGCCATTTCTGTTTGTAAGCATATGTCAGTATTTTCCATTAATGAAATGAAGTATTATTTCCGCTGCATCTTTGTGTATATGGTTATCTCTGTAATTTGTTGCGTTCCTGTTTAAATCTGGATCAGTGGTATCAGAGCGGTCTGCTTTTTCTCTGTTTTTCTTTGCATGTCCCCAACAAGGTCGGGATATAAGGAGTTAGGGCTTGAACTGGTTGAACCTTTGCAAGACCAGCCTCGCAAATCCCGACGGCCTCCCATGGCGGACGAGAAGAAAGACGAGGGGGCAGGAGATCCCATCAAAATCTTGCTCGAAGAAGCGCTCGAGCGACAACGGAACGCGATGATGGACAGCTTTGCGCAGATCCTTCAGCGGCTACCCAGAAGCGGCGCATCGGCTTCCAGCAGCTCCTCTGGAAACGCCACACCCTTTAAGGTACAAGTTAATTTTGAAATCCCCATATTCGAGGGTCAGATAGACGCCGATGCCGTAGATAAATGGTTAAATCTGCTAGAGGGTTATTTTTCTGTTCATGAATTTTCGAGTCGGGAAAAGATTGTTTTTGCTCTTCTCAAAGCAGCCCCCCACGTCAAGGACTGGTGGGAAACCTACTGCGAGCAGAAGGATGAAAGTACTGGCTCACTATTTTCAGCCGCACCCACCTGGGATTCGTTCCGGGATGCCATCAAGGAGCAGTACTACCCTGTCGGAAGCTATGAGGATGAATACATAAAGTGGACCACGCTGCGGCAGGGAAGGGACCAAGATGTGCCGGAGTTCACCAATCTTTTCCATACCCTTCGCACAAAGTTGGGTATCAAGGATTCGGAGCAACATTTGATACTCAAATACCGTGGCTGCCTGCACAAGTACATCCAGGAAGAAATACAGTTCCTAAACATCCCCTCGCTCGGCGCAGCATACCGGTATGCCGTCAAGTCGAGCAGAAGTTTAAACAAAAGAAGCGAGACTTTGGATCTGCGAATCCAAAGCAGGGGAAAGGTGCCCCTAAACCACAGAACAAAGGACAAAGCCAAGGCGGGACAGCCCAAGACAACCAGCTGAAGCTGCAAGCAAAGAGCAACGCCGCGAAGCCGAGAAAGGACACTGGAAAATGGTGCGAGTTCCATAAGAGCTCCACTCACAACACAAGTGAGTGTCGGGCCAAACAGTCACTGGTGGCTGAGCTAAAGGTTTCAGAATCAGATGCATGTTCCGACTCTGAGTCAGAACCCGATAAGGGGTATGAAAAAGGGAAGCAGATCATTGATGCGGATCCCAGCGCCACTGTTGCTACCGCAAAGATCCAGAAAAATGAACCCGAAGATCCAGAGGAGGAGGAGCGTCTCTTCCACTCCCAGATGTGGGTAAAGGGCTCCCCGATACAGTTCATTGTTGATAGCGGGAGTCAAAAGAACCTCATTTCGGCAGAGGTCGTGAAGCGGTTGGGCTTACCGACCACAGCACATCCACAACCATACACCATTGGGTGGCTTCACCAAGGGCGAGATCTTCGCGTGAGCCAGCAGTGTCGCCTTCCATACAACATCAAGCCCTTCACGGATGAGGTATTGTGTGACATTGCTCCCCTTGAAGTTTGTGATGTATTACTAGGACAACCATACTTGTGGAAGCGACATGCTGTGTATGAATCAAGGCCCCGTGCTGTTATTATTACATTGGGAAATAAGTTGTTCAGGATACCAGAGGTAGCACCACCTGCCGCCATCTCTTTGATTACTGCAAAACAATGCAGTAAGATCATTTCCAAAACCAGGAAATTTGTTTTCCTGATGATACGCCCTCAAGGGAAGAAGAAGACAGTGGCCGCGGCCTCCAAACGGGGTCCCTCTGCACGGCAGCTACAAATGGACAAGATTGTGGAGGAGTACAAAGACATCTTCACCTCCCCGGCAGGGGTTCCTCTGCACTGTCAAGTCAAGCACTCCATCGATCTGACCCCAGGTGCGCCGCTACCCAATGGACCAATTTATCGGCGCTCCGTTCTGGAGAACAATGAAATCAAGAGGCAGATTCAGGAGCTCCTACAGAAAGGTCACATCCGTCCGAGTTCTTCGCCCTGTGGGAGCCCGATAGTGTTGGTACAGAAGAAGGATGGGACGTGGAGACTCTGTATTGACTATCGGGCGCTGAACAAGATCACTGTCCGTAATAGGTACCCGATCCCGCGGATTGATGACCTCCTAGACCAACTAAAGGGGGCGAAATATTTCAGCAAGATCGATCTGAAGTCAGGATATCACCAGGTACCAATTGAACCCTCAGATGTGTGGAAGACTGCCTTCAAATCCAAGGAGGGCCTCTTCGAATGGTTGGTCATGCCTTTCGGATTGACGAATGCTCCTGCAACCTTTATGAGGCTAATGGATGACATCTTGCGGCCATTCACCAACTCCTTTGTAGTAGTATACTTGGATGACATTCTGATCTTCAGCCAGAGTTGGGAAGAGCACCTCCACCACATCCGACAGGTTCTCCAAACACTGCGGCAACACAAGCTATGTGCCAATTTGGAGAAATGCACTTTTGGCATGACCGAGGTTCAGTATCTGGGATACATCATTGATGAACAGGGGGTGCATGTCGATCCAGCCAAGGTCCAAGTCATTCGGGATTGGCCCTCTCCAACCACTCTAACAGAGCTCCGCAGCTTTCTAGGTCTTGCCAACTTCTACCGCAGGTTTGTGTTGGGATTTTCTCATATTTCTTGGCCCTTGAGTCAAGTCACCAAGGGCGGGGCGAAAGCAAAATTCTTTTGGTCTGAATCTCAACAGAAGGCATTCAGGGAGTTGAAGGATCGCCTCTGCACGGCACCAGTGCTCGCGTTACCAGATTTACAACAACCATTTGAGGTCGAGACAGATGCCTCTGACTATGCTATTGGGGCAGTCCTTACTCAACATGGACATCCAGTGGCATATCACAGTGAAACACTTTCAGACACAGTCCGGAAGTACCCCACTTATGATAAAGAGATGTATTCCATTGTACAGGCCTGCCGACAATGGAAGCATTACATTTTGGGGAAGGAAACGGTCATCCACACAGACCACCGACCTCTGCAATTCATACAGACCCAAGGGAAATTGCAGAATGATCGCCATCAGAAGTGGTCTACATACCTGCAACAGTTTCACTTGAATATCAAGTATAAAAAGGGCAGCACCAATAATGTTGCAGATTGCCTCAGTCGACCACCGATCATGGCGCTAACCACCGTGCTCAACTCTTGCGGGCACGAGACTTCTGATTGGCCACTTCTCTACAAAAGCGACCCAGAATTCGGCCACACATACCAGACACTCTTGGAGGGTCGGCAGGTTGCAGATTTTCACCTCCAGGATGCCCTATTATGCCACCTCGGTCACCTTTGTGTTCCTTCAAGCGAGCGTGCCAAGATGATTTGGGAAGCACACTACAGTCGGGCTGCTGGGCATTTCGGGGTCGAGAAAACAGTGGCAGTACTGCAAAACTATTTCTATTGGCCGAATCTTCGACAGGATGTTGGGAAGTACATCCGATCATGTACTGCCTGTGCCATTGCCAAACCGACCATTAAGAAGCAAGGCCTCTATACCCCGTTGCCTACCCCTAGTCGACCTTGGGAATCCATCTCCATGGATTACATGTCAGGCCTTCCTTCCACTAAGCATGGAAATGACTGTGTTTTTGTGGTCGTCGACAGGTTCTCAAAGATGGCCATTATGATGGCCTGCAAGAAGAATATCACAGCAGAAGCCACTGCTAAACTCTTCTTTGAACGAGTGTGGGTGCACTTTGGGATCCCACAGTCTATCATCTCAGATCGGGACAGTCGGTTTCTCAGCACATTTTGGTCCAGTCTCTGGTCAATGCTGGACACCAAACTCACGAAGTCCACAGCCTTCCATCCTCAAACTGATGGCCAGACAGAGGTTGTCAACAGGATGATTGTGCACATTCTGCGCATGTATAACTCAAAGCATCCACGCACATGGGACGAGAGCCTCCCCTATGTTCAGCACAGCTACAACCGAGCTCTTCACAGCTCCACTGGCCATAGCCCTTTTCAGGTGGGTTTAGGATTCCAGCCACTATGCCCCATTGATGTGGCCATGCCACTTGCAGCTACTCACATGAATTCAGCTCATGTCCAGTCCGAAACAGATAAGGCCACCAGCTTCATTGAGCGCATCCAACATATTCGCCAGCAGGTCCATGACATTCTTGAGAAATCAAATGCCAAGTACAAGCAGCGACATGATCAACACCGGGTGCCACACAAGTTTCAGGTGGGCGACAAAGTCTGGTTGCATTTGCAAAAGGAACGCCTTACTGGAGCCTATCGGAAATTGAGACCACTTCGATATGGTCCTTACACCATTACTAAGGCTATGGGAGACAATGCATTTGAGCTCAGCATTCCCCCATTCCTTGGCCTGCACCCAGTGTTCAATGTGGACCGCCTTCGGCCATACTTTCCACCATTGCTAGACACATCCGACATTGCAGAACAGCTCAAACCCACAGAATTAAATCCAGATTGCATGGAACAAGCTGCAACTGATCGGATCATGGACACACAGATCAAGAACACTCGCCAACAGCATATCCAACTGTATCGAGTTGTCAAAGCAGGCCAACTCCTTCAGCAGGGCAAGTGGCTCACCAGGGAACAAGTTCAGCAGAGGTTTCCTCATCTCATGGAGGAGCTCAACGCAATGGGGACCATTGCTTCCTAAGGGGGGAGGAATGATCCAGGTGGATATTGGTGGCCACCTGCCAGGTCCACCTGGACCCCCACCATTGTCTTTCTCAGCATTTTCAGTTTCCTTAATTGTAGCACAGTTTACTATTTTTAGCAGTTTTTCGGGTCCTGAACTTCCGGAGCCGTTTTGAGGCCCTAAACGACGTTTTTTTGGAATTCTGGGGCGATCGAGCCCTAATGTTGCCTCCCAAAGTGGTAGTACTCGGATAGATCTTTCTAACGAGCTATCGTACGCGTCAAACGGAGATCGTATGCCAAAGTTACGACCCCGGGAAATTGATGTACCAATTTACCCAAACGGGGCCCACAATTTGGCGTTTCATCTTCTAGGGTTAGGTTTCGGTATGTGAAGGGTTTTCCATTGTTTCTCAACAATAAATAGGCCTTCGAGCCTCATTGTAATACAGTTCAGAACAGTTCAGAGGCATGTAGCCATCACATCTCTTCTCAGAGATAAGCTACCATCGCCCTAGCTAGTTTATTGCCATTTCTGTTTGTAAGCATATGTCAGTATTTTCCATTAATGAAATGAAGTATTATTTCCGCTGCATCTTTGTGTATATGGTTATCTCTGTAATTTGTTGCGTTCCTGTTTAAATCTGGATCAGTGGTATCAGAGCGGTCTGCTTTTTCTCTGTTTTTCTTTGCATGTCCCCAACAAGGTCGGGATATAAGGAGTTAGGGCTTGAACTGGTTGAACCTTTGCAAGACCAGCCTCGCAAATCCCGACGGCCTCCCATGGCGGACGAGAAGAAAGACGAGGGGGCAGGAGATCCCATCAAAATCTTGCTCGAAGAAGCGCTCGAGCGACAACGGAACGCGATGATGGACAGCTTTGCGCAGATCCTTCAGCGGCTACCCAGAAGCGGCGCATCGGCTTCCAGCAGCTCCTCTGGAAACGCCACACCCTTTAAGGTACAAGTTAATTTTGAAATCCCCATATTCGAGGGTCAGATAGACGCCGATGCCGTAGATAAATGGTTAAATCTGCTAGAGGGTTATTTTTCTGTTCATGAATTTTCGAGTCGGGAAAAGATTGTTTTTGCTCTTCTCAAAGCAGCCCCCCACGTCAAGGACTGGTGGGAAACCTACTGCGAGCAGAAGGATGAAAGTACTGGCTCACTATTTTCAGCCGCACCCACCTGGGATTCGTTCCGGGATGCCATCAAGGAGCAGTACTACCCTGTCGGAAGCTATGAGGATGAATACATAAAGTGGACCACGCTGCGGCAGGGAAGGGACCAAGATGTGCCGGAGTTCACCAATCTTTTCCATACCCTTCGCACAAAGTTGGGTATCAAGGATTCGGAGCAACATTTGATACTCAAATACCGTGGCTGCCTGCACAAGTACATCCAGGAAGAAATACAGTTCCTAAACATCCCCTCGCTCGGCGCAGCATACCGGTATGCCGTCAAAGTCGAGCAGAAGTTTAAACAAAAGAAGCGAGACTTTGGATCTGCGAATCCAAAGCAGGGGAAAGGTGCCCCTAAACCACAGAACAAAGGACAAAGCCAAGGCGGGACAGCCCAAGACAACCAGCTGAAGCTGCAAGCAAAGAGCAACGCCGCGAAGCCGAGAAAGGACACTGGAAAATGGTGCGAGTTCCATAAGAGCTCCACTCACAACACAAGTGAGTGTCGGGCCAAACAGTCACTGGTGGCTGAGCTAAAGGTTTCAGAATCAGATGCATGTTCCGACTCTGAGTCAGAACCCGATAAGGGGTATGAAAAAGGGAAGCAGATCATTGATGCGGATCCCAGCGCCACTGTTGCTACCGCAAAGATCCAGAAAAATGAACCCGAAGATCCAGAGGAGGAGGAGCGTCTCTTCCACTCCCAGATGTGGGTCAAGGGCTCCCCGATACAGTTCATTGTTGATAGCGGGAGTCAAAAGAACCTCATTTCGGCAGAGGTCGTGAAGCGGTTGGGCTTACCGACCACAGCACATCCACAACCATACACCATTGGGTGGCTTCACCAAGGGCGAGATCTTCGCGTGAGCCAGCAGTGTCGCCTTCCATACAACATCAAGCCCTTCACGGATGAGGTATTGTGTGACATTGCTCCCCTTGAAGTTTGTGATGTATTACTAGGACAACCATACTTGTGGAAGCGACATGCTGTGTATGAATCAAGGCCCCGTGCTGTTATTATTACATTGGGAAATAAGTTGTTCAGGATACCAGAGGTAGCACCACCTGCCGCCATCTCTTTGATTACTGCAAAACAATGCAGTAAGATCATTTCCAAAACCAGGAAATTTGTTTTCCTGATGATACGCCCTCAAGGGAAGAAGAAGACAGTGGCCGCGGCCTCCAAACGAGGTCCCTCTGCACGGCAGCTACAAATGGACAAGATTGTGGAGGAGTACAAAGACATCTTCACCTCCCCGGCAGGGGTTCCTCTGCACTGTCAAGTCAAGCACTCCATCGATCTGACCCCAGGTGCGCCGCTACCCAATGGACCAATTTATCGGCGCTCCGTTCTGGAGAACAATGAAATCAAGAGGCAGATTCAGGAGCTCCTACAGAAAGGTCACATCCGTCCGAGTTCTTCGCCCTGTGGGAGCCCGATAGTGTTGGTACAGAAGAAGGATGGGACGTGGAGACTCTGTATTGACTATCGGGCGCTGAACAAGATCACTGTCCGTAATAGGTACCCGATCCCGCGGATTGATGACCTCCTAGACCAACTAAAGGGGGCGAAATATTTCAGCAAGATCGATCTGAAGTCAGGATATCACCAGGTACCAATTGAACCCTCAGATGTGTGGAAGACTGCCTTCAAATCCAAGGAGGGCCTCTTCGAATGGTTGGTCATGCCTTTCGGATTGACGAATGCTCCTGCAACCTTTATGAGGCTAATGGATGACATCTTGCGGCCATTCACCAACTCCTTTGTAGTAGTATACTTGGATGACATTCTGATCTTCAGCCAGAGTTGGGAAGAGCACCTCCACCACATCCGACAGGTTCTCCAAACACTGCGGCAACACAAGCTATGTGCCAATTTGGAGAAATGCACTTTTGGCATGACCGAGGTCCAGTATCTGGGATACATCATTGATGAACAGGGGGTGCATGTCGATCCAGCCAAGGTCCAAGTCATTCGGGATTGGCCCTCTCCAACCACTCTAACAGAGCTCCGCAGCTTTCTAGGTCTTGCCAACTTCTACCGCAGGTTTGTGTTGGGATTTTCTCATATTTCTTGGCCCTTGAGTCAAGTCACCAAGGGCGGGGCGAAAGCAAAATTCTTTTGGTCTGAATCTCAACAGAAGGCATTCAGGGAGTTGAAGGATCGCCTCTGCACGGCACCAGTGCTCGCGTTACCAGATTTACAACAACCATTTGAGGTCGAGACAGATGCCTCTGACTATGCTATTGGGGCAGTCCTTACTCAACATGGACATCCAGTGGCATATCACAGTGAAACACTTTCAGACACAGTCCGGAAGTACCCCACTTATGATAAAGAGATGTATTCCATTGTACAGGCCTGCCGACAATGGAAGCATTACATTTTGGGGAAGGAAACGGTCATCCACACAGACCACCGACCTCTGCAATTCATACAGACCCAAGGGAAATTGCAGAATGATCGCCATCAGAAGTGGTCTACATACCTGCAACAGTTTCACTTGAATATCAAGTATAAAAAGGGCAGCACCAATAATGTTGCAGATTGCCTCAGTCGACCACCGATCATGGCGCTAACCACCGTGCTCAACTCTTGCGGGCACGAGACTTCTGATTGGCCACTTCTCTACAAAAGCGACCCAGAATTCGGCCACACATACCAGACACTCTTGGAGGGTCGGCAGGTTGCAGATTTTCACCTCCAGGATGCCCTATTATGCCACCTCGGTCACCTTTGTGTTCCTTCAAGCGAGCGTGCCAAGATGATTTGGGAAGCACACTACAGTCGGGCTGCTGGGCATTTCGGGGTCGAGAAAACAGTGGCAGTACTGCAAAACTATTTCTATTGGCCGAATCTTCGACAGGATGTTGGGAAGTACATCCGATCATGTACTGCCTGTGCCATTGCCAAACCGACCATTAAGAAGCAAGGCCTCTATACCCCGTTGCCTACCCCTAGTCGACCTTGGGAATCCATCTCCATGGATTACATGTCAGGCCTTCCTTCCACTAAGCATGGAAATGACTGTGTTTTTGTGGTCGTCGACAGGTTCTCAAAGATGGCCATTATGATGGCCTGCAAGAAGAATATCACAGCAGAAGCCACTGCTAAACTCTTCTTTGAACGAGTGTGGGTGCACTTTGGGATCCCACAGTCTATCATCTCAGATCGGGACAGTCGGTTTCTCAGCACATTTTGGTCCAGTCTCTGGTCAATGCTGGACACCAAACTCACGAAGTCCACAGCCTTCCATCCTCAAACTGATGGCCAGACAGAGGTTGTCAACAGGATGATTGTGCACATTCTGCGCATGTATAACTCAAAGCATCCACGCACATGGGACGAGAGCCTCCCCTATGTTCAGCACAGCTACAACCGAGCTCTTCACAGCTCCACTGGCCATAGCCCTTTTCAGGTGGGTTTAGGATTCCAGCCACTATGCCCCATTGATGTGGCCATGCCACTTGCAGCTACTCACATGAATTCAGCTCATGTCCAGTCCGAAACAGATAAGGCCACCAGCTTCATTGAGCGCATCCAACATATTCGCCAGCAGGTCCATGACATTCTTGAGAAATCAAATGCCAAGTACAAGCAGCGACATGATCAACACCGGGTGCCACACAAGTTTCAGGTGGGCGACAAAGTCTGGTTGCATTTGCAAAAGGAACGCCTTACTGGAGCCTATCGGAAATTGAGACCACTTCGATATGGTCCTTACACCATTACTAAGGCTATGGGAGACAATGCATTTGAGCTCAGCATTCCCCCATTCCTTGGCCTGCACCCAGTGTTCAATGTGGACCGCCTTCGGCCATACTTTCCACCATTGCTAGACACATCCGACATTGCAGAACAGCTCAAACCCACAGAATTAAATCCAGATTGCATGGAACAAGCTGCAACTGATCGGATCATGGACACACAGATCAAGAACACTCGCCAACAGCATATCCAACTGTATCGAGTTGTCAAAGCAGGCCAACTCCTTCAGCAGGGCAAGTGGCTCACCAGGGAACAAGTTCAGCAGAGGTTTCCTCATCTCATGGAGGAGCTCAACGCAATGGGGACCATTGCTTCCTAAGGGGGGAGGAATGATCCAGGTGGATATTGGTGGCCACCTGCCAGGTCCACCTGGACCCCCACCATTGTCTTTCTCAGCATTTTCAGTTTCCTTAATTGTAGCACAGTTTACTATTTTTAGCAGTTTTTTGGGTCCTGAACTTCCGGAGCCGTTTTGAGGCCCTAAACGACGTTTTTTTGGAATTCTGGGGCAACCGAGCCCTAATGTTGCCTCCCAAAGTGGTAGTACTCGGATAGATCTTTCTAACGAGCTATCGTACGCGTCAAACGGAGATCGTATGCCAAATTTACGACCCCGGGAAATTGATGTACCAATTTACCCAAACGGGGCCCACAATTTGGCGTTTCATCTTCTAGGGTTAGGTTTCGGTATGTGAAGGGTTTTCCATTGTTTCTCAACAATAAATAGGCCTTCGAGCCTCATTGTAATACAGTTCAGAACAGTTCAGAGGCATGTAGCCATCACATCTCTTCTCAGAGATAAGCTACCATCGCCCTAGCTAGTTTATTGCCATTTCTGTTTGTAAGCATATGTCAGTATTTTCCATTAATGAAATGAAGTATTATTTCCGCTGCATCTTTGTGTATATGGTTATCTCTGTAATTTGTTGCGTTCCTGTTTAAATCTGGATCAAAAGTAAGCCTGATGGTACCTAGAGGGGCTGAAATCTTGAGTCCATCTTAGTCCCACCTTGATAGATTACCTTGGCTAGGAATGTCATTGTGGTGCCTAAATTGTTGAGAGACCACTTGGATAGATTTCCCTGGTCAGGAATCTAGTCCATGGCATTGCGGTGCCTAAATTTTTTCATGGTTCATATGGTTTGAGATCTTCCATTGTATTTGTACATTATGAATACCTCCCTAGTTAAGAGGGAGTGTTGGAAAATATAACTATGTTCGGTCTTCATTAATGTACTTGAGTCATCATGTAATGTACTTATCAAATGAATACATAAAAGAGTTATTATTATTATTATTGTGACTTATTAAAGCATGGGTTTCATGCTTGGGTCACCATGTTTTAGGATAAAGTTCCCATTACGGACTTCTAATATTTATTTTGAGTCAATAGAGTCATTGTACTTTTAAAGATACCCTTCTTAGGCTTTTGAATCATGTAAAAAGGTTAAGTATTGAGTCAAATATGATTTATGTAACCTCCACACCATATCAGCCTAGAAGAATATCAAGTCGACTAAGGACCCTATTGGACCTCACATGGAGCCTATAAATTCAAGCTCATTAAATTCATTTGGAATATCATTCTCTCACTCAAGTTTGAAATGTCTTGTAGCTTGGAAAAAGTGCAGAGTTCTCTTGTTGCTGGGTAAGAGTGTGAAGTATGTTGTTGGGAAGCCGAAATGAATGTGACTTTGGGGAAGTCTAAGGAGAAAGGAAAAATCGAAATTTTTTGTGCTTCTCTCTCTCTGTTTTTTGGTCCAGATTGGGAGATCGAAGTCTCCTAAGTTTCGCTGTTGTCGGAAGTTGCTGCCTAGTCAAAGTCGCTGGAAGGGGTCAAAGATCTGGGAGGCTGACTTGGTGTGGAGGGAAAGTCAAGTCTTGGTCTAGGGTGAAGAGTCTCAAAGAATACTATTGAAAGGAAGAACTATATTGACTTGGCTTTCCCCTCGAGGGGGGTTTTTCCCTAGCATGTGATTATATCTCGTGTCTCTTGTTTTGTGATCTTCATACACACATAATATGGTAATTTCTTGATTAAAGATAAGATAATAAAGAAGTAAAAGAAGCCAACACACCCACAAGTAATTATCAAGAAAGGAGAATCAAACCCTAATATAATTACTTTGATTTTCCAACATTACATTCGATGGAGACTTGAAGAAATCAAAAGATGCAGATGCATGGTTACTTGGGATGAAGAAGTTCTTTGAGTTGCATGCTTATACAGCGAACATGAAGGCCATGGTAGTTGTTTTCAGCTTCAAAGGGAAAGCAAAAATCTGGTGGGAAGATGTAAATCCTATCAGAGACATCAGGACAAATGAGTTGAGTTGACATGAATTCAAAAGACTCTTCAGGAAGAAGTACTTGTCAGAGAGGTACCGTGACATAAAAAGGAAGGAGCTTTATGATCTAAATATGGGATCAATGACAGATGAGGAGTATACGACTAAGTTATTGGATTTTTTGAGGTATGTTCCATATCTTAAGGACGAGAAAACCAAAGTTCAAAGATTTGTCAGTAAATTTCCATTGGCATTTAAGGATTGAATTGAGTATGTAGAAACTTTTTCTACAATTATCTAGCTCTGATACCATGTAGAAACTTTTTCTACAATTATCTAGCTCTGATACCATGTAGAAATTTTGAATAATTTAACACATATTCAACAGAGATTATCCTGATCATACAATTTAAGCGGAACATGTATAATACATAATCTCCTCTACGTTGATCAAGAATATAGCAGCATCAATAACAATAAAACATCAAGAGCATTCACACATTAACACAGTATGTATCACGGGGAAAGCATCTCGCTAAAAACCCCACACTATCTGTATATTAATGATTGAGTCATGTAACATTACACAGCATAATACTTCTCACAAGTATCTCCACCTCTGTTACACACAATACAGCTCAGATCTGATCTCCAAATCTCTTCCACTGCTTGCCTGCCTCCACTGCTCAATACCTGCTCAAGAACTGATGAGAATTGCTTCCCAAACTCGATTTTCACCTGCAAAATAGTCACTCACTCTTTGTGGACGTGATCAAAGGCTAAAATGCAGGCCAAATACGTGAGCAAACTCATTGGCATACTCAATCCCTTGATTGTGCAAGATCTGGTGCACAACTATAGTCACAACTGATAGCAATCTGATTCTCTACCACCTGTCCCTGTTGAACTGAACATGCACTGACATGCAACTGAGTTAACTGATGTATTCTTTAGTTGTATTATGAGTTAATAATTAGTTTAACAACTCATCATTAGTCTATCTGCAGTTAGACTAACTACAACTAGTTTAACTAAGTTAAACTGAACACAACTCCATCAACTGTACCTCCAGTCCACTAAACTCAACTCACTTGAGTTCTAACTGAAGTCATGCATGCAACAACTCAACTGACTCATAAGAAAAACGAATTTCCTTCTGACAGCTGCATGTGCCACTTCCGTAGCTCAAACTGAAGTGCTCCAAGAGAATAAGATTAAGTTTATAGTCCAAATATTATTGTGAGATAATAATATTTGACTTTTCTATTTTTGACAGCCAGTCTAAAAATAGACTTGATCACTCACACTGTGATCACTCACACTTTCATCAAAAATAGAAGTCCATCTATTTTTCCCAACTTGATCAATCATCCATAAACATAGACATGATCCATATGTCTAAAAATAGACATAGTCTAAAAATAGACTTGCGCCAAAAATAGCCTGCGGGCCCACTTAGTGAAGGCGACTCTTTTCACTAAGCTCCATCATCTTGTTGCAATCTCAACACTCCCTCTCGACAAGATATGGATTATCAGCAACCCCTATCCTGCCTCGGTGGTACTCGAATTTGCTCCTGGTGAGAGCCTTCGTCAGAATATCAGCATCCTGATCCTCCGTTGGAATGTACGAAAGTAACATGATCCTCCGCTGCACACAATCTCTGATATGATGGTACCTGATGTGCTTTGACCCGAAAAACCCGACCAGGATCATCCTCATCCACACAGATCTCTGCTTCCTGCTGTACCAAGAAACTACTGTCGATCCGATAGTGAAGACCCCTCCTGATGTGCTCTTTCTGTCCATTGGGCTCCCTGCCCAATCTGCATCCGTGAAGCCACATAGCTTCACCTCATCCTCCTGTCTGTACCAAGATCCATATCCCGATGTGCCTCTCAAGTGGCTCAATACATGCTTGCTCGCCTTCCAGAAGAGCTTGGTAGGCTTAACCATAGCTTGTGAAAGCTGGTTAACTGCATAACATATATCAGGTCGTGTATTGACCAAATACATCAGCGACCCCACCAACTGTCGATAAACAGTGGCATCCACTTCTTCTCCCGAAGTGGCATCCTCCTTCCTCCAACCTCCAGGAAGAGGAGTATCAACAGGCTTGCAGCCATGCATGTTGAACTTCTCCAGTATCTCCCGAGCATACTTGCCCTGAGAAACAAACAGTCCACCACTGCGCTGCCATATTTCCAATCCTAGGAAATAGTGAAGGAGGCCCAAGTCCTTCATCTCAAACTCTGTAGCAAGATCCTTCTTGCATGACAGTATCAACAGCTCATCACCCGTTAGAATCAAATCATCAACATACAGTACAATGATAAGAAACTTACCCTCCACCACAATCTGGTATAGGTTCGGATCCGCCTCGCTCTTGGAGAATCCAAGTCCTGTGAAATAGCTGTCTATCCATGTGTACCAAGCACGTGGTGCTTGCTTCAACCCATACAGTGCTCTCTTGAGCCTGCACACATGCAACTCGCTGCTGAAGACTTCAAAGCCTTCGGGTTGCTCAATGTACACCTCCTCCTCAATGACTCCGTTGAGGAATGCAGTCTTCACATCCATCTGATGAATGTGCCATCCCATCTACGCTGAGAGAGCAAGAATCGTCCGTATGGAAGAATACCTTGCGACAGGTGCAAAGGTCTCCTCATAATCGATCCCCTCAATCTATGAAAAGCCTCGGGCAACAAATCTTGCCTTGTACTTCTCCACACTCCCGTCAGCTGCCTGCTTAACTTTGTAGATCCATCTCGAACCCACCACTGATTTCCCTTCCAGTCTAGGAACAATCTCCCATGCACTGTTTCTGACAATAGAATCATACTCTTCCACCATGGCGTCTACCCATGCGGGATCCTCCACAGCTTCCTCGAAAGAGGATGGCTCAGTCACAACACACTTGCTCATAAGAGCCATGTATCCAGTGTACCGATCCGGTGACTGTCTCTGCCTGCGTTGGGCTGTAGGTGGTCCTACAACTTTCTCTGCATCTTGAGCCAGTCGCTTAGCTTCTGTCAAGCGCTTTCGCCCTCTGATGGTTGGCGCTGCATGAGTGGTCTCTTCCACTCCATGACCCTCGTCCTATGGCTGATCCACGTCCTGAAGCTCATCCTTAGGAACTAATAGCTCCTCATCTACATGCAAGTGTAGCTCCCTCTCAAGCGAACACTTCATGGCTTTCTCCTCCTGAAATTTTATATCCCGTCGCACAACAGTTTTACCACTGTCTGGCAAATACACACGATAGTTGTGGGGCGTATCAGTGTACCCCACAAATATCCCAACCTCTGCAGTCGGCTCCAACTTCTTTCTGGCATCCTTCGTCACATGCATGTAAACGTTAGCACCAAAAATCCTCAAATGAGAAAGATCAGGCTTCTTACCAGAATAAGCCTCCTCGGGTGTACTCATGCCAAGTATCCTATGAGGACAACGGTTCTGCACATAAACTGCTGTATTGCATGCTTCCGCCCACAAGTGAAGGGGTAGGCCCTGATCATGCAACATTGCTCGTGCAGCACCCACAATCGTTCTGTTCTTCTGCTCAGCTACCCCGTTCTGCTGTGGGTTATGGGGAGCTATGAGCTCTCTACGAATCCCTTCTGCCTTGCAGAAATCCTTGAACTTGTCCGAGATGTATTCACCACCATTATCGCTCCTAAGAGCCTTCACCTTCTTCCCCGACTCCTTCTCAACTAGTGCTTTGAATTCATAGAACTTTGAATATGTCTCGCTCTTCTTCTGCATGAAGAAGATCCAGCACTTACGAGAGAAATCATCAGCAAAAATCACATAATACCTGTGTTTTGCTGTCGAAGCAACTGAGAAAGGTCCACACACGTCTGTGTGAATTCTCTCAAGGATCGTCATGGCGCGACTATCCTTCTCGTGAAAGGTGGCTTTCACAAACTTCCCCAAAGTACACCCCTTGCATTGATCTGACTGCGCAAGTGTGCCTTTAGGAAGCCCTGTAGTGATCTGCTGCAGTATCTTCAAGGCTCCATGGTGAAGGTGACCCAATCTCCTGTGCCACAACTCGCCATCATCCCGGCTCACCAATCCTTCTGCCTTGCCTGCCATTGCTGCGCATCCATCTACATGCAACTGATAAAGGTTCCTCACTCGAACCCCTATCTTCCGGGTCTCACCAGTTGTCTTGCTGCGCAGGAAGGCCTTTCCCTCGCTGAAAACAACATCATACCCCTTGTCTTCTAACATCGCCACTGAGATGAGATTCTTCTTCAATCCTGGAACATGCATGACTTCCTTCAATACAAAGGGTTTACCAGACTCCCTCTCAAAGGAAATGGTACCGATACCGGTCGCACTGTATCTACCATCATCGCCCATCTCGATGTGCACTCCAAGATCTTTGTCCTCCAGATCAGAGAACAAATCTCTATCTCCCGTCATGTGAAAAGACGCACCACTGTCCAAGAACCACACTGATCCCATCACACTTGAAACCAAGCATGCGATCAATGAAAAATCAAGCTCAAACTAAGAAGCTAAAGCCTCTCCCCCTGCAGTTCCAGCAGCTTGCTTGTTCGTCTTCTTCTGCGGACAATTTGTGGCATAGTGTCCGTGCTGGTGACAGTGAAAGCACTTCACCTTGGACATGTCCTGCTTCTTGCCTTTCGCACCGGAATGAGAAGCTTTCTTGTTCTTCCCATTCTTTGCTTTGGCAGCCAAAGCGCAATTCTCTTCATCAGATACCTTTGATGAAGATCCATTCTCACCTTTATTGTTACTGAGTTTATCCTTGAGCGCCAAGTCGCTCTTGCTTTGGAATAACATTCGCAATCCATTGAAAGACATTTCAACAACACTGCTGCAAATTCGATTTTCCACCAGCTCCAAACTCAACTGCTTCCGATCTAGAATTCGTGAGAACAAAATATTTCTCGTACAGAGATTGACTGTATGGGCTTTTACCGGATATTTCACCTTCCAAAGGAAGGATGAATCCAGAGGCTACCTGGCCCGATTACAGACTCTGCCTGAAGAAATAGAATGTAAACACTTCCTGAATAGTAGATCTGATGATCAATCCTCGCTTGATATCCTGTAAAAATCTCTTCTACAAATCAAGCTGCTCCGATACCATGTAGAAACTTTTTCTACAATTATCTAGCTCTGATACCATGTAGAAACTTTTTCTACAATTATCTAGCTCTGATACCATGTAGAAATTTTGAATAATTTAACACATATTCAACAGAGATTATCCTGATCATACAATTTAAGCGGAACATGTATAATACATAATCTCCTCTACGTTGATCAAGAATATAGCAGCATCAATAACAATAAAACATCAAGAGCATTCACACATTAACACAGTATGTATCACGGGGAAAGCATCTCGCTAAAAACCCCACACTATCTGTATATTAATGATTGAGTCATGTAACATTACACAACATAATACTTCTCACAAGTATCTCCACCTCTGTTACACACAATACAGCTCAGATCTGATCTCCAAATCTCTTCCACTGCTTGCCTGCCTCCACTGCTCAATACCTGCTCAAGAACTGATGAGAATTGCTTCCCAAACTCGATTTTCACCTGCAAAATAGTCACTCACTCTTTGTGGACGTGAGCAAAGGCTAAAATGCGGGCCAAATACGTGAGCAAACTCATTGGCATACTCAATCCCTTGATTGTGCAAGATCTGGTGCACAACTATAGTCACAACTGATAGCAATCTGATTCTCTACCACCTGTCCCTGTTGAACTGAACATGCACTGACATGCAACTGAGTTAACTGATGTATTCTTTAGTTGTATTATGAGTTAATAATTAGTTTAACAACTCATCATTAGTCTATCTGCAGTTAGACTAACTACAACTAGTTTAACTAAGTTAAACTGAACACAACTCCATCAACTGTACCTCCAGTCCACTAAACTCAACTCACTTGAGTTCTAACTGAAGTCATGCATGCAACAACTCAACTGACTCATAAGAAAAACGAATTTCCTTCTGACAGCTGCATGTGCCACTTCCGTAGCTCAAACTGAAGTGCTCCAAGAGAATAAGATTAAGTTTATAGTCCAAATATTATTGTGAGATAATAATATTTGACTTTTCTATTTTTGACAGCCAGTCTAAAAATAGACTTGATCACTCACACTTTCATCAAAAATAGAAGTCCATCTATTTTTCCCAACTTGATCAATCATCCATAAACATAGACATGATCCATATGTCTAAAAATAGACATAGTCTAAAAATAGACTTGCGCCAAAAATAGCCTGCGGGCCCACTTAGTGAAGGCGACTCTTTTCACTAAGCTCCATCATCTTGTTGCAATCTCAACAGAGTATGATGACCCTCGATCACTGGAGGAACTCATTGGGAAGTTGAAGCACTTTTATGAGCAATCAAAGCGTAAGAAAAAATCTAAGTAGGGTTGGAAAGGGAATGACAAGATTAAAGGTAAATAACCATTGAAGCGAACAATACGTCAAGGTGCTGGTGAGAAATATAATGTTGTTCCTTACAAGAAATTTAATACAGTCGAGAAGGGACATGCATTAGGGGAATTTTGAGGTCTAAAATTTTCCTCCTAAGGAAATTATAAAATAATATTATATTACATCATCAAATTTTAGAGGGAAAAAAGGAAAAAATATTTTTTGAACTCATATTTTGAACTTATCTCCCTATTGGTTTACTCAAATTTCGAGCGGAAACACTCGTTGGATGAAAAATTTGATTCCTCATCCAAGGATTACCCATGTTGCATATCTTTGATGGACCCTACTACACGAAAAATGGGATTGCAATCATGTTTTTTCATGTATTTTTCATTTTTTGTGTAGCAGGGTCCATCAAAAGTATGCAACATGGGTACTCCTTGGATGAGGAATTAAATTTTTCATCAAATGAATACTGCAGCTCAAAATTTGAGTAAAACCTTAGGGATAAGTTGAAAATATGAGTTGAAAAAGTAGTTTTATTATTTTATTATTTTTTATTATTTTTACCTTTTTACTCCAAAATGGTGAATCATCCCCCATGGTGGACATCACCAACTTGAATCCTATTGGTTCTTATAAAGTTTATTTTGGTTGTACATTTTTCTTAGGAGGCCCATTTTAGACCTCAAAATTCCCCTAATGGCTCGTTGCCTGGAGAGCAGCATAATATAGGTGATGGTAGGAGACAATTGCAGTGTTGGATATGTGGCAAGGAGCATCTCAAGACAGATTGTTCATCGTATCAAGGTGGTAAGCCTAAGAACAATAGTTCTCATGAGGCAAAAACAATTGGGGATGTTTGGTAGAACATTCCTCGGACCTATGCAACATTGGATAATAGGTAGGCGGATCACCAGCCATCTATTATTGAGATGGAAGGTAAGCTTTGTGATCAAGTTGTTTTTATTTTGATTGACACTAGATCTATTTATAGTTATGTTAATCTTGACTTGGTGGATAAATGCGGTTTGAGAAAAGAAGTGCATGCAGAGTCTTGGTTGGTGCAGTTGGCTACAGGTACTAAGAAAATATTTCAATATCTTTGGGTAAGATCTTGTGCATTTGAGCTAAACGGTATGCCTACATCAATGCATTTGAATGTGCTTACATTGGGATCATACAATATGCTTTTGGGTATGGATTGGTTGAATCTTCACAGGACTAAGGTGGATTGTTATGAAAAAGCTATTGAGTGCTTGAATGAAAATGGAGAACAAAGAATCTTGAAGGGTAAGAAGAAGGCAACATAAGTTAGAATGGTTACAACTATGTAGGAAAAGCGTAGTCACAGGAAAGGGTGTGTATGCACGTTTCCAGTGATAAAGGTAAGGATGTTGAGGATGCAGAATTATTGAGGAGGTATTCAATTTTGCAGTAGTTTCAAGATGTATTTCCAACAGATATTTCAGAGTTACCACCTCACAGAGCAGTGCAATTTTCTACTGAGTTGGTGCCAAGGGCAACACCAACATCTAAGGAACCTTACAGGATTAGCTATCCCGAGTTAGTGGAATTGAAGTTACAGTTGAAACAAATGCTTGACAAAGGATACATTAGGCAAAGTGTATCACCATGGGGTGCACTAATGTTGTTTGTAAAGAAGAAGGATGATACTCTCTGGTTGTGTATTGATTAAAGGCAACTGAACAAGGTGACGATCAAGAACATGTATCTGTTGCCAAGAATTGATGACTTGTTTGATCAGTTGAAGGAAGAAACAATGGTATCAAAGATTGATTTGAGATTATGATGTCATCAAGTACACATCAATGAAGAGGACATTTAGAAGGCTTCTTTCCGAACTAGGTATGGGCATTATGAGTTTGTTGTGGTTCCTTTTGGTTTGACTAATGCTCCAGCTACTTTCATGTGTTTGATGAATACTGTGTTGCATCCTTATATGGAAAAGTTTGTGATTGTATTAATTGATGTTATATTGATATATTCTAAGAGTGAGGAAGAGCATGTCGAGAACTTAGCAGGAGTATTGAGATTGCTAAGACATCATCAATTGTACGCCAAGCTTAGTAAATGGAGTTTCTTTCAAAAAAAGGTACATTACTGGGGAAATGTTGTCTCCAAGGAACGCGTAGCAATGGATCCAGAAAAGATAAGAGCTATCATGGAATAGGAAACTTATAGAAATGTGGATGAGGTTAGATAATTCATGGGGTTAGCAAGTTATTACAAGAGGTTCATTAGGAAGTTCTCATGGGTTTTCTATCCTATTACATCATTGCATAGGAAAGGAAATAAATTTGAATGGACAGAGGAATGTGCGGCTAGTTTTGAGCAGTTGAAGCAGTTGCTTACAAATGCTCCAGGTCTAAAGATTATGGATCCGGATAAAGAGTTTTTGGTGTGTACAAATGCTTGCAAGAGAGGACTTGGTGGAGTCTTGATGCAAGAAGTACATGTAGCATGCTATGAATTAAGGAAACTAAATGAGCATAGGTAGAACTATGTGACGCATGATCTTGAGTTGGTAGTGATCATTCGTGCATTGAAGATGTGGAGGCACTATCTTCTTGGAAGGAGTTTTGTATTGATGAGTGATCACAGTGGGTTGAGATACTTATTTTACCAACTGAATCTGAATGTCAGGAAAGATAGATGGTTGGCCATGCTTAGTGAGTTTGACTTTGTGATTAGGTACATCAAGGGTAAGGAGAACAATGTTGCAGATGATCTTAGCAAGAGAGTGCAGGTAACTCATATAGAAGCTATGAGCTCATATGGGACATATTTACAGAATCAAATCTTATAGGCAAGACAACAAGATGACAGGTATAGGGAGCTTAGGCACAAGTTACAATAGTATAATACAAGCGAACATGATGTGGACTATCATCTCACAGCAGATGATTTGATCAAGTTTAGGGACATGACATATGTGTTGGACAACAATGAACGTAAGAATCTTATCTTGTGCGAATTCCATGTCAAGCCATATTCAGGTCAACCAGGATATCATAAGACATTGATAGTGGTTAAGAATTTCTACCATTGGTCAAACTTGAAGAAAGAGATAGCTAAGTTTGTCATAGGGTGTTTGGATTGTTAACAAGTAAAGGAATAGTGTAAGCATCCAAGTGGTTTACTACAATTGATTTTGATTCTAGAGTGGATATGGGAGATAATTTCCATGGATTACATCATATATTTTCCGAGGAAATCTAGACAACATGATTCCATCATGGTTGTGGTTGATAGGTTGACTAAGGTAGCTCACTTCATAGCGGTTAAGTATACTTATTCAGATAGTGAGGTAGCTCAGGTATTCATCAAGGAGATAGTGAGGTTGCTTGGTATCCATAGGAAGATTGTGTCAGAAAGATATGCTAAGTTTACTTCCAGGTTTTGGAAAGAATTTTTTGCAGGTTTGGGGATAAAGTTGGCCTTCAACACAACTTATAATCCGCAGAGTGATGGACAGGTAGATAGGGTCAATAGGATTCTGTAGGAAATATTGAGGATGTATGTTATGCACCAACAGAGGAGGTGGGAGGAGTATCTTACACTGGTTGAGTTTTTTGTATAGAAATGGGTTTCAAAAGCCACTGAGGATGATTCCGTCTAGGGCTCTTTATGGGCGGAGTTGTAATACTCCTATAAGCTAGAGTGATCTAGTGAACAAGGTATTGATAGGGCCAGACATGTTGGCAAAAATGGAACAAGAAATGCAGGTTATCAAGAAGAATATAAAGGTAGCACAAAATAGATAGAAGATTTATGCAGATATAAGGAGTTTCAGGTTTGGGAACATGTGTACTTGTGCGTCAAGCCTAAGAGGAGCTCCTTGAGAATTAGATCATGTGTGAAGTTAGCACCTCAATATTGCAGGCCTTTCAAGACCCTTGAGAGGATTGGAACTGTGGCCTACAGACTTGCACTGTTGCTGACAATGAAAGTCCATGATGTTTTCCATGTTTCAATGCTTAAAATATATGTGAAATATGTTGATCATGTGATTGATTGGTCTGTATTTTAGGTGGATCCAGAAGGATAATTCCAACTGAAACCTTAGTGCATTTTGCAATGGAAACAACTCATGCTTTGGAATAGAGTAATCAAGCAAGTTAAAGTGCAATGGAATCACTATTCAAGCATGAACATGAAGTATCAAGACAAAGATGATAGCGAAGTTCATCCCCTCCACTTGGCTACATCTCCGGACTCGCATCGAAAGGTCGAATCACTTTATTTTATTTCTTTAAAAGAGGTTGAATGTGTACAATGTTTTACAAAAAGGATTGAATCCCAAAAATTCTTTCTACTACCAAAGAGATTTCAAGGCCAACACACTGCATGCATTTTTCAATACCTCCAAAAACAACATCCTCTCTTGAGCTCTCAAGGCTCTCAAACAAAATCTTCTTCAACAATCCCTCTAACAAGACTCTCTTAAACAAGCTCTCCAAAAAATCTCAACAAGATTTTTCAAGAAAACTCCCTCAAAGAGTACATAAGAGAATTTACAACTTTTTGAGATCCATAAACAAAGGAGAGAATATCTCCTTAGATCCACATTCCAAGGAGAGAATAACTCTCTTGATCCATTAAAAGAGGAGCTTATGAGATTCTTAAGGAGAAAATCTCTTAGATCCACATATCAAGGACCTCATCCACATTTTTAAGGGAAACAATCCCATGAAAATCTCAACTTCCAATTTGAGATTAGGAAATTGTTTGTGAGGTGGATTCTCACACTTAATCAATTTATATTTTTTTTACAAAATTAAATGGGATACACTTGAGCACTTTGAACATTTTATGCATGATAAACTGTTGGAAAGATCCTCCTGGACCAGGGTGGGAAAGCCTGTTAATCAAGAGAGATTGAGGGTGACTTTTCTTCAGAAGCATGAGGATGATCCTTGTCTAGGGTGTCATTTTGAACCCATATTTTATTCTTTCTAGTGTGCAAGAAATCTATCCATTATATATGACACGTATCACATTTGAAGGGAATTCCTGTGTAATCCAAGAACTATCTATGAACAACCCCTTGACCTGATAGATAAGGTTTTGTTGTGCTATACAACAACCCCCCCATTTAATTTTTTTTCTTAATTTTATTCTAAGATGCTAAATAGGAAATAGGGTCCCTTTAGTTTGTAAAAAGAAATAAAACCTTTACATAGAAATCAATTTCTTTGTTTCTTGCTTTTTAAATAAAAGTGCTTCAAAAAACCCTCTAAAAACAACACACATCACAAATCACAATCGCTTAAGGTTAAGGAACATACAATCCGTATAATATTGTTGCGATCTGAAAGTCTCAATCGTAGAGCTTCTTAAGCAAATCATTGACAAACATGCGATGTGATAAAGCGATCGCATATCGCCTATCACATCGCAGATTCCAAGTGATAGGTTTAACAGAACATTGAAACTTTGCGATGCGATAAGATTCTCGCATCTCGCATATTGCCGAAAACCAAAAGAAGCCACACCTGAAAACTTGCAATGCGATAAGATTCTCGCATCTCGCATATTGCAATCCTAGTGGAAATAAGTGATAATCACCTCGGGGATGCGCGATGCGATGTTAAAATATAATAAAGTGGTTTAATGATAATACGGAGAAAACATGATGCAAGTGGTTAAATAAATATTTTCCCAACTCTATGTGCTAGGTCATCACTGATCGCAATTGCAGAAATTCGAAATACTCTTAGAACATGGCGCTTACACCTCCCAACTTGCGATATGCGATGGCTCTTAGAATATTAAAATAATATATATTGAAATTGCTCATCGCAAAATCGAAAAATTTACGACACACATTCTAATTAGGCCTTAAGAAAACTGCGATGCGATCTATTTATTGAACATTTAAGTTTCACATCATTGAATACGGAAAAGCATTAAGAACAATAATGACTTCAGTCCTTCAAGATTTCGTCTTTCGTGTTAATATTATTTCATAATACGAAATCTTTCGCACCAAATGCTCCTGCCCTCATTTTCGACTGTACTATTATCACCACTATTTGTTCAAGCATTAGCCACTCTAAAAGTTTTAGTTTATCACTATTCTCTGTTTCATATAATTGCAGTTTGAATCTGGAAGTATGTAGCCAACTAAAATGTCAAATAAATCCTGAAAGACGAAAGCTTCCCCTGCAGTAGCCGAAGGATCAAAAAAATTTGTGTTGATCTCAGATACGACATGCCAATACTGTGGGAAAATTTCATCGGAAGGCATATATAATATGTTGGAAAAGGAAAATCTTAAGGTCACTGAAGAACAGGCAACAACCTATGGACATGCGGAATCTGAGAACACACTTGGTGATTTAGCCGACTCTTTTCTTCATAGAATAGCGGCCCGACCAAAGATTTTTCCATACAATGACATGGTAAAATGGGTAGTTGAGGGCATCAATATAACAGATAGGACACTATTCATAGCCGACGGAAGAATGTTTGGATCCTTCAAGCCTAAAGACTTGAAGAAAATGTATCATTTTCCAGAGCCTCAGAAGTACTACAACAAATCATTCCTTGAAGCTTTCTCGAAGGAAAACGAAATAGAGTCGGACCCCATCAAACAATGGAGGCACTTCCCTAACAAACACAAGCACGAATCATCCGGTATGTATTCTATGGACTCTCTAGCGTCTCCATATTGTTATGCTGCCACAATGATGTGTAGACTATTTGGAAGCCCCAATTCTGCTAATTTTTCCATTGAAATGGTTCCATTAAGGCAGCATTGAATTCTTTTGTGATGGATTGGGCTACTATCCTATCAGACAAAATGGCCGTCCAAATACTTGATTATAGGAAAAATAGGTTTGTGACCACTCGAGTTGTTCCCCCATTCTATATGAGTGCCTACATAGTCGATACCATTTGTTTCAATTCCGATTTTCCCATCATGGGATGGAAATGGACTATTCAGGACCCAACCCCTATCCATATTTACCATAAATACCTATGGCAAAAACAATATAAGAAGCATTTTTACAAAATTTGTCATGGCTTCATCCTACCCATTCATCAGGCCATTTTTAATAGACTAGCCCCTTGACTGTCCGAGGAAGCTAGCATCGATTTAACTTCAATTGGTAGTTGGTTTGGGGAAGAGATGTTTACATACATTAGGGTTTTTGGTAGCATTACCGACCTGCATGTCCTCCCTCTATATGTCCCAGATAAATTATTGCCTAGGGAAATAGCCTGTCAGACAGTTGAAAAAGGGCTTACAAAAAATCTCAAAGATGCCAAGAAATAGTTATGGCCTGCCTTTCCAGTTCGCTGCGGCATCTATTCATTGCATGATTATAAGCACACCCAAATTGAAGCCGAGAAAATAGGGGGTTTGAACCTAGCAGTTATTCCCAAAAGGCAGTATGACGTGAATAATGTTGCTTATAATTTCACTACTCAGGTAAAAGTTAAACAATTCATCCATGAGAAAGATGAATTCGATGACTTCTTCAGATCAACCGAGATGTTCTCACAAGTACACCACCTGGAAAAGATTAAGATGGAACCAAGGAAAATGGATCAATTCATCCAATACAGGACGCAAAGGCTTCAGACAGTACCACTGGACTTATTGAATATTGCACCAATCATCTAGCAAACAATGCAAAGCACAGAGCAGGAGAAAACTTCTGAGGCAGCCGAGACAAGCGAGAAGGAAATTGAACAGTTGGACACAAATGTTCACATTGATCCGATATTGATCAAAGAATGGGAACAGTTTGATCAACGGATTAAAGGTTAGAGTAATACCCAAAATGTTATCGCACCAGAATCTTCCTTAAAACAACAACCCATCATTCATGAGCCTATGATTAATAGACTATCCAGCATGGACTCACCTCTAAAAGAAATTTAGGTAATCCCTGAGTATCCTTCATCAGAGATTACACTCAACATAGAAGAAATTCCACCGTTGGATGTGTTTTATAGCCCTAAACATAGAGTTGTAGTCAAAAGGCAGCGAAAAAAGAGAAAGATAGATCAAGTATCAGTGGCAGTTCCTCAAAATAAATCCATGAATATCATTTGGAGAGACTCAGAAGTTAATCCCTATGAGGACTTGACCAAATTATCTCAGTTTGTAGGAGAATATACAACTACCACGATTGATAAAGCAACCGAGGATTAAACAACTGGAAGAATAGTTAAGGGTGGAAAAACAAAGGATTGATTGGTAAGATATTGAAAGACAACAACACTTATCTCAGGAATTCGAACAACTGAAACTGACACATCATGAAGAGATCAAACCTAATGATGAGCAAATAAAGCAACTACAACTCTCAATGGATAAATTTAAAGACAATCCCAAAATTGAAGAGTTTATAAAGGAAGCCTTAGAAATAAATAATTTCTTGTCTCAACAGCTAACCCAACTCTGCCAAAAGATATCTCTCATTCATCCACTATGTATCGAAACAAGCATGCTGATAGATAAAGCAGTCAAGTCCAGGTTGGAATTCAAGGACGCAGATGACAAGATTATAGATTACATCTCTTCGCAGAACACAGGAAAGTGAAGGGCTACTAAATCACCAATAATTGAAGAATCTCACAAAGAGATATTATTTTCAGAATGGGAGACACAACTGATCAAAGAAGAAAGAGAAACTTCCAGGGCCAGGGCAGTGAGGAATAATATCATTGAACTGATAAATGATAACTTACACAGTGCCAATTTAATTTTTGAGTGTTCCCCAGAAAACCTTCCAAAGGAAAGGTGTTGGAAAAACAATGGAAGCAAGATTTGAATACTAGGGAGGAGCAAATCAAAAAATTAAAAAGTCTCAATTGGGATGCACATTGGTTCTACTTGGTCAAACTGCATAGTCAACAAATGACAATCAAATGTCTTGCTGATGCAGTGTACACAGGTTAGTTGCATGCTAGGATGAGTCATCCACCAGAAGTCCAAACTATGCTCGAGATTTGTCAATTAAAGCCGTAGGAGGAATGATAGATGCGATGCATCTTTTTAGAGTTATTGCAATTCTATTTTTATCATGAAATCCCATATTTTGAGAGAGGCTGTTCCAACCACTTTAAGCAATTTTTATGAACAATTTGTTTTATTTTTACTATAAAGACCCTTTCATGTCATTTTAGAAAGGGTCCTGAAATTGTATTAAATTAGATTTAAGAAGATAGCACTTCTGCACTTCTGGATTTATTTTTGTAGAAGACAAGGATCAAGGTTCAAACTTGTTATAAAGGAGAATTCAAGAGGACTTGCATTTCTGTATCTTTTTGGAGTTTTCAGAAATAAGAAGAACGAACCAGACTGTTATTCTCGTAGCAGGATTCAAATACATATGGTACTTTTATCAAATGTCTTTTTGTTACATGTTATGCAAATAAACAGTCTTTTGATTCGATGTTGTTATTATATGTGAATGTTCATACAGTTCTGCATTACATCACTTTTGAGTAAGTTGGAATTGGTATTCTATAAGCACATATGCTGACAATTGATGTTATTATGAGATGCGATATGTTTTATATCACTTTGTGATCATCATTCATGCTTAACTTTCTGTAGTCAAGTGATTGATCTTTATTAACATTCGATTACCAGGAATAATTATAAATCGCATTGATATTGCATTACCCGGCTTATTTAGATATAGATTTATTTGTATATTTTCATAAATTTGCAACTCAAACTATCTATCATCTCATTATATACTTAAAACACTCATTCATCAAAACATATTTGATTGGGAAACTGGTCCCATATTATCCAGTCGGAGCCACCATCCCAAATGGAAAAGGAACTGTATTAGGGGCCAGGCTGAGTGGTTATCCCTAATGTTGGTGCAACGATTTTAGAGGCATCAAAATTTTTGGCACTAAAAGGAGGGTCTGAATATGAATGGCAAGTAAATCTAAATCTACAGGCCATTCTAAGACTAAAACTCCCTCACCATCACCTCCAACTTCTCCTTCGCATTCTAAATCTCCTATTCCCAAGCGAGAAGTTGAAAAGAAAAATACAGAACCCACTACTGAAATCCTAAACAAGCCAGACATTACTCCTTCTGAAACCCCAGAAGTACAATCTTTGATCCACAAATTGCAGGGGATTCCAATTTCTCAAGAAGATTTAGTTATCCCAAGGCAGTGTCACTTCCCAATATATCCCATCACAGGCGTTAACTAGAGCAAAGAGTGAAAAACTTGGAATCCCACCAGTTGAATTCCCTCTGCCAAGTCAAAAAAGGGCTAGGAAGACACCATGAGATTCCAACAGTGACGTTCTTTCATCATCATCCATACAATTGCAAGGTCACACACCTGCTTCCGAACTCCAGATCGTAGTCCACACAGGGACAGGAGCTTCAACATCCTCTACCCAATCACTTTCAACCACTTCTTCACCCTCTTCTACTAATAGCTCAATAATGGCACATAATCAACCTCAACCAAGGCCATGGACCAATCCAAGAGCTGTTACAATGCCTGCACCTTTGACACAATTGCCAGCTCATCCAGAAAAATGGTTACCTAAATTCAACCCTGATAATGGCCTGTTAGCAGAAGAACATATAAATAATTTCATGTTGTCCATTAATTTGAATGGAGTAACAGAAGAGGATGCAGTTGTAAGGTTATTCCCATATACATTACAAGGAGCAGCTGGATCATGGTACTTCTCGTTACCATCAGGCTCGATTAATAGCTGGGATGCTTTTCAAGAGCAATTTTTAACTAAATTTGGAGACGATAGGTCTACAACAACTTTGATAAATGACCTCTCCAATTTGAAAGCCAAACCCAAAGAACCCATTAAGGACTTCAACTCACATTTCAATAAGTTATTGAATAAAATACCTACGACATCCAAGCCTAGTGAAGAGGTTCGAAATGAATGGTACATTTCTACGCTACCTTCAAACACAACCATCTTTGTTGATAGAGTTGCCAAACCAACATTAGCAGAAAATATGAAAGAAGCAATAGCTGTTGAAAAACATATCTTGGCCTTAGAAAAGAAAAATGCACTAGAGGAAAGAAAATCCAAGAAAGTAACCTTTAGAGATGAATCAAAGAAGAAAGTAACCAAAGATCCATATGACATGGAAGGCTTGCAAAAAGTTCTTAAAACTATGTCCAATGAAATGGTAGAGATTAAAAATTAGGTAGCTGAAACCTCATCAAAAAGAACATTTAGGAATTTTAAAAGAAATTAGGCAACTGATCCTAAACCACCAAATGCTATATCAAATGCAGAATCTAATTTAGATGATGATGAAGAAGAAGATATAGCTTTATCAACTGATGAAACAGAGGAAGAAGAAACAATTGAATGTCATGGAATGTGGGACTTTATTTTACCCAACTCTGATAATGAAAGTGAACAGGAAGCCTTACCAGTAAACACTAGAAGTAAGAGTATTATAGAACCTAATCAGTCAACTCAAAAGAAGAAAAACTCAAATCTTGTTACTAAAGAGAAAGCTCCCGCGAAGAAAACTCCAATTTCATCTCCTCAAACAAAACCATCTTCGTCTAATCCTCCATCATCATCAAAGACTCTAGTAGTTTCAGATTCCATGGATTATAACATAGTTGAAGATATGAAGAAGACTCGAGCAAACATTTCTCTGCATGAACTTAGCAAGCTCAAACATCAACAAAAGTTGTTTCTTAAGGAATTAAATGCAATACCTTCTTCTCCTCTTCCAACTAGTGTATTATCCAAGGCTGCCAAAGGATCAGGTAAGCCACCATCTGATAAGGTGGATGCTACCGATGCCATTTTAATGGGAGATAGATCAAATTCTCATACTCCTCCTTTTCTTTTGACTTATGAGATCTACAATAGAAACTTGCATAACTGCTTGATTGATTCAGGGGCTTCATCAAATATAATGCCAGCATCAGTTTGCTCCAAATTAAATATTGAACCCTAGAAGTCTGTAGTTCATATTGTTCAGTTAGATCGGACTAAGGTTCAAGTTTTAGGAGAAATAAATTCAGTTACTATTAGACTATCTGTTGATCCAAGGGTTGTTCAAATAATTGATATATTGATTGCTGACATCCCTGAGTTTTATGGTTTAATTCTTAGCAGAGATTGGTCTGAAAAACTCCATGGTTATATTTCAACGGATTGGTCTCACATGTGGCTTCCTTATAATGGGAAGCCAAATCAAATCAGAATCGACTGTGAAAAGCATTTCACTCACACAGTAACTGAATTTGAAGAAGAAAATGAACCAATAGCCTTCAATAATAATATTCTTGGTAACTATTCAGCTGAATCATTTTTTGGGAACTTCAATGCTCAGTGATCTGAAAATGGAATGTACTTGTTTAAGGGTGCAAGGTATCCATTTCCAATAATTTCAACTGTGAGCTAGACACTCCAAATGACCTCTAAAAATGTATAAACTTCTTATTTCTTATACAGAGATAGACTGTAGGGGCATTCACCGGACATGTCACCTCTAAAAAGAGGATGAGTTCCAGAGGCTACCTGGCCCTCTACAGGCTCTGCCTAAAGAAATAACAAAGTAAACACTTAGAAGTCTTTGACATACACATACTTGAAGGTTAAGGTCTTGCAGAATAAGACAAGTAACTTTCTGTAGCTAAATAAGTGATTATGTGAGTATGCAAGTTATATTTATTTGTTGTTTAATACTTTATATCAGTTTTTTTTAGCATATCATCTTCAGCAAATAAAGACATCAAAATGATAAAGCAGTTCACCCCCCCTCTGGGCTACATTTGTTGGACCAAACCTCTCCAACTAGGCTTGTCCTCTTGTATTAAAATTGCTACAAAGGCTAATAAAATAATATGGGTGTCTCAAAGGACAGATCTGACTGTAAATACAGAATCAGAAGATAGGAATTAGCCAAACATGCTCTTTCCCAAACACTAAACAGTGAATTTTGTACCTTATACAGTACTTTCCCCAATTGGCCCTAGTGGCCCTTTAAACTTGCATGGAGAATTTCGAGGTGAATATGACCTCAATTGGTTCTGAAACCTCTGCCATTAGACTCAGAAGGTCGAAAATAGTAGACATAGGCTTTTGAATCACCAAAAACGGATGAACAGAGCCCCCAAACAGCTCAATCCCTGAAATGGCCCTGGTGGCCCTGAAAGCTTCCCTGAAGCTAAACAGTGAGAAGAATGTCTCAGAAGGCAAAAAAAGCTGTAGAAATGGATTCAGAATGCTGAAAACCTTCAGAAATGACCTTCGTTCCACATTCACTGGCTGCACAATTCCCAATGCAGCTCCCAAACTGGTTTGGCCCTAGTGGCTCCTGGAACTTCCACGAAGAAAAAACACCTGCAAATGACCTCAGATGGCTATAAGACCTACACCAATGGCTTCTGAAGGTCAAAAATACCCAAAATAAAAATAAAAAAAAATCGTCCAAAACCGACTTTCCTAGCCAAAGTTATGGCCATTTAAAGTTTCTCCAGTTTTCCCCTAGAAAAACTCCAGCTAACTTTAGTTAACTCCAGTTAGCTCCGCCAATTATGGCAGGTCCGCCAAATTTGGTGCTCCTACCAAAATTCCGCCAACTTAACTGCAGTTACATTTAATGTTTGGTGGTTGCCTCGGATTTCGTGCCAGGCAGAATATTCCTTTTCTAATTTTTTTTTTGAAAAATTAAAATTTCTAATGTTATGGACAAATTCTTCTTTTTGCCATAACTTCCTCATACGGCGACCGTTTTTCGAACCGTTTGCGGTGCCAGAATCGGGAAAACGAGCACTTTCAAGTCATTCAACTTTGAACCAGTTCTAAGCACTTTAAATTTTGACCATTTTACGACACTTGGTCCTGAGCTCCTGATCACACCTCCCAAATGAGAAGGCTTTTGGTCCCCAAAAGCTCACTGAATTTCTGAACTGAACTGTACAACACTTGAGGAACAGAAATATCCTCTTCCATTCAGCCAAAAGAGTATATTGATGCCAAAATGTCCTGCCTTATCAACTGTCGTCATGGTGAATGTCGCTGCATAAACCAAGTACTCGTCGAGTCCCGACCAAGCTTGTTCGCCAGACAAACTGAAAGTTTGCAGAAATTAGCAATGAAAATTGCTGATATATGAGATGAAATATTCTCCTGAACATGTGCGCTTGCCAGCTGTCACGATGCCCATCCATGGCACCTTCGCTCCAGAAGAAGCGCTGCCTCCCAAATGAGAAGGCTTTTACAAAGATGAAACACCTCATCATTTCTCCTCTTTACAATCTTGGAGATCAAATTAACTTTTTCCAAGTCAATATTACATTACATGCATGGTTAAAAACAAAGTAATCAACCCTTCAAGCTAATCACACATACATGTATAAAATACAAGTAAATCATCATGATCCCTGTGCTCATGCATATCATTCTCATGCATGTAGTTTATCCTTCAACTTTCTCTTAAGTACAATCATAAGTACAATATCCTCGATCACATGTACATGTACTTTCAAAGCTGAAATGAATATAATGTTCGCTGCAATAGAGTGAGTCTCATACTCAGCTTTTCCATCCTGCAACTTGCATTCCCTTAACCAAGAAATGCATTCAATCAAAAGACATGCAACTTTAATTGGATAAGAATTCTAACCATTTCTTACCAATCCATTTCAAAGGCGCTTCCTTTAACTGCACATCAATATCAACATGTGTATCATCCTGACACATATCAATGATGGAAACTTCCTTCCCATTCTTGCCATACTCTTTCTCCAGTTTCTTCAACTTTTGGGGAAGCATTGTTGGATTCAGAGTCCAACACCTTTCAACAGTATGTCCATGCTTATGGCAATAAGTGCAACACATGTTCATCTTCTTGACAGCATGATTTGCATTGTTCAATGGAACTTTGGCTTCTTGCCTCCTTTCCTTCAAAAGTTTCCTGCATGTTGCCATTCTTTTCCAACATCTAGAAACACTATGGTTAAACAAACCACAAAAAGAACATGCAACTCTTTTCCAATGCTTGTGTGGAAATTTTCCATGCTTTACATGATCAAAGGAAATATGATTGAAACCAGATTTATACCTTTCCCTTTCACCTTCATTAACTTCATGAGGAGATGAATCAAACGAAGAAGAAGCTCCTTTTGGAACACCATGAATCCCTTCAATGGTTTTAGAGCTTTCACAATTCTCTTGTTCAAGTGCATGCTTATGCACACCTTCTTCCTGCAAGGTATGTTTCAAACTATTGCATTCATCAAGGATACAACCTTTACAACCTTGAGATAGAGAACCTGAAATGAAACTCCTGCTAGGAACTGTTTCAATTGCCTTCATGGCTGCTTTAGAACTTTCTCCACAAGATTTTCCATAGCCAAGACCCAAATTCTTAGGCCTTACCTCAACCATTATTGGCTCAACTATACCCTGTGCATGTTTGCCCAATCCTTTTCCTTCATATCCCATTTTGGACATCAACTTGGACCCTATGCCTCTGGTATGTTTCTCAAAAGAACCAACATAAACATTCTTATCAGAATTTGAAGACAAACTAGAATTATTTACCTCTTCTTCAAACTGATACTTGGCTAAGGCTTCTTTGTCAACAAGGAGTTGTGTCTCCAACTCATGCATCATTTCCAGCTTCATGTTTGTAATATGAATTTGGCCTTCCATTTCCTGCAATTGGTTAGAAAGAAACTGCTTCTCTTCCCTCATGGAATTCAACTGCTCTTGAATTCTAGAGCTCTTTCTTTCATCCTCATACATTTCTCTCACCATATTCATCATGATGAAAAATTCTTGCTTCAAGCCTTCATCAAAGAATCTTGTGAAGGAGGACGATTTTGAGAACTCACTTATGGAAGTTGTCATTATAGAAATGAACAAAAGAGCTTCAGCAAACTCAAACAAAAAGTAGTAAAGCAGTCAATCTTCAACACTGCTTAAGACACCTTTCAAGCTACACAATCAAGCTAGTGATGTCAGTCAAGCAAACTAGTGCTCTGATACCTTCTGATCTGAAAATGGAATGTACTTGTTTAAGGGTGCAAGGTATCCATTTCCAATAATTTCAACTGTGAGCTAGACACTCCAAATGACCTCTAAAAATGTATAAACTTCTTATTTCTTATACAGAGATAGACTGTAGGGGCATTCACCGGACATGTCACCTCTAAAAAGAGGATGAGTTCCAGAGGCTACCTGGCCCTCTACAGGCTCTGCCTAAAGAAATAACAAAGTAAACACTTAGAAGTCTTTGACATACACATACTTGAAGGTTAAGGTCTTGCGGAATAAGACAAGTAACTTTCTGTAGCTGAATAAGTGATTATGTGAGTATGCAAGTTATATTTATTTGCTGTTTAATACTTTATAGCAGTTTTTTTTAGCATATCATCTTCAGCAAATAAAGACATCAAAATGATAAAGCAGTTCACCCCCCCCTCTGGGCTACATCTGCTGGACCAAACCTCTCCAACTAGGCTTGTCCTCTTGTATTAAAATTGCTACAAAGGCTAATACAAGAATATTGGTGTCTCAAAGGACAAATCTGACTGTAAATACATAATCAGAAGATAGGAATTATCCAAACATGCTCTTTCCCAAACACTAAACAGTGAATTTTGTACCTTATACAGTACTTTCCCCAATTGGCCCTAGTGGCCCTTTAAACTTGCATGGAGAATTTCGAGGTGAATATGACCTCAATTGGTTCTTAAACCTCTGCCATTAGACTCATAAGGTCGAAAATAGCAGACATAGGCTTTTGAATCACCAAAAACGGATGAACAGAGCCCCCAAACAGCTCAATCCCTGAAATGGCCCTTGTGGCCCTGAAAGCTTCCCTGAAGCTAAACAATGAGAAGAATGTCTCAGAAGGAAAAAAAAGCTGTAGAAATGGATTCAGAATGCTGAAAACCTTTAGAAATGACCTTCGTTCCACATTCACTGGCTGCACAATTCCCAATGCAACTCCCAAACTGGTTTGGCCCTAGTGGCTCCTGGAACTTCCACGAAGCAAAAAAAAAAAAAAAAAACCTGCAAATGACCTCAGATGGCTGTAAGATCTGCACCAATGGCTTCAGAAGGTCAAAAATACCCAAAATAAAAAAAAAAATCATCCAAAACCGACTTTCCTAGCCAAAGTTATGGCCATTTAAAGTTTCTCCAGTTTTCCCCTAGAAAAACTCCAGCTAACTTTAGTTAACTCCAGTTAGCTCCGCAAATTATGGCGGGTCCGCCAAATTTGGCGCTCCTACCAAAATTACGCCAACTTAACTGCAATTACATTTAATGTTTGGTGGTTGCCTTGGATTTCGTGCAAGGCAGAATATTCTTTTTTTAATTTTTTTTTGAAAAATTAAAATTTCTAATGTTATGGACAAATTCTTCTTTTTGCCATAACTTCCTCATACGGCGACCGTTTTTCGAACCGTTTGCGGCGCCGGAATCGGGAAAACGAGCAATTTCCAGTCATTCAACTTTGAACTAGTTCTAAGTACTTTAAATTTTGACCATTTTACGACACTTGGTCCTGAGCTCTTGATCACTCAGTAATCACCTTTCTCAGCTAGTAATGTCACCTCACAAGTTGAAAAATTTTCACAGACCGATACTTCTAAGTGTGTTAATATTGTAGATAAACATGTAAATAAGCCTCTATTTTTTATTTTTTAACAAGGACGGTTAATGTATTTATTGCCAAAAGTGGAGAAAGCTCCTATTACAATCGATAGTAGCTTTTAAAAACTGAGCAATGAGAATGAGCTGATGGTAGTCCCTTCTCCTATGATTATATTCAAAAGTTATGTGAATTCTTTGGCTATTCTTGTTTTCTGTCTTACATTTTATCTCTGGGAGAGCAAATTCTGCGACATTTTCCTTATGCTTTGCTTTTTGCTGTTCCTAAGGTTTGTCGTTCCTTAATCCGAATTGGATCCTTAAACCCTCTTAAACTTACCCAAAATCTATAAAGAAACTCATGCCGAAGTTCAAAGTCTTTTAGATATCGAGCTTATCAGAAATAACCTCTGAATAATGGTAATTTGCAGCCAACACGAAGCAACGAGGACCTTTGGTCAAAGCGCTTGACCGTTGGCCCATGGAGACTGTGCATGGCGCAAAAATGGTAGTTGGGAAGCTCAAACCCAGAAACGGAGGCTAATCGTGCATCGCTGGGAAAAACCCCTCGAGAAGGAAAAAGCCTCGAGCGCTCAGTCACAAGGGGAAATTGAAAAACCGTGGGAAAAGCGCTAAAATGACAGGCGGGTCCTGTGCTCCAAAACCGGCGGAATATCGAAGGCATTTTGGGCGGTAAGTGGATTTGTCAGAGGACCAAGCGATGCCATACGTTGAATGATGTGTGTCCGGCGGATGAGAGAGAAAACCGCTCTCATCGCAGGCTAACAATCAAGAAAGTCAGCCACACGATAAGAGCAATGACTGTAGGATTTGGAGGCCCTAGATCTAACGGTGGAGATTGTACCCGATGGATGACCGGGCCCGAGGGAGAAATAAGCTACGACGCATAAATATTTGAAGTCTGACATGGACGATGAGTTGGCAGAGATTTGTGTTTTGCGGGAAACCCCTTGGAGTAAATGGAAGTAACGATCGTTTCAAATGATCGAGTGTTTCCAGTGAACCTGACACTTATCCATTACGGAATAGGTGGCCACTTCCCTGTGAGGTGTGATGCAGTGATTGTAACAGCCGAAAGAAGGGATTCAAATGGACAGAGGCAGGGAACGAGAGACTTGAAAGCGGAAACGAACAGTCAGGAAGCAGATGGCTTAAAGCCACAAACAGACAGAGATAAGAAAAACGGGAATGCACAAAGAGGACAAAAGAAGAGAGGAGAGTGGATAGAAGGAAAGGCGGAATACACGGAGAGTCTTTGGAGTCACTCAGAGGTCGAGTGAAAAGCCAGGGTACTCAATTGACAACAACATATTATTTTTGAAGTTGCTTGGAGGTTGTGCGACTCACAGAGGCATGCAAAGGCTGAGAGAAAGAGCTTAGAAAAGCCAAAGAGCTCAATTGATAGTAGCATATTGTTGTTGATGTTTCTTGGAGGTCGAGCAACTCACAGAGGCATGGAAAGGCTGAGAGAAAGAGCTTAGAAAAGCCAGAGAGCTCAATTGATAGCAGCATATTGTTGTTGAAGTTGCTTGGAGGTCGAGCGACTCACAGAGGCATGCAAAGGTCTAGAGAAAGAGCTTAGAAAAGCTAGAGAGCTCAATTGACAGTAGCATATTGTTGTTGAAGTTGCTTGGAGGTCGAGCGACTCACAAAGGCCTGCAAAGGCCGAGAGAAAGAGCTTAGAGAAGCCAGAGTAGAGAGCCAAGAGCCATAGCCAGAGCCAAGAGCCAGAGCGAGCACCAGAAGTGAGAGCTAAGAGCCAGAACTAGAGCCCAAGCCAAAGAGCCAGAGCCAGAGTCTGAGCCAAGAGCCAGAGAAAGAGCCAGAGCCAAAGCCAAGAGCTAGAGCTAGAAAACCGAAGAGCTCCAAGAGCCAAGGGATAAGATGGTGTTCTGAGCCCAATGTCCCTATGTAAAACATTGGAGTTGAGTGGGGAACTTGTAAAAGAACTGTTGCCATAATCCCAGAGAGCCTAATCGAGTTGATTAGAGCTCAAGGAGACGTAGCCCAAGATATCAGGGTGAAATCCATATTATATTGTTGTCTTATGTGTTTGTTTTTACTACTGCTCTAACTACTGTTATATGCATTTATATATCAGTTTAAGTACCTTCCCATATCAACACAAACAACAGATTTTAAAGTAAATAATCAGCTGAAAACAAATACAAGCATACACCCATATTTTCAAGCAAGTCTTAATTCCGCATTTGTTAATCATTAAGACTTGGGGAAATTTAAAGCTTTGGAAGTGGGAGAGGTTCTTGTAAGTTAGACAAGAATCCTCAGAGCCCCATTTTCATATCAGGTGGTATCAGAGCTTAAGATTGATTAATCCCACCTTCAAAGAAAGTTGTATCAGAATGCTTGATTGACAGGGCAAAGATTGCTTGTGTGAAAGGTGTTTGGACAGTCAAGGATTGATTACCTCATCGATTGTATGCTTGGTTGCAGATTGACTATTGTTTGAGTTTGCAGAGGTGAAGGGAAAGCTATTGATAGCTCAGTCCAGGAAGGACAAGAACGAAGAAGGGTTGAAGGCATTCTTCTATCCCAAAAGACCTCAAAGCAACCCTTGAAGCACAAGAGGTTTGTTGCAAAAGGTTGCTTGAGTAAGCTCGTTAATAATCTTATTTGAAGTTCTTTTGTGCATTTTGAAAATAACAACTTCTACAAGTGAGTTCTCAAATTCTTCTTTCTTCACAAGTTCCTTTGATGGAGACATGAAGCAAGACTTGTCCACCATGATGGATATGGTGAGAGAAATGTATGAGGATGGAAGAAAGAGCAACATACTTAAAGAGCAGTTGAATTTCGTGGAGGAAGAGAAGCAGATGCTTTCTGACAAATTGCAGGAAATGGAGAGGCAACTTCATATTGCAAGTATGAACCTGAAAAGGATGCATGAGTTGGAGTCACAACTCTTTGTTTCCAAAGAAGCCTTGGCCAAGTGTCAGCTTGAAGAAGAGGTAAACCATTCCAGTTTGTCTTCAAATTCTTCTAAGAATGCTTATATTGGTTCTTTTGAAAAACATACTAGAGGCATACGTTCCAAGCTAATGTCCCAGAAGATCTATGAAGGAAAGGGCATGGAAAAGCATGCACAAGGTATTGTGGAACCAATAATGGTTGAGGAAAGGCCTAAGTATTTGGGTCTTGGTTATGGACAGTATTATGGAGGGAGTTCCAAAGATTCCATGAAGGCCATTGAAACAGTTCCCAAAGGGAGTTTCATTGCAGGTCCTCTACCTCAAAAGTGTGAGGATTGTATTTAGGAGGAATGCAATAGCTCGAAACATCATTCGCATGATGCAGGTGTTCAGAAGCACATACTTGAACCAGAGCGTTGTGGAAACTCTGACAGCCTTGAAGAAAGTGATAGTGTTCCAAAGGGAGCTACTTTTTCATTTGTCTCGCCTCCTCATGAAGGCAATAAAGGTGAAAGAGGCAGGTATAAATCTAGTTATAAACAGATTCCTTTTGATTTTGTAAAGCATGGAGAAATAATTGCATGTTCCTTTTGTGGTTTGGATAACCATTATGTTTCTAGATGTTGGAAGAGGATGGCCACACATAAGAAACTTTTGAAGGAAAAGAAGCAAGCAACCAAAGGTCCACAGGACAAGGCAAATTATGCTGTCAAAAGGATGCACGTGTTGCACTTACTGCCATAAGCAAGGGCATCTTGTTGAAGGGTGTTGGACTTTGAATCTAGCATTACTTCCACCAAAGCTGAAGGAGAAGGTGGAAAAAGAAAATGGCAGGGATGGAAATAAAGATTCCATGGTTGATGTGGTTTAGGATGATTCACATATTGATGCTGACGTGCAAACAAATGAGGGACCTTTGAAATGGATTGGTAAGAAATGCTTAGAATTCTTATCCAATCAAGGCTGCATGTCTAGTGATGCATCTATTTTCATTTCTTTGTGGAATAAATTCAAGCTGCAGGATCTTACCAAAATGGTAAATAGAAAGAAGTCGAGTAGGAAACTCACTTTATTGCTACAACAATATGTTCATTTCAGCTTTGAAAGTACAGTGCACTTAAGAGAAAGTTGAAAGATGGAATGCATGCATGAGCATGAGATGCATGTAATGTTGGCTTGGGAGAAGTTAACTTGGTCTCCAAAATGGAGATAATGATGAAGTGTTTCATCTCTTGGAAAAGAGTCCTAAAGGTATTTTTCCTACATGCTTGACTCGAAGGGTCATTTGTTGTAAAGGCATGTTTTATTGGCTTGTTATCTAGTTAATCATTTGTATGCAGATATAAGACATGGAAGGGTTCATAAGATGTGAAATCTGTTTCTTTGTTGAAGCAGGAGTTAGCCCATGCAGTTGTTGTCTGTATGCCTGCTGTTGTTAACAATTGTTGTTGGCAGCTTTTCAAATAGGTACAAATGAAAGTTTTGTGGAGCAGATGTACTTCACATTCGTTTGAGCCACCTTGGATCAAGGATCAAGGCAAAGAAGTTCAAACTACCTTCTGTAAACTTCACAATAGAAGTTCTGCATGAAGTCAAGGAGGAAAATAGTTCTTCCCAAGATGACCAACCCATCCAAGAAGGGAAGTGGTTAGAGATTGTGGTTCAGAGGCACTATGCAAAGGCAAGTGTAGGGAGGTTGAAAGAAGAGGGTGTTGTTACTATCATTACTGCTCAGATCAGTATATCAGTCTTTTGGTGGACCAAAAGCTCTTTTAGTGGGAAGGCGTGATCCAAATTGGATCCTTAAACCCTCTTAAAGTTACCCAAACTATATAAAAAAACTCATGCCGAAGTTCAAAGTCTTGTAGATATCGAGCTTATTAGAAATAACCTTTGAATAATGGTAATTTGCAGCTAGCATGAAGTAATGAGGACCTTCGGTCAAAGCGCTTGACCATTGGCCCATGGAGACTGTGCATGGCCCAAAAATGGCAGTTGGGAAGCTCAAACCAAGAAACGAAGGCTATTTCTAATGGTGTGACCGAGTGCTCGGTCACAAGGGGAAATCAAAAAACCGTGGGAAAAGCGCTAAAACGACAGGCAGGTCCCGCGCTCCAAAACTAGCGGAATATCGGAGGCGTTTTGGGCAGTAAGCGGATTTGTTAGAGGACCAAGTGATGCCATACGTTGAATGACGCATGTCCGACGGATGAGAGAGAAAACTGCTTTCATCGCAGGCTAACGATCGAGCAAGTCAACCGTGCGATAAGAGCGATGACCGTAGGATCTAGAGGCCCTAGATCTAACGACGGAGATTGTAGACGATGGATGACCGGACCCAAGGGAGAAATAAGCTACGATGCATAAATATTTGAAGTCCAACATGGATGATGAGTTGGCAGAGATTCGTGTTTCGCGGGCATTCTTGGAGTAAACAGAAATAACGTCCGTTTCAAATGATCGAGTGTTTCCGGTGAACCTGACACTTATCCGTTACGGAATAGGTGGCCACTTCCCTGTGAGGTGTGATGCAATGACTGTAATAGTCGAAAGAAGGGATTCAAATGGACAGAGGCAGGGAATGAGAGAGTTAAAAGTGGAAACAAACAATAGGGAAGAAGATGGCTTAAAGCCACAGACTGACAGAGATAAGAAAAATGGGAATGCACAGAGAGGACATAAGAAGAGAGGAGAGTGAACAACAAGAATGGCAGAATACGCGGAGAGTGTTTGGAGTCACTCAGAGGTCGAGTGAAAAGCCAGGGAACTCAATTGACAGCGGCATATTGTTGTTGAAGTTTCTTGGAAGTCAAGTGAATCACAGAAGCATACAAAGGTCGAGAGAAAGAGCTTAGAAAAGCCAGAGAGCTCAATTGACAACAACATATTGTTGTTGAAGTTGCTTGGAGGTCGAGCGACTCACAGAGGCATGTAAAGGCTGAGAGAAAGAGCTTAGAAAAGCCAGAGAGCTCAATTGACGGCAGCATATTTTTGTTGAAGTTGCTTGGAGGTCGAGTGACTCACAGTGGCATTCAAAGGCCAAGAGAAAGAGCTTAGAAAAGCTAGAGAGCTCAATTGACAGTAGCATATTGTTGTTGAAGTTTCTTGGAGGTCGAGCGATTCACAGAGGCATGCAAAGGCTGAGAGAAAGAGCTTAGAGAAGCCAGAGCAGAGAGCCAAGAGCCACAACTAGAGCCAAGAGCCAAAGCGAGTGCCAGAAGCGAGATCTCAGAGCCAAAACCAGAGCTCGAGCCAAAGAGCCAGAGCCAGAGTCAGAGCCAAGAGCCAGAGCAAGAGCCAGAGCCAGAGCTAAGAGTTAGAGCTAGAAAGCTGAAGAGCTCCAAGAGCCAAGGGATAAGATGGTGTTTTGAGCCCAATGTTCCTGTGTAAAACATTGGAGTTGTATGGGGTACAACTCCAATGTTTTACACAGGAACATTGGGCTCAAAACACCATCTTATCCCTTGGCTCTTGGAGCTCTTCAGCTTTCTAGCTCTAGCTCTTAGCTCTGGCTCTGGCTCTTGCTCTGGCTCTTGGCTCTGACTCTGGCTCTGGCTCTTTGGCTCGAGCTCTGGTTTTGGCTCTCAGCTCTCGCTTCTGGCACTCGCTTTGGCTCTTGGCTCTGGTTGTGGCTCTTGGCTCTCTGCTCTGGCTGCTCTAAGCTCTTTCTCTCAGCCTTTGCATGCCTCTGTGAATCGCCCGACCTCCAAGCAACTTCAACAACAATATGCTACTGTCAATTGAGCTCTCTAGCTTTTCTAAGCTCTTTCTCTTGGCCTTTTAATGCCTCTGTGAGTCGCTCGACCTCCAAGCAACTTCAACAAAAATATGCTGCTGTCAATTGAGCTCTCTAGCTTTTCTAAGCTCTTTCTCTCAGCCTTTACACGCCTCTGTGAGTCGCTCGACCTCCAAGCAACTTCAACAACAATATGTTGTTGTCAATTGAGCTCTCTGGCTTTTCTAAGCTCTTTCTCTCAACCTTTGTATGCTTCTGTGAGTCACTTGACCTCCAAGCAACTTCAACAACAATATGCCGCTGTCAATTGAGTTCCCTGGCTTTTCACTCGACCTCTGAGTGACTCCAAATACTCTCCGCGTATTCTGCCATTCTTGTTGTTCACTCTCCTCTCTTCTTCTGTCCTCTCTGTGCATTCCCATTTTTCTTATCTCTGTCAGTCTGTGGCTTTAAGCCATCTTCTTCCCTATTGTTTGTTTCCACTTTTAACTCTCTCATTCCCTACCTCTGTCCATTTGAATCCCTTCTTTCGACTATTACAGTCATTGCATCACACCTCACAGGGAAGTGGCCACCTATTCCGTAACGGATAAGTGTCAGGTTCACCGGAAACACTCGATCATTTGAAACGGCCGTTATTTCTGTTTACTCCAAGAATGCCCGCGAAACACGAATCTCTGCCAACTCATCGTCCATGTCGGACTTCAAATATTTATGCATCGTAGCTTATTTCTCCCTTGGGTCCGGTCATCCATCGTCTACAATCTCCACCGTTAGATCTAGGGCCTCTAGATCCTACGGTCATCGCTCTTATCGCACGGTTGACTTGCTCGATCGTTAGCCTGCGATGAGAGCAGTTTTCTCTCTCATCCGTCGGACACGCGTCATTCAACGTATGGCATCACTTGGTCCTCTAACAAATCCGCTTACCGCCCAAAACGCCTCCGATATTCCGCTAGTTTTGGAGCGCGGGACCTGCCTATCGTTTTAGCACTTTTCCCACGGTTTTTTGATTTCCCCTTGTGACCGAGCGCTCGGGGCTTTTTCCTTCTCGAGGGGTTTTTCCCAGTGAAAGCACCATTAGAAATAGCCTTCGTTTCTTGGTTTGAGCTTCCCAACTGCCATTTTTGGGCCATGCACAGTCTCCATGGGCCAATGGTCAAGCGCTTTGACCGAAGGTCCTCATTACTTCATGCTAGCTGCAAATTACCATTATTCAAAGGTTATTTCTAATAAGCTCGATATCTACAAGACTTTGAACTTCGGCATGAGTTTTTTTATAGAGTTTGGGTAACTTTAAGAGGGTTTAAGGATCCAATTCGGATCACGCCTTCCCACTAAAAGAGCTTTTGGTCCACCAAAAGACTGATATACTGATCTGAGCAGTAATGATAGTAACAACACCCTCTTCTTTCAACCTCCCTACACTTGCCTTTGCATAGTGCCTCTGAACCACAATCTCTAACCACTTCCCTTCTTGGATGGGTTGGTCATCTTGGGAAGAACTATTTTCCTCGACTTCATTCAGAACTTCTGCTGTGAAGTTTACAGAAGGTAGTTTGAACTTCTTTGCCTTGATCCTTGATCCAAGGTGGCTCAAACGAATGTGAAGTACATCTGCTCCACAAAAATTTCATTTGTACCTATTTGAAAAGCTGCCAACAACAATTGTTAACAGCAGCAGGCATACAGACAACAACTGCATGGGCTAACTCCTGCTTCAACAAAGAAACAGATTTCACATCTTATGAACCCTTCCATATCTTATATCTGCATACAAATGATTAACTAGATAACAAGCCAATAAAACATGCCTTTACAACAAATGACCCTTCGAGTCAAGCATGTAGGAAAAATACCTTTAGGACTCTTTTCCAAGAGATGAAACACTTCATCATTATCTCCATTTTTGAGACCAAGTTAACTTCTCCCAAGCCAACATTACATGCATCTCATGCTCATGCATGCATTCCATCTTTCAACTTTCTCTTAAGTGCACTGTACTTTCAAAGCTGAAATGAACATATTGTTGTAGCAATAAAGTGAGTTTCCTACTCGACTTCTTTCTATTTACCATTTTGGTAAGATCCTGCAACTTGCATTTATTCCACAAAGAAATGAAAATAGATGCATCACTAGACATGCAGCCTTGATTGGATAAGAATTCTAAGCATTTCTTACCAATCCATTTCAAAGGTCCCTCCTTTGTTTGCACGTCAGCATCAATATGTGAATCATCCTAAACCACATCAACCATGGAATCTTTATTTCCATCCCTGCCATTTTCTTTTTCCACCTTCTCCTTTAGCTTTGGTGGAAGTAATGCTGGATTCAAAGTCCAACACCCTTCAACAAGATGCCCTTGCTTATGGCAGTAAGTGCAACACGTGCATCCTTTTGACAGCATAATTTGCCTTGTCCTGTGGACCTTTGGTTGCTTGCTTCTTTTCCTTCAAAAGTTTCTTATGTGTGGCCATCCTCTTCCAACATCTAGAAACATAATGGTTATCCAAACCACAAAAGGAACATGCAATTATTTCTCCATGCTTTACAAAATCAAAAGGAATCTGTTTATAACTAGATTTATACCTGCCTCTTTCACCTTTATTGCCTTCATGAGGAGGCGAGAAAAATGAAAAAGTAGCTCCCTTTGGAACACTATCACTTTCTTCAAGGCTGTCAGAGTTTCCACAACGCTCTGGTTCAAGTATGTGCTTCTGAACACCTGCATCATGCGAATGATGTTTCGAGCTATTGCATTCCTCCTAAATACAATCCTCACACTTTTGAGGTAGAGGACCTGCAATGAAACTCCCTTTGGGAACTGTTTCAATGGCCTTCATGGAAGCTTTGGAACTCCCTCCATAATACTGTCCATAACCAAGACCCAAATACTTAGGCCTTTCCTCAACCATTATTGGTTCCACAATACCTTGTGCATGCTTTCCCATGCCCTTTCCTTCATAGATCTTCTGGGACATTAGCTTGGAACGTATGCCTCTAGCATGTTTTTCAAAAGAACCAATATAAGCATTCTTAGAAGAATTTGAAGACAAACTGGAATGGTTTACCTCTTCTTCAAGCTGACACTTGGCCAAGGCTTCTTTGGAAACAAAGAGTTGTGACTCCAACTCATGCATCCTTTTCAGGTTCATACTTGCAATATGAAGTTGCCTCTCCATTTCCTGCAATTTGTCAGAAAGCATCTGCTTCTCTTCCTCCACGAAATTCAACTGCTCTCTAAGTATGCTGCTCTTCCTTCCATCCTCATACATTTCTCTCACCATATCCATCATGGTGGACAAGTCTTGCTTCATGTCTCCATCAAAGGAACTTGTGAAGAAAGAAGAATTTGAGAACTCACTTGTAGAAGTTGTCATTTTCAAAATGCACAAAAGAACTTCAAACAAGATTATTAAAGAGCTTACTCAAGCAACCTTTTGCAACAAACCTCTTGTGCTTCAAGGGTTGCTTTGAGGTCTTTTGGGATAGAAGAATGCCTTCAACCCTTCTTCCTTCTTGTCCTTCCTGGACTGAGCTATCAATAGCTTTCCCTTCACCTCTGCAAACTCAAACAATAGTCAGTCTGCAACCAAGCATACAATCGATGAGGTAATCAATCCTTGACTGTCCAAACACCTTTCAGACAAGCAATCTTTTCCCTGTCAATCAAGCATTCTGATACAACTTTCTTTGAAGGTGGGATTAATCAATCTTAAGCTCTGATACTACCTGATATGAAAATGGGGCTCTGAGGATTCTTGTCTAACTTACAAGAACCTCTCCCACTTCCAAAGCTTTAAATTTCCCCAAGTCTTAATGATTAACAAATGCGGAATTAAGACTTGCTTGAAAATATGGGTGTATGCTTGTATTTGTTTTCAGCTGATTATTTACTTTAAAATCTGTTGTTTGTGTTGATATGGGAAGGTACTTAAACTGATATATAAATGCATATAACAGTAGTTAGAGCAGTAGTAAAAACAAACACATAAGACAACAATATAATATGGATTTCACCCTGATATCTTGGGCTACGTCTCCTTGAGCTCTAATCAACTCGATTAGGCTCTCTGGGATTATGGCAACAGTTCTTTTACAAGTTCCCCACTCAACTCCAATGTTTTACATAGGGACATTGGGCTCAGAACACCATCTTATCCCTTGGCTCTTGGAGCTCTTCGGTTTTCTAGCTCTAGCTCTTAGCTTTGGCTCTGGCTCTTTCTCTGGCTCTTGGCTCTGACTCTGGCTCTGGCTCTTTGGCTTGGGCTCTAGTTCTGGCTCTTAGCTCTCACTTCTGGTGCTCGCTCTGGCTCTTGGCTCTGGCTATGGCTCTTGGCTCTCTACTCTGGCTTCTCTAAGCTCTTTCTCTCGGCCTTTGCAGGCCTTTGTGAGTCGCTCGACCTCCAAGCAACTTCAACAACAATATGCTACTGTCAATTGAGCTCTCTGGCTTTTCTAAGCTCTTTCTCTCGACCTTTGCATGCCTCTGTGAGTCGCTCGACCTCCAAGCAACTTCAACAACAATATGCTGCTATCAATTGAGCTCTCTGGATTTTCTAAGCTCTTTCTCTCAGCCTTTCCATGCCTCTGTGAGTCGCTCGACCTCCATGCCCATATTTTAAAGCAAGTCTTAATTCCACATTGGTTAATCATTAAGACTTGGGGAAATTTAAAGCTTTGAAAGTGGGAGAGGTTCTTGTAAGTTAGAGAAGAATCCTGAGCGCCCCATTTTCAGATCATTCCTTATGCTATTATTCATTCTGCTTGCTATTCCTTCGGTTGCTGTTCCTTCGGATGCTATTCCTTCGAACTACTGTTCCTTTGGCTTGCTGTTCCTTCGGATGCTGTTCCTTCGGGTGTTGTTCCTTCTGTCGATGTTCCTTCGACTTGCTATTTCTTTAGATGTTGTTCATTCTGCTACTGTTCCTTCTGCTTGTTGTTCCTTTTGATGCTGTTCCTTCTGATTGCTGTTCTTTCTGTTGTTATTCCTTACTCTGCTTTCTGTTGCTTCTGCTACTGCTGTTGTTCCTTTGGAAGCTGTTCCTTCTTCTGTTGTTCCTTCTGCTTGTTGTTCCTTCTGGTGTTGTTCCTTATGCTGCTGTTCATTCTAGTTGTTGTTCCTTCTACGGCTGTTCCTTCTACCATCTGCTGCTGTACATTTTGGTGCTGTTTCTTCTACTTGATAGTCCTTGTGCTTGTTGTTCCATCTGCTTGCTGCTTGGCGATCCTGAATGTGACTTTTAAGGTACCAAATACCCTTGTCCCTCTGAAAATCAGATCTACCTACTGTAGATTGTCTAAGGCAAAGGGTGAATCGAGCAGGGTCCTCCATTAAGGCTAAGATTACCTTGAGGTAGCAGGCAGGCTTTATTTTCCAGCGAGTCTGCTTGTTTGTTTAAATCCCGCAGAATATGGTATGAGTCGACTATGTCAAAGTCTTTCAAAGTGTTTCGAATTCTCTGCAAGGTTTTGTTTAAAGCTGGGTTACTAAAATAATCTTCGGAGTTTAAGAGATTTATCAGAAGCTCCGAGTCTTCGAATATTTGGATTTATTTGTAATCTTGTTACACTCAAAAATGTCACCATGACTATTTACAGTTAGTATGGCTCTATCAATAGTCATGCTATCCTCTTAGGAAAGTCTTATGCCTCTGCTCTCCATGTCAAACTCCAAAAAGAGAGAAAGTCTTTATAAATGTATTTATCTCTGGGTACGCAGGTTCTCTCAACCATACCTGCGGGGACGCACCCAATGTTCACAAAAGCTGCGTCTTTGGACGCTATGTATGTAAAGGGGCAGGTGCGTCCCCCTGTAAAGGTTAAAATGCGCAAGTTTCATCTTTAAAAAGTTACTTGTGGTCATTTCTAGAGCATTCTAGAAGGTTGTTCGATGTGTATTGAGCGCCTCCAGATGGTTCATGCACCCCTACCAAAGAGGAACTTATCCCATCAATAAGGGAACTATCCCATCCAAAGAGGGGATTATCCCATTGATGGTGGACCTGATTAACTTCCTCTTGAGCACTATAAATACAGGCATTGGGCCAGAAGGAGGGGAGGTTGGAAGCTATACATTTCTAAGGGTAGATGCTGCAGGAATTAGGAATCCCATTTAGAAGCTTGTGAGGAGAGATTGCCATCTTTGCTTGTTCTATTTGGAAGTGGGTGAGCTTTGTCAAAGTAAAGGAGAACTCTTGATGGACCCTGGGAGGGACTTGCACAACACCAAGGCTCAGGTTGTATTTGTTCCTTTTGTTACCTATTAATGCAAATGAGTCCATTCTTCTCAATAACTTGTTATTTATGAGTTGTTTCATGTACTCCTTGGTCTATGTGTTAAATATGTTTTATTCTATGAGATTATCAAGTGCTATTTAATCGTTTGATTGTTAGTGTATGTAGGTTTCAAAGTGAAGGAGGAGCTCATCCGGATCAGCGGAGCTGGACTGCTACAACAGCGTTGGACTACAGGTAGGATCTAAACACTTGATTTCCCATATAGTAAATGCATGTTTAGAGAAGGATTGCTCTTGTTTGTCACTAGAGAGTCTTAGGCTCCTAGGGAGGTTGGTTGTGTCCGCACAATCGACTCTTTCCGCCTGACAAATTGGCGACTCCGCTGGGGACTCCATTGATGTGGAAGTCTTTTCCTTTGTATGAACTTTGCTCTGAGAAAATTGGTTTATTTTTCTGGTTTTTGGCTCTGTGACTTTGTCTTTGGGTGGGTTAGCTTAGGGTTAGATTTATTTTGGTTTTTCTTGAATTTTCCAGTAGGACGCACCCTCAGAGTATTGCACAGTGCGTCCCTGCACGCGCTGTCGCTGTGTGCACAGAGCGGGCCCGCACCTGTCTTAACGGGTCGCCTGCGTCCCCTGCTAAAATTTGAAAAAATTCCATTTTTTGCATTTTTTCTCTTAGTTTTTGTTTTTTCTTAGTTTTTACTGCCCAGATTCATTAGTCTCTTGTCAAAGATCTTCACCTGAACTTGTTTCGATAGCATTGAGTGTTTTAGTGGATTTCATAGAAGTTTAAGCCCTAGGGTTTGATTTTTGAGTAGGTCTTGTAGTGACTTTGGCGGTAGAAGTTGTCAAGCCTTAGATCTCTCTGGTTTTGTCAGCATTCTTAGAAGTCTAACCTGTCATAAAGTCTACCTGTGAGAGCAAATTACCATTGAGTTGTCTCTTTGGGCAAATTTCGAAGAGCTTGTTGATTGAGTCTTGAATTCCATTTTACAAAAAGAACAAAAAGATTTGAGTTTTGTTTTGACTAGTCTTTTGATTCTGCATTAGCTGGTCCTTGATTTGATTTTGGTCAAGTAAAACAACCTAGAATCATCTTTGTGAGCTTTTGCCTTGTTAGGTTTGCTTAGAGTAATTTCCCTTTTGATTTGCTTGTGAGTCAAGTTTTCATAGATTTTATAGCTTTTGAGATTGATTTTCGTTAAAATAGATTTATATGCTTTATTAAAAAGAGAAAATACAAAAAAAACATCTCCTTTGAAAAGTTTTGTTTCAAGTAGCTTTGAAAAGTTTTGAAAGAAAAAGAGTTTTTCGTGCACGTAAAGAGTGGTCATGTTTGTCTGCTTGAAAAGATAAAGAGAATTGTTTCTTTGATTGTCTTTACTAAGAAAGTTGTTTTCTATAAAATTTGCATCTCTCAACTCTCTTAGTTAAGAATTTCATTGAAAAAGGAAAGTAGCGTAAATCATCTTAGGTGCATCTTTGTAGTGGTTTGAGTCGAGTCTACACACCATTGGTTTCACTTCCGCTACCTTTTGTCTTTAAGAAAAACCATAAAATTAACGCTTAAAGTAAAATCGACGTAGTAACTTTTATTTACTAGGGCTCTGAAACACCAATTTAGATCAGGCTAGTGTCTTGGAGTAGGTGAGTAATTAACTCTCCAAGACAACAAAACCAAACAAGTAGCTTATCTTGTGATAGAATAAATCCAATTGTCTCATTTGTACTCTGGGAAAGCTCCTCTTAAAGGAGAAGCACGAGCTCGTGTCCGAACCAGTGAGGGGATCAATCCCCCCTCGTTGGGAACGACGCTAGACACGCACATATTACAAACGGTAAACCTCGAATTAACCATTGTCGAGGAGCCAGGGGTCACTTGTCGGTAAACCTTGGATTATTGTCAAGGAGCCGGCAAGGGGATTGAGCTTGCTACTCTGCCCTTGCGTGCTGTCGGAGTTTAGACTGTTCCCCCAGGTGCATTTGTTGCGGTTGGTAACCTTAGTGACCATTATCTTTAGGATTCTACCGAGGTGACGGTGGAGGGAAGATCCCACTGTACCTGGAGCAGACGTCGGCTAGACTCACTTGGATTTTCTGGGGGGTTCACTTCACTCGAGGCGGTTAAAGTGGAGGAACTTGGTCCAGTCTATTCATTAAGCAGGTTGCCGGGGTAACTGTTCCACCCGCCACTTCTGTACTGAATCCGGCGAGGTTGGATTTCATCACCAACTAGCGCTTTCGGTCTGGAAGGCTACTGTTTGTGCTTGGTTTGACGCCCTAGATTATTTAGGAGTGTGATTCAAATTTGTTTGGTTCTTTAGAGACTTTAGGTGGTTTGATTTGAGATTTTATTTTGTTTTCGTGTGTAGTAGTTAAAAGTTTTTAGCTGTGGCGGAATTACCGAGACAGTCCCGTAGACTTCGGGGCAAGTCACTTGAGATTGTTACCGGAACAGATTTGTTAAGAAAACTCCGTAGATCGCGGGGTGGATCTCCTGAAGACGTTCCGGGTCAGTACGAAGGGTTGAAGGTCCTTGTAACTCCTCCTAGTGGCAGTAGAGTAGGTGTTAGCGCTTGGAATTCACCTAGGCTGAGATAGACAAACTCTCAAGGCTACATCAAACCATTTCACCTCGTAGCTAGCCCTACGAGGTATGAGAAGGCTCTCTCGGGTCAGATTCTGTAGATCTTTCAATAGGATAAGCTGACCAATTAGGGATAAAGATTTTAGGCTAGTAAATTGATAAGGGAGGTTGATTTAAAGATTTTTGGGGTTTTTGGTGGCAATTTGGAGGGAGTGCAATTCAGGGTGCGGGGATTGGGCTCAGTTTTTGCAGGGGGATCTTTGGGGCAAGGTAGGAGTGAGTGTTGATGCCTTAATCTGAGATGGAGGATCAGGAATGATAGAGGAGGAGCTAAAGAGGGCAAACAACAACTTTGAATCCTCTTTAGACAGTGGAAAACATAGATATTGAACAAAATTAAAAGCTGAGCATGGCATGCATGAATTCAAACTTTATCACTTCATCTGTTCAATTAGCAGCAAAGAAAGAGATGGAACACATAAACACACTTACAATAACATGTAGAGAACACACCATCAACACAACAATCCACAAGAATCCACAATGATGTCTGCAAAACCCTGGCCTTCCTTTTCCTTAAATTGCAGTAATAGATGTACAATATGCAATAATACTTTCTCCCACAAGAGTCCAACCATGAAAATGAGTAAGAGAAGGCATAATATAGACCATCTAACTCCTTTCCCCACCTCTAGGGGTCGAGCTCAGCTTCCTAGGAGCAGTTTGAACTAATTCTAAACTTAGCACTAGATAATAGGCAGTCAAAACAACTTGCCTCTAAAACTTAGCTAACTCATCCATGCATTAAATATTCACTATTTACATCAAGGAAGCTTCTAGAAGGGTTAAGAGAGATTAAATCTATCAATGTGCCATGAAAATTATCCATACATCCATCATTTACAAGTACAAATGATTAACCAAGGTAAAAACTGAGTTTTGCAGGCCGAAAAGTCAAAACTGGCAATTTTCAGCTCGAGTGGTCGCGCCCCCTGCTCGAGTGGTCGCGCCCCTTTGCAGCACTTTTTGAGTGGGTTCCAGTTGTCCAAATCAAGTGCAAGATGGCTCATTGGAAAGCTCTGTGTGTCTACTTTCCATCCCAAGTGGAATTTCTGGATTTGGAGTTGATTTGACCCCTCAAAAGTCAATTCTCCCAAGGTCACTTTCTGCAACTCAAAAAGTGGGCAGAAAGTCAAAATTTTGATGTATTTTGAGCTTTTGGAGGCCCAAATATCAAAATCAAGTTGACCCCAAGTATAGGTAATTCTAGTTTTTGCATGCCCTTTCCAAAAATGTCAACTTTTTGTGATTCTGAGCAGTCCTCCAGAGTGGTCGCGCGGGGGGTGAGACCACTCCATAGGCAAAAACCTGTAAATTTCCAAAAAATTTCCAAAATGCTCCAAAACTCTCAAAATTTTTTGATTTTGCTGCTGGATGAAGGCTAATGAGTACCATGGTGAGTGAGGGATGCCTCAGCCAAGATACGGAGTGGGTTTGTCCTTTTCTTCTTCTTATTGTTTGGTGCGCTGTTCTAGATAAGTGATGGTCCATTGAGCCATTTGGAGCTTTTGCTGCAACACGAGGTTCTCCTCCTCTCTCTGCCTGATAATCTCATAAAAATCTGAAGAAGGAGAGCGGGCATCACGACCAATGAAATCATCATGTGTATCACCAGCTCTCTCATCCTCAATCATGGGCTGCTTGCCCTCCCGTACTACCTCTGCTGATGAAGAATGCGAGGCCCCTTCCACCTGGTGTGGAGATAACACTCGCTGATCTGAAGAAGATGCCGAGACCCCTTCCACCTGCTGTGGAGAAAATACTCGTCGAGCTGCTGCAAATAAGGTCCTAGGACCTCTCTGATAGGTGACCCGAGGTGAAGAAGCCACATGTCTCGGAACAATAATCTCGGGCTGGTGTGATGGACCTCCCACCTCATGAATGACCTCTGGCTGTGGCTGTGTGAAGAACTCACGGGAGATAAAATCTGCCCAAGAAATGCCCTGCTGGCTCAGCTGATGGGAAACAATCAGCTGGATGAGACCATGATGACACAAGCTCCTGAGCTGCTGAGCTGGGGACTGCCTCTGAAACACGGACACCATCCTCTGAATATCCTGGAAGAAGTATACCGGGATGTTCATCATCCTCACTCGGGTAAAGTGCATCAACAGGCGAATGTGACAAGCAAAGACTCGTGAAAACCTTCCCTCACATGTGAAGTAATGCATGATAAGCCGCATGATCGGAGCATACTCCTCTCGGAGGAATCTGAAAGGAAAGTTCCCTGACAAGTTGTGTATGTATGTTGGCCTGACATATGGCTCAAAGTAAACAAAATCCAGCCACTTGCGCTTTCGCCACACCTCACCCACATTGGGTATCCCGGTAGCCAGTGAAATAGCCTCTGGAGAAAACACAAAATTCACCCCTGCAAGGGTGACCTGCCCGTCATGAAGGTGTAAAACAAATAACCGGGCCAACTCCCTATGATGTTGAATCTGTGCAAGCCTCTCGCAAAACTGATAGCATGACATGTACTGAAAGCCAGTCACTGCCAATGGGCAAGCCTGCAACTCTGCCAAGGATGTGGGCTCTTCTCTCTTGTGGTGACCACCCTTGCCACCTTTACGAGGCCTCCGCTGTGTCTCAACCTCCGTGGATGAAGATCGGTCATCACCTTGCTCATTAGTTTCAGTGGTTGACATGATGTTATTGAGCAAGGTGGAACAAATAAGCCAAGATGACTGCTGCCCTGCCTGCAAAAATGCTGAGAAGTATGCTGTTTTCAAGGGGAAAAATCATGAGGGAAATGTTAGGGGAGGGAATTTACATAAGGAAAGGGAAAATATATATAAACAACAGGGAACTTTGAAGGAAATAATCACATAATGTCAAATATGTCATTCTATCTCTCATCATTTGCAAATAAATACTTTATTAGGGAAAATAGGTGTTATGATCACCAAGGGAAAGGACAATATAAATTTTTTTAACATGGGGTAAAGGACAACATGATCATAGGGGTATGGGGTAGCATCAACCACAAGCAATTAACAGGCTGCTCCCTTTTTATTTTGTCTTTGAATGCCTTTCATGAGCATACTTTGTTTTTTCAACATTTAAAATGGCCATTGATGCTTAATGGGAAACAGGGATCTTTACTTATTTGATCATAGGGGAGGGGAAGGGTTTTTATGACAGTTTGAAAGGGAAAAGGGATATTTTGTATCAAGGGTATTAGGGAGATGGAGGGAGAAAGGAAATTAGGATTTTTGGACTGGGGAACACATTAACAATCTCTGCCAACTATACTTTATAACAGCAGTTCCTTTAACAATGCTGGCAGCTTCATGAATGCTTTTTGTCATAGGTGAAATAAGGTTTCATTTACATGCTTTGACAAAGGGAAAGGGATTTCAATTGCATAGGAACTTTTAGGAAGAGATAGAGCAATTGAATTAGGGTTTTGGTGAAGGGAAGGGTAGAAAAACAGAGTTTTGGGATTAGGGAGATGTATCATGCCCTTGTGCAAACCCTAGCACAGCAAACTGTTCATTTTGACCACTAGTACATTGATAAACTTTGTCATGGACACTCCCACAGCTATCTAACCTCTGATATTTATACAGCAACATATCCTTTTTTGCTCATGTCTTTTACTAGGCTATGCATAATTACATTACTCTGTTTTTTTATGATATTCATGTGCATGCCTCTTGCCATCATATTTTTTCTTTTCAAAATGTTTCTTTTCATTTTTTGCTGTGTTTTTTACATATATATTTGCTGTATGACATAGTACTAGGGTTTGGGTAAGTTTGTATGGGAGAAATTAGGATTTGAATAGGGTTTTAGGGAGGGATTTGTTTTTTTTTTTTTAGGAAAGTGAACTGGGGTTTAGCATTACTTGCAAATGAGATTGAATAAATTAACACTCTGACATTTATGCATAATGATGGGAAACCATGGAGGGAAATGAAGGAATAAAAAACCTTGAAGAACAAACAATAACCCTAGCATAATGCTTGCAAAACAAACAATCACTTAACCTATCTTTTCATTAATTTCTCATGATAAAAATGACCATAATCATCCATTGAATCCATGGCACAATCATTAACAATGCAAGGGAGGCCTACCTCAGAGAATTCACGAGCAATCACAAATTTTTTTGAAGTTTTGATGCGTTCTGGAGCAAGCTGGCCGAGTGGTCGCGCACCAGTCTCGAGTGGTCGCGCCCCCCTCGAGTGGTCGCGCCCGACCAAATTAACACAGGGAAATGTTGCTGGAGTGGTCGCGCACCTCCCAGGTGGTCGCGCACCCTGGTGGAGTGGTCGCGCACCCTCAAAAAGCCTGAAAACTGCTAAAACTTACCAAATTCGCCCTCTTGCCTCTCTCCTTGTGTTTTCTTGCCTTCAAATGCACAATGAGTCTCTTTTGAGAGGGAATTGGCCTTTATATGCTCACATTTGAAAAAATTAACTTGAAAAACCCACTTTATAATGTTTTCACTTTTGCATTCTTTTTAACACTGTTTTTGAGTTGATTTTGTCCTGAAATTAGCTTTTTGAGGCGTTTGACTCCGTTCTTTTTGCAGGTTGACCATCTGATGGACTGTGGCGAATGAACCAGGGTTGTCGCCGGCACTTTTGAAAACTTTTGAAAATTTCTTTATTTTTACAAATTTCTCATGACCTTGAACTTAAAAACATGGTTTTTAAATCCAAGGCATTAAATGACCTGTAGCTGATGAAAATAACAATGAAACATATGTACATACCTCCTTCTGGCTTGCTGGGCACTCACTGAACTTGAACTCATGACCTTGCAGTGATTTTGACTCAAAACCCTAGACCTAAGACCTGGGACCTCAAGACAAAAATAAAAACAAACATGACTCAATTTCATTGTGGTATGACCTGATCCAGCAAAGCCAAGAAGGGAACAAAGACCAGCCCTCCATTCAGTTTTATGGCATGCCTAGCGGGATGCAAAACTGACACTAATGAGACTCCTACCTATGCATATGCAAAGAGCTATTGATCACTGATGGAGGGCTCAAGACCGACACTAACAGTAGGTTCACCTGAAGAAGGAGAATCTTCCTTGGTAGTCCATCCAGATTACCAAGGCTTAGAGACAGGTTATAATCCCGAAGCTGTTACAGTTTCTGAGCTTGTTGGTAGTTTTTCGTCTGCTAGTGATACAGGCGAAGAACCTGAAATATCTGAACCTGTTACTCCGACTTCTAGTGTTCCAGATTCACCGAGAATAGAAAGAATTATCACCGAAAATCTTCCTACTGGTTTGATTGCTATCGAAGAACTTGCTCCAGAGGAAGAAATAGGCGTCTCTAACCTTGAAGATCAACTTACTATTGATCTAAGGGAGCGTGAATCTATCTTTTACAGTCCTCCTAGAAGTACTACTTGGTACCTTTCGTTAACCAATTATTTAGACAACTTTGGGGTAGGTTTTTCTACACCTCGTACTCCTTTTCCACCTGGAGGTATTCATACTCCTGTAAATATGTCTGGTCAATCGTCCGTGTTTACACAAAGTCCTGAATCTTTCTTACACGGCGGTCCTTCTGTTCCCACTGGGTATCAATCACTTTCTGGTACCTTTGCGGGGGCATCTCCTCAACCCGTCGATCATGGGTTATTAACTGGAAACAGTGGTAATATACCATTGGGTGTAGGAGACATTTACATGATGTCAGGTTCAGTTCCCGTTTCCCAACCTCAAGGTGGCCAATTACCGCCTGGGGGGCAGCCTCAGTTAACGCCTGGGGGGCAACCTCAAGGTACACAAATCGTGTCTGGGGGGAAACCTCAAGGTCAGTATGCACCTATGGTGCAGTACATGCCTCAAGGTCAACCCCAGCCTCAATCTGTACCCCAGGGTCAACCTAAGTATCAATATCAACCTCAAGGATGGCAACCTCAAGGATGGCAACCCCAAGGGTATCAACCCCAAGGGTACCAACCTCAAGGTCAAGGTCAACCCCAGTATCCGTATTTACCTCAAGGTTATCAACCTCAAGGTCAATACTCGAGTCAAGGTTATCAACCGCCTCAAGGTCAGTCATATGTTCCAAGTATGGGAACTGCACCTTACAATTATCAATCCTATCCTCAATCCGGTTATGGATCTCAGTATCCACAACCTGTTACGGGTCAATACCCCGGAATGTTAGTATGGGATCCATCACAGGGTCAACAGGTGTTGCAGCCAAGTCTACAGTTGGTATCTCAAGCTGGACAACCCGTAGTTTCTGGTCCACCCCAGCAACCGCAACCTGTCCAGTCAAATGTTCAAACTTCTGTAACTTCGGTAGTTACTCAGCCGCCAATCGCACCTAGTACTCCATCTCAAACGGCTGCTGCAACTACCGCCACATCTACCATACTTACTTCTAGAGTATCGACGGCTCCGGTTTCTACTGTCTCTGTAACCACTCCTCAGACATCTTTACCGTTGTCTAGATCTACGATTCAAACCACGGTCCAAATGCCTGCAGGTCAGCCTGGTATAAGTACGGTTGTCACTACTCAACCTCAATTTGTTCACCAACCGTACCAGGGACAGTACCAACCTGGGCAAGCTGTCCAACAACCGGTTTACCAGTATCAACCGTATCCTGGGTACACTTATCAACAACCTCAACAACCCCAGTACGATCCGGTTAATCTTGGTTTTCCAGGAGGATATAATATCCCAAATGCGACTCCTGTTCCTAGTTATCTTGGATATCCTCCTCCTGGGACTGGTCTTGTGACCCAGAGTTTTAGAGATCCTAACCGGCAGTTACCGTTTATCGCAACTTTGGATTTACCAGACTTGACGCGCCTAACGAACGATCCAATTCAATATCTTCAGTTCTGGCCGCCAATGCCAAATAAGTTGCCCAGTGATATACCCAAGTTCGAAGGTAAGTCTGGAGAGGATCCGTCCAATCACGTGATGAATTACCACCTCTGGTGTGCTTCAAATTCTATCTCGGATGATTCGATCCGCTTACGTCTTTTCCAGCGTACACTCATTGGTCTCGCGGCCAAGTGGTACATTGAGTTACCACGGGCCTCTTTTTACAATTTTAGCCAGTTAGCTACCTCGTTCTTAACTCACTTTCAGTTGCCGGTCAGATACGATAACGGCACAGAGTTATTAACTTCACTAAAACAATCAACGTCCACGTATATTTCTGATCACATTCATGAGTGGAGACGTCGAAGAAGGCTAGTGAAAGTTTTTATCCCGGACCAAATCTTAGCTGAATGGTTTGTTAAATCATTATTACCGAAGATTACTGAAGATGTAGCTAAGGCCGGAGTAGTTACTGAGGAGCAAGTCATTGCTCAGGCGCAATACCTTGACTTAGTTTACACTCAGTCGGGTACGTTACACGAGAAGATTCCAGATCTTCCAAAATCGAATCAAATCGCTGCTGCTCCTTCGGGATCTCATGCCGCTGATGGTATGATTGGTATCGTGAATACAAAGAGAAAGAAGAAGTCTTCCAAGGCTTCAACTACTCCTATTATCACTTTACCTGATTCCCCGACAGGGGAGTCTTCTCCTGAACTTACCACCGATATTCACGCTGTAGAGACATCTACGGCCAAATCAAAAAACGGTGGAAAGAAGAAAGGAAAGAAGAAGGATAAAGCAGACAAGGCTCCGAAGGAGAAAACGGAAAAGTCGGAAACCAATGACGGAAAGCGCAAACCTCGATATCCTTGTCTTATTTGTGAAGAGGATCATTTTACGAGAGATTGCCCTCATCGGGCCGAGGTTGTGAAAATAGTCAAAGGTTCTCCCACTCCTGCTGTGTTAAAAAATCCATTTCCGGAGCAGGAGAATAAGATGATAGGTTCTTCCTCGAATGCCAGTGAAGAACCCATTTTGATGATGTCTCATGTGAGGATTGCGACTCGATCGCAAGATTATGGTAGTAAGAATCCTGTTGATGGTAAGGAAGCAGAATCTTCTCACTCTAACCCATCAACCTCAGCTCCTGGTTCCGATCCACTACAGATCGAGAAACCTAACCCGGACTTAGTAATCAAACCGCCCGCCAAGGGTGTACTTCGAAGGTCTGCTTTCAATCCACATGCGAGAGCAGCCCAGAATTACAACATTGTTGAGGACTTAGCTGTTTCACCCTCAGCAATGTCGGCGTTAGAAGTGCTGCAATCATGCCCAGCACAACGAAAATTACTTTTGTCGGCTATCAGAGCTGTTGATGTTCAGGACCCGAATCTAATAATCTTCGATCTAGAAAATAGTACACCGCGTCTACCCCATCAAATGGCTTTCCAAATCCCAGTGATAGTCAAAAACAGGCCTATTCATCGGACTGTGATTGATGAGGGAGCTTCTACGTGTATTATGTCGATTCAATGTTGGAGATCTCTTGGTTCTCCTTCGTTGAACCAATCCCCCACCATCCTTAAGGCCTTTGATGGCCGTGGGTTCCGTCCGTTTGGTATTCTACAGGAATTGCCTATAGGGGTAGAAGGTAAAACCGTTAGTCTGGATGTGGAAGTGGTTGATGCCCCTCTAGACTACAACCTTCTTTTGGGTCGAAGTTGGTCATATGCTATGACAGCGGTCGTTTCATCGGTCTTCAGAGTAATTAAGTTTCCACATAACGGTAAGATCGTGACTATTGATCAGCTGACATACTTTTCATCCGACCCAGCCTCTTCAGAGAGTATCCAGCATGTCGGTAAGACGACAATCCCTTATAGGGACGTTGGCATAGGTTTAGTTAAAGATTCCGGTTTACTGGGAACTTTTCCTCTCCCTCCACTCAGCGTAGATCCTTCATTTGCAACAATTCATATGATTACATCAGAAAACATTATTTATGATGATCCTTGGATTGTCCCATCTGAATCTGAGATAGACTCATTCGGTGATGCTATGCCTTTGAGTCCATATGAAATTGCTTATGAAGCTGTCATGTCTTTTACCGACTCGCGTTCAACCGAGATCGACCAAATGAATGTGGTCAGTGAAGAATCACTTTTCACCTCAACCTTAGAACGGATAGCGTTTCCCGAAGTCGTGTCATTTGACGAACAACTTCGCGAAATCCTAAGTGTAGACGATCTACCATGGGAAGATCTCCATCACAGATCTTCGTTTTTACCTAAGGATGATGCATTTGAAAATGATTTTTCATCTATTTTTACCGCTGAATATGTCAAAGACGCTCAGGATCCAACGAAACATTCTGATTCAGAGTTGAATTTGGGGAATATTTCTCGTACTATTCCCATTGATATTTCAGTGAAGCCCGGAATTGAGGAGAACATTCATATAGGTGCCGCATGTACAGAAGATGAAATCCAAACTTACAAGGCCCTATTCCAAGAATTCCGCGACGTGTTTGCCTGGTCTTACGAGGAAATGCCGGGAATCGATCCTGCCATTGTTGTTCATGAAATAAAGACCTACCCGGATGCTAAACCCGTCCGGCAACGGTTGCGTCAGATTCACCCTCGAAAAGCGGCTGCGATTAAAGCAGAAGTCGAAAAGCTGTTGAAAGCAGGTTTCATTTATCCGATCCCGTTAACGGATTGGGTATCGAATATTGTTCCGGTCAACAAGAAACAAGGAACAATAAGAATCTGTATCGACTATAGGGATATAAATCGAGCTTGTCCAAAAGACAACTATCCTACGCCTTATATCGATCAAATTATTGATGATTGTGCCGGAAGTGAAATGTTTTCCTTTATGGATGGTTTTTCGAGCTATAATCAAATCAATATTCTACCTGCCGACCAACCAAAAACGGCATTCATTTGTCCATGGGGGACATTTGCTTATTGCAAATTACCTTTTGGGCTTAAGAATGCCGGGGCCACTTTTCAACGGGCGATGTCTTACGCATTTCATGACATCAAGCACATTGTGCAACCGTATCTCGATGATTTGCCTGCTCATTCTTTACATCGAGCTGATCACCTTGTCCACTTACGAGCAATCTTTATGAGGTGTAGGCATTATCGAATTCGGTTGAATCCCCACAAGTGTGTTTTCTGTATAGAAACAGGTCGATTGCTGGGATTTGTTGTTTCAAAAGCCGGCATTCGCGTCGATCCCTCGAAGGTCGAAGCTATCATCAAATTGCCTCCTCCTTCGAGTTTGCAAGGGAAAGCGAACTTTTTACGCCGATTCATCCCAAACTACGCCGAGGTCACTAAAGGTTTTACACGGTTGTTGAAACAGAACGCTCAATTCTTTTGGGACGAGATTGCCCAACAATCTTTTGATGCACTTAAACACGCGTTGACCCATGCACCGTTGTTGCATCCTCCCAACTACAACCAGGACTACTTCTTATACCTCGCAGCTTCGCATTCCACCATTGGAATGGTGTTAGTTCAAGAAGATGAATTCGGAGCGGAACATGTGATATATTATCTTAGTAGGACCTTAAATCCCACTGAGCTAAAATATTCGCATGTGGAGAAATTGGCCCTGGCAGCCGTTCAAGCTGTCCAGCGTTTTCGTCACTACATTCTTCTCCGTAAAACTACAGTTATTTCGGATTGCAACTCTATGATTTACATTTTGACAAAACAATTGCTAGGGGGCAAGTACTCTAAATGGATCGTTATCCTGCAAGAGTTCGACTTGGAATTCGAGAAGTCCAAGTCTAAGAAATCCTTGGTTTTTGCGGAATTGATGTGTGATTTCCCTCGTGCTGACACAGAGACTGTGGCAGAGGAGTCCATTGCGGACGAATCTTTGTTTCTTATCAGTACTTTAGATCCGTGGTACGGGGATATAATCATCTATCTCCAAACCCAAACCTTTCGGCCTGAAGCTTCAAAGGCGGAACGTCGAAAAATTCGGTTTCAATCCCAGCAATACAAAATTATTGGAGATACACTTTATCGCCGGGGGGCAGACTTAGTTTTTCGACGTTGTTTAACTCACGAAGAGGCTGAGAGGGTTTTGAATGATTGTCACTCTGGAGCATGTGGCGGTCATATGTCTGGTTATGCCACAGCTTAGAAGGTGTTGCGCGCTGGCTATTTCTGGCCGTCTATGTTTAAAGATTGTATCATTGCAGTCCGGAAGTGCCACAACTGTCAAGTGTTTGATCGCAAGATGCGCGCACCACCTGCTCCTCTCCACCCTATAATTGCCGTTGGTCCATTCGCCAAATGGGGTATCGACTTTATTACTTGTAACCCTCACTCGGCCGGGGGGCATGCGTATATCATCCTCGCGGTTGATTATTTCACTAAATGGGCCGAGGCGATGCCTACATTCGACGCAAGCGGCAAAACAGCTGCAGTTTTCATATTCAATCATATTATAACTAGGTTTGGTGTCCCACAAGCAATCATTACTGACCATGGGAGCCATTTTCGAAACATCATGATGACTGAGCTTACAAGCCAGCTTGGTTTGCGCCACGATAGCTCTACTCCTTATTATCCGCAAGCCAACGGTTTGGTTGAGTCTATCAACAAAGTTCTGGTTATCATGATCCGACGAACCATTGGTATTCATCGGTCGAATTGGCACAACATGTTATTTTCAGCGCTATGGGCATACCGAACCTCAGTGAAAACTTCAACAGGGTTCACTCCTTTCCAGCTAGTTTATGGCTTGGAAGCTGTGTTACCCATTGAATGCGAAATCCCATCACTTCAAATGGCTGTCGAATTACTTCCAGCTACTTCCGAAGAGGAGAAACGTTTATTGTACTTAGCTAAATTAGATGAGACTCGACGTGACGCTGCATTGGCAATCGAGACTCACGCGAAGCGAATGAAAGCTCAGTATGATAGAAATGTGACCCCTCGAAGTTTTTCGGAGGGAGACCTAGTGCTATTATATGATCAAGCTAACGATAAGCTAGGTGCTGGAAAATTCGTTCCTATGTGGCATGGACCCTACATTGTAAAGCGAAAGCTAGCAAAAGGGGCTTATGAGCTGGTAGATTTTGATGGGGACTCTTTGGGTAAACCCAGAAATGGACTTTACCTAAAGAGGTATTATGCTTAAATGGTGGGTATGGAGAATTTTTAGTTAGATTAGGTTTTCTTTCTAGCTAGTATGTTTGTTAGTTAGTCAGTGTGCTTAGCTTAGAGAGTGTGTTTTTCGTCGTTATTCTGGCTTATCTTGGTTTTACTCTTGATATTGCAGATGTCGACGCCTCTCCAAACATACATTGGATTTGCTGATGGTGCTTGTCGTAGTACACGGAATATCTCTTCCGCAGCTTGGGTTATCTATTCACCCTCTGACGAGTTAGTTTCTATGCATGGGGTAAGCCTCGGTCAAACAACGAACAACATTGCAGAATACAGTGCAGTGGTTGAATTATTATCCGAATCTATTTCATTTGGAATTCGACGTTTGATAGTGAGGTTAGATTCTGAACTTGTTGTATTACAGCTTAATAGAGTATATGCCATTAGAAATCCTGTGTTATTAAGATTGTTTTTGAGAGTGCGTCTCTTGGAATGTGAATTTGATTACATTGAATATCAGCATATTCCAAGATCTTTAAATACATTAGCAGATGCAATTGCTTCTCGAATGTTGGACAGACATTTACAATAATCATGCAAGTAAATTTAAAAAACATTTCATCACATATGTTAAACAAGATAAGCCGGTAATAGTGATATATATATAGATAGGAGTGTGTCAAAAAATATACATCGTCTTCGATCATAGGTTGAAAAACACCTTATGATCGGCAAAAATGATAAAGTACAAAAAGTCAAAAATGTCACATGTGTCTACAAAGTGACTAGCCAATCACTGGTGGTGCTCCCTATACGACACCACTGCACGGGCTACCTTACACAAAAATCTCCTAAACGGTCCAGGGACTGCGACTACATAGCGCTGAAGTCTGATAGGAATATCATCTATGGTAGTCTCAGGCATATCCGCCGTCAGACGCTCTAGATCCTGCTCCAACTCAGCTAGTGACTCTGCAGCCGCGTCCTGTGGGGCCGGTACCGGTGCAACTGGATGTCTCCTCTCAAAAGGCCGGAGGTTGGCTGGGCGCTGTGGACCAACATCTGCATTTTGAAAATTTTTACTGTCAATTTTGAGACGATATATATAAAAAACAAAAAAATACATAATTTGAAAACTTGTGAAAAATAAAGTACCTCTGTCATCCCATTGTTCTCCCTGTGGAAGAACCATGTCCGGATCACCTCGAAAATCTACTCCGGCATACGGAAAGTCCTGGATCGAAAAAACCTAGTCTTGTAACCAGTGAAAATAACTATCAGAGAATCGAACAATCGTTGTGCCCTCGTCAGGATGCCGGGCCACCACCGTAACCCATCGTATCAGCTTTGGCTCCCGAGGACCCAAAATATCAATAGTGAGTTGTTGAGGGATCAGCATCGAAACTCTCTCTAAGGCAAAGCTCACAACTAGAGGCCCATATCCAAAGGTCTTCAGTCGTCCGTTCTTTGCCCTAGTTAGTTGGCTCTTCATATTAGCCGACACAGCATCACACCAGTTGAAAATGGTGCCTTGGTAACAGTCAATTGCCATCCGCATTTGGGACCCAGAGGCAATATGTAAAGCGGCTGCGCCGCAAATTCTGGTAACCGTGAAAGCTATAACTTTGAGTTCACGCAGAGAGATGTGTTTGATTTCCACGCCTTTCGCATGGTGTGCATTGGGTGTGCACCAATCTGCCCGGAGACTAGCAAGGGATTGGCCACCCGGCCTAGTCCCGGTTAGATTGAGTTGCTCACCTCTATTTGGCAAGCCAGTGAGAAAGTATACGTCAGAGGGCTCTATCTCGAGCTGGTGTCCTCCTATGTAAAAGCATTGCTCTTGAACGTTCCATCTCTCAACCAGCCATTCCAAGAATCTCACCTGAGCCCTCATGCCAGGTATGGCCCAGTATTTATATAGCCCGCATGCTTTTAGGGCATCAATGGAAGGTTGATGTTCAATTGCGGCTAAATCAACGTCCTCGTGCTCTCTTTCTCTCCAATCCAACATGGTGAGTACCCTACACACCAAGAAACAGAGATTAGAATTGATTTGGGAAATTTTTAATGGTTATTTGTGGAGTTTGGGGTTTCAAATTCCGCCTTTCACGAGGGACGCACCCCGCGTTTAGAACACAGAGCGTCGGGACGCAGCTGCCCTGAAGGTGGGCTGCGTCCCCCGACCTTTTTCCTGTATAGGAAAAAGTCAGGGGACGCAGGTCACCCGAAGGGCACCTGCGTCCCCCGCAGAGCGCACTTTGAAACCCAAAACCCCCCAAAAATCAAAACTAAAACCTAAAACACAATTTTAATCAGATGAAATTGAAGAGGAGGATGTTGTAAAATACCTGGAAGAGACGGCGTTCGATTCTGACGGTCGGATTTTCCGCAGCGACCACGGGAAGTTTCTTTCCAAAAGCCCTTTTTTCAACCTCAACAGTAAAACGGTAAAAATGACATGGTAAAAAGTCTTTTTATAGGTTTTTTGGATGAATTTGTTCATTTTTCACCATGGAAGGATGTTTTTCGATGTATTTTTGCCTATCTTAAACATGTATGAGTAATGTGTCGTTTTTGTGCAGGACAAAGGGATTTAGAGGGAAAATTGTCATTTTTCACGAACCAAAATATCAGAGTCATCTTTTAAGCCCTTTTCTGACTCCTAAAAAATGAAAAGATTGCCGAGCGTTTCTTTTACACTCGTTAAAACGGAATTAAAAGACGGTCCCCTTATAGCTCTTTTCTGACCGTAAAATCAGGAAAAGATTGCTGGGTTTTTGTCGTTTCAAACTCGATACGGAAATAAAACGACGTGTCCTTGATCGCTTTTTACTTTTCAGGTCAGTGACACTAATTATGAAAGTCCTCCTTGGTCGCAAGATCAAGCGGTTCCCCCAGGTATTATTTTATACTTTTTCGGGCTTGAGGGACACAAATCTACGAAAAAGTTCAACTTGGAGTCTTCTTAAGTTTTTCAGACTCTCTAAAATTGAAAAACACCGAGTTTCTCCTATACTGGGCTCGTTAAACATTTCACAGTAAAGGACCTGTTCAATTACAAACAGGAACGAACCACTCCTTCCTAGGGTTCGAATCAAAACTAGGTTGGACTCATCCGAAGGATGAGCTTATAATCAAGCATATGTTATCCTCCTCAAGCTTGTTAAAAATAAAGAGGTACTTGCCAAAAATGGTGGGGGAAAAGAGAGAAGAATGAGCCTATTTGTTACCTTTTGTCTCAGAAGAAACTTTATTACCACTCTTGAACACGACACTTTTCATTCACCTGGGTTGGGAAATCCTTTACCTCACAGTTGATCAAACCACTTTGAAAGTCTTCAGCCGGGTTCCGGGGATTAACTTTGAGTCGTTTATCACCAAGCCATCTGTTGTGTTGTTTTGTGTTCAAGAGGTTTGCAAGCAAAACTTTCATCTGCAAAATACTTGTCATCCATTTGACCATCCCTGAGTCAGTCCTTACAGCAACATTTCTTCAACTTGAACAATGATTTCGTGTTGCGGGCTTGCCTGCAACGGGTCGCTTTCTATCGACATCAGCACATTATCTAGAGAGATGACTTAGAAATCGTCAGTACCTTGAAGTCTGCATGCATCAATGGCAGGTTTCTCGCCTTTGACGTCAATTTACATCATTGACTTTCGATCGAAGGATTCCGTGAAATGTTCGACATCAACTCATTCATTCACATCTCATGGATTGTACTGGGTACTTTGAGAACCATTGACATTACTGGTGGTCTCTCTCACGCTTGTTAACAGTTTACATCATCGACTGGTAATCAAGTGGTTTCTACCATGTTCGACATCAACTCATTTATTCGCATGGCTAGAATCGTACCAATTCGGGAAGTAGAAATGAAGACCTTGGATCTAGTTTCCACCATCCAGGCTGCGAGGAGTTTTGTATTCATTATCTAAGTAGACTAATCATAAACAAATGGCTGCGCCCATACTGTGTCTACAAAAGTCTATGATTATGATGTACTGCAAGATCATTCCTGTATCAGAGTAGTTAGTCTGTTAGTTAAAGTTCTAATCTGAGTATGGGAATGCCTACCTCAGTGATGATATAATCTTATGCATGTATTTTGTGTTGAAAATTGCAGGTTCTGACCAGGCTCTCCACGAGATAATCCTTGAAATGATAAAGCGCTTCACCCTTCCTAGATAATACAAAACCCTAATCTATTACAGGCTTCACACTTTAGGGGGCAATCTGTTACACTAAAAAATGTCACCATGACTATTTACAGTTAGTATGGCTCTATCAACAGTCATGCTATCCTCTTAGGCAAGTCTTATGCCTCTGCTCTCCATGTCAAACTCCAAAAAGAGAGAAAGTCTTTATAAATGTATTTATCTCTGGGTACGCAGGTTCTCTCAACCTTACCTGCGGGGACGCACCCAATGTTCACAAAAGCTGCGTCTTTGGACGCTCTGTATGTAAAGGGGCAGGTGCGTCCCCCTGTAAAGGTTAAAATGCGCAAGTTTCATCTTTAAAAAGTTACTTGTGGTCATTTCTAGAGCATTCTAGAAGGTTGTTCGACGTGTATTGAGCGCCTCCAGATGGTTCATGCACCCCTACCAAAGAAGAACTTATCCCATCAATAAGGGAACTATCCCATCCAAAGAGGGGATTATCCCATTGATGGTGGACCTGATTAACTTCCTCTTGAGCACTATAAATACAGGCATTGGGCCAGAAGGAGGGGAGGTTGGAAGCTATACATTTCTAAGGGTAGATGCTGCAGGAATTAGGACTCCCATTTAGAAGCTTGTGAGGAGAGATTGCCATCTTTGCTTGTTCTATTTGGAAGTGGGTGAGCTTTGTCAAAGTAAAGGAGAACTCTTGATGGACCCTGGGAGGGACTTGCACAACACCAAGGCTCAGGTTGTATTTGTTCCTTTTGTTACCTATTAATGCAAATGAGTCCATTCTTCTCAATAACTTGTTATTTATGAGTTGTTTCATGTACTCCTTGGTCTATGTGTTAAATATGTTTTATTCTATGAGATTATCAAGTGCTATTTAATCGTTTGATTGTTAGTGTATGCAGGTTTCAAAGTGAAGGAGGAGCTCATCCGGATCAGCGGAGCTGGACTGCTACAACAGCGTTGGACTACAGGTAGGATCTAAACACTTGATTTCCCATATAGTAAATGCATGTTTAGAGAAGGATTGCTCTTATTTGTCACTAGAGAGTCTTAGGCTCCTAGGGAGGTTGGTTGTGTCCGCACAATCGACTCTTTCCGCCTGACAAATCTAACTCCTTCGCAATCTGGCAAGCTTTTAGGAGGCTGTAACTCTCCGCTTGATTGTTCAAACTTATGCCTAGGCCCCAACTGAAACTGGATTTTTCCGATCTGTTTGAGGAAAGAATCAATCCCCCTGCGCCTACAGTGCTTGGATTCCCCTTGGACGCTCCATCAAAGAAGATAATGGCTTTTGGGATCCACTTCCACCACTTAAGAAAGTCACCTACAGTGAGATGCAGGTGCCAAGTAGTATCTTTCATTGGTTTGTTGATTGAATCTTTCCTTTCTCCTAGAACGCAGGGTCCTAGCCATGCAGAGACTTCTGCAGATAATATAAAGGCAAAAGCTGGTTTATCTATTATTTCCAACAATAGAGCTTTTACTTTGGCAGCCACTTCCACTGATTTCGGGATCCTGTTGTTAAAAACACACTCATTTCGAGCCAACCACACTTTCCACCAAAGGCATTTTGGAATAGCTTGCCAAATGTTTTTCCAACCTACATTTTTAGATTTTTTCTCAGGGTTTTGATCTGCCCAGGAGCTGTATAGAGTAACAACTGAAATTTGGGATGGGGTGGGTACGCTAAGTCCGTGTAGGACCATCTTCCAAACTTCTTGTGTGAAAACATAGTCAACCAATAAATGGTCAGAGGTTTCAATAGCAGAAGTGCATAGGCAGCATCTAAAGGGCCTGTGGAAGCCTCTTTTATTCAGATTTTCTCCTGTTAGTGCCTTTTTATGCATGAGTAACCAAGTGAAGAAATTCACCTTTGGAAGGCAAAAGGGAGACCAAACAGATTTCCAGAGCTTTGGAGTCAGCAAAGATGTGTGTGTGGCTTGTAATGAGGAGAATCCTTGAGCTGTTGTATAAATTTCGGTTCTTCCCCACCCCCATTTATCTTTGAATGTATGATGGACTGGGGTGAGGCTAGAAAGTGTTGCACAGAGAAATTTTTTTTGTGCTTCTAGAGGGTCAGGAACCCCTAGAAAAGTCCATCCTGCCCAATTCCCTTTGCTATCCCAAGAACATATGTCTGCAAGCCGGAGAAGTCCTTTATTCACTAGCCAGATTTTTAAATCGTTACAGGAATTTAGGGTGGCCAATGGGGTGTTCCCTTGAATGGTGTCCTCCCAAAGTAATGTTCTCTGCCCATTACCCGGTATTCTGTATAAATGCTGCTGTATATGGTCGATGCTTCTTCTGACTAAATTCCATATTGCTGTTCCTGTTGGAGTAGAAGCAGTTGTGAGGTTTCTCAGGGAGCCTCCCTTTAGGTATTTCTTCCAGAGGATCTTGCTGACAGGATGATTTTTATCTGCATACAATTGCCATATGATTTTTCCACCAAGAGCTAGATTTGCTAAGCCTGGATCCCGTATCTGTAACCCACCTTGCTGGAGTGGTCTATTCAGGATATCCCATCTTACCAAATGTAACTTGCTCTGATTGCCCTTGCCCCCATTCCATAGGAAGTCCCGAAGGAGTTTGGAGATCTGTTTAGTGATAGACTTAGGAGCTAGCAAAAGGGAAGACTGGAAGATGGGAAGGGCGGAGAGGATTGCCTTTATCAAAACCAACTTCCCTGCCTTTGTTAGCCATTGGCCTCCCCAATATGCTATTTTTGATTTTATCTTGCTAATTATTTCAGTCCATAGGGAGGGAGGGCTTGTTCCCAAGGTTAAGGGAAGGTCTATATATTTGATCTTTTCCCACTTGTCATACGCAGTGAATCCCAATATGCAGGCAATTCGAAGGATAGTAGGGTGATCTACATTCCAACCATAAACCACACTTTTTCTTTTATTGATCAAGGCTCCTGTGATTAAATAGAAGTGTTGAAGGATTTCTTTGAAATCCTTTGCTATCTTAATCGAGGCCCCTCCCAAAAGGAGAGAGTCATCCACAAAGAGGGTGTGATTTATAGGGTCCACCCCTCTTGTTGCCTTGATACCTGGGATAGTGCCTACTTCCATTTCCGCTATCAACTTTCTACTTAGGGATTCTGCCAACAAGATATAAAGAAAGGGTGACAATGGGCATCCTTGGCGTAGCCCTCTAGAAGCTTGGAAGAAGTCAGAAGGTCTGCCATTGACCAAGGGGGCTATCTAAGGTCTATGTGTGCAGGATTTTATCAAGTTGACAAAATCAACACTAAAACCGAAGGAGAGGAAGATTTTATAGAGAAATGAGAGTTTAACTCAGTCAAAAGCATTTGACATATCCAACTTGATGAGCATACCTTTTTCCTTCTGAGAGTGACTAGAGTGGAGGGCTTCTTGCACTTGGATCACATTGTTTATGAGGTGCCTTCCTTTGACGAAACCGCCCTACAGAGGGGAGATCAGGTTCCCTAACAGAGGCTTGAGTCTATTGGCTAAGAGTTTGGCAAGGATCTTGTAGGAGGCATTGCAAAGAGAGATTGGCCGAAATTTGTTGAAAGTCTTAGGGTTAACTTCTTTCAGGATAAGGGCAAGGAAGGTGGAGTTGGTGCACCCTCCCACTTTGGCTTTCTTTTGGAAGGCTTTTACCATTCTGAGAAGATCGAGTTTTATTACATTCCAGCAAGCTCTGTAGAAATGTATGGTGAAGCCGTCCGACCTAGGTGCTTTATCTGGCTGCATTGACCAAATGACTTCAACTATCTCTTTTTCAGAAAAAGGCTTCATTAACCCAGCGTTTACATTTGCAGTGACAAGAGGGGGGATGTTTGACAAAAAGTCGGCAGCCAGGTCGTCATCGAAAGAACCATCCTCCTGGAACAGATTCTAATAATGGGTTGTGGCTGCCTGTTTTATGAGAGACTGTCCTTTGATAACTTCCCCCTCCCTGTTGGATATTTCAGAAATGTGATTCCGAGAGAGACGGGATCTGCATTCTCTATGCAAAAAAGCTGTGTTTCTGTCTCCAGCTTGGAGCCAGAGGCTGCGAGACTTAAGGCGCCAATATTCCTCTTCTTGTCGAAAGGAAAGAAAGGAATTGAACTGGGCGTTCTGTTCGATGAGCAGCTGTGCTTTGGTGATTTCAGATCCTTCCATGCCTAATTGAATCTCAGCTAGAGCCTAGACTGTCTTTTGTCTATGGCTCATAGGAGTGGAAAGGGTTTTTTTTTTTGCCCAGACTTTTAATGCAGACTTAGTGTGTTTGAGTTTCTATTCCCACACGAAGCTGGGGGATCCTTCAACTGGTTGTGCCCAAACGTTAGCCACTATGTCCATGAAGCCCTCTCTTGATACCCAAAGAGGGTTGAATCTAAAGGGAATAGGGCCCAAGTCCTCCTCTTTCTCTATCAGCAGCGAGATGGGGTTATGATCAGATGTTATTTTGGGCAGGATTTTTGAAGAGATCAAATGCTTCCCCTCCAATAGAGTACTTTGAACTAGAAACCGGTCTAAATGGGCAGCAATGTTGGCATTACCAACTCTATTGCTGGTCTAGGTATAACGACCTTTCTTAGGTTTGTGGTCCAGAAGGTCCCTTTCGAGAATCAGAGACTCCACCGAGGCATGGAAGGGATCTCTAACCCATACTCTGCCTTTTTTCTCATTTGGGTCTAGAGTGATGTTGAGATCCCCCACCAAAATGATGTTTTGGGGGGCATAGATTTCTAGGAAGTCTGAGAGAAAATTCCAGCAGTCCTTCTTTTCCAAAAAATTAACAGGAACATAAGATTGAAGAGAGCTAGAGAAATCTTACTTGGGAGGTGAAGAAGATCTGTATATATCCAGTGTTGGGTTTTGTTGTGGTAAAAACACAAACCCCCCATTATTGATGTGCTAACTTCAAATAATGGGGACCCATTCTATAAAATTTTGATTAAACACCTTTTAGCAATTTTATTTAGTTGATTATTCTACGTTTTTGTTAATTTTTCATTTTCTTTGTATTCTTGTTTTGATTGCTTTGTTAGAATCGATTATTTATAAGCTTCCCAATGACATTTCTTTCGCCTCATTTGGTCAACTGATTTGAAAATGACACTCCTTTGAAGTCCCATCATTTATCTAGTCTGGGTTAAAAATGTTATTTTTATTCTTTTTATTTATTTTCGGAGTGGCTGTAGTTTAGATAATTTCATTAAAATAAAACCAAAAATAAAAAATTGATATTTAATATTAAATTTTAAATTAATATAATTAATTTAATTAAAATAAAATATAATATAATATAATATATATATATATATATATATATATATATAAAGATTTTATATCGCATCGCATATTTCTTATCGCAATATTTTAACAAAACCCCGAACACCATCCTTCCCCGATCACCAATATGCAATGACTCTTCAAGCATTAACCAAAGTTTAAATTACCATGTGTTTAAGTTTCAATACAAATGCTGCATCGCATCGAAAGTCTTCAACTTATACAAATTTTATAAACCCGACTCAACGTTAACCAAAGTTTAAATTACCATGTGTTTAAGTTTCAATACAAATGCTCCATCGCATCGGGAGTCTTCAACTTATACAAACTTTATGAACCCGACTCAACGTTACTCCGATGCGATGAGTCAAAGTTGACTTTCGCTTTGGGCTCATTCATTAATCCGTTGTTTTGAAATGAGTACGTTACAATATGAGGGAAGTAAAGTAAGTTAGGTTGCTTTATTTTTATTAGTTTTAATATTTATTAATTTAAATATAACATTTAAATTAATTAAATTAAATTAAAATTTAAATATTATTTACATCGCAAAGTTGACTTTTGCTCTGGGCTCATTCATTAATCCGTTGTTTTGAAATGAGTACGTTACAATATGAGGGAAGTAAGGTTGCTTTATTTTTATTAGTTTTAATATTTATTAATTTAAATATAACATTTAAATTAATTAAATTAAATTAAAATTTAAATATTATTTAGATTAATATTAATTAGTTTATAAATAAATAATTAGATTAATTTGTTAATTATATTAGTTAAATATAATAGTTAGTTAGATTAATAATTAGTTTAGTTTATGATTAAAAATTAAATTAGAATTAGCTAGAATTCTAATTTAGGATTAAATTTTTAATTAAAATTCTGATTTTTAGTCCAACAATAGAATTTCCAGAGTTATGCCAGATTTGACTCATCAACTTTGGAAGCTCATAGAATGAGTTTTACTTGGCCAAATGAGGCCCAGGATGACTCATTGGAAAGATAAAATCAAGGAGAACATTTCTGAGGAGGTTTCACTAATAGATTTGGTCATTAATTGGATAAAAAATCATGCAGAAGATCAAGCTCCGAATTTCTAAAACAAAATCAATTCTCTGAGTTATTTTCTGCATTTTCATTTGTCCTAAGCCTCTTCTAATTGCAGATTCGCTCATCAATAATATCCTTGGCCAATTAAACCATCCCAGGCATCAATAGAGCTTATATTTTATTTTCAATGATTTATTTAAATTAAATTTGATTGGATTTGTTTTAATGCCAGAAATAGTATTTTGATTTTATTGTTGCATCTTAATTCATTTTGATTTCTTTTTGCAGGAAAATAGTAGAAGAGATATGGAGAAAAAGATCTCAGTCAATAAGAATGCTCCAGCAATTGAAGATTAGAATTTTTGAGCAAATAAAATTGGATTTGACAAATTTACCTTCAACAAACTTTCATCTCAAGAATTCCTTTGCAAATATTATAAATAGCAGATTGTAGAATGTAATAAAGCCTGCTCTCCTCTGCAATTCTAGAATTCTAAAAACACTTTTGTAATAGGGATTTAGAGTTGTAGGTGGGAGGAGTGGAATCTTAGATCTGGGGATTATTGAGGTTTTTCTTCTACATTCTAAGTTATGTATAATGAATAGAGTTTGCACTATTGTAGCTCTGGTTTTGAAAGCAGAAGCTTAGGCATTGTAAAGGACTATTAGAGACCGGAGCTGGAGAAATGGATTCAATAAATTGGTATTTCGAATACTATTATTTTAAATGCTGGTTTTATTTTATGATAACAAGAATGGTGTCAATTTACTTACATATTTGTGCACTTTTGTCGGTATGGGTAATTTGCTTCTATTTTATGTTGTTATTTATCTCTACTCTTATGGGCTGAATTCTGATTTCTGAGTGACTATTTACTCATAAATCCGTCTTTTAATATTTGATGAATAAATAGTGATATGTTGTGAACTTCTTCCGCATATTATTGTTTAATAAATCAAGTTACTAATTAAATGATCAATGTCATTTTGTGAAATTCTTCCTGAGTGTTGTTGATTGATTATTTCAGTTAAAAGGTCTCAATAGGATGTGTTTGGTATCCATAATGTCAGTTAATTGAACTACTTCATTAACTTGATATTCATTATAAATGAGACATTTAAATTTCAATATTTTAAATATCTGCTCTTGGTTGGGTTAGATCTATATCTACCTAATTGAGATAGGATTAAGATAGTTTCTTTTGCTTGCATCTTAGGACAAGTTTGCATTTAGAATAATTTCTACATTCTTTTAAGTCCTCTTCCCAAAGAGGCAAACTTTAGTAGTGGATTGGCTGAGCCCTAAATCAGCTTAAGGATCACTTTCTTGCCTGATCAGCAAGAAGGTTGACTTGATGTCTCTTTTCCATTTGTGAATGAAAGTCATATTTTAAAGCCATTGGAGATTGAGAGAAGGTAATTGGACCTAGTTGAACCAGTTAGAACCACCATTCCAAACAGAAAAGGAGCTGCTTTAAGGTCCGGACCGGGTGGTTATCCCCCCATGTTGTTGCAGTGATTTTCGAGGCTTCATTAGGTTGCAAAGGAGCTTTTAAGTTGGAACTTATCCTCTGACCAAAAGGTTGCAAGGCCCCCTGAAGTACCTCTGGCGTTGACCGCTTTTCCTGAGTTCTTTTTCCATTTGGTTTGACTTAAAGATAAAAGAGCATCTTCTTCTATCTTTGTCTCTTGGAGTAGGAGAATGTTTGAGATTTCCATTCTTAATAAGTCTTTTACTGCTTCAGCTTTCAGTGGGTTTCCCAGACCCCTGCAATTCCAAGAGACAATCTGCATTATTTACTAGAGGGGGGCAGTGCAGACCCACCCTTTGGGGGTCTGGTCCTTGTGTTCCTGCCTAGTGACATTTCGATTGTGGACTGATTGCCCTACATATTTAGTCACTTCAACTCTTCTTCTCCGATCTCCTTGCAAGACTTCCTTCCTGCCTTTTTGTTGGATTGCTCGAGGGGTTCATCTTCGAAAGAACTAGGACTATCTATCAACTTTTTCTTTTTGGTCATTTCTACATAAGAGGGTGGGGAAGTGGCGCCTACTGGAGGGCCTTGATTTTCCTGGTGGATTGCATCTATACATGGGGTTTCTGGAATGGCTTCTATAGATTGTTCCTGAGATCCTGAGTTCATTTCTGCGTCTTCTATTTGATCCATATTCTGTTGCACCTCTCCCTCTTCAAGTTCTGGTTGGTCTTCTGGAGGGTTTAAAGCAACAAAAGGATTTGTTGAGATGGTGGCATTTTCTGTGGCTCGATCTTCGGTTAAACTATTCCCAGCAGAGGGTCCTCCGGTCTCTGGATTCCCTCCTTTCCTTTTCGCTTTGATGGTTTGTTTAGTAGTGGCAGTTTTTCTAGCTTGTGTCCATTGTTCGCCCTTTTCTTTTTTTGATTCTTCTTGCAGTTTCGTGTGAAATGACCATAGCCATGACAATGTCAGCACTTGAAGGGGAGGTGTTAATAATCTAGTTCCTGAATGTGAGACCAACCAGCTATGGTCAACTTGATCGCCTCAGGCAATCCTATCTCCAAATCTAATTCAACACATATTCTGGCTCACAAATATTCTTCTCTCCTTTCAACCCTATCAATGTATTTTCCTAATTTGTTCCCGATTGTTTCCATAGATTCTGGGTTCCAACAATGAAGAGGAAGATGAGGTAACCTTACCCAGACAGGGACAGCTGAAGGAGTGTCTTGGGAAGGATCAAAGTCCAGCATCCATTTATTCAGATAGAGCCCTTGGAGGCCCATGAAATATGGACTATTTCAGAAAATGAGATCTCGATCTTCTGCTGATTCGAAAACAAAAACATAATAACCTCTGCCTACCATGTGGCTTCGTATTCCTTCAGAGACAAGGGGCCTCCAGTTTCGCTGGACCCATCCATCAATAGCTTTGGGAGAGGGCCAGAGACCCGTGAATTGTCCAATGAGCCCTCGTTCAGCCAGGTTCAACACAGTCCGGCATGGGTGTTCCGCAGGTAGCTCTACCGAAGGGATGGATTCGGCTTTCTTAACAAATTTCTGTTGGTTCGAGTTTGCTTTCCTCTTGCCATAGGAGGCTACCAATCTCTTGAAGGCGACAATCTCAGGAGGGGGGGAAGGGGGGCCCCCTCCGACATCCATACTGGTTGGACTCAAAATTTTGATGAGGAGGCTCACCGCACAGAGCTATCTCCACACACTGGATGGTCTCAGTAGTGGGAGGCTGCTGAGAGAGCTTAGCAGGAGCGACGACGGCTAGGAGGGCATGCTCCAGAGCTGAACCCTAATCTCGCAAGATCGCCTTACTATTATTTTTCACTCTGCGACAATTATAATTTTCAAATAAGCCTTTATTTTGGTCTTTGTATTTCGATGGATCTAAATCCAATGACGGTGCAGGAGCAGGATGTATTTTAGTCAGTCTCGAAGGAGAAAAAACTATGTTATCATGCAGGTTAGAATTTGAGTGTACCAATAATACTGCAGAATATGAAGCCTTGATTCAAGGTCTTTATAAAGAAATAAGTCTTGATGTGAAATATTTGAAAGTGTTTGGTGATTCTGAAATAGTGATAAAACAAGTAAGAAATACTATTCATTGTCTGTCAGGAAATCTCAAACACTATCAATCACTCGCTCAAGATCTTATTTCTCATTTTCTGGCATTTGATATCTCTCCTATTCCCAGATCACAAAATGTAGCAACAGATCTCCTAGCTAATGTAGCTTCTAAACTCCTTCCATCTGAGGATTATAGTCCAGATAGATTTTCTATTGAGTTAATTTTTAGACCATCCATCCCAGATAATGTCACCAATTGGCGTGTGTTCAATCATGATGAGGATATCCTAAATTTCTTGACATCTGAAGGGTCTTATGACGACCAAATCATTGATGAAAGCGATCATGATCTTCAATTAAAATAGAAATTCAATGAAAATCCTATTCCTAAATCTGTGGTTAAACTAGAAGATCTTTATGATATTAAGGATAGATTCAAAAAGGTCACTAATGCAAAACTTCAAAGTTCAACTTTAAGGTTTGAATTAGTAAACCTTGGTATAGATACCAAACCATAAAATGTCAATCTAGGGCTTGGAATTTCACCCGATGAAAGATTTTCTTTCATCTGATTATTGAAGAAATACAAAAATGTTTTTGCTTGGAATTATGAGGATTTGAAGACTTATGATACCTCTATTATTCAACATACAATTCCAATGATTTCTGACGAGAAACCTGTACAATAGAAATTAAGGAAAATTCACCCCAATCTTGAGAGTCAAATCAAAGTAGAGTTGAATAAACTCCTTAAAGCCAAAATAATCTTTCCTGTCAGACATTCGAAATGGGTCTCAAATTTGGTACCTGTCAGGAAAAAGAATGGCGATATTAGGATTTGCATAGATTTTAGAAATCTCAACAAAGCATGTCAAAAATATAATTTCCCATTACCAACAATGGAGCAGATACTTCAATCAGTAGCTGGCTCAGAATTAATGTCTTTTCTTGATGGTTTTTCAGGATATAATCAGATCCTAGTTCATCCAGATGATAGATTAAAGACTACATTCAAAACTAAATGGGGAACATATGCTTATCAGAAAATGCCTTTTGGTTTGATAAATGCTGGAGCTACTTTCCAACGAGCCATGGACATAGCTTTCAAAGGTTTGATCAATAAAACGGTCGTTGTTTACTTGGATGACATAACTGTCTATTCTAAGAAAAAGAGCAACCATTTGCATGATTTAAAGCAAAATTTTGAACGTTGCAAAAAGTATGGGATTTCCTTAAATCCCAAGAAATCATTCTTTGCTCTTAACGAAGGTAAACTCTTAGGGTTTATTGTATCCAAAAATGGCATATATATTGATCCTGATAGGATAAAGGAGATTTCTGATATCCCTTTACCACATAATAAGAAATCTATGCAATCATTCTTGGGACAGATAAATTTTGTAAAAAGATTCGTTCCTGATTTTTCTCATATTGTTCTACCCTTGCAATCCATGATTAAGAAAAATTCAGTCTTCAAATGGGGACATAATGAAAGGGAAGCTTTTGACTCAATCAAACAAGAAATCATTAATGCTCCTACATTGAATACTCCGAATTTTTCTAGTCATTTTATTTTATATACTTTGGCCACTGAATCATCTTATGTTGTTGTTTTAACACAAATCAATGATCAACAAGTGGAAGCACCCATATCTTTCTTTAGTTCCAATTTACAAGGTGCTGAGCTTAATTATTCAGAAGTCAAAAAACAAGCCTTCGCTGTGTTTAAGTCTGTTAAACATTTTAGACCTTTCCTCCTGAAAACACATACAAAAGTAATAGTCCCATTCTCTGTAGTGAGGCAATTGCTAATTCAAAGAGAAGTAGGAGAGAAAAGAGCTAACTGGGTAACAACTTTACAAGAATATGATATTGATATTAAACCAGCGAAAATTGTTAGAGGACAGGGTTTTTGCAGGTTGCTAGCAGGAGCTTCCAATATACTAGATCATGAAGATTCAGGTAGTACCACACAAGTAAATGAGATAAGTATGATTGATTTTGAATCTCAATATGCTGATCTGATTTTTTACTTAAGGAATGGATATGCCCCCCTTGAGTTCAACTACAAAAAAAACTTGCTCTAAGGTTAATAGCCAAACAATATGAAATCATTGATGATGTGTTATTAAGGAGAAATTATGATTCTATTCTATTAATATGCCTTGAAAAATCTGAAGCGCAAACGGTTTTACAGGAATTGCATGATGGCCCAGTTGGTGCACATTTTGGAGGAGACACTACAGCGCACAAAATACTGCATGCTGGGCATTATTGGCCAACTTTGTTCAAACATACCCATGACTACGTGAATAAATGTAAGATATGCCAAACTGCTAGTGGGAGGCAAAGGAAGCCAGCCTTTCCTTTACAACCAGTTAACATTGAGAAACCATTTGAGCAGTGGGGGCTTGATATTATAGGAGAAATTGTTCCTCATTCTTCCAAGCAGCACAGATATATCCTTACAGCCACGGACTACTTCACAAAGTGGGTAGAAGCAATTCCACTGAAGGTAGAAAATTTTGATACAATTATTGAATTTATTGATCATTTTATCATCACCAGGTTTGGTTTACCTAATGCGCTTATCTTTGATAATGCGTCTTATTTTTCTAGAAATAGTATAGTCTAATTTGCTCTTAAGAGAGGTTTTAAGTTAAAATACTCTACAAATTACTATCCTCAAGGAAATGGCTTAGTAGAGTCAACTAACAAAAATCTCATAAGGATTATTAAAAGAACTGTTGATCAAAGCCAAAAGAATTGGCATAAATATTTAATATTCGCACTATGGACAGATCGTATAACTTAGAAGGCCTCAATAGTACTTCTCCTTTTAACTTAGTATATGGGAAAGAAGCTGTTATTCCACCAAATCTATCCCTCCCATCACTAGCCCTAGTACAATTCATTGAAGAAACTCCTTCTTCCTCTATTCAATTAAGCTTCGATCAAATTATTAAATTAGATGAGGAAAGAGAAAGAGCCAAGATTACTCACGCTAAACATCATCAAGTCATTAAATCCTCTTTTGATGCAAGTTCAGCAGGCTCAAAAACATTACAGATTGGTGATCTCGTTTTGAAATGGGACAAAGCACATGAAGACAAAGGTAAACATACCAAATTTCAGAAGATGTGGCTTGGACCATTTCAGATCATCGAAAAGGTAGGCTCATCAATATTTTTATTGCAAGACTTAACAGGAAAGAGAGATTCTCTTCCTGTGAATGGGCTTATCTTAAAGAAATTATTTCCCTAAGGAGGTAACCCCTTCTTATCTGTACATATTCTTTTTATGCAAACTTTGATTTCTTTCAATAATGTTGTAAATAGTATAGCATTGGCTTTCTACTATTGAAATCTCTTTGAAAACATATTGCGAATATCTGCTTTTAGAAAGTAGAAACTTTTAAGGAAGTGATTACAGTTTTCGAAAATTAGATAAACATCATAAAACTCTGAGATGTTCTTTGAAATTGTGAAATCTTTCAAACTAGGAAAACATAGTGAATCATTTTAAGTTTTATCAGTTGAGAGAGGTTATTTTGTAAAAAAGTAAATACTTTCTACGACTAAGCATCTACATCTCTACAATTGTCATCCAATAACTCTTAAGGAGTCAAAGATTCACCCCATCCATTAGGACTATGATTTTTTAGAGTGTAATTCTAAAATATATCTTATTTAAAAGATAAGAGGTCTCATTACGAGCCTACTTACCATGATCATATGGAACTAATTAAGCTGACATTACCAATACTGCATACCAAAACAGGGTAATGGCTTATAATCATAAGACAAGGGGTCTCATTACGAGCCAACTTTTTCAGTTAAATTACATCCAATGAATGGCATTGTCATCTACTGGCTCCCAAACCACGACAATGGTTTTTATCCTGAAAAGAAAAAAGAAAGAAAGTAAAAAATAAAAAAAGAAAATATATATAGATATATCTTCCTGAATTTATCTTTAAAAGATTATATTCTTAGATGGATGGGATAATGAGTAACTGATGGTTAAAAGGTAACCTTGTCGAGACTATAGACGTTTGTTGGCAATCGTGGCTCTACCTATGACAAAAGAGTAAATTAAAAAGCTACGTTGGAGAAGCCCCCTACTTTATCTTTAACAACCAATCAAGGCTTGAAGAAACTATAAATGTTTTCATTGATAATAAGGGTTTGTAAAAGAAATTGCAAATTTTGATCAATTTTTCTTATTCAGAGTAGTTTTATTTATCTAACAAATTTCAAAATACTTTCCTTTTCCTCCTTTGTTTGTACTAAAGAAAGTGTTAGAAATTTCATCTTTTTATTCAGAGATAACTGGTTCTTACAGTGAATCGCCAATTGTTGTGCTATATAACAACCCCCCCATTTCAAAAAATTTCTTAATTTTATTCTAAGATGCTAAATAGGAAATAGGGTCCCTTTAGTTTGTAAAAAGCAATAAAACCTTTACATAGAAATCAATTTCTTTGTTTCTTGCTTTTTAAATAAAAGTGCTTCAAAAAACCCTCTAAAAACAACACACATCACAAATCGCAATCGCTTAAGGTTAAGGAACATACAATCCATATAATATTGTTGCGATATGAAAGTCTCAATCGTAGAGCTTCTTAAGAAAATCATTGACAAACACACGATGTAATAAAGCGATCACATATCGCCTATCGCATCACAGATTCCAAGTGATAGGTTTAACGGAACATTGAAACTTTGCGATGCGATAAGATTCTCGCATCTCGCATATCGCAATGCCAGCAGAAATAAGTGATAATCACCTTGGGGATGCGTGATGCGATGTTAAAATATAATAAAATGGATTAATGATAATATAGAGAAAACATGATGCGGGCGGTTAAATAAAGATTTTCCCAACTCTATGTGCCAGGTCATCATTGATTGCAATCGCAGAAATTCGAAAGACTCTTAGAACATGGTGCTTACACCTCCCGAATTGCGATATGCGATGGCTCTTAGAATATTAAAATAATATATATTGAAATCGCTCATCGCAAAATCGGAAAATTTACAGCACACATTCTAATTAGGCCTTAAGAAAATTGTGATGCGATCTATTTATTGAACATTTAAGTTTCACATCGTTGAATACGACAAAGCATTAAGAATAGTAATGACTTCAGTCCTTCAAGATTTTGTCTTTCATGTTAATATTATTTCATAATACGAAATCTTTCGCACCAAATGCTCCTGCCCTGATTTTCGACTGTACTATTATCACCACTATCTGTTCAAGCATTAGCCGCTCTGAAATTTTTAGTTTATCCCTCACCTCTATTTCATATAATTGTAGTTTGAATATGAAAGTATGCAGCTAGCTAAAATGTCAAAGAAACCTGGAAGAAGAAAGCTTCCCCTGTAGTAGCCGAAGGACCGGAAAAAGTTGTGTTGATCTCAGATACGACATGCCAAGACTGTGGGAAAATTTCATGGGAAGGCATATATGATATGTTGGAAAAGGAAAAGCCTAAGGTAACTGAAGGACATGCAACAATGGATGGACCTGCAGAACTTGAGAACACACTTGGTGATTTAGCCGACTCTTTTCTTCATAGAATAGCGGCCCGACCAAAGATTTTGCCATACAATGACATGGTAAAATGGGTAGTTGATGGAATCAATATAACAGACAAGATGCTATTCACAGCCAACGGAAGAATGTTTGGATCCTTCAAGCCTAAAGACTTGAAGAAAATGTGTCATTTGCTAGAGCCTTAGAAGTACTACAACAAATCAGTCCTTGAAGATTTCTCGAAGGAAAACGAAATAGAGTCAGACCCCATCAAACAATGGAGGCACTTTCCTAACAAACTCAAGCACAAATCATCCAATATGTATTCTGTGGACTCTTTAGTGTCTCCATATTGTTACACTGCTGCAATGATGTGTAAACTATTTGGAAGCCCCTGCTAAGTTTTCCATTGAAATGGTTCCGTTAATAGAGGCAACATTAAATTCTTTTGTAATGGATTGGGCTACTATCCTATCAGACAAAATGGCTGTCCAAATACTTGATTATAGGAAAAATAGGTTTGTGGCCACTCAAGTTTTTCCCCCATTCTATATGAGTGCCTACATAGTCAATACCATTTGTTTCAATTCTGATTTTCCCATCATGGGATGGAAATGGACTGTTCGGGACCCAACCCCTATCCATATTTACCATAAATACCTGTGGCAGAAATAATATAAGAAGAATTTTTACAAAATTTGTCATGTCTTCATCCTACCCATTCATCAGGCCATTTTTAATAGACCAGCCCCTCGGCTGTCCGAGGAAGCTAGCATCGATTTAAATTCAATTGGTAGTTGGTTTGGGGAAGAACTATTTACATACATTAGGGTTTTTGGCAGCATTACCAACCTGCATGTCCTTCCTCTATATGTCCCAGATAAATTATTGGCTAGGGAAATAGCTTGTCAAATAGTTGAAAAAGGGCTTACAAAAAATCTCAAAGATGCCAAGAAACAGTTATGGCCTACCTTTTTGGTTCGCTGTAGCATCTATTCATTGCATGATTATAAGCACACCCAAATTGAAGCCGAGAAAATAGGGGGTTTGAACCTAGCGGTTATTCCCAAAAGGCAGTATGACCCGAATAAAGTTGCTTATAATTTCACTACTCAGGTAAAAGTTAAACAATTCATCCATGAGAAAGATGAATTCGATGACTTCTTCAGATCAGCCGAGATGTTCTCACAAGTACACCACCTGGAAAAGATTAAGCTGGAACCAAGGAAAATGGATCAATTCATCCAATACAGGACGCAAAGGCTTCAGACAGTACCACTAGACTTATTGAATATTGCACCAGTCATCCAGCAAACAGTGCAAAGCACAGAGCAGGAGAAAACTTCTGAGGCGACCGAGACAAGCGAGAAGGAAATTGAACAGTTGGACACAGATGTTCACATTGATCCGATATTGATCAAAGAATGGGAATAGTTTGATCAACAGATTAAAGGTCAGAGTAATACCCAAACTGTTATCGCACCAGAATCTCCCTTAAAACAACAACCCATGATTCATGAGCCTGTGATTGATAGACCATCCGGCATGGACTCACCTCTAAAGGAAATCGAGGTAATTCCTAAGTATCCTTCATCATATATTACACTCAGCATAGAAGAAATTCCACCGTTAGATCTGTTTTATAGCCCTAAACACAGAGTTGTAGCCAAAAGGCAGCGAAAAAAGAGAAAGATAGATCAAGTATTAGAGACAGTTCCTCAAAATGAATCCATAAATATCGTATGGAGAGACTCATAAGCTCATCCCTCTAAGGACTTGACCAAATTATCTCAGTTTGCGGGAGCATATACAATGGCCACGATTGATAAAGCAATCGAACTTAATCGATTGATCAAGGAAAAGGATTAGAGGATTAAATAATTGGAAGAACAGTTAAGGGTGGAAAAACAAAGGATTAATCAGCAGGTTATTGAAAGACAACAACACCTATCTTAGGAATTCGAACAATTGAAACTGACACATCATGAAGAGATCAAATATAAGGATGAGAAAATAAAGCAGCTACAACTCTCAATGGATCAATTTAAAGACAATCCCAAAATTGAAGAGTTTATAAAGGAAGCCTTAGAAATAAATAATTTCTTGTCTCAATAGCTAACCCAACTTTGCCAAAAGATATCTCTCATTCATCCACTATGTATCAAAATCAACAAGCTAATAGATTAACAGTCAATTCCAGGTTGGAATTCGAAGATGCAGATGACAAGATTACATATTACATCTCTTGGCAGAACACAGGAAAGGGAAGGGCTACTAAATCACCAGTAATTGAAGAATCTCACAAAGAGATATTATTTTCAGAATGGGAGACACAGTTGATCAAAGCAGAAAGAGAAACTTCTAGGGCCAGGGTAGTGAGGAATAATATCATTGAACTGATAAACGATAACTTACACAACACTAATTTAATTTTTCATTGTTCCCCAGAAAACCTTCCAAAAGCAAAGGTGTTGGAAAAACAATGGAAGCAATATTTGAATACTAGGGAGGAGAAAATAAAAAAATTAAAAAGTCTCAATTGGGATGCACATTGGTTCTACTTGGTCAAACTGCATAGTCAACAAATGACAATCAAATGTCTTGCTGATGCAGTCGATCGCATGATGCCAAAACTCTCAGATGCAGTGTACATAGGTCAGTTGCATGCTAGGATGAGTCATCCACCAGAAGTCCAAACTATGCTCGAGATTTGTCAGTTAAAGCCGCAGGAGGAATGATAGATGCGATGCATCTTTTTAGAGTTATTGCAATTCTATTTTTATCATGAAATCCCATATTTTGAGAGAGGTTGTTCCAACCACTTTAAGCACTTTTTATGAACAATTTGTTTTATTTTTACTATAAATACCCTTTCATGTCATTTTAGAAAGGGTCCTGAAATTGTATTAAATTAGATTTAAGAAGATAGCACTTCTGCACTTTTGGATTTATTTTTGTAGAAGACAAGGATCAAGGTTCAAACTTGTTATAAAGGAGAATTCAAGAGGACTTGCATTTCTATATCTTTTTGGAGTTTTCGGAAATAAGAAGAACGAACCAAATTGTTATTCTCGTAGCAGGATTCAAATACATATGGTACTTTTATCAAATGTCTTTTTGTTACATGTTATGCAAATAAACAATCTTTTGATTCGATGTTGTTATTATATGTGAATGTTCATACAGTTTTGCATTACATCACTTTTGAGTAAGTTGGAATTGGTATTCTATAAGAACATATGCTGACAATTGATGTTTTTTCCCCTGGAAAAATCACTGTCTGACAATTGATGTTATTATGAGATGCGATATGTTTTATATCACTTTGTGATCATCATTCATGCTTAACTTTCTGTAGTCAAGTGATTGATCTTTATTAGCATTTGATTACTAGGAATCATTATAAATCACATTGATATTGCATTACCTGGGTTATTTATATATAGATTTATTTGTATATTTTCATAAATTTGCAACTCAAACCATCTATCATCTCGTTATATACTTAAAACACTCATTCATCAAAACACATTTGATTGGGAAACTGGTCCCATATTATCCAGTCGGAGCCACCATCCCAAACGGAAAAGGAACTGTATTAAGGGCCAGATCGGGTGGTTATCCCCAATGTTGGTGCAACGATTTTAGAGGCATCAACAGGTTTATATAATACCTTTCAAGAGATTAAGCCTAACCATAATCCTCAGCATCCCCATGAAACTAGGCTACAAATTTAATGTAGCTGCATCTTAGAAAAAGCCTAATATATTCCATATTTCTTTGAAGACATCCTTCGACTAGAAGATAAGAGGAAGGCCTGCAAGTTCTACTTAAACTACAATAATGACCAATTTTTTAGAACCAACATAAAAATCAATTGACCATTTTTTAATGAAGAGGGTCTCTAAGTCTTATTATACTTAGGAATAAGTTTTTGGGCACCTTCCCCTTAGGCCATCACCAAACGTATCCACCCATTTACAAGTAACAAACAATGAGGAGAATAGCCGAGGAGGATTGTAAAATGTGCCTCTATCCATTTCCTAAGCACTGCAACTAACATCCATTTGCCAATAAATATTCAAATGTTGATAACCTCCTCCATGGAATGAATTTTGTTAATTTGAACCTATTTCCCAAGACTAGTTTTGGCTCAAAAAACTTCATTTTGATACATTTTTCCTATCTTAGATATTTTATAATAGGAGGAAATAGGGAAGTATGGTTCTATGCGAGAAAATGATCACCATAGTGCATGTCTAGGGAAAGGCACATGTGAAAGGGTGTGATGGGGAGCAACGAAAGGAAATTGGGGACAAAATATGCTCCAAAAAGGACACAACCTACGAAAATGAAAGCTTGAATGACATAGGAGGAGGGGAGTCAAATGGTAGGGAAAAAAGGAAGTAAAAAAGGGGAAACAATCATGCCAGTTGGGAATGAGGAACCAACCACATAATTAAAACCTTCTAAAAATGACCCGACGCCTAGATCCAAAGCTTATGACATAATCTAGATTAGAGAGGATTGTAGTGCTAGTGAAAGTATATCTCCATCATGCGAAGGGACTAGAGAAGGTGTTATTCCTACCACCAAGGATGAGGAGGTGGGACTACACCATGATTTGGGCCTTGGACAAGGGGTCCTCAAAATATTCCATCGAGTTTTCCTCCATCATCTAAACCTTGCAATGTCTAAAACCATCATGCCACACTCATACTTGAACATGAAAAAGGCATCATTACATACTAAGAAACCTATGCCATTTAGCATGAGGTGTCTTAACTATAGATAATCGTGACACTAGCAACAAAATACATTATCAATTTCTAGGAGAAGGTTAGAGACCTTATATCTTGTAGTAAAAGTGTTAGAAACATAATTTTACACAAATTCAACCATGGAAATATCCTAGGAGTGCCTCCCTACATCAAAGCTATAAATTGTATTTTTTATATAAATATGAAAAATTAGGTAACTATTACAAACTACCAACTACAAAAATAAAAACAAAAAATATAGAAACATAAGAAAGTTAACATAACCTACCCTTACCTCTTCCAAAGAAGCATTGTATCTCCCAATAAACCCAACTTCTAATAACAAATCCTTGAAAGTGAGTTGGAATAATGAATGAGTAAGAAACATTTTTCCCATTTGGTTTATCTTATTCAGTAACAAAGAAGTAAATGATATGAAGGTCATGGAAAAAAGAGACAAATGCATGAAAATTAGAATTCAAAACCATTACGATGGAACCATTTTTTGTGTTCATTACACCATTTTGTTCCATAAGTTTAGCCTACAAGAACCTAAAAATATCATATCAGGATCTAGGTGATGGGAGAATGACAAGGAATTGGGGAATACATATTCATAAGTATCAAAATTAAATGCTTATAGATGTTGGAGATGAAGGTTCTAGTAACAAAGCCACACATGCCAACTCTTTCTAGTTAAGAACCCTGAAGAAACATTGTTCAAATTTGGGTTGTGATATAGAAAATTGGAAAGTGGTTAGAGGTTCATTGAAACATGGGATGAATGAATTGAAAAATGTTTAAAATCCTTACAACAAAATAATTTCCACATATATTCCACCATTTTCCCCTAAGTTTTATGCAAATTAAGTTACAAGAACTTGGAAGTATCATTTGTCATTTAACAAAACTTTTTGAATGGAAAAAGACCATCGAGTAGTTCCATTTAGGTGACATGAGAATGGTATGGATTCCTATAATGTATGTATATAAGTAAAAAAAAAATAGAGACTTGCTAAGGTAGGAAATTAAGTCCTTTTAACAATCCATGCCTCTACAAGTTTTTTATATTTAGTGGTTTTTGTGAAAATTCCTTGAAATGCAACAACTAGAAATGACTCTTATAACTGGTTAGTTACTAAGTAGTTTATTTCATATGACAAATAATGAATAATTCACACTGCAATTTCTTCACCATAAAAATAAATTTGCGGAAGAAAAAATTGGAACTGAGAAAATAATGCACATACACGATAAAATTGACACTGCTGGTGCAACAAATGAGGGTTTTATTATTATTATTATTATGAAATAGTGAAAATATGAGTAAAATCTGGATGCTAAACTTGGCAATCCTCGTCAAGAAAATTTGAGGGAATTTCCCCTCCTTCACGAGCAATCCTGACACAACCTTCCTCAGAAAAACTAGCCATCCAAACCCTTGTGCTGGCCCTCTACATAGTGCTTGTGCATAACCTCACATGTGTGGCTTGAAACTACATTTGATCAAGCCTTCCTGCATTCTACTGCTACTAGAAGTGACTCTCTAACCCTCTAGAAAAATATCCTCAGCCAAATTTAATTGCTCACTGAAGCTACCCACACAATCCCTACACTTGAATAAATCTACCTTTTGCTGTTGCCTCTTTGTAATTGGAAACTTCTTCCAGAATCACTTCTGCTGCTCCCTCTCATCCTATGCATCCATTTTGGCTTGAACTTCTCTCCCTTCTGAATCACTGCAATTGGGTAGCTTGATTTGCTAAGGAAACTCACTCTCCAAGTGTGTTCCTCCTCAACCCCAATGACCTACTCTTATAATCTCTCATTTGTGAACCAATGACCATGATTAGATCCTCATCAACAACTAAGATCATCTCTGGGTTGATCCATGTGAGTTTCTAAAGAATTCTCACCTTTCTCAATTAATTATTGTTAATTAATAACTTTTCCTAAGTTAGACTTAGGAAATATTTAATTATTGATCAGTTAGCTTAATTGAGCCATCTCGAGGTGTTTTCTCCTAAAATAATTTCTGGGTTTTGGAGATCTAGTGTTTCTTAGACACTTTGACAAAAGTTGAGACTAGAACACATGTCTTATGCTATGAAACTAACAGTCCCTCTTAGCGAGGAAGGTGTTCTCTCACTGTGTTTCATAACATCCTCCCATACACCCTGCTAATGTATGACAACTGTGAAAACCTGTCACTATCCACCAAGCCACTACCCAACTCTGATTCATTTTCCACTTTGTAGTTGAACCACCCTGCATCTGCACTATTACTGACACTGCACTATACACCTTGTACTATTGCCAAATCTACTTTTCACTATAATTTATCTCATGTTGTTGTAACTACTACAACTAAGAACAAAACTCATGTTCCTGCTACTCAAAAGGGTTCTCCACTATACCCACTTGTTCTTTGAAATTTATGAACTTAGCTCTCCCTTGAGATTTCATGAGTATATCTACAATATACTCTTCTATGGAAACATATTGTAGCTGGATTACTCTACGCTGCACACAATCTATGATAAAATGGTATCAAATATCTATGTGTTTCAACCTATCATGAAACACTTGATTTTCAGAGAGCTTGATGCTACTCTGATTATCACAGTAGATAATGGTTGCCTCCATTCTCTAACTGAACAAGATCACCAGTATATTTTGAAGCCATATTGCTTCACACATGGTTGGAATAGCTTCCATATACTTTGCTTATGTAGAGCTAAGTGCTACTGATTTTTGGTTCCTGCTGCACCAAGAAATGACTCCTTATCCAATGCTGAAGCAACACTGAGATGTGCTCTTCCTATCCATTGAACTATATGCATAGGTGAATCCACATAGTTTTACACCATCACCTCAAGTATACCTCAATCCTAACTCTATTGTGCCATGAAAATACCTCAAAATGTGCCTCGCTACTGTAGAATGCACTTTCTTCAGTCCCACCATAAACTGACTAAGAGTGTTGACCGAAAAGAAAATATTTGGCCTAGTGTTGATTAGATACATGAGGGAACAGATAAGCTATCCATACAAGTTGGGGGGATTGTCTTGGTCCTTTGATGTGTCGATGTTCCTCTAGTTTGTGATCATATACATAGACATGGGTCTACAATCCTACATCTTGAATCTCTTCAGAATATTTGTAGCATATCTCCCTTGACCAATGAATAACTCCCTGTCCTTTTGACACACTTCTAAACCAAGGAAGTAATGCATCGACCCCAAATCCTTCATATCAAAATCTGATTCCAAGTTCCTCTTGTAGTCCTTTATGAGTCTTGGTGACCTTGTTAAGAAGATATCATTCACATATAATACAAGGATAAGTGGCTTATTCTCTAGCATCAAATAGTAGAGGTTGGGATATGGATCACTATTGACAAATCCCATATGCTTTCTTCAGCTTCCATACATTTGTATCAAATCCCTCTAGATATTCTATATATCCTATATATACCTCCTCTTCTATCACCCCATTCAAGAAGGCTGTCTTGACGTCCATCTAGTGAATCTTCCATCACATCTACGTTTCTAGGGATATAATTGGCCAAATAGAAGTAAATTTTGCAATTGGGGAAAAGGTCTCCTCACTATCTATTCATTCCTTTTGTGCATACCTCTTTGCCATGAACCTAGCCTTGTACTTCTCCACACCACCATCTGCAACATACTTTATCTTATAGATCCATCGAGAGCCCACACCTTACCTACCCTCAGGTCTCAACACTACCTCCAAAACATCATTTGTCATGATAGAGCTATACACCTCTACCATGGCATCTATCTACACCTAATGCTGTGTGGCCTCCTGATAGCTGGAATGTTCTTCAAACTGTGCCACCAAATCTTGGTACCTATCTGGTTGCATGCGTTCTCTCTTGTTCGTCCTTGGAGCTCCAATAAACTCCTCTGCATCTTTCAATGTCTGACAAACTTCCATGTCGGGAAAAACACCAGGGGGGGGGGTGAATCAGTATTTTAAAACTTAAACTTTTATTTTCTTATCCATATTTCTGTAAGTGACTATATTGAAGCAAACTTGCATATGTACGTGACTTTCAGGTTATCAAACTCGTGTACACATTTACGACTATTGACTTATAGCTTTGCTGCACATCAGACCTTCAGAACAAACCCATCTCTTAGCATACATAATAAAACATGCATCAGACATAATATCACAGATCAAATCAATTCATTATCAATATAGTCATTTTAGATCTATTGTATCTGATCCATCATCATATTCTTGGGTGCATACTTAGTTTCAGATCAAACAATTTATTAGTAGCCCATTACATGCACACTCACATCAGATCTAACTATTCATAAAATATTCATCACTTGCACACCCAAGTACTTTGATCTTCATCTCCTTATATAGCTTAGCCCTTAGTCAATACCACAGGTCAAAACCATACTAATGCTGATGGTATTCCCTGACGAGATCAAATATTCGTTGCTGGGCTCAATACTATGGGTCAATACCATGGTAACGACCCTTGGTATTTAGAATACCATGGTGCGTAAACTATAGGTGCCTTTTCTTCTTCATACCCGTGTGTGTATGTGACTTTGCCTCACAAAACTCGCTTGTACCTATCAAAACATTCCCTTCATCATTCCTCTGTCTCTGAACTACTACGCCTTTGAAAAAACTCTTTGTCACATGTGGACACAACCTATTGACATCTTCATCAAGTAGGTTGCCATCAAAATACAACTCATCAAGTAGGTTTCCATCAAGGACAACACATTAGTCATAATGCCAAAAATATCCCCCTTTGGACTTGATGGCAACCACTTTGGTGTTTGGTCACCACCACCTGTAGATACCTGTAAACAGATCTGTAGATATACCAGGCATTCTCCAAATGCCAGGATTATCTCCCCCTTTGACATCAAGGGAAAAGGGACAACCAGTGCTGAATGAAGGATTCTCTCCCTTTCTTGACATGAGCACTCTATTTCTAATCTATTGAGTATGAACACTAAATACTGACCATGTTCTCCCTAAGCACATGCTGAATTTTTTGAAGATGTACAAAGAAGTACATGACTCTATGAATCAACCAAACATTACCTTTCCTATCACCAATGAATCATGCTTATATTGATCACCCAACACAGTGGGGTTACAAACTACATCACATGCCCAAAAAGATGGGATTACATGACTTGACCACAATAGTCATGATACATGACTGAATTTTACAAGGATCTATAACATATGTATTTACATGACCTTTACATCAAGAGACATATATGGCATTTATAATCAAAATAAAAGACCTTAATAAGACCATGATAGTCATTAGAAACTATCATACACCATATAGGATCTGCACCATAAGCATCTGTCAGTAGAAACATGAACAACAACATGCACATTTTCATCATCAATTTGCAAGATAAGACATATCATCAATCCTGTGACCAAGTATGCAACATCAACATCATAATATTTTTCTGTAGAGATCAACTATCAACTCATCCTATTGACCTTATCAAGGTCAACTTGCTCTTTCCCTTTGTAGGAATAGCCTTAATCAATGTTCATCAAAGCAACATATCTTTTCATGCATCGACCAAACATATGCCATGTCTCCAAGTATCATCCAATAGATATAGCAGTAAAATATCAATAACCATATCTTCACAAAACCATTTGCATCATATCATGTACATGTAGCTCATGTAAGCACCATAGGAATCATCCATGAAAACATTATCATCATCAAATAATCATAGCAAGGTCTACATGTTCTTTCCACAACAATCCCCTACATATCATACATGTATCATCACTAGAGAGTTTTCTATCATCCCACACTTGATAAGAGTCAACCATAATTAGCAACTCATGCATCATCATTCAAGAACTTCAGCAACATAAGCAACATCACCATTAATAAGCATCATTATGTACCAAGTAATTCTAAAGAAAACATAATGCCAAAAATGCACTATTAGAAGTATAGAAAATTCTCCCTTGAACATGTGCCAACTGTTCACTATCAGATCTGATCATATCATCTCGTATTAGTAAGGACATCAAAGTATCTTCATCAATCGGTTATCCATCAAGGCATCAACAACTTATAAAATCCAAAACCACTTCTAAATAGAATCAACATACTGTAACCATCAATCATCAGAACAAGAAATCCAAATAATAATTGTTTGAAGCATATCAAAGCCTTTTCCTGAGTTTGTCCCACTATTTCTTCATCATAGCAAAACATACATGACTATTCAGATCAGAACTCACGTATATACATGACTTGTCTTCATAGGATCCACATACATAAAGTAAAATACTGAAACTTCACAACTTCAGCTCCCCCTGAGCCTGTACTGTATGTACCTATTCACCATTACTACACCAGATGCACTGTCAGTAATATAAGAAACATGAATATCAAAACAATCATGGGAATCATTATCAAGAGAAAACATCTATTACTACCCCTGAGATTACACATCACTAATCCCAAACGACCTGATAATCATCATTTGTTCACATGAGGTCATGTACCTCACATCACTTCTGCAGTCACTATTAGAAGTATTCTTTTAATAATAATGGACTGCAATGGGCACCATCTTATTTTACTCTGAGTCTGAATCCTCCTCATATCTGCGAGAATTCAGTTCTTTAAGCACATATAATTTGTCTGGGTTTCTATATCCTCTTTCTATGACCTTTCTAGATTCTTCATCTATAACTTTGCATTTGGTTGATGTAAACAAAATTACATTTCCTTTATCTTCCATTTTACCTACACTTAGAATATTTTTCTTTAGCCCTTGAACTAATAAAGTATTATCTACTCCTCTATGTTTATTAATTATGGCTCTACCCTTTCCCAAAACTTTTGTTGGAGCATTATTTCCAAGAATAACCTTACCATATTGGTTTTTCTTGAGAGACTCCATCTTACTCTTATCTCCAGTCATGTGATGATATCATCTGCTATATATGTACCATTCATCTTCTTCTTCAAATGAGCAGAGAGAAAGACCACACCTTATTTTTTCTTCTTCTTTCTTCTTATTATGAGAAATGTTGGTGGATCCATCATTTCCAGGTCTTATGACATCAATATTCTTATCTAGTTTCTTGCCATGTTGTTTGAGGTGATCCATATATTTGTTCCTGTATTCTTTTGCTACATGGAAAAACTTGTTACAAGCATAACATCTTATATGAGTAGAGGAATCATGATATTTCTGTTTCATATTCCTTCTATTGCAATCAATAGATTTGTGACCAAGTATATTGCAAGAAAAAACATATCCCTTAAAGAAGCCCGAGTACCTTGAAGTTGACGATCTTTCTGTGAAGCAATTATTTGCTTGTGATTGAAACAATCTACTTCTACAATTAGTTGCAACATGTCCATAATTATGGCATATAAAACATTTAACATTATTAATTAGATGAGAGAATTGATTATCATTTCTATAGTTAGGAGTAAATGATTTTCTTTGAAGATTTACTTTCCTTGGTTGTTGACCAGGTTTACTTCCTATCTTTTTGTTGAGCATTTCAGGTTTTGCATTGTTACCCTTTAAATTCCTTGCCTCAACTTGTGAACTAGATTCTGCTTCAATAGTTTCATGAAGGCCAAGATCAGATTTGATGGAGGGAGACCGTTGACTACTAAGAATATTATCCAAAATCTTAGTACTGCCTTGAAATCCCAATTGTTTATCTTTTTCTTCGAATTTACCTTTTAGAATGTTTACCTCAACCTCCATTTCTTGATATTGTTTTTCCTTTTCTAGATACTGCTTCTTCATACATTCTTCAACCCTTCTTCCTTGTTCCACTTGCTCCTTTAATTTGAGAATATCTTATTTCAACCCATTTTCTTCTTCTTCAAATGATTGAAGTAGTTATTCATTCCACTTATCTAATTTTTCAAGATCTTCTCTTAGAGAGACATCTCAGCTTCAAGACCTTCACAATATTGTTTAGATTCCACAACAACATTTATTGATTTAATATGATCCTTGTTATCATATGCCTACAACTTATCTTTAAGATTAACAATCTTTTTCAAAGCAAGATCAAGTTTTGTTCTAAGATCAAAAATTTCTTCTAACCTATCTTGTTTTGAATCAACAACTCCATCTGACATAACAAATTTTGTTTTGTTATCATGTCCATTTTTTGACACATTGTTAGGGATATGATTACCTGGTAGTTCCCCTGATCAGGAATCTTCCTTTGGGATTTCCTCATGGATTGCTTATAGCTTATCCCACACTTGCTTCCCAGTTTTATAATGCATAACTTTATTTAATGTTGAATAAGGTATGATATAATAGATGTCACTCAAAGCCTTACTGTTCTTTTGCACTTCCTTGTCTGGTGGAGGAATCTTGTTGTAGCCATTACATACTGGATACCAAACATCAAGGTTCATTAGATTAGACTTCATATTTTCTTTTCGTTGTTGATAATTATATTTTCTTAGCATAAGCACATTTGCATTGTCCATTGTTTCTGACTTGCCTTGATATTCTGCTTCTAAAGGCATCATTTTTTAATCTGTTTTCTCTTTAGAGTGCTTACTTTCACTTTTACCCATGAGTGCAAGTTTAGTTGTTTCACTATCATCATCACTATCATTATTGCATAGACAAAGAAATGGACCACAGTTATAACAAAATCCCATACCTGATAATTCTTTATTACCGTCTTCTTCATTCTTGATCAATAGAAAGTGGGGTGCTCCCAAACTTGAATATTTGCTGACATCTGTAACTGTCACTGCATCTGATATATCACTGTCACATTTTTCTGAATCCATTCTTCGAGAAATCTTCTTCTTTTCCATCATATTGATGAATCTCCTTCAAGCGATCAAGCTTCTTCTGAAGGAACTACTTTGATACCAATTGTTGGGAAAAATATGGATAGGGGGTGAATCAATATTTTAAAACTCACTTAAACTTTTCTTTTCTTATCTAGATTTATGTACACAACTATAATGAAGCAAACCTACGTATGTACGTGACTTCCAGGTTATCAAACCTACGTACATATATGCAACTATTGACTAATAACTTCATTGCACATCAAAACTTCAGAACAAACCCATCTCTCAACATTCATAATAAAACATGTGTCAAGCATAATATCATAGATCAAATCAATCCATTATCAATATATTCATTTCATATCTATTGGATCTGATCAATCATCATATTCCCGGGTGCATACTTAGTTTCAGATAAAAAAATTCATTAGTAGCCCATTACATGCACACTCGCTTTAGATCTATCTATTCATGAGATATTCATCACTTGCACACCCAAGTACTTTGATCTTCATCTCCTTATATAGCTTAGCCCTCAGCTGATACCACAGGTGAAAACCACACTAATTCCAATGGGATTCTTTGACAGGATCAAATTTTTGTTGCTGGGCTCAATACTATGGGTCAATACCATGGTAAAGACCCTTGGTATTTAGAATACTATGGTGCATAAATTGTATGCGCATTTTTTTCTTCTTACCTGCGTGTGTACGTGACTTTGCTTCACAAAACTGAAGTGTATCTATTAAAACATTCCCTTCATCATTCCTGTGTTTCTGAACTGTTATGCCTTTGACCAAACTCTCTGTCACATGTAGACACATCCTGTTGACATATTTATCAAGCAGGTTTCCATCAAGGACAACACATTAGTCATAATGCCAACATTCCTTGGTTGCTTGACCACTAGTAGTGGGAGGATCAACCAGCTCCTCATCCTTCCTTCGTTGCTCTATCTGCGACGAACTCACTAAATCTCCTGCACTTGAGGATGTGCTGGTAATGGTAACTATACTGGATCCCTGTGACTGACCTTGTGGTGGTGCCAATGGTTTCCCCTGCTGCTGGACTAATGGAGCTTCTGCTGACTCACTCTGATCCCTTGCTATCATCTCGCGATATTACTTGAAGGCTCTGCCCTCCATAAAATTCATGTCTCATCTCGGATAATCTTCCTGTTGCTAGGAACATAGAGCTTGTATGCCTTATAGATTTCACTATACCCAAAAAAATAACCCCTCAAAAGTGTGATCCAACTTGGTATGCTTCTAATTTGGTACATGGTAATAAGCTATGATACTAAATATCTTGAAGTGATTGACTCCTGGCTTCTTCCCTGAGAAGACTTCTTTTGGTGTTATCTTCCCCAATGCCTTGTGAGCAACCCTGTTCTGAATATACATAGCCATGTTACATGCCTCCACCGATAAGAACCTGGGAAAATCTCGGTCATATAACATTTCCTTTGCAACCCCAACTATAGACCTATTCTTCCACTCCACTATACCATTATGCTGTGGATTATATGGAGTTTTCAACTCCCTCCTCATGCCTTCCTTTAGACAAAAACCCGTGAAGTCACTGTATGTGTACTCACCTCCGTTTTTTGACCGAAGCACATTGATATTTTTCCCTATCACATTCTCCACTAGAGCCTTAAACTCCTTGAAGAAATTGAAGACCCCGACTTTGGTATTTAGGAAATATATCCAAGTTTTAAGAAAATTATTTCGGTAGAAATCACATAAGAGAAATTTTTGGCCGACGCGTTTCGAACCAAAAAGTTTGGTTCATCATTAGGACCAAATGAAGAGGTAGACCATGGCAAAGGCTTAAATAGAGAGTAATGAAGAGACCATAATTTCAATTAACGACTATATTTGAACAATAATATTTAAATTATGATATTAATTTATTAATATATTAAAAACAAATATTATTAAGTAACGACTATATTTAAGCCTTTTCCATGGTTTGCCTCTTCATTTGGTCCTGATGATGAACCACACTTGTTGGTTCGAAACACGTCGGCCAAAAATTTCTCTTATGTGATTTCTACTGAAAGACTTTTCTTAATTCATTATGGATCACAGAAGCCCGACTTCAGAGATCCAAGCTTTCTTGGAATGTTCATTAATGAAGGTGACAAAGTACTCTACCCTTTGAGAGATCTATTGGACATAGGACCGTAAATGTCTGAGTGTATAAGTTGTAACACACCATCTGATTTACTGTCACTTCTTGGGAATGCTGCCTTAGCACATTTCCCAAACACGCATCCTTTGCACACATCATCATGTTTTGTGCCTAATTATGGAACACCTATTACTGTCTCCCTAAGAATTCTAAGTGCTCCATGATGTAAATGTCCCATCCTCCTTTGTCATAAATCATTCAGATATTTCCCACTATCACTGCCATTACTTACTATTTCCATTTAAGAGTCGAATTGCAACTTGTATAATATGTTGCTTCAAACTCCAATCTGTTTCACTTTCTTCCTTACAAAGTGGACATCATATCCCTTATCCTGTAACTGGATACTGAAATCATGTTCATACCCAATCCTGACACATGCCATACATCTATAACACTGGTGCTTGCTCCTAACTCCCTCTGAATGTCAATGGTGCCTCTCCCAACTTGTGTGCATTTAGTCCTATTTTCCATTGTTATCTGGAAGTCCATTTCCTCGTAATTGTAGGTGGAAAAATATTCTCTAACTCCTGTAATGTGCACTGATGCTCCATTGTCTATATACCAGATTCCCTGTGAAGCTGAGCTAGTTAAGCAAGCAAATTAGTCTTCCAATTTGGAAGACAATTTTCTATCCCCTTGAATATCAAATCTGTCCATTGGCCATACTAGAGAATTATAAAGAATTTACTAAAGACATCCATAGTAAATTTTCATGTGCTTTTGTCCTCCACCTAACATTGATCTTCTACTGCAAATGCTGCTGCAAACCAACTACGCCCATATCTGCTTAACAAATTTATGATTTGTTCAGTGGAATTTCTTCCCGGCTAGAAATTTCCCCTCCACCACGAGCAATCCTGGCACAACCTGCCTAAGAAAAACTATTCGTCCAAACCCTTGCGCTGACCCTCTATGCAGTGCTTGCGCGGATGCTCACATGTGTGGCTCGAAATTGCCTGTGATCAAGCCATCTTGCCTACTGTTGCTGTTGGAAGTGAATCTCCATCCCTTTGGAAATTATCTTGGCCTATGTACTTTGAATTAACCTCCTCCTCAACCAAATCAAATTGCTCACTGAAGCTGCCAGTGTAGTCCCTGTGCAACCTCTTTGTGGAATAACTTTTCCTCTTGGTGCTACCTCTCTGGAATTGGAAACTTCCTCGGGAATCACTTCTGCTACTTCCTCTTAGCCTCTGCATCCCTTCTAGCTTGAACTTCTCTCCTTGTTGAATCACTGCAACTATGTAGCTCGATCTGCTAAGGAAACTCACTCTCCAAGTGTGTTCCTCCTCAACCCCATCAGCCCGCTCTTATAATCTCTCTTCGGTGAACCAACAACCACGATTAGATCCTCATCAATGACTAAGATAATCTTTGAGTCAATCCATGTGAGTTTCTAGAGAATTCTCACCTTTCTCAATTAATTACTGTTAATTAATCACTTTTCCTAAGTTAGACTTAGGAAATATTTAATTATTGATCAATTAACTTAATTGAGCCATCTCTAGGTGTTTTCTCTTGAAACAATTTTTGGGTCTTGGAAATCTAGTGTTTCTTAGCCTCTCTTACCAAATTTGAGACTAGAACACCTGTCTGATGCTACGAAACTAACAATTTTCAGTTTCACACAGGTTCCAGTTTTGATAGTAGCCATTCCGCTATGAAATGTTTGGTTTTTTAAATTGTTTTTGTGATATATACAAGATAATTATAGATGTGCTTTGTCCTTTAGAACATACATAGTCACCACATTTTTCTACTCATTGTTGTTGTGCTTTACTCTATATAGTTACTTTTGCTTGTTCTTGGCGATGTATTTTTTGCACCTTAGCTTCTGGATGAAATGTTTGTAGCTTCTGATAAGCCTTATGTTTGCAGCAATTTGCTCTTTTTCATGAATACACTCTATAAATGTATATGCAAAATGTAATTTTTATCATCTAATTAGGAAAGAAATTACACATCTTTTTCCAAAAAAAAGAGGCCAAAGCCTTGAAAATAAAACCACACAAACTAACGCTTATGAATTAAACACCCTAGTTACAAACATCATTAACCAAATATTTTTAGCTTTTTAATTTTGATTTAATATTTTTCAACCCAAAAATGATATAAGTTGCTACCTCTTCTAATCCAATACAAGAAAAATATTATTTTCTACTATTAAAAACTAACAACTTTATTAGTACAATAGAGATTAATGCTAAAATAAACTAACGATTTAATAAGTATAGATTAATACTTTAGCATTGCAAAGACTACTTGAAAACATCAACGCAATTTAATACATTTATATTTAAAAAAATATTTATTAATAACAAAAAAATAGTAATTTAAATATAAATAAAATTAAAACATGACTATAAAATAAATGTCAATGAATAGCATGAAGAAATGATCAGCTATCTTGGTACAAGTCTCAGTCAAAGAATCCAGCATTATTAATATACCTTCGATACGAGTGTCAATAAAGGATTCAACATCTTCAACATGAATGTCAAATTAACCATATAACCATGTTAAAAAAGTTTACCCTTTTTAAATTTAAGTTTTTTTAGAAGTTTACTCAAATTAATAAATTATAAATAGGAAAAGGGGTGGATACTAAATTGCATTTTTGTTTAGGTTATGGATATTGAATTCGGCGGTGATGAAATTCATGGAACTAATTTTCCTGAAAAGGAAATTTCTAACCATTCATAACCACCTTAAGAGTTTGAATTGGTTATTGGTTGGCTTGTTTGTTTTTTCTTTAATATATCTTCAAATAATGAAATGATTATTTTATTTATAATTTTTTTTGAGATGACTTATTTATTTATTTTTAAATTAGAATAAGAATTGTATTAATGGAAAATTTATTTTTAGAATATATAGTTGAAGAATATTGAATAAAATGTTATAAAGAAAATTTCTTCAAAATTTCTAAAAATGAAGAGAGTTACACAACCATCCTCTTTCAAATAAAAAAAGAGGAAATCTAATATTGAACTTTCTAAAATTTTGACATATTACTTCTTGAGTAGAAGAGTAGATTCTTACGAACTTTTTGTACAAAATGATATAAAAGCAAAACATTTTTAAGATTAGAGAGAGATTGATGCCCACTAGATCCAAGGGAGTCAAGAGAGCGTTGGGTACTATATTTTGGAAATTTCTTTCTTTAATCTTTTCTACTTCTTGTTAGAGGAGGAGAGGAACACAAATTGTTTTTAAAACATCTAAGTAGGAAGGGGAATAATAAGAAGGAACGAACACCTTCAATTTTTCCTTTCTAGCTGATGCTTCCTTCTTTTCTAAAACCAAGTTTTTGTCTTCTAAGGATTTCAGATTTCCCCCGGATGGAATCTCTTCCTTAGCTTGAGAATTGATATTCTCTAATTGCACTTGATTTGTAGCTGGTTGATTAGAATGGAGTGCTAGATGAGGTCCTAGATGGGCTTCTGAATCCTCATCTTCTCCCCCTAAAGATTGCAATGCTCCAAATCAGTCACTAGAGGGAGTAGGTTGGTATGACTTAGGCTTGATGGTTGAGTGAGTCTTCATATATTATTGTTTTTTTTTTCTTGAAACTTGTTTAAATATTCCTTGTCATTATTTTGAGAAAATGACATTCACATAGAGGGTGGTTGAGATGCTTTAACATCATGACACCTTTGATCGATGTTCCCACACTCATGGAAAATATTGCATTTAAAAGGAATATTCTCATCATTTTGGGACTAGAGATGCTTCAACCCTCCATGTTAAGTTGAATCATCTTAGGAAGTCCTTTTGTAAAATCCATTTCTATGCAAATTCTGGTATATGAGAAATTATTCTCCTTACGATTTGAACAAGTAATATTGTAACCCAACTTGTCTCTAATAGCTTTAAAGATACTATCACCCCAAAAAATATGGGGTAGATACAACAATCTAATCTAGAAAGGAGGAGAAGAAATTTTCATGTTGGGGTCAAAGTCCAGAGTCCAATTGGTAAGAAACATTTCCCTAGAGCCCATGAATTAGGGTATATATCTGGAGATTTGATCCCTATCCTCTTGGATTTCAAAAATAAAGGCATTAAACCCTTTTCCATAATGTAGAGTACCAAATGACTCATGATGTAGGTTTTAACTCCGTACATAAATTACCTGCATACGAATTCTAAGGACAGAAAATAAACAATGCGAGAGCATAACACATAAAACACATATACACAGAGATTTCCCCTGCATCCCAAAACCATGTCTACCAGCTTGATTTTTCATTATGTTCCTTTCAATGTTACAATACATATTTATACATGCCGAAGCATCCAATACCATGGACCGAAAACCATCACGTCCAAAACCATGGACCGAAAACCATCGTGTCCAAAACCATGTGCGAAAACCATGCACAAAACCATAGGTAGGTCCGCCTAACCTAATATAGGGTCCAAATTTTTTTCCTTGGGGCACTGCCCCGAACCTCGTAGAGGGGGACTACCCGCCCCCCTCAAACCCCCTATGACGCCCCCACTATGCAATCGATGCAACGAATATAACACAACCCAACATTCTCCCACTTGTTGTTTTCTTTCCACAGGGAGCCACAAGACAGCTTAGTCATTTATCCAGCCCTGCAACGCCTATTGTTTCTCTACACTAAGAAAACTTCTCAGAGCTCACAGATTTTGTCAGTGCATTTGCAGTATTCTTCAAAGTGTCCACCTTTACCAGCAACACCCTTTTGTCTTCTATCATATCCCTCACAAAGTGATATTGAACATCAATGTGCTTTGTCTTTGAATGATAAGCAGGGTTCTTTGCCAAGAAAATTGCACTTTGGCTATCACAGTCTATTCGTATAGCTCCCTGTACTAACCCCATACTTGAATACAATCTCTGCAACCAAACTACTTCCTTGCTTGCATGAGTGGCTGCCATGTATTCTACCTCTGTAGTTGATAGTGACACTACAGATTGTTTTTTACTCATCCAATTGACTGCACCTCCAAATAGGTTAAACACATACCCACTTGTAGATATTCTTCGATCCAGATCTCCAGCCCAGTCTGCATCAACAAAGCCACGAATATCCAACACTCTGTCCAATCCTGGTCTTCCTTGGTAGCACAAGCCATAATCACTAGTGCCACGTAGATACCTGAAAATCCGCTTCATTGTTGTCTAGCGCTCCTTCTCTGGTTTTGACATAAACCTACTCAATAATCCCACTACATGTGCAATGTCTGGTATAGTATAGACCATCACATACATTAGGCTACCGACTACACTTGCATATGGAACACAGGACATGTCCTCTTCCTCTTCTTGTGTCTTGGGACACTGTTCAACAGATAAATTTACACTTATAGGAATATGAACCTTCACTGGTTTACTATCCTGCATATTAAACCTCTGCAATATTGTCTCGACATACTTCCTCTGGTTTAATCATAGTTTCGTCTTTTCCCGATCTCTTTTAATTTTTATGCCCAAAATATAGTTTGAAGCACCAAGATCTTTCATGTCGAATTTGGAGGACAATTGGGTATTCAAATCCTGGATAATTTCTTTGTCATTTCCAACAAGCAACATATCATCCATATATAAGACCAGATAAATAACACGGTCTCCAATTAATTTAAAATACACACAGTGATCTGCTTTGCTTCTGGTGAAGCCAAGTCCCCATATAAATGTATCAAATTTCTGATACCACATCCTTGGTGACTGTTTTAACCCATACAAAGACTTCTTTAACTTGCATACCAGTTCTTTCTTACCCTTCACTGCAAAGCCTTCAGGTTGCTTCATGTAGATCTCCTCTTCCAGACCCCTGTGAAGAAATGTTGTCTTCACATCCATCTGTTCTACCTCAAAATCAAAAGCAACAACAACAGATAAAAGTCATCTAATAGAAGCTCCCTTGGCAGCAGGAGAAAAAATATCACCAAAATCAATTCTCGGCACCTGGGAATAACCTTTTGCTACCAACCGAGCTTTGTATTTCTCCACCTTTCCTTCTGCATTTGTCTTCTTCTTGAACACCCATTTTCTGCCAATGGGTTTCCTTCCAACCAGCAACTCCACTAGATCCCATGCCTCATTTTTGTGCAAAGATTCCATTTCATCAACCATGGCCTCTTTCCAGAGTTTGCCATCCTCTAAATCTACTGCTTCCTTCACAGTTCTGGGATCATCATCAGTAATAGATAAAGAAAAATTTGAACAGAAAGCATATGGAATATACCTTTCTGGATGCCTTCTTTCTCGAACTGATCTTATCACACCTAGAGTTTGTGGCTCTTCATCTTCTGATTCCTCTTCTGCTGTAGAGTCTGATTCTTCCTCCTTTAGCTCAAACTCTATCTTTTCAGGTTCCTTTGGTTGGACTTCATGTTTAATAACATCTTTAACCTCTCTGAACACCACATCTTGGTTGTACACAACCTTCTTTGTTACTGGGTTCCAAAGCTTATAACCCTTTAAACCATCTTTATACCCAATAAATATGCACTTTTCAGATTTACTATCCAATTTTGTTCTTTTCTCCTTTGGAACATGTACATATGCATCACATCCAAATAACCTCAGATGTGAAAGAGAGGGTGTTGGGTCCCTATAATACTAGTGATTACCCCATTACTATTGTAGTTATACCCCTTATTTATATTGTTGTGCCCTTATTACCCCCATATTGTTATTTCTGTGCCCCATAGAATCCCTCTATTGTTATTTTTGTGGCTTTATATTATTATTGTTAGGTCGGCTGGATTATATTGTGACTCCTTAGACTCCTATATATAGAAAGGAGGTTTTGTCATTTGTATCATCGAAGAATTGTTCATTTATGTAATGTAAAGGAGGTTGCCCCCTCGAAGAGGCTGAATTCTAAGGCGTTGATCTATTTTTTCTATCTTTTCTTGATCTGGTTTCATAACATTTGGTATCAGAGCTTTGGATTCTAGGGTTTCGCTGCTCCAAACAGGTCATCGTGGCATTTTCGCTATAAATTTTTTTCTGTGATGTTTCAGAAGTCGCAAAAAAAAACCCGTTTGAGAAGAAATCGTGCTGAATCTTGGGTCCAAATTTCAGAGCTTTTCGCGTGATATTTGCGGAGATATGATCTGAGGAAGTTGGTCTTTTTGCAGACTCCTGAATTACATTCAAAACAGGTGACCTGGGGAAAATCGTCATAAATTTCTCTCTGGGGATCGGATTGAAATTTCGTAAGAAGGTACAGACAGAGAACGGACTGTAGTTTCTTGTAGGTGTGTTTCAGATTCAAAGGTTGAAAAAGGGACTCGTGGTACATTGTACAAGTTCGCTCTACTGAACCAGTCTAAAATCAAGTCACTGTGGGAGATTTCACATAACTCTTCCTTGAAGAATCCAATTTGGCTCAGACTTGTGGCATTGGAAAGAGGACATAGAAGGCTACTACAGGTAGAAATTTTAGAACTGGATGATCCGAAATTACAGAGATACATCAGATTCAATATCAGGCTTCTATAAAGTGAAAAAAGGTGTGTAGTTTTTTTTTTAATTTTTGTGTAATCTTGGTTTAACGGAATTCAAAGGGCATAGTAAAGCATTATTATCGGTAACTGATGCCCCGAGGAAAGAAAATTCAAACACCTAGTAAGTAACCTGAAAGCTCTAGCATGACTCATGAAGAAGAGGAAGAAATGCTACATGATATATCAAAATTACAAGAACAAGTGCAACAAATGTCACGCTCACAAAAGCTAACAGAAGCTAAGATAAGTGGCGTGGAATCTAAGATAAAGGGCATGGAAGCTAAGATGGATGATTCGAAGACATATTTGAAGAGAGACATGGCAGATTTGAAGATAGATTTGAAGACAGACATGGAAGAATTGAAGAAGTTGCTACAAGAAAGGGTCACTAATGGTGAAAAAGTAGTAAAGGAAACTCATGATGAGAACAAAAGAAATGTTAATCATGATTCCATAGATGCTAATGTTGGATCGAAGAATCACAATATTCCAAAAATTGATATGAGGAAGTTTGATGGCAAGGATCCTGCCACATGGATATTACAGATGGAGCAATTCTTCGATCTCAATAATGTGCAAAACGCACAAAAGGTACGTATGGAAACTGTATATTTGGAACCAAATCAGTTTGTATGGTATCAATGGCTTTGCTCTCGTAAACAATTTATCACTTGGGCAATTTTTACGGAAGAATTGATAGCACATTATGAAGATACAAAAAGCAACACTTTTTTTAGCCAATTGATAAGTCTCAAACAAAAGGGTTCAGTAATGGAGCACATTGAGGAGTTCCAAAAATTGAACATAAGGGTAAAAGATATTCCAGAGGAGCATAGGATTGATGTGTTCATAGGGTCTTTAAAGGATAATATCCAACATGATGTTCGCCTTTGGGAACCTGATTCATTAGAGAAGGCATTCAGGTTAGCAAGAAAAATGGAAAGCAAAATTATGGCAACCAGGAAGCATACCACTCACAACTATAAAGATGGAAGTGTTGTTGCCCCTAGTCTTCCACAACCTATAAGGTTGACACCACAACAATTGGAAGAAAAAAGAGCAAAAGGGCTTTGTTACAGTTGTGATAGCAAATACACTAAAGGTCATAAGTGTGCTGAGAAGAAATTATTCTACATAGATTGTGAAGAGGAAGAAGAAAAGGAGCAAGAAAGGTCAAAAGAAGAAGATATACTCCAGGAACAAAGCCTAGATGAAGAACAAATAAATCCGACCATATCTTGTAATGCATTGGCGGGAATTACCACTCCTCAAACCATCAAGATAGAAGGACAAATCAAGAAGAAAAAGGTAATAGTGTTGATTGATTCAGGAAGCACCCACAATTTTATTCATTGTAGGGTAGCAAAAGAATTGAATTGCTTCCTATATCCAGCACCAGAGTGTCAAGTGATGATTGCAAATGGAGGAACAATAAATTGCTCTGGAAAGTGCCATAATATCAAGCTATCCATGGGAGAATATGTATTGACTAGCCCAATGCTTTCCATTCCAATGGGAGGTGCTGATGTTGTACTAGGAGTCCAATGGCTACAATCCTTGGGTACAATAGCTTTTAATTTTCAAGAACTTTTCATCAAATTTTCTATGGAAGGAAAGGAAGTTGAATTAAGGGGTATTGCAGGGAAACCAGGAAAGATAATCAGCTCTAATGGCATGACAAAGCTTCTAAAAAAGGAGCAAAGAGGTGTAATTGCACAATTATGTTCGCTAGATGTTTCCACATTGGAATCATCTATTTCTCCAGATCTCCAAAAAGTCTTGGACAATCATTCCAAGGTATTTGAGACTCCAAAAGGTCTCCCACCTATGCGTGATCATGATCATGCTATTCATCTGATTCCAGGAAGTGTTCCTCCAAACATCAGGCCGTACAGATATCCCTATGTCCAAAAAAGTGAAATTGAACGTATGGTTGCAGAAATGCTAGAGGCTGGTATAATTCAACCAAGTCAAAGTTCTTTCTCAGCTCCAGTAGTATTGGTGCACAAGAAGGATGGATCATGGCGCATGTGTCCAGATTATAGGGAGCTCAACAAGCTCACTATTAAAGATAAGTTCCCCATTCCTGTTATTGATGAATTACTGGATGAATTGCATGGATCAATTTACTTCACCAAGTTGGATCTTCGTTCGGGATATCATCAAATCAGAATGAAGATTGAAGACATTCCGAAAACGGCATTTAGAACTCATGAGGGTCATTATGAATTTTTGGTCATGCCTTTTGGCCTTACCAATGCACCTTCAACATTTCAAGGTTTGATGAATTCAATTTTCAAACCATTCCTTAGAAAATTTGTGTTAGTATTTTTTGATGATATACTAATCTACAACAAGTCTTGGAAGGATCATGTTGAACATGTTGACAGGGTGCTACAACTATTGGAGGAGAAACAATTATATGCAAAAAGATCCAAATGTTTCTTTGGAGTCCAGGAGGTGGAATATTTGGGTCATATTGTATCTCATGAAGGAGTTAAGGTAGACCCTAGCAAAATTAAAGCCATTAAGGAATGGAAAATCCCCACATCCATAAAGCATCTGCGAGGATTTCTTGGGTTGACAGGGTATTATCGCAAGTTTGTTAAGAATTATGGGAGAATAGCAGCACCTCTAACAACATTATTGAAGAAAGATTCATTTTCATGGACTCCGGAAGCAACAAAGGCCTTTGAACATCTTAAAGAGGCAATGTGCCAAGCACCGGTCTTAGCTACACCGGACTTCACAAAAACCTTTATTGTGGAATGTGATGCTTCAGGAAATGGAATTGGTGCTGTTCTAATGCAAGATGAAAGACCCATTGCTTTTGAAAGTCGTCCAATCAAGGGAAAGTTTTTAAGCAAAGCTATTTATGAGAAGGAAATGTTGGCAATACTCCATGCACTTAAGAAATGGCGACCCTACCTAATGGGAAGACACTTCAAGGTAAAAACGGATCATGATAGCCTTAAATACTTTTTAGAACAAAGATTATCCTCTGAAGAGCAACAAAAGTGGGTCACAAAGATGTTGGGTTATGACTTTGAAATCATCTACAAAAAAGGGAAGCAAAATGTGGTGGCAGATGCACTCTCAAGAAAGGATGAGGATGTGGAAGCATTGTTGTGTGCCATTTCTATTATCCAACCAGATTGGATAAACGAAGCAAGGGAGGAATGGAAGAATGACGAAGAAGTGTGGGCACTTATTCGAAAGCTACAACAAGATTCCAGTACTTCTGATACATTTAGCTGGCAAAATGATTCGTTATGGTACAAAGATCGCTTATACCTCTGTAAGAATTCCCAGCTAAAACAAAAGATTCTTATGGAATTGCACACTTCTCCCTTAGGAGGGCACTCAGGATTTTTAAAAACTTACCACAGGGTTAAGAAGGAATTTTTTTGGGATGGCCTTAAATCAGATATTCAAAAGTTTGTGGCGGAATGTTTGGTTTGCCAGCAAAATAAAGTTGAAACAATTAAGACACCAGGTCTATTACAACCTTTATCCATTCCAAGCCAACGTTGGGAGGAGGTTTCAATGGATTTTATCACAGGTTTACCCAAGTCTGAGGGAAAGAGTGTCATCATGGTGGTAGTTGACAGACTTACCAAGTATGCACACTTTTGTGCATTATCACATCCATTTAAAGCCAGTACAGTTTCTACTGCATTTATGGAAACAGTTCAAAAGCTACATGGAAACCCAAAGATTATTGTAAGTGACAGAGATCCCATTTTCACTGGAAATTTTTGGACAGAATTATTTTCTTGTCTTGGTACTCAGTTAGCTCATAGCTCATCTTATCATCCTCAATCTGATGGGCAAACTGAGATAGTAAACAAATGTTTGGAAGGATATCTTCGTTGCTTTGTATCTGATAAACAGACACAATGGGTCAAATGGTTGCCTCTGGCTGAATGGTGGTATAACACTTCCTTCCATACAGCAACAAAAATGACCCCATTTATGGCACTTTATGGGTATCAACCACCATCCATCACATCATATTTAAGAGAAAATTCTAAGGTTCAGGCAGTGGAACATCACATCGAACATCAACAACAAGTCCTCCAACTCTTAAAGGATAACCTCGTGTTGGCACAAAATAGAATGAAACAACAGGCAGATCAACATCGCAGTGAAAGAAGTTTTGATGTAGGTGATTGGGTATTCCTACGGCTACAACCATATAAGAAAATGTCCCTAAAGCAAGCTAAGAAGGATAATAAATTATCACCAAAGTATTATGGTCCGTACAAGGTGTTGCAAAAGATTGGTACTATGGCATACAAATTGGAGCTTCCTGCAGCTTCTCGATTGCACCCAGTTTTCCATGTTTCATGTTTAAAGAAGGTTATAGGTGACAAGCTCCCAATTCAAACAATATTGCCAGAACTTGACGAGGAAGGAAAAATTATATTGGAACCGGAAGCAGTCACAGAAACAAGAACTCGACAGCTACGAAATCGATCAATTTCAGAGTATCTTATCAAGTGGAAGAACTTATCCGCTGAAGATTCCACATGGGAGGATGAGAATTTTATGCAGAAGTATCCAGAACTACTCAAGCGTTGAGGACAACACTTTTTTGAAGGAGAGGGGCATGTTGGGTCCCTATAATACTAGTGATTACCCCATTACTATTGTAGTTATACCCCTTATTTATATTGTTGTGCCCTTATTACCCCCATATTGTTATTTTTGTGCCCCATAGAATCCCTCTATTGTTATTTTTGTGGCTTTATATTATTATTGTTAGGTCGGTTGGATTATATTGTGACTCCTTAGACTCCTATATATAGAAAGGAGGTTTTGTCATTTGTATCATCCAAGAATTGTTCATTTATGTAATGTAAAGGAGGTTGCCCCCTCGAAGAGGCTGAATTCTAAGGTGTTGATCTATCTTTTCTATCTTTTCTTGATCTGGTTTCATAACAGAGGGTTTCTTACCAGTCCATACCTCTTGTGGAGTCTTATCCTCCAACGTTGATGAAGGTGATTTGTTGACCAGGTAACATGTTGTTTCCACCGCCTCTACCTAGAATTCCTGTCCTAAACTGACACTATTGAGCATGCTTCTTGCCCTTTCCATCAACGTCTTGTTCATTCTTTCTGCAACTCCATTTTGCTCAGGTGTGTATGGAGTAGTCTTCTGCCATGCTATACCACACTTCTTACAAAATTCTTCAAATTCCTTGCTGCAAAACTCTCCACCATTATCTGACCTCAACACCTTTATGTTCTTCTCTGTTTGGTTTTCCACCAGAGCCTTAAATTCTTTAAACCTATCAAAGACTTCAGATTTCTTCTTAAGGAAATATATCCATTTATTCCTTGAGAAGTCATCTATAAATGATACATAGTACACAGATTTACAGAGTGATGGAATCTTCACAGGTCCAAACACATCACTATGCACAAGCTCTAATATTTGTTTCACCCTCTTACCACCAGAGGTGAAACTCACCCAATTCTACTTCCCATATACACAATTTTCACAGAAATAAAAGTCCAGAGAGCTATTACTCATACCTTCTACCATACCTTTACCATGAAGTATTCGAAGGCCCTTCTCTCCAATATGTCCAAGCCTTTGATGCCATAGCATGGTCTTCCCTACAGAGACCACTAGATTTTCTGATCCACTTTCAGGAACCATAGGATTGTTGCACCCATCAACAACAGTGACACCTTGCATCTTGTACAGAGTTCCAATCCGAACTCCACGCATCAATACCAGTGCTCCTTGAACCATCTTGCAGGTATCCTTCTTGAACACTGTTTTTACACCTGCATCATCCAACTTTCTTATGGAAATCAGATTTCTGGCCAATGCAGGAATATGCAGAACACCTGGAAGTGTTCTAACCCTTCCACCTTGTAACTTCAACTTTATTTTTTTGCGACCAATGATTCTAGCCTTATTATCATCCCCCAAGAAGACGTCACCACCATCATATTTCTCATACTCGTAGAACCACTCTCTATGGGGAGTGAAGTGAAAGGATGCACCTGAGTCAATCAACCATGCCTCATGATCTACATGTGTACTTGAAGAAGCCAAGTACACATCCCCACCTTCTTCTGAGGTGGTTTTCACCTTTGTATAAGGAGCATCATCAGATCCCTTTCCTTTGTTAGGAGCTTTAGATTTACAATCCCTTTTGTAGTGCCCTTCCTTTCCACATTTCCAGCACACAACTTTTACAGGTTTTCCTAGAGATTTAGATCTCCCTATAGATTTATATATCCCACTTGATGACTTATTTTTGTTTATGTTCTGGGACCATCCTTGTACAGACAAGGTATCACCATTCTAGCTCTCCATATTTTTCCGTCTCATCTCCTCTGTCAGCAAGGATGAGACTATTTCATCAAACTACAAGGCAGTTGCATTGCTACCTATTGCAATAACCAGACTATCCCATGAATCTGGTAGAGAACACGACAAATTGATGCACTTATCCTCATCTGAAATTTTAACATCAATAGATAATAACTGACTTACCACAATATTAAATGTGTTAAGATGCTCTGTCACCGAGTCTCCATCTTTCACCCTCAGGTTATATAGCTTTTTCCATAGGAACAGTTTATTCACCAGAGACTTAGATTGGCACAAAGTCCCTAACTTGTCCCGCAAAGCCTTAGCCGTAGCTTCCCTTGATACATTCAACAATACTGAATCTGAGACACAATCGTATTGTGCTCTTTGCCTTCCGATCCAACTTCTTCCATTCTTCATCAGAAACTCCCGTTGGTTTAGTACCCGGATCTACCGTGATCCACTCATCTTTATCCCCCAATAGATCCTCCATCTTGAGTTTCCACAACTCAAAACTCTGACCATTAAATTTCTCGATCTCTATCTTTCCACTGCTCACCATCTTCTTTCACCACCAGAATCGATCCCGTAGATCTCCCACTAAACAGGTCTACCACAGGCCGAAGCGAAACCCCTCAGCAACAAAGGCGTCCCCTTGAAGCCAAAACAACTTCGATACCAAATGTAGATTTTAACCCCATATAGAAATTACCTGCATACAAATTCTAAGAACATAAAATAAACAATGCGAGAGCATAACACATAAAACACATATACACAGAGATTTTCCCCTGGATCCCAAAATTGGGACTACCAGCTTGATTTTTCATTATGTTCCTTTCAATGTTACAATACATATTTATACATGCCAAAGCATCCAGTACTATGGACCGAAAACCATCGCGTCCAAAAACATGGACCAAAAACCATCGCATCCAAAACCATGTGTGAAATCCATGCAAAAAACCATAGGTAGGTCCGCCCAACCTAATAGGGTCCAATTTTTTTTTCACCGGGGCACTGTCGCGGACCCCGTAGAGGGAGGATACCCGCCCCCCCCCCCGCCCCCCTCAAACCCCCTATGACCCCCCCATTGCACAATCAGCGCAACGAAGGGGGGGCTTCGACCCCCCTCTAACCCCCCGGTTCACTACATGGGCTAGTCATGGAAAGAATATAACACAACCCAACACATGATTTGCACAAATTTTAGAGATCCTATCCAAAACAAGACTAGGATTAGGTTGAGGGCTAGCGAACTTACCAATTAACTCTTTTTCTTGAAGGATATTGATGTTATTTTTCGCTAAATAGGACCCCAAATCAAGGGAAGGGATTGCTTCCACCATTTTTGAAAATATGCTTTGCTCACGACATGACTAACACATTGAAGAAGTACCATTGGGTATAAAGGCATGGCCTATGAAAATGGGATTAGAAAGGCCACCCATTGAGAGACAAAAGCACGAGGAGCTCTTCAAAACTCGATTATTTTGAAACAATAGTAGACTCTTGGACCATAACCTTGCAAAAGAAACTTGGCGACACTATGGATTTAGATATAACTAGCAACAACCGAACCCAACTATGTGCAAGAATGAAGATTCAAAACTGATGAAGAAGAAACACTAAATTCAACTTACAAAGTAATGATTAGCCCTTTTTTTCACATTTGAACTATAAAGGCATGGTTGTGAGTAAATCTCAATGGGCACAAAGTGGTGACAATCAAGAAACCCTAGCCATGCATAAACTTAGACACCATCTCTCCAGATCACCTCTTTTAAATATCACTAAAGGGTTCTTTCCCTACATGTATACACTTAGTCAAGAAAATTTTTGAGGTAAACTTTTTAATGCATATTTTATAATAAAATCAAAATTAACATTGAGAGCAAATAACGAAATGACTACCTCATCCAACTAGAACCATAAATTTTTGTTTTTATAATTTATATGATTAAATAACTTTTAAATTCAAGGGTTTTTTGTTTTTGTTTTTTTTGTTTTTTTTTTAAATATTTATTTTGAGTTAAGATATAATAATAATACCCCCTAGGGGGAAGCTCAATTGGCAATGGTTGTGTAAATGAAATATTATGCACAAGGAGGTATAGTATTCAAATTCCCCAGATTCACCTATCCATGAGGAAGGGGCATGCACATGTGCCTAGAGTTTATAATGGTAGTGATATGATCAACCTCGTGTAATGCAAGTATGAGACTAGCCCAGTTACTGATTCCTCTAAATATTAAAAAAAATGTCAAAATAATCTAATTTTAGGATCATAACTAAGCTAAATATTAGATTGATGTATGAGACCTTATTTGTAGGATAAAGACTCCTCCCCTCACATTGATTTGATTATTCAAGTTTATAAAGGTTTACAAACTCTAGGATTTGAATTTATGACATTTTAAAAGGGAACAAATATTCTTAACCATTAGATTAACTCAAACTAATCATTTGTATTACATAGAATTAAAAATAAAAAATAAAAAACCAATTCATTTATATATTTTATTTATTACGCCATAAGGCATTCCTTTTGAGAATAACTTCCCTCCATCTCACCTGTCATCGCTCTATGACTTTGGATTATATGTTAGACGATTGGAGGATATTCAACCGTTTGATCATCTCAGACTAAGGTAGTTGGAAGGAACAACGTTGAGATGTAGGCATATGGTTTATTAAAACTTTCCTTTTTGATTGCATTATTTGTTGGACGAATGGAGAGTCAAGGTTCTTGAATGGAGAGTCAAGGTTTTTGAAGAAGAATTTTTATTGGCATTTGCTCATAGTTTTAATGTATTACTGGTTGCTTTCATTGAACAATAAACCTGCCAGAGGCACAAGCCGAGTTTTTCTCTTCTCTGCTACAAATTTCTTTATTGAAATGGTCCCTTCCATGTAGCTTCACACAATCAATTGGGTTCAAGCTATTGTCCCATATGGTGCCGCAAAAAAGAAAGCTCTTTGAGTTCAACGAAAATGTCTGTTTTGCAAGTTGTTTTTCTGCGTATTTACACAAAATTCCCAACATTATAATCTATCTCGAATGCTTTTGGTTTTTGTTTTTGATGTGGTGTGTTGAAAAAATAAAAGAAAGGCATCTTACGCAGAATTATAATTTCAATGTCAGGTTGAGATTTTATCGTTGGTTTAGAATGAACTTTAGAAAATGAGGTGGTTGGTTACTTTGTGTCGTTGGTGGTCATATTGGTTAGTTAAGTGCATTATTCAGTGTATAATGTGAAGTTACTTTGATAATTTATAGTGTGTTATATTAAGTGAAGTTATTTTGATAATTTATAGTGTGTTATCACATGTGAAGTTCTACAGACGATTAACCTAGTTGAAGAGTTGAGAGTCAAAGATGAATCCACAATATGCATTTTTTATCTACATTTCGAGTCACAATCAAGACTCGTCTTCATGATAATGAGAAAATTGAGAGAAGGAAGGAGTAAATAAATAAGTTATGCACATTTTAGAGTATAACCTATGTAATTTGACGAAACAGGGTGAGGCACTTACCTGTGCGGTCGTGGACGTGATTTTTCTCAGGCTTTAGGACGAGGGATGATGGATCTGCTTGCTACTGCTTTGTGCACAGGCATGGGAGCTCCTCTTCATTGACTGTTGCTGGTTATGAGACTGGTTTCCTGGCTGTGAATGTTGCATGCGCCGGCTTCATGAGCTGCAGGTTCCTCCATGGTATGTGCTCTAGCCGGATCAACTGCTACAGGATTCCTGTAGGACATCCTGTAGCCGTTTCTCCTCCTGGGGTGCATGCCGAAATACTGGAGTCACGTTCACAGGTGCAGGGTCCTTAGATTGCCTTGACAGGTAAAGCGTTGAGCCTCTGCATTATTTATTTCCCACTAATTTTTTTTTTTTTTTTTGAGAAACCAACGTTCTGGTATGACTGTGCAGGTAGTTCAATCACATGGTAACAATGGTGGTGAAAGGAGGCGACAGCAGTGGGGGATGGAGAAGAAAGAGTGGTTGCATGCCTCGTCATCGGACTTCGAGCTTCAAATTCTTCTTCATAGTCGGTCCTGGCCCGTCCAAAGGTTCTACAGGATGTTTCCTGTAGAAATACAGAACTTCCTGTAGAAAGTCCTATAGCTTCTTGTAGAAGGCTAAACTATGACCAGATTGCGCCCAAACCTTGGAAGAGATGAGTGTTTATGGAGGGAGTGCTTGTGAGGTCGCCTGGTAGCATGGTAGGGACCCTTGTCCTTGAGTTGAGAGGCCTCCTTTTTGCATGGAATACCTGCAACCTGCATCAATTTCCAAAGATTAAGCCTGTTTTTTTTTTGTTTCTGCCTCCTTTTTTCTTCTTCTTTTTCTCTCTCTCTCTTTTTTTTAAGAGACAGCAGGGGTGCCTCAATGAGGTTTTCACCCCTACTATCTGCCTTGGGTGCCTCAGAGAGGTTTTCACCCAAGGGTCTTTTTGTTCCAATTCTTTTTCAGAGAGACAGCAGGGGCGCCTCAATGAGGTTTTCACCCCTACCATCTGCCTTGGGTGCCTCAGAAAAGTTTTCACCCAAGGATCTTTATTATTATTATTATTTTTTACGATGCTCAGGGTATGCCCAAAACAGAGGCAAAACCCTTCTCTATGACCAGAATTGATTTTTCCACAGTTTTGATGAACTCTTGCCTCGAAAGAGGTTTCCTGTAGATCTTTAGTCGATGCCCATTGACGAGCATGGGGATGGCTTCCTCATCAATGGTCCGAATAAGGACAGAACCATTTTCATTACATTTCTCCACTGCATATGGTCCTAGCCATCTTGTCTTCATCTTCCCCTTGAAATCCTTATGTTTGGAATCATACAGCAGCGCCCAATCTCCTAGCTGGAATTGTTTGTCATTGAGGTGCCGGTCATGCCATATCTTCCTCTAAAGTTGAACCACTTCTGAGTGGACAAGGGCCTGCATTCGGTGTTCATCTAGCCCATTCAGCTGCAATAACCTTTCTTGTTGGGCATGGCTGAGATCTAGGTCCAGCTGAGCTGCCATCCTCAATGTGTTGTACTTGAACTCAATTAACAGCAAAGCTCTCTTCCCATAGACCAGCTCATAAGGTGTGAAGCTGGTTGTGGTCTTCCAAGTGGTGTTGTAAGCCCAAGTGGCCTCAACCAGGCGATCTGCCCAATCCTTTCTGCTGCTGCTCACCACCTTAGTCAAAATCCCTTCTAATGCTCTATTGGTGACTTCCACCTACCCATTTGCTTGAGGATGATAGGGGGTGGAATTCCTATGATTGATCTTGTGATGAGCGAGCAAGTCTTCAATTAAGTTGGAGGTGAACTGGCTTCCTTGATCGGTGACTAATGCTCTTGGGTAGCCAAATTTGTAGAAGATGTTTTCTCTTAAAAACTCAGCCCCCTTTTCTTCTGTCGCTGCTTTGATTGCCTTGGTTTCCACCCACTTTGTCAGATAGTCTGTGCACACAATGATGTAAGACTTTTGCCTTGAAGGAGGATTGATAGGACCCACAAAATCCATACCCCACTTCTCAAATGGTTCAAGAGTCACTTGAGGTTGGAGAGGCATTTCGTCCCTTGGATTCGGCTTCCCCATCCTTTGGCATCGGTCACATTGGCTGATATATCTTTTGACATCTTGATGAAGCGTGGGCCAATAGTAGCCTGCTTGTAGAATTTTGAAGGCAGTCCTCTTAGCTGCAAAATGTCCCCCACAAGGCCCATCATGACAGGTTAGGAGGATGTCAAAGACTTCCTCCTCCCTTACACAACGCCTTAAGATCTGATCGGGGCCAAGTTTGAACAGGTTGCCCCCGATCCAAGTGAATGAGGCACTTTTCCTCACAATTCTGCTCTTCTCTTTTGAGGATAGATGCGGAGGGAACTGTGCTGAGACCAGGTAGTTTGCTATATCAGCAAACCATGGAGAGAGTACTGAGATAGCAAACATATGTTCATCTGGCATCTGGTCATCCACTGTTCCATCTTCACCTGCAGGTAAATCCAATCTAGACAAGAAGTCAACAACAACATTTTCTTTACCTGGTTTGTCAACGATAGTCAAATCAAACTGTTGCAACAAAAGTAACCATCTAATAATACGAGCATTCACATCCGGTTTATTCATTAAATATCTAATTGCAGCATGATCAATATGTACAAATGTTTGATAGCCAGTGATGTAGTGTCGGAACTTGTTCAGGGCATGGACCACGGCCAAGAACTCTTTCTCAGTTATAGTATAATTCATTTCTGCCTTGGATAAGTTTTTGCTGACAAAGTATATGGCATATGGGAGTTTTTGTTCAACCTGTCCTAAGGCTTCCCCTACGGCTTTGTTTGAGGCATTAGTGTGGATGTGGAAAGGTAGGGCCCAGTTTGGACCTCTCAAGATCGGGGCGGACACCAACTTATCCTTTAATTCATTCCCTTTGACAGTCGTCCGTCCATTTGAACTCAACATCTTTTGCTAAGAGCCCAAACAGTGGCGAGGCTAGCTTAACAAAGTCTTTAATGAATCTTCTGTAATATCCTGCTAAGCTTAAGAAACTCCGAACATCTCTTACCTTCTGAGGAGGTGGAAACTCTTTGTTGAGAGTAATTTTATTAGGATCCACCTGCAATCCCTGGCGAGAAATGGTATGTCCTAGCACGGTCCCTTCAGTCATCAGGAATTCACATTTTTCGGGACTAAGGGACAGGTTCATCTCAATGCACTTGGTTAGAACTTTTCCCAGATTGGACAATGATTCCTAGAAGTTGGACCCATAGGGGGTGAAGTCATCCATATAGATTTCCACCGAATCATGGACCAACTCAGAAAAGATGCTCAATACTGCTATTTGGAAAGTGGCAGGAGTGTTGCATAGCCCAAAGGGAAGGACTCGGTAAGCAAAGGTACCCCAAGGACAAGTGAAGGTGGTCTTATCTTGGTCTTTCGGGCTGATTTGGATCTGGTTATACCCACTGAACCCATCTATGAAAGAGAAAAACTTCTTTCCTGCCAGTCCATCCAACACTTGATCTATGAAAGGCATAGGGAAGTGGTCTTTCTTGGTGGCTTTGTTCAGTTCTCGGTAGTCCACACAGATTCTCCACTTTCCATTTTTCTTGGGTACCAACACCAGAGGGGACACCCACTCGCTATCCGAGATGGGGTAGATGAATCCTGCATCCAACAATTTTTGCAATTCTTGTTTGACAATTCTTTAATGTAGATGTGATGGGTACAGACCGAAGGATGGACTCCTTTCATTTCCTTATAGCTCCAAGCAAAAGCATCTAGATGACTGGCCAGCAGACTATACAGCTCCTTTTCCTGGGAAGGAGATAGGGAGGAGCTGATCTTTAACGTTCTCTCGGGGCCAAACTCCACATTTTTAACTCTGGGAGAGATTGGATCAGTCACACAAAGGTCCACTAAGGTGCTGGCTTGAGTATCCTCCACCAATTTCTCTAAGGAAAATGCACTGGGAGGTGGATTTTGAATCAAGGTCTCAATCAAATCATCCTCGGTTTGAGGACCTCCCCTGGTGGTTTCTAAGGTGCACAAGGGTGCAGAGTACGCCTGATCCTCTTCTCCTTCTTCCAACCAAAGTGGTAAGTCATGCTCTAATAGAGGTTGGGTAGGAGGGTATAGGACTAGCTGCTTGGACATAGGACCATTTTTGATGGTCATGTTTCCTGCTTGGCAGCTTATGTAAGCATCCGCAGTGGCTAACCAAGGCCTTCCCAAAATAAGGGGGTATCCAGTAAGCTTTGCCTTTGGTTGAAGAACCAAGAAGTCCACAGGATACTCCCAAGAGTCAACAGAGACCAAGACATCCTCCACAATCCCTTCGGGAGTCACGGTGGAGCGATCTGCCAACTGCAGGACCGTCGAGGTCTTCCTTAAGGAACCCTGAAGGTTGAGTTTGAGCATGGTATCCCTGGTCATCACATTAATGGCAGCCCCTAAATCAATCAAAGTGTGGGGTATGATGGTGCCATTGATGTGGACATCAACTACAGGACTCCCAGGATCCAAATACTTTGGACAGATTACTTACCCCAACATAAGATCAGACAGTTGTCCTATGACATTGATGGTTGAGGCATCTCTTTTTCGCCTGCCTGGGTGCCTGAAACACTTTTCCTTAACCAATTTTTTGTATATCAGTACATCTTTGATGGCTTGGAGAAGTGGTATTTTCACACACAACTGTTTGAGTTCTCCCAGAAGCTCATTCTCTTCTGGGCCGGGTTGTGTGGTTACTATTAGTCTCTTAGGAAAGGGTGGAGTGGCCTTGGGTTCACTTTCTTGTTTATCTTCCTCGTCCTCTGGGGGAGGAGGTTGGCGATCCGGAAGAGTCTTCCTGGATCACAGGTTGATCTCCTGGATCTCCACAGAATAGGTAGGGCATGTTGTTTCCCCAACATATACCTTCTAGGCCTGTCGGTTGTTGGGATTCGGGTTTGGTTGAGCAGGCATTTGGGGTTGTCTTGGAGGAGCAGGAGGTAATGGTTGTGGTTGAGTTGGTGGTGGAGGCAAAATGGCAGGAGGAGTGTTGTACTGGGGCCTCCACCCCGGTTGAGGTGCATTCCACTGAGGTTGTGGCTGGACATGTGAGTGAAACGAAGGAGTAGTGGGCTGAGTATGGTATTGAGGTGGGTCAGACCATGGAGGAGGCACATACCAGGAAGGATGAGTAGGGGGACCCCAAGAAGGCATAGGAGCAGATTGGTTGGGGCCATAATAAGCTTGGGATGTCCCTTGCATCCCCTGCTGGTAAGGTCTAGGTCCATGCAGCCTCCTTTGGTTGAGGAAGTAGAGAGGTTCAGTGGGTGCCTCAGTTCCTTGGTATATGGCCTTAAATCCAGGTAAGGTTGGGCATTGGTTTGTGGGGTGATCCTCCTCACAAATGAAACATACCTCCACCGAGTGTAGTGGACACTCGTTCTTAGGATGCTTCCTTGTACACTTAGGACAGAAGATGGCCAAAGCCCTCTCAGCTTCCTCTTTCTTTTCCTGGATTCGGAATGTATCAAGTTGCATGGAAATGGTCTGTCTCACCTCACTTTTGAGGTCCTCCAGCTAATTAACAAACTCATGCTTGGAGAAAGTAGTACTAGCTGAAAGTGGGTTTCCCCTGCCTCTTTTCCGGGCTGCCCTAGAGTGGTTTCTAAACAGAGTCTTTATATCCTCATAAGGTAGTTGGTAAATATATCCTCCAGCTAGCATGTGAAGGGTATCTAGAAGGTCTTCAGGGACTCCTCGGAGCAGGACCAACTTGAGAGATTCAGGGTCAAGTGTGCACCTGGCCCGTTTATAGCTAAGTTGGAACCTTTCCTCATAATCTTCTAAAGACTCATCATTTCCCATGGTCATCCGAAAGATTTCCCCCTTGGCTTCCTTGGACCTACAGTAGTCTCGGTATTTGGTATTGAAAGCTTGCTGCATCTGAGTCCAAGTGGTGATAGTGTTTCCAGGTAAGCCCATGAACCAGCGTAATGCTGCATCCTTGAGGGTAGAGGGAAAGAGTTTCAATTTTTGCTCATCTTCTGTATAGTCATAGGTTCGACAAAGGACAAAAAACTCAAACAGGAAGGTATCAGGGTCTTCAGTAGTCAATCCATGGAAGTGAGGTAAAGTGGAGGGGCTTATTTTTTTCATTTTCATGTCTTCATTGGTCTCTCGGATGGGAAAGGCACCTTCTATTCTCTCATCTTCTCTTCTACCATTTCGGTTTTCAGCCATGGCTTCAGATGGAGTGTTCTCTAACTCTTCTTCTGTTATAGGATCTTCGTATATCTCAGGAGGCTCACTTATAGGTTCTTCTGGATCACTGTCACCAAAGAAGAGAGAAGGGTGACTCAGTGAAGTGGTGGGGGTGTTGGGTAAGAATTTGCCGGTTTTATCTCTGTTCCTACGAGGCATGAAATGGAAAGGCTTTTGATTGCTTTTTGCTTTTTTTTGGCACCTGCAAAACTGAAAATAGATTGAACTGCAACTAGCTATCTTGCTGAAATGAAAATGCGGAATTGAAATGAAAGCAGGAAAGGACTAATCTATGTTGCTCAAATGAAATTGCAGGAATGAAATGCTAGTCTACGCTTGCAGAATTGAAATGCTAATCTACGCTTGCAGAATTGAAATGCTAATCTACGCTTGCAGAATTGAAATGCTAATCTACGCTTGCAGAATTGAAATGCTAATCTATGAAAGCAGGAAATATCTACTTTACTTTTGCGGAAATGAAATTGCAGAATGGAAATGAAATAAACTATTTAGCAGAAGGCGAGTGTAGGAAAATAGAAGAAAAGAAACAATCTCCAATACTCTGACGCTTCCCCGACAACGACACGAAAAAGATGGTGGGCTCCAGTATTGCAGCAATAATGCTGCAACTCCCGGGACTCCCTTCTCTACTTTTATCAACTCGGTAGTTCGTAACAAACTTGGAAGCGATGGTGCTGTATGCACAAGTACTAGCTCTTGTCGCAGCTGTCACTTGGTCAACTGGCACAAGTCTGCTAGGGGCTTAAGCCAAATTCTATGAGCTCTTAGAAGAAGCTTTTTAACTGATGGATGGAAGCTAACTCAAAGAAAGCTGCTCTACTTGCAGAAAGAAACTGAAAGCCAAAAAGTAACATAAACCCTAGCAAACCCTAATTCTACCAGCTAGTCCTACTGATGCAAAGGAGATAATGAAAACTATTAAAAGAGATGCAATTACTTCTATGAAGGTAAAATGCACATGTCTAGGCTACCTCTATCTGAAGGAAACATCTTTTTGTATTTTTGAATAAGTTATCAGAATTATCATGCATGTGTTTTAACTGGCTTTTTACTGTGTAGGGGTGGATCAAGGAAGAGAAATTCTTGAAAAAGGTTGGGAAGGTTCAGAGAGGGTCTAAGGAGTCCCTCACACTCTTTCGGAGAGTTTCACAAAGTTTGGCTACCCAGCAACCTCATTTGTGAGCTTCTACAGGAAGTCTGCAGGGGTTCTACAGGATGTTTCAGGGATTTCTACAGGATGTTCAGAAATTTCTACAGGATGTTTTAAAATTGGATTTTGGAGGATGGGTGAGTGAAAGAAGATGCATGAATGGATAGGGAGGTAGGGTAGGGGCTTGAAATGACCCAGGGACTGATGGATGGAGTGGTGAGAGGGTGTGGAAAGCTGGCTTGGCTTAAAGAAGGCTAAGACAATGGAGGAGCAAGAAGGTAGGGTTACGTGGGCAGAAGAACAGTTGTGAGACAAGGAACCTAACTAGGAGATGGAGCAGCTGGCCTGGACGAAGCTTAGGTGGATGAGAGAGAGGTGGAGATGCCCTGCACGGTGTACACTTAACCGAATCAACTAAGTCCTGCACACAATCGAAATCTTAGCTAATCTAATCTAACTATCAATGAAACAAATGAACAACAGCTTTATTTATAAAGAGAACCATGTATAGCACTTAAGCAAAGAAACATTTCAAAAGGTCTGAATGCATGACTAACTTCTACAAATGAAAACATTACACCAAAGATTGCATGGTCAAGCAAACTAGTGTTTTTGTTGGGCAGCACTGTTTCTGCAATTCCAGCCCCTGATCCAATAAGGGAGAGGTGAAACTGAGAGTGTTGTCAACCCTTTTTCTTGGAGCTTTATTTGTTATTATCCTACCAATCTACTCTACACATCTGAAGCAATTCTATTGATTAACAGTGACCTATTTAACCAACACAACTAAATCTTGCTCAACAGAAACACGTTTCAAATGCATAAAAGGAAAATCACGATGCATAAAGAAAAGATAACAATACAAAGAAGGACGCCCTAGGCTCTCAGGTTGGGCCCAACCCCGAGAGCTATGGTTCCTATAGAAAACTCAGAGCTGATATCAAATCTGACTGCTTCTCATTATCAAAAAATAATCATAAGTCAAGAGTTATGCCAACAATGGCTACAAGAGAACAAAATGGAGCTAGCAGCACTGTAGTGCAAAGTATGCAAGAGTTTCCCAAAAGTCCCTCACGAAGGCTGAGGCCTTAACATTTATACACCACGAGGCCCTAGTTGGCCTCCTAAATCTATGGGACTTGGCTGCCCAAACTGTGAGTGAACAACTCCTTCCAAAAATCTGTTTGGTTGCCTTCTAGATCCGGTTTTGGTGGCCTTTGGAGCTCGGAGTTGGGGGTGAAGATCCCGAGGGAGGCTATTTAATGCCATAGACAACCCCCCTACGAATCCTCAACCCAAGCTTGGCTGTCTCCTAGCCCATGACTGCTCGGTTTTGCTCCAACATATGTCAAAAAAACCTGAAATGAGCACGTGTTAGCCACCTAGGAAGAGTGACTACCCTTATTCGTACAAATGACATAAACATACTAAAAAATAATGCATAAGTTATGAAAAATGAAGGATTGAACAAGGATAATTAGGCCAAATGAGCCCAAAATGTTACCAAATTTGAGGCTCATCACAAATAAAGAGGAAAAGCAAGATAAAAATCAAGAAGAAAGAGGAGAAATAAAGAAAAATAAGCAGTACAAAAGAATAAGGAGAAATGAATAAAGAAAAGGAGGAAATAAATAAAGAAAAATAAAATGATGACTATAGGGAACAAACACAAAATAAAAGAAAAGAATAAGAAAATCAAACAAAAGACATTTAAAGAAAATTAAAAAAGGATAGAAACATAAAAGGAAAAATGAGAAGAATAGACAAGATAGAGAAAGGAAACCAAACAAAAAATCATGAAGAAAAATAAAAATAAAAATAAAACAAAAATAAATGAAATAAGAAGGAGCACAAAATGAGAAATAAATGTAATAAAGAGGAGCATGAAATAAATCAAAAAAGAAAGAGGGGAGATACATAAGAAGGAAAACCAAAGGAAAGAGGGGAGGGGAGATGCATAAGAAGGAAAAACAAAGGAAAGAGGGGAGTGGAGGTGGAATGAAAGGATGAAGGGAGGGATACGAGTGGAAGAGAAGAATATTAAGGATGGAACTGAGGAAGAGGGGGAGGGACTTAAGGGGGAAGGGGGAGGAGAAGGAATGGAGTTTAATTGTTAGAGATTAGAGGGAACCAAATTTTACTAACTTCAATTCCTCTATCTCTATTGAGATTATTGGGATGCTTGATAATTTCAAGTCCTTCACCGAGTTTTCACTTAAAATAGTGAGCCTCTTTTGTGATGATATTAGTATCTTCAAGGCATAAATGATGTCTAGTTTTAGATGAATGCTCAACAAGGGTGGAGGAACATGTTCTTTATTTCTTAATATCAACCCCATGTTCTTTTAATCTTATTTTGAAAGATCGACTTATTTCTCCAATGTAGCATAATCCACAGGAACAATTAATCTTGTAGACACCTTTGAACTGCAATGAGTCAACATTATCCTTCACCGATCTCATTTTCTGGCGGATGGTTTCAAGGGGTTTAAATGATGTTGCAATTCCATTCTTTTTAAGGACTTTGGCGATCTTGTTAGTGGTACCACAAATGTATGGGAGAAATGCTTTCCCATTAAGGGTGAGGGAGTTAAGGGAAGGGGAATTCCTTTTGGCTCTTTTGATGGCTCTACAAATGTCCTTGTAACAATAGCCTAACTCACAGAAAACTTTAATAAGGTGGTCAATTTCTTGTTGAAGATGGTCTTTGTCAGACAATCTTAATGCCCTAGTGATAAGTGTGTTGAGGATTCCCATCTTTTGAGCAGGATGATGGTGAGACTCAGCATGGAGATAACTATTAGTGTGAATCTTCTTTCGAAATATTTGATGTCCAATGCTTCCATCTTCTTTTTTAGTGAGAAGAACATCTAAGAAGGGAATGGAATGGTTGTTTTCAAGTTCCATAGTGAATTTAATGTCATTAGAAATTCCATTAAGATGATCCAAAAATTTGTTAAGTTCAGATTCTCCATGGGGCCAATTTACATTAGTGTCATCCACATATCTCTTCCATTGTTTTGGTTTCAAAGGGTAGGTGTTGATGGCCTTCTTTTCGAACATTTCCATGAACAAATTGGCAACAATAGGTGATAATGGAGAGCCCATTGCTACACCAGAGGTTTGTTCAAATAATTCCCCTTGAAAACTGAAAAAGGTTGATCTCAGACATATCTTAGTTTTAGCAGTTTGAGGGTCTGCAACGCCTTTGACAACCTCTATTGCTTCATCGAGAGGAATTTTGGTAAACAACGAAACCACGTCAAAACTTACCATTAGATCATTGGGTTCCCATGAGTCATCTTTGATCGAATCAACAAAATGTTTTGAATCCTTAACAAAGGAACTTGTTTTGCCAACAAGAGGACTAAGAATACCAACAACATATTTAGCCAACATATAGGTGGGAGAACCAATTGTATTCATAATGGGTCTCAAGGGGATCCCTTCTTTATGTATTTTTGGGAGTCCATAAATCCTTGGGATTAACCTAATTGCTTATAAGTATTTATTATTTTATCTGTTTTATATTTTAATAATGAAAATCTAAAAGTTAACTTAATTAATGTGATTTGTGGGAATAAAAACTTTTCCAGTATGTGTTTAGGTTTATTGGAAAGCATTATAGCATTTGTCATATCATCCTTTCAACATTATTACAAATATTTGGATCAATGACATTGTCCATAAAAATCAGTAAAGTAATAGTATTTTTTTAATTTTTAATTTTTAGAGAATTAGTAACTTCAAAAGATTTGTTCCCACTATTACAACAAACAACTATTTCATATATGCCACAAATAAGGCAACAACATATCTTTAGAGACTTAAACCCACATAATTGAGAAAACCAAACCACTAAAATAAATATTCCTTAACAAAAAAATATTTGAATTAACTAATTTAATTACATTTGATTATATCTATATTTACTGGTTAATTTATTAATAACTAAATTAATTTATTCTATTTAGGTCACACCAAGTCTAACTTTGAATATGGTTAAATTAATTTTCTTTATTTTTGAAATTTGTTTTTTTATATAAGAGATAATCCTTCAAATATAATAATATATTTTAGATTTTAATTATTTCTAAATTATGAAGAAAATTGTATTATATCTCATATTGATTTTGATTATTTCATTATGTTTGTTGTTAACAAGGCTGCATAGCTAGCGTTCTCTGCGACTAAGTTTAATAAAATATTTTAATGTCATGATGTGTTATATGTACTCTAAACAATAATAAAATTGTAAAATGAGTTATATGAATATTTGTTTAACTTTTTATTATTATTAATTTTTTCAATATAATTAAACATTTTTTTTGGTAGATAAAAGTTATTTATCTATATATATATATATATATATATATATATATATATATATATATATATATATATAATTGACATTGAAGAGAGTGATAACAAGTTAATATTTATTTATTTAATATTGAATGATGGTAATTTTTTTATACGATGCTCATATTATAGTACACATGTCATGTCATTAGAGTATAGATCGATATAATGAGAGTTGTACAAATTGTATACATGTTATTTTTACGTATTTTTTCAAATTTATATTTTTTTAATTATTTTTTTGTAAATTAAAAAACAAAACCCATAAAAAAGGTCTATTCAATATTTTACACCAATGAAAAAAATATAATTTTTGAGTTTAATTACAAACCATTTGTGTTTATGGTACATAGTAATTAATATACAATGTTATTTTTCAAACTATTTATATTTATTGTGCATAGTAATTAATAATAGAGTAAACAAAAGTCAATTCTTGCATCATTACACAATTAGAGGGAGACCATTTCAACCAATCATATTTGAGATAAGTAGAAATAAATTTTATTAAAAAAACAAATTTAATTTCATAATGTTAACCTTTGGATAGATTTTATTTATTTATAGTCAAAACAAAACTAATAGCAAGTCAATGAAAAACAGAATCGAGCGGGAAATATAATAATATTAAACAAACACTAGTTCAATAGAAAACAAATATTATTCACGTACACTTTTATTATGGAAATGTTGATAACTATGAATGCTTGCAGAGGAACCAATCATGAGTATATGAATTAGGGTTTTCTTCATTATTTATCCTCAACTTTGATGGTTCCTCCATGCCGGGAGGGGTGGGCCTTCGTTCAAAAACATTGCAGCAAGTGGAGCGTAGAGGTAATTTTCTGGTAAATCAAGCAAACTTGATGATTATAGAAGTTTCATGTTTTCCATAACAATGCAATTTGATGTCAATGAGAAAGATCAATAGGAGAAGGAGGTCACAAAATTAATTTGATCTAAATGAGAAAGATCAATAGAAGAAGGAGGTCACATAATTAAGTTGTTGCCTCCAATATTTGAAATCATCTCACATAAAATAGGAGAGAACACTGATTACATGAAGGATTATATGTTAAACTATAAATTTATTGGCATTTCACTATAAGAAAGGTTGCGTAGTGGATACATGCAAAATATTGGCAATTAAAAGAGAATATAGAATTTGAAGAAAGTTTTGCATCTCTAGAGATTTGATCACTTTCAAAGCTTGATATATCCAATGTTAAGATGGATCTAGGCTAATTTAATTATTAATTTTGTTTTTTTAGTTATTTTTTATTTTTATGTAATTTCAGAGTCAAAATGTTTTAATTAATAATTTTCTATTTTATTTTTATGTAATTTAACAGGGTCAAAATGTTTAGATAACATAATATAACATGACATTACAACTTCTCTTTCTCTTCCATACTAGGATGGACAGCGTCTCTCGCCACAAAAAATTAATCATAATAAAAGATTATAATTTTTATTTTTATTTTGAAATGAGAAAAGATTTTTGGGCATGTGGTATTGATGAGCCATGGTATTGACCCATGGTATGGTATGGTTAGGTTAATAATATCCATGGTAAATTGGGGTGAGTATTCATGGTTAAAAATCTTGTTATATTGTAAGTATTATTTTGATAGTGAAATGAGAGATGGTTTTTGAGCATGTGGTATTGATGAGCCATCGTATTGACCCATGGTATGGTATGGTTAATAATATCCATGGTAAAGTGGGGGTGAATATCTATGGTTAAAAATCTTGTTATATTGTAAGTATTAAGTTTTATGTGCTTATTAATGAAATTTAAATATGGTTACAAAATTATTATAGCACCAGGCATGCTCTACAACCCAATATGGGGTAGATGTCAAGTGTAAATGTTTAACATTTGACATTTAACAAATTTAATCTAATGTCAATGTCGGCCCTAATTAAAAATTGTAAATGTTTAACATTTAACATTTATATGTCCACTCAATTAAAAAATAATAAAAGGCTAGCCCAATATGTTTAACATTTTGACTAAGTCAAATTACATAAATATAAATTTTGAAAATAAAATAAAAGTCTAATGTAATGTAAACAAAGTTCGAGGGTAGAGAGAGAGATGGTGGAAGACAAAGGGAGAAAGAGGAAGAGAGAAAGAATGTGTGTGTGTGTGTGTGTGTGTGTGAGAGAGAGAGAGAGAGAGAGAGAGAGAGAGAGAGAGAGAGTTGGAGGGGGGAGGGAGAGAGTGAATAACAAAGACATAGAGAGATAAAGGTGGAGAGAGAGAGGGAGTGACAAAGGAGAGATAGAGAGAGTGAGTGAGAGAAGAGAGGAGGGAAGAGAGATAGGAGAGGAGAGGAGAGAGAGAGAGAGAGAGAGAGAGAGAGAGAGAGAGAGAAGGGGAGAGAGAAGATAGGGAGTGAGATAGTGACATAGTTGGACGACAAAGAGAGAGAGGGAGGGAGGTGGGAGAGAAATGGAAAGAGAAGAAGGAAAATAAAGAGGAATTGAGAGAGAGAGAAGGAGAGATGGAGGGATAGAGGGAGGGAAGAAGAAATACATAAAGAGAGAAAGGTGGAGAGAGAGAGTGAGGGAGAGAGTAGAGCAGGAAGGAAGAGAGAGAGAGGGAGAGATAGATCCAACCTAGATATGGTATGTGTGTATATAAAAACCAGCCTAGATTCATCTTAACCTCAGATCTATCAAGTGCCCAGAAAGATCAAATCTCATTTTAGTTTAAAAGAAATTTGTGTATCAAGAGATTTGTTCCCTCTCGACGCTTAATAGATATGGGGTTAAGATGTATTTAGGTTGGTTTTAATTTATATGGTAAAATGGATATTAATTTATAACTACTATTTATATATTGTATATTTTAAAAAAAATTTAGCCATATTACAATAATAAATCTGCAGGAAACTCCAAAGTCACACTTAAAGACTACTCGGTAGATATATCTCAAAAGTAATTACACTCACCTGTCATCACTTTGTGCCTTTGGATTATATGTTAGACGATTGGAGGATGTTCAACCGTTGATCATCCCAAGCGAAGGTAGTTGGAAGGAATGGTCTCGAGATGTAGGCATATGGTTTATTGAAACTTTCCTTTTTATTTTTGTTATTTGTTAGACGAATGGAGAGTCAAGGTTCTTGAGTGGAGAGTTGAGGTTCTTGAAGTAGAAGTTTTATTGGCATTCTTCCTCATAATTTTAATATATTGTTGATTGTCTTCATTGAACAATAAACCTAATGAAGGAACAAGCAAAGTTTTTCTCTTCTTTGTTGCAAATTTCTTCCTTGAAATTCAAATGTGCTATCTTTTCATTGCTGAAAATGACATACTTATACTATTTTTTAAAAAGAAGGAAAAATGTGTAGTCAATTTTGTTGAATGTAGCATATTGTGGTCCATCTTGGACGAATGGAAAGTCAAGGTTCTTGAAGAAGAAGTTTTCTTTCAGAAAGTTAGGCCTTTATAGGAATTTTTCTCGTAGTTTTAATGTATTCTTGGTTGTCTTCATTGAACAATAAACCTGTCGGAGGCACAAGCAAAGTTTTTCTCTTCTCTGCTGCAAATTTGTTTCTTGAAATTCAAATGTGCTATCTTTTTGTTGCTAAAAACGACATACTTATACTATTTTTTAAAAAGAAGGAAAAATGTGTAGTCAATTTTGTTGAATGTAGCATATTGTGGTCCATCTGCAACAAAACTAACATATCGTTTTCTTTATAAAAGTTTGTTGATTCTTCCGGTGCCTCCAAATTTTGGAGCAAAAATTACAATAGATTTTCATGGAAAATGGCCTCAGTTCTGCCATTTTTTGGATGAATGGAGAGTCGAGGTTCTTGAAGCAGAAGTTTTCTTTCATAAAGTTATGCCTTTATAGGCATTTTGCTTGTAGTTTTAATGTTAGAGGCACAAGCAAAGTTTTTCTTTTCTCTTCTGCAAATTTGTTTCTTGAAATTCAAATGTGTTATCTTTTTGTTGTTGAAAATGACATACTTATACTATTCTTTAAAAATATATGGATAGCCTTGCAACTAAGACATGCTATGGATTTTCAACTTATTTTGGCATTGAACTTCCAAATTTGAGATTTTCCATTACATTTTTGAGTTGAATAACTTTCCTCAAGGATTTTCTTGAACAAATTGATCTCCTTAATAGAAATTTGTTTCAGATTTGGGCTAAAATGGCTTATGCATGCACTTCTTTCAAAGAATTAGACAGTTCAGCCAAAATTCCATGTAACTAAACTTCAACACAATAACTTCTCACACACTCTAAAATCAAATTTAATTGCAGTATTGATTGAAAGAAAATAGGAAGTACAGATTGAAATTTCGTTGATACATGAAGTAGATACTTGAGTTATCATATTAGGATTGGAGTAATCTTGTCAAAATCAGAGTTTATGTTTACTGATAAAGATTTGATTCAATCACAACTGCTATTTCCAAAAAATCTTGAGGACTATATCATGTAATCATGTCTTTATGCACATTTCTTGTTTTCACATTGCTAGTGGATCAACCTTTTAATTCTCTTCTTGATTGTGGACATGTCTTGGTATATTTTGGCTTTAGGAGGAAGTTGTTTAGACCAGCTATGGGCCCATGTCAGTCTTCACATGCAGAGATCAGGGGAAACCAGCTCTCATCACTTATCCAGACATGGCCTTGAATTGTAAGTGATCTTTGCTTAGTTTTTGATGCCTGTCAATGGAACATATCTGTTTTCCTCTTTTCACTAACTGATATATTCATTTACTGATAATCTCGTGACATTGGAACATATATGTCATGCTTTCTAGGGTTATTCTTTTTCCTGGAAGACTCTTCATTACTATTCCATAACTTTTGTGTCTATCACATAGATGCACCTGGACATGAGGTCTGTATTGGCGCTTTCTTCTGATTAGAATTCGAAGTTATTTATATATGCACTCTACATCATATTTTGTGTATATGTCTTAGGTAAGTTGATGTTTTAGATGTCCTGGTTGCTCATTAACAAAATGGAGTTCCACCTATTTTACTTTTTCATTAGGCCTTGAAACACATGTTATCATCGAGATCCTGGTTGCAACTTTCTACTCAAGTAGTGTAGTATGTGAGTGATATCTTTGAATTCAAAGAATCTATGTTGAAGCAACCCTTCTTGTCAACAAATGATGAGGCTGTAGTTACCAGTTGAAGATATGTAATTATAGGCTTGCAATTTTTTTCTATGTTTTCATTAGTTGTTGTCACTTGACATTTTTGACACTTGATTTACATGTTGTTGCTGCTTGGACTTTATATGGCACTACTATATTTGGGGTTACATTTAATTTGGATTGTTTTACTTACAGGCATTTGGTTGGGCATATGTCAATAATCGACACAATACATGGGAGCAATTGTATGTCTATTAGATTACTCCCTTCATTGGATCCATTTTAGCAACTTGGACTTTAAGACTCATTTCTCCACCCAGTTCATTAAAAAAGGAGAAGAAATCATAAGCATGTCTTCCCACAAATTATCTCATTTTTCTCTCTTTAGAATTAAAATAGAATTAGAATATATCTAAGGAGAATTCAGCTAAATTGTCACATTTGGTTTTTGATAGACTAAATTGGGATTTCCATAACACCGTCATTGTGAAGGTGAGCAATTATTTGTAATCAAAATTTTAATTTATTCCTTCTATTATTTATTTGATCTTAGTTCCCAACAATATTTTTCTGAATGGAAAAGGGGAAAGTGAATCTGCATATCATGTGAGATTGAAATCTCCAAAATGGGGTCATTCTTTGAGTCCATGATGCTTGGTTAAAATGACACTCTATTTGGCATTGTAGCAAAAGACTATTGTTGTATATTTTGCAAATTCTCTTTATCATTGTTAAAAAGCATGTTCATGGGTACTTCTATTCCCTAGGGAATCCTTGTACCCACCATATTGGGCATCCTAATGGTCTTCTCTACCAAGGTAAATCGGTGTACCCCTGTGCCCATGTTAGGTCCCTATAATACTAGTGATGCCCCCATTACTATTGTCATTGTAGCCCTTATTGTTATTATTGTGCCCCTATTGTCCCGATATTGTTATTAGTGTACCCCATAGAAGCCCACTATTGTTATTGTTGTGCCCTTATATTATTATTGTTATGTCGGATTTGATTATATTGTGACCCCATAGACTCCTATATATAAAATGAGGTTTAGTAATTTGTATCATCCAAGAATTGTTCATTTGTGTAATGTAAAGGAGGTTTCCCCCTCGAAGAGGTTGATTTATAAGTCGTTGATCTATATTTTCTATCTTTTTGTGAGATGGTTTCATAACAACCCATGCTTCAAACAATTTCATCCTTTTTCCACTAACACCTGCACCCACACCTACTTATGCACACATAGATGAAAAATAGTGACTTTGTCTTCTTTTATCACCTTGACTAGGTGATCTCTTACATTATATGAGCATTAGTTTAGTTGGATTACGTTTATAAGTGCATCTCTTTAGAACTTTAATATCTTAGCCAACCTTGCATTGTTTGGGGCTTGATAGTAGGAAGGACACAGTTGCATTTATTGATCAATTTAAACATAGTAACAATCACACTGGAAAAAGAGATGAAATAAATATATGCTTCCAGTAATGTACGAAGCATTCAGATTTGGTATATCAAAATTTACTGGCATAATATTAGTGATGCCAAAAGCTGAAAAATCCTAAGAAAATCCCTTCAAAAATCTCAAGAAGAGGCCTTCAACACTTTGTTCATGAAGAAGCAGAGAAACAAAGAGCTAACAACGCTCTGTTGTACCATTCAAGTTGGGTTCAAATAATCAAGCTACAAGGTAAGTGATTATCTATACCTAATATCATAGGTTATAACTTAATACCAATCACACAACTTAAGTAGATCCATGGAATTAGTACTATTAGTTTCCATTGAATATGTGATCACTGGTACCAAGTTAAAGCTATACATCCTTGAAGCCAAGTTAAATTTTTAGTTACAGTATTGTTGAATATAATCCAACCATGGTGATGGGGTCAATCTTGTCCAAAGAGTGTGAATCACTTGGGCATCCACTAGGCTTGTGGACTACAATTGTTTATCTCTCGAAAACCTTAGCTGGGGAAAAAGGCTTCCTTGTCCAAAAAAGCAAGAGGGCTAACATTTATGTTGAATCTGCCTAGAATGATTTTCATTTTCACATTGATGTTCTTATTTTTTTCAAAATTCATTTTTTGGGTTCTCAATGGCTGCATATCATGAATGGGCTATCAACTGCAATCCTTTTTCCTTATGGGTTTTTGTGGCCAATTTTTTTTCTTGTTTTCATGGGGATGTCTTCTTGTTTGATGTTATTCAATGTGCCTCTTGAATATATTGCAGGCTAGAAAAGGCACCGATGTTTTTACTTGATAATCCTGATTCAAATGAAAGTTGTCTTTTATGATATGAAGGGCTTTGTCATGATTCACCAAGGCCATCAAGCTATTTATCTCCCTTTCTCTCTCTCTCTCTCACACATGTGCATATGCATTTAAGCACTATTTGTTGTTTAAACCTAATTAAATCAACATTTTCAGTGTGATGAGACTGGTAATTGATACATTCTAGTGAAGTTTTAATACGTACATCATCTTTATGATTTTAGATTTAGTGCATTTTTCCATGTCATTTGCTTCAACTTAATAATGTTTCAGAAAATTTTGTATTTTTATGGATAAAAAATGGACTTTATGTTTGAATTTGTTTGTTTATTACTCATGAATGACATAAAATATGGAGTAGTTTGCTTCAATAGATGCCTTCACCCAGTAAATATTGGTCCATTGCATCGTTCTTAGTGGTCATTGTAGCTTAACTTTAATGTGGATGTTTTCGTATTAGGAACCCATAAGTTTGTATCAGAACAAGAGTTGTATGGACTCTTTGAGAATGATGAAATGTAGTTTTTAGTCACCAGATGGTGCTTATTCTTCTCATAGGATATACAAGTTACAAGTAGCCCCTTACAATAACACATGTGGACCATAAGCCCATAAGTTTGGGTTCTAGATTTTATTGCGTTACTCAAAGAAATCCACTTGCATTACTTCTTGTTTTCTAGATTCTTTTCAAGAGAGACATGGTCAATGAAAAGTGCAACAACCTAGTCTTTTGCCTACTGTAGAAAACCTTTGAAATCTTCCTTACTCAGGAAAAACAGATATTGAAAATGAAACCCCATACATAGTGTTGGACCTCACAGGTATTTTAGTGCACATAGAACACCACCCTAAAAATTTTATACTCTTAATCACAAAAACAAAATTGTGACAACATGTTGGAATTGACATAAAAAATACTCAAAATGCACATACATTATTTTGAATCCCTTCTAACAAAAACTATTATCAATTGCATTGTTAATCAAAGGTAATATGAGATTATTTGTGCTATGAAATGTTTGATTTAAATCATTTACTTATAATAGTTGGGAATGGTGCAGTTCCAGAGCATTTTCATAAATCCTTTGGAGTTAAGGTGTTGTGCATTACCTTCATTTTGAACATATTCTCGAATATTGGCTTGGTTAGAATCTCCCTGAAACATAGCATATGATAAAAAAGAAACGCCAGTGAAGAAATAAAATTGCATAATTTTTTTACTTCTTTCTTCTATGCTATTGTTTCCTATGCTACCGCCTTACGACATTTCCTTTGTAACATGTAGTGCAATTGTTAGTATATTTTATAAAAACCTAAAGTATGTTAATTAAACACATCATAAAGATATTTTTATTATAAAAGATTATATAAATTAATATTTAAATGTTGTATCATTGAATTGTGGAAATATTTCGAGTTCTTCTCCCCTTCTTTGAGCCATTGAGCTCGATATTTTTGCCTCCAAAGAAGTTCTTCCTGTTGCATGTTTGCCTATTTTCCTAGCCTACATGCCTAACCTACCTAACCACCCACCTAAACTACCTACCTAGCCTACCTATCTTACCTACCTATATCTCTAGACTCTATCCCTATAACCCCATGCATCATAAATCTCTTTATCAGTATATATCTAAATTAAGCTTATTAAATAGTAGTGTCCGCTTCACACCCGGATGGGAAAGTCTCGGCTCTAATTCCCATCCCTCATGAAGTTTCTTCACTGGGATCGACACATGAATCTACACTCACTTAATGAGATAACAATACATTCTCAGATCGTTGCGTCTCACAACATTTAATGTTTACACCGCACCAACAAATCCCATTAAAGGCTTTACTTCCTTTCTTCTAATGGTGCCCCCGCCAACCTTCTTCTCGTGCCATAGCTTCTTGCCCTGCTGGGTGGATGTGCATATGGTGGAAGTTGAGTTGGGTCTCCTCATGGGGGGTCTATATTTTCATTATTCATAGATAGATACACTCCCCTCGATCCTTAAACTCCTTTTGACCCTACTTAATTTCCTTAACCCTCAGACAGACATCACCTAGCTAGACTCATACCTACTGCCTTTCACCTCAGAATTACCCTCACAGACATAGCCTTCGATTTCAACTCCATACGTACTACCTTGGAACCAAAATTTGACCTTTGCCTTGAGACCATCACCTCTTCTACTACTTGGTAAACTCCTATGTATTTATTGGGTGGAGGGGGCATTTCCCAAGATTTCCAGGTGGGGATTCACTATATATACAATATTAGATCCAAGAGTCGATGCTGGATTTTACTCGATGGATTTTATTACATGTACTCAATTTAGGCAGTGGTGATTCTAAATGTCTTACGACGTGAACATGAGCTTATTCTATTTGTGTTACCTTTTCTATTTATCACTACCAAGAATGAGGTGAAGTGGCATTATCAATAACGTGTTATCAGGATGGTGTTATATGTTACCCTTTTCTCCGCGGCATTGTGGCGTTTTAGGTCATCAAGCCTCACGAATTAACTTAGCTTCCCAACGCTGCATTCTGGATACACCCCACAAATATTCTTTTCCATTCCATCCCATATATACCTGTTTTGTAAAGAATAACAACTATCTTCTCTACTTCGAAACAACAACTTCGATCCTAATAATAAGGACACAAAATTCTAATAATAAGTTTGGGTGGGAGTATAAGAGCCCATTCCTCTTTGGCTAGATCTATCAGTGTGGTCTCTAGCTTGTGTTTTGGATGGAATGCATCGGCATACATATACACCCTTAACCCTTTTGGATTGGGGGAGACCTGCAACCCAGTAGGAAGAGTTGTGTTGGTGAGCCGTGTGATTAGGTAAGGTAAGGTTCCAAGTGATAAAATAGAAAATAATCATAAATTCATAATTACATATATAATACATGCGTTGTCTGCTAAAGCATAATTACATCGATAAGGGTTGTATTTGGGCTGGTTGGTTAGAGAGGAAGTCGTGTTGGATAAGAACATAGTAGGAAATAGGCTAGCCACCTTCCTTGGCCCATAGAGGAGAAGACCGTTCATGAGGTAGGTTACTTAGTTGGCCCATACAATCAACTAATGACACTAACTCAACAACTAATTGGGAAGGAGACTGATACTTTCAGGGAGACAACTGTTTTAGAGTTTAGATTGATTCTTTTCTCACGAGATACGAGAGAAGAGGGCGAGACCTATTGATTGGGATGAGGGAATTTAAAAGTTGTTAATTAGGATATAAATAATAGAGATAGAGAAAAAGCTTTTCAGGTTAAGATTATAATTCTTTTTATTACTTGATAATTCTTTTCGATGAAAGGAGAAAGAAACATACTGATGTTTTCTTTTCTTTTCCAGCACATCCATTCACTCGCAATCATCAGCCGAATCATTTACACACCGCTACACTACACCTAAACATGGAGTCTAGCTATAGTGGTGGGGATGAATCAAGAATTGGACAACAATGGTTATGCTGAGCTCCACCCATACATCTAGAGATTTTGATCAGTATTCAAGCTTATCTACGTGAAATTTTTTATATGGTTCACGCTTCATAGAAATAAATATATTCTTTTCAGCTGCACCAATTCTGGGGTTCGTCCTTCCAAAATCATGCGTCGTTGTATATCAAGCATATGACATTCCAAGAGTTGCTTCTATTCATTCTAAAATATTTTTTGTCCCATAATTTTATCTTGGCATTCAATGCTTTGAGTTTCAATTTAAAGGTATACATCCTATTCTTACCTTTGATTGCAAGCTCCTCCCACCATACTTTAGATTTCTCCACAGAATCTAGTGCCTAAATCCAGAATCTTTGAAAGCAGAAGGTCATGTTCTTTGGGGCTTCCTTATGATCTATTTCTATTTTAACTTTCTAATGGTTAGACCCTAAATAAGGAAGAATAAAGGCCTCAAGAAAGGCATCTTTATCCATCACTACATATGAAACTAGGAAGTGATCCAATCGACTCACCACCTGGCATTTGCTTTCTCGTCAATTGTTCCATGTGAAAATACCATTGATAGTAGGTGTTGTGGTAGCTCAAGAAGAAATCCACCCCATTGGGAAGCCTTCCTCATCCAAAGAAGCCCCTACTATACATTGGAAGAATTTAATTTGGTCAAGGAAAAATATTATTTTTTATGTGAAATCCACATGTACAAAAAAGTACAATTTGGCATGGGAAAGGAAAATCCACCTCATCGACCTCATATAAATACACATCATGTCACATCATTTGGAGACATGACATCCATCACATCATCTTCTCTCTCTTGATCTGATTGGTTCGTACAAGTCTGAAATAGGAGGTTCGAACTCACATGTGCGAAAGGAAGGAGAAAATTTCTATTTTATGCATTGACTTTTTGGTGGGACAACTTTGACTAGCCTTGGTTTGACTTGGATCATTTTGGCTTGGAAACTTAGAATTTATCTCTATTTTGGAAGGCCAAATTGATCGGGAAAGATACCAATTTTTTATGAGCAATTTGATCAACGTTGACCACAGACTTGTAGCTAGGGTTTCCACAGGTCAAATATTGACTTTGACTGAATTCTTGTGAGAAGAATTTATGAGTGTTTTGACTTATTTTGACTAAGAGAAGAAGGTTGAATAATTTGGTTGGTTGAATGAACCTTTTTGAGGCACTTTGACCTTTGAACATTGATTGGTTAGGGTTGTTGTTGTTATTGTTGAATTTGACCAGAATTATAAATTTGAGTTGTTGACTAGAGTTGACTTTTTGGGCTCATTTTGTTGGGATATTAGATTGGTGCTTGGAATAGTCAAAGATTTGACCTTTTAATATTTGTTGATGAAATTGAACATTGTATCTTTCTGCTGAGCATTTGATGAAAATATAATATAACAAGAATTTGGAAAGTGTTTCCCCCCTTGTGGAGTTTTTCACTGGTCTTTACCAAATACTGTGTCACCATTGTTCTTGGTTGTGTTTTAATGTGCATCTTATTTTACTGCTCTATTTACAATTTCTTATTATTTTTGGAAGATTGAATTTATTGGATAAAGTGATCGCTAATTGAAGTAGAGTTGTAATAAGTGATTGTGTTAAGCATTGAACATTGGAAAATAAACATGGTATTAGAGCTGAGGTGAAGACAAGCCCAAGAAGACCAGTGACACGCAATCACCTTTGGAGAGATTTTAAGAATATTATTTGACTTGGTCAAGATGTCTACATCCTCCTTAAAGGACAGAGAGAAGCTAAATGATTCATCAATTTTTGCTACTTGGAAAATTAAGTTGGAGGTGACCTTGGATGAGAATGATGTCTTGGAATATGTGGAAGGAAAGGTATCTGAGCCTTCAGAGAATGCTTCTGCTGCTATCAAAGCCAAGTACAAGAAATGTGAGATCAAAGAAAGAAAATAATCATTGATTCTTTAAGAGATAATTTGCTTACTTATGTTTCTAAATTGAGGAAGTCCGAGGAAATCTATGATAATCTTGTTGGGATGTATGATGTCAATGATTCGAACCATATATTCTCCTTAAAAAATCAACTCAAGGACATCAAAATGAACAAGGGAGAGACTATGTATTCATACTTCATGAGGATATCGTAACTCAAAGATCAAATTCTGACTGTAGAAGAACCTATGTATAAAAGAGAGTTGGTGTTTGTTGCACTTGGAGGCCTTCTTCCAATTTGGGATACATTTATTACTACTATAAGAAACAATGAAAAGTTCCCTACATTTCATGAACTAGTATGAATGTGTACACGAGAAGAGAGTAATATAATTTCTAGAGGGAGAATTCAAAAGCATGAAGAAGGAAAACCATTTTCATTTACTGCTCAAGGCAAGAAGATGAAAGGAAGAGGAATACCATTGAATTCAAGAAAGTATGCTCCAACATCTAGGGACTATAATAGAAGATCAACGAGGGACAAGGAAATGTTACATTTTCAATGTTTTATTTTTCATAAGCAAGGTTACTATGCCTGAGATTTCCCTGAGAAGAATGATGCTCATAGATCCTACAACAACAACTGGTCTAAATATAGAAGGAGAGACATGCTTGATGATCATGATGCATGCACTTCCTGAAAATATATCAAGGAATTTAAGGTATGGAAATAATGCAACTACTACTACTACTTAATCTGAATATTTTCTTATGTTTGCACTTTCTAGCTCATCCCCTTTGAATTCATTTGATAGTTGGTTGGTAGATAGTGGGGCTTCTAGAAACTTCACTAAGTATAATTAAGTCCTCTCAAACCTGGTTGAGAGGATGACTAATTTGAAGATCATTCTTGGGGACAATTCTACTTATCTAGTGAAGGGTCTTGGTTCTGTTTCATTTCATTTGGATTAGGGTGGAATCATACATCTACATGATGTTATGTATGTTCTGAGATTAAAGAAGAATATAGTATCTGTATCTGACTTGGAAGATAGCGAGATGAGGGTTGCCTTCATAAGAGGAAAGATCCTCACTTAGATTATGGAATCTCGCATGAGGGATGCACTCACTTTGGGATTTGAAGGAATCTATAGAGTCAATGGAAGATGAATCCAAGCATTAGTACATGATAACAATCATCAAAGTGAGCTATGGCACCAAAGATTTTCTCATCTTCACCATGAAGCTTTATCTAAAGTAAGAAGGATGGTTTTTGGAATGCTTAAGGTTCAAGCTAATCATGATGGAGTATTTATGGGATGTGCAAGTGGAAAGAAATCACATGGACCATTCCCTTCTAGTAGGAGTAGGATCAATAATATTCTACAACTCATACTTCTAACTGATGTGGGCCCATGTCAGTGAAATATCTTGGTGGCTATATACACTACATAACCTTTTTGGATGAATTCTCATGAAAGTCATGGATATTATTATTGAAACACAATGACAAGGTATTTGATATGTTCAAATATTTCAAAGCATTAACAGAGAATCAAGCAAGGAAGGGAATCAAAGTCTTCAGGTCTAGTCATGGTGGAGGATTTACATAAAATGAGTTTGGATCATTGACTTTTGTAAGAAGGATGGGATCAAGAAGGAGAGTATTGTAGCATACAACCCTAAAAAAATTGGAGTGTTTAAAATAAATAACAAGACCATCATGGAAGTTTCTTGGGCCATGTTACATCATCAAAAGTTGCCAAAATTTATATGGGGAGAAGCTGCCAACACTGCAGTCTATGTTCAAAACAAGACCCCACATCAAGCCTTGGGTGAGAAAACTCTCAAAGAAGTTTTCAAAGGTGTGAAGCCAAATGTTGTTCATTTGAATTTATTTGGATGCCATATATACTTTCATGTGCCGAAGGACAAAAGGAACAAGTTGGAAGCTTTAGGGAAGAAATGTACATTTTTCGGATATTGAGAAAATTATAATTTTTTTAAAATATATGTGCCTGGTCAAAAGAATATTGAGTTTTGTTGGAATGTAACATTTGATGAAGATGTTTCCTTTTGGAAAGCAAGGGATACTCCTCCTTCTCCTCATCCCACCAATGTTGAGAACAATGATGATTATCTTATGGGAGGTCCTTCTGTTCCTGAACCTGAGGTGTATGTTGTTGATGATCCTTTGGAACCCATAGATCCCTTGGATCCTCCTCCATGTGATCCTCCTATAAGGAAGAGACCACTTTGGCTTCATGGTACCTTACAAGATGATAAAGGGCATGTTGTTTCCAAAGGAACCTTTAGAGAAAGTAAGAAGCCATGCCGATACCATGGTTTTTTTATAGCTATGAGCACCATCATACATGTTGAACCTCCCGCCTTTAAAGAAGAAGTGAAAGAGCAAGTTTGGAAGGATACTATGGCTGAAGAATATGAATATATAATGAAAAATGATGCGCGGGAAATAATTTCTAGGCCTGAAGAACTTTGTTGTGACTTCTAAATGGTTGTACAAGATCGAGCATGGAGCAGATGGAAGTATTGAGAAATATAAGGCAATGTTCATGACTAGAGGTTTCTCCTAGAAAGATGGAGAATATTATGATGATATCTTTGTATAATTTTCACGCTATACTACCATTATATCTATTGTGGATGTAGTTATTATCGAGGGATGGAATCTTCGCAACATGGATGTGAAGACTGCATTTTTACATGGCATACTCCAAGAAGAAGTATATGTTGAACAACCATAGGGATATGAAGTACAAGACATGAAGACCCATATATGTAGGTTGAAGAAGGCTCTCTATGGATTGAAGCAAGCCCCTAGGAATTGGAATGCCTGTATTGATATCTACTTGATGGAGCTTGGATTCATAAGAAGCAATGTCAACCCAAACCTCTACTTCAAATTTGTCCAAGATATGCCCCTGATTTTGGTTTTATATGTTGATGACCTATTCTTGACAAGTGGAGAGCCTATGATTATCGAGTGTAAGAGGGACCTGGCCTCTGAATTTGAGATGAAAGACCTTGGATTGATTCACTACTTCCTAGGCTTAGAGGTGTAGTAGAGACCTGGTGAGATTTTCCTTTCACAAGGAAAATATTTCGTGAAATTGTTGGAAATATTTGGTAGGGTAGAATGTAAGTCTATGGCCACATCGATGGAGATGAACTTAAAGAATCTACGTGAAGAAGTTGGACTTGATTTGTAAAATCCCTTTGAGTATCGACATTTGATTGAGGCATTGGTGTTCCTCGTGAACATTCATCCAGACATATCTTTTGCAGTTAATACTCTGAGTCAATTTATGGCCGCGCCTCTACATGCACACTGAGCCAAAAATGTTATTGACAGGATGAGCACATCAGGATGTTGTTTTAGTCTTAGATCTACCATGATATCTTGGATGGGTAGGAAGCAGAAGTCTGTTTCCCTTAGCATGACTGAGGTTGAGTATATGGCTACTAGTATGTCTAGTTGTGAGGCAATATGGTTGAGGAAGCTCTTTGGAGAGCTATTTGAGCAGGTTCTGGATATGAAAATGATATATTACGACAAAAAGAGTGGGATTCGACTAGCATAGAATCCCATATTCCATGAAAAGTCCAAGCACATTAAGATTAGATACCACTACATCTGATATATGGTGCAGAGAGGAGCCATGACAATCCATCACATTTCAAATGATGAGCATATAGTATATATTATTACCAAGGCTTTGTTGAAAGGGAAGTTCTTGGCCTTTAGAGAGAAACTTGGACTAATTGATGTGACCCTCCTAGGTAAGGGTCCCTGCTGATCGAGGAAAATGAGCTATGCTCTTCCCCCCTATTGAGCTCCTAGGGAGATGAATTGAGCCATAGAGCTCCTGAGGTTGAGGAATCTCTAGACAACAAGGTTGTGTGATCCCTAACCTTTGTGGTAGGTCAGGTATCTTCCCTATTGTCACTATAGGGTGTGCATGATACTTGTCTTCTATGACAATTTAGGTATCTCCTTGTTGTAAGGAAAACTCAACATAACCCATTTTTTGACTTATTTACTTCAAATAATGGGGACCCTTTCCATAATTTTTTGGCTAAATCACTTTTATTATTTTCTTTTGGTTAAGTGTCCTACAATTGTGCTATTTTTTTGTTGTTTTTGTCGGATTTCTATTTTGATTGCTTCATTAAGTTCAAATTTTAGCTAGCTTTCCATCAGTATGTGTTTCATCTCATTTGGTTACACGGTTTGCAAATGGTGCTCATCTAAAGTTCGATAATTTTTACCGCTTCGGTTAAAAAATGTACAAAATGTATATTATTTTAATTTTTGTAATTAAATTAGTAATTCATTGTAAATATTAATCCCTAGTTAATTTTTACTAATTTCTTCATTTTTCACTAATGGTCCTACAAAATCACCCAACCAAATTGTAGAACAGTTAAATAATGCATTTTTCAGGATCTTGGTAATTTATTCCAATTCCTAATTTTAAAAGAAATTACGAGATCCAAAATCTCAAAATTGCAAAGTGGTTGTAGTTCATTTTGTAGAATTTTTAATTCCACTCCAAGTGGACCCCACTTCACCTCACCTCCTCCCTTTTGATACAAATCTTCTGAAATTTAAAAGTCTTGATATAAATCTTCCGAAATTTAAAAGCTCTAATTTTATTCCTCTGCAATTCAAATGCTTTGATATCCCGATATCAGAATATCAATGTATCAACTTTTTTTTGTTTGTGCACACATTTTAAGAGTTCCGATATTAGTCGACCTCCAAACTCCGATACCGTGTTATGCGATGACTATTTTTATTTTAAATTAAAATTTTCTCACCTCCTTATGACTCTCGACCTCTGCTCCTCTGTCATGGTGACATCCCTTACCTCCCTTAGCACTCCACCTCACATAACACCCTTCTCCATTTACTCTCATGCCCATGTGAATTTGTTTTTTTGGTTATTAGTTTAGCACTCCACCTCACATAACACCCTCCTCCATTTACTCTTTTTTTTCCACTGGAAAAATCCGTAATTTTCATTAGATAGAGAAAATTACATATTGTAGATGCTTTTGCATATGCTATAATCTGAGTCTATGAGAGACTCTGAGCTGTTTAGATACACCACGCAGGGTGATCTGCTTAAGAAACAAAATTTGTTGTTTATATACTGTTATATATATGTTTTCGCCTGTACATAGGCCTCGCAGGACCCCTTTCAGTATGATATCTCATATGTATACTATCAAAAAAGTTTCAAAAAATTTCATTTTTATGTTATGTCAGGGGCTAGGGTCCCCCTGATAATGCTGATCCATATACGGCCGATGATAATAACGAAATTCATCAGCCCCCCTCTGCTCTTGTATCATCCATTCACCTTTGGTTAATGACGCAACCTCCTTGGATAGTTGGTCAGCGCTGCTGTTATGTTCCCTGTAAATGTGATTACAAGAGATATTTTTAAATTCCGCCTTGAATATATTCACCTCATTTAGTATAATGTTGGGTGTGTGTATGTGGCAAACAGATATGCTATTGAACCAGTTAATGATAATCTTTGAGTCCCCAAATATGTTCAAATTGAAGCACTGATGTATCAAGGAGAAATGCAATAGGTGATGGAGGGTAATGAGTTCTGCGAAATTGTTGGTGCCTGCTCCTAATCCCATCTTTACTTTGTAAAAATGGTGTTCATTGATGTAAAGAATGAAGCCACCTCCACAGCCCTGTTGATTTGCGGCCCCATCAAAAAAGGCCCAGGGGGTAGCTTTGTCAATGCTGGGAGGTGGGTGTGTGTAGCGCTCTCTAGGAGGAGTAGGATCCGACAGTTCATGATATGCAGAGATAATTCTAGCTTCAATCCCTCCTCCATTTACCCATGCCCATCTGAATTTGTTTTTTTGGTTATTAGTTTGGAATAATATATTTTGTTGTTAATATATATATTATATTTTTATTATAATATAATATAACTATAATTATAATTTAACATTAGAATTTTAATATAATACAATTATAATATTAATATAATATAATTTTATTTTAATTAACTTTTAAATTTATTTTATTTTTTAATCCATTAAATTTTGTTTATCATTAATTAATTAAATAAATCTTATAATTACAATTAAATTAGTTTGTTGTTGTTGTTTTTTGTTTTGTTTTGTTTTTTTTTTTTTTTTTTTTTTTGTATACAGTGGAATCGGCCCCAGGGGCATCCCCACAACTTGCGTTACACGGGGTTGATTCTGACCGCTACCTCTATAACCACTGGGAGCTGCGCCTGCCCATCTCCACAATGCCAGGTTAGTCAGAGGGAATTGAACTCGTGACCTTCAATATAGAGCCCGCCTTTCTAACGAACTTCACCGCAGTGTGATTACCAACTCGCCTACCCCCATGGGGCTAAAGGTGAGCGGCCTTGGCCTAGGCAAGTCACTCCTTGCGACTAGTCAACACCCTTACTCAGGTTTGAGCATAAGACCACACCGTCTTTACGAGTCCGACTTTACCAACCAGCCGCCTCCTCCGACCTTTACAATTAAATTAGTATTAATTAAGAAATAATTGTAATTTAATTTAGGATTAGATTTTAATTAAAAAATTCCTATTTTTGGACCATGCAACTAATTTTCTAGAATTCCTGTAGTTTGATTCTTCAACTTTGGAAGCTCATAAGTTGGGTTTTACTAGGCCAAATGAGGCCCATAATGACTCGTTGGATAGATAAAATCATGGAAAATATTTCTGAAGTGGTTGCATAATTCCGATTTGATCATTTAATGAGTCTAAAATTAAGCAGAAGATCAAGCTCCAAATTTTTAAACAAAATTAATTTTCTGAGTTTAATTTTCTGCATTTTCATTTGCTCATAACCTCTGTTGAATACAGATCCATTCGTCTATGTTCTCCTTGATCAATTAGATCTTTACAAGGATCAATGAAAATCTCAGATTTCCTTTTATTTATTTATTTAATTAAATTTTGATTGGAGATATTTTGTATTCCAGATTTGGTATTTTGATTTTAATTTGTATTTTAATTAAATTTTGATTGGTTTTGACAGGAAAATAGTTGAAGAGACGAGGAAAAGGAAATTTCAATCAATAAGATTGCTCTAGCAATAAAAGAAAAAGAATTTGTACCAACGAAAATTGTTGGTGCAAAATTACTCTTCAACAACTCTCCTATTTGGAATTCTTTTTGTAAATTGTTAATAGTGGTTTGTAGAATAAGCAAGGGGATTCTTTTCTCTGCAATTTTGGAATTCTTAAAAGCACTATTATAATGTAGATTTAGAGATATTGGTGAGAGGAGAGTAAATCTAAGATCTGAGGGATTATTGAGGATTTTTATTTTGCATTTTGAATGATGTATGGAGGGTAGAGCTTGCAATAATGTAGCTCTTGTTTTAACAACAAAAGTTCAAGCATTGTAAATAATTGTTGGAGATCAGAGTCAGAGAAACAATTCCAATAAATTGGTATTTAAAATACTATTGTTTTTTATACTGATTGCATTTTATAATGACATAAATGTGTCATTTTTATTCATATTTGTGCACTATTGTCTATATGAGTAATTTTCCTCAATCATTTGTTGTTATTTATTTATGCTCTTATGTGTTGAACTCTGAATTCTGAGTAACTATTTACTCAGAAATCAGTCTTTTAATCCCGATTTAACAAACAGTAATAATTTGTGAACTATTTCCTTATATTATTGTTTAATCATTCAGGTTACTAATTTAATTATCATTGTCATTTTGTGAACTACTTCTTAAATGTTGTTGATTATTTATATCAGATAATAGATCTCTGAACATATTGTGTTTTGGTATTCATAATATCAGTTAATTGAACTACGTCGTTAGCTTGATATTCATTATAAGCCAAACATATTTAATTCCCAATTATTTATATCCTTTTCTCTCAGTGGGTTAGATCTACATATTCCTAATTGAGATAGGCTTAGGATATTTTTCCTTTTGCTTGCATTCTAGGATTAATTCACATTTAGATTTAATTCTACATTTCTAGAAGTCCTCTTATCAAAGAGGCAAAATTTAGTTGTGGCTTGGCTGAGCCCCAAATCAGCTTAAGGATCACTTTGTTGCCTGATCAACAAGAGGGCTGATCTAATGTATCTTCTCTATTGGTAGGTGAAATCTATACTTTAAGCCGGTGGAGCTAGATAGAAGGTCACTGGACCTAGTTTAACTAATCGTAACCACCATTTCAACGGAAAATGAGCTACTCTAAGTTCTTGAATGGGTGGTCTCCCTTATAATGTTGAGGCAAAGATTTTGAGCCTTCAACATTTTTGGCGCTACAAGGAGGGCCTAAAGACTTGTTGCCTTTTGAAGTTTTTGTATTGTAAAGTTTTTATTTAATCACAATGGCTCCTCTTAAAATTCCAATTTGGATTTGTATCTTTGGACGTGTGTCCACCAATACTCCACCAAAAATAGTAAAACACTTGTAAAAGGTAAAGTTTAACGGTAAGAAGAATGTTTATGCATTTGATTATGCTTTACAGTTCATTAAAAAAATTTCAAATTCTAATTTTCATGACATTGATGAAGGTATTCTATGCAGGGTTTTTAGTCTTACATTTTCAAGAAAAGCCAGAAGCTGGTGTCAATCTCTTCCATTTGCCTCTATTCACGATTGGGATCAATTTATCACAATGTTCCTTTATCAATTTGACGATTATAATTATGAACACGTATGTGATGAATTTGAAGGTTTATGAATATTTGAAAATGAATCTCTTTTAAATTTTACTGTTAGATTTCAATTAATTTGCTTGGGATTCAAAGCCGAAAATAAATCTTCAGGAATTGAATTGATATATTGGTTTGAATATATTTTTTCTCTTCCTCCTATTTCAAATCCATATGAAACAATTGCAAGCTTTGATGACTCTCCTTCAAATTCTAGTAATATTATCAAAAAATCTGATATAGAGGTGCATATTAATCATGATAAGGTGGCTTCAACCATGTATAATAAATTCCTAAATTTAGTACACACCTCTTACAATGTTAATAATAATCATGTTGATGAACCATTATCACAAAGCTTGCAATAATCTGATAAATAACTACAAGAAGAAATCAGTAATAAACTTGAAAGGCCATCTCCCTCGAAATATGAAAATCTCAATGAATTAAATTCAAAAAATCAGATTATAAATCAACAAATACAAGCAGAAATTGAAGTTTCCAATAATATGCGATCTGTTGTACAAATTTTTGAATTTGATCATGTTGATCAAAAGACAAATTCAAGGCATCCAAGCAATATTCTTCAAGAAAGCATTAATAAACAAATGAATGATCATAAATATGAAATTTTCAATGAAGAAAATGCACAAGAATTCACAAATAGAGATATTTTCAAATTCATTGCTTTGATTCTCATTTTCACCTCTATCTTGATATTTTTGCTGATAGCAATTTATCCCCTCTTTGCTTTAATGTTATGCCAGAAAATAGAGAGGCTAATATAAATGAATTTACTATTAGTTTTTATCAAGATAGAGAGACAATTATTGATCATTCTTCTCAATTAATGAATATATGCTCAACATTCCTTCTTGTCTTGATACTTCGGATGTGAATGAAGAGAATTATAGAGAATGTTGTGAAGTTATTTATGATGATTACTCTGACATTGAAGATATTGATTTGTCTTCTTCTCAATTGAATCCTCATGGTCAAATTCAAATTACATGTGAAAATGAAGAATGCTCTAACTCAAAAATTGTTTCAACTAGTTCTCATTTTCAAACAACTAATCATACTACGATTTCAACATTCAAGAACCCATTCTAATCTATGATTTTTATGATGATCAAATTCTCACTTCTATTCATAATCCCGTCCCTCTCTTTAATTCACAAGTTGGTGTTGACAATCATTCTAATTCCATTATTCTGGCCAATCCTTGTGAAGAGGAAATTACTTCAAGTCAATCGCAATTGTGCTGTAACAATAATTGTATTAATACTACAAATAGTGATTTGAATTTATTATTGTTCCTTCACTTATTTTGTTTGGTTTTAGATTTCTTTTCTCTTTACATTTTTCAGTTTTTTGATATCTTATGATGGCATATTGAGCGGTTTATTATTGAACACTAAATTGATGCATTTCCTAAATGGGAAAATGAAGGTTCAAAATATAATCACGAACATCAAGAGCTATTACTCTTCCAATTTCAATTGATGTTTATCTTTTATCACCTGTTCATTTTCTTTGAAAAGCAGTGTCAATGAGAGAGTGTAGTCTTACAACATGATCAATTATCTAATTCTATTAATGATCTTCAGTTGAATCTATTAAACTTCCATCCATATTCCATTGACCCATTTGAAAAACATTTGGAAAATTTTCCTTCACAAAAGATTATTAATAATTTCACCTATGTACATAAGACTGACAAATTTTTGCAGGCCATTGTATTTAAAAATCCATTTCCACAATCTGGCCAATTATCTTCTACTTTAAACATCTTCCAATCATTTATGGAAATCCATCCAAAATTCTATGATCTAATTGAAATCCAGCTGGAAGGGACATTTCAAGGGAAGGTAATTATAAATAAGCTACTTTCTGTAAGTATGTTAGCAATAAATGTACATTCTGCATTCAGATTTAGTTCTCTTAGTTTAATTATATTTATATTTTTATTACTAATGTTCGATCTGTACATACATGCAGGAAATAAAATGCTAACATGGTTACGTTGGAAGTATGAATATACCTAGTTATGTTTCTTTTCAGTTAGAGTTAGGAATAGATTAATTTAGATTTAGATTCCTTTTTCTTTTTGCATTTATTTCATTATTCCAGATTTTTAATACGAAAGTAATAAATCTAAGTTTTTCTTAGCATTCCTTTCATTTTCTGGCAAAGTGGCTTAGAACATATCAAAGTTCTTATAGAATCATATCATACACACTTGTGAAAGCATGATTGTCTTATTTTTGTAAAACTTCATCACATTGATCATATATGAAGTAATTCCAAGGATTTGCTACAACTTGGCAATTTTTTTATTCACAAAGTATCTTTAAAAGGCTCATTTTCAACACTCTTGTTCTCCGATGTAAATTTGAAGAGGATGAAATTTGAAAGTTCATTACTTAGCATTTTTAACTAAACAAGTATATGATTTTGAACATATGAAAATTTTGAGAAATGCATGGGAGAACTTGAAAGTTCATGAGGTAAAATTACGGTCAAAATTCTTTCAGGTATGCATTAACAAGTTCATCTTCATCTATTGTTTGATTTTCTCTTTTTCATAGTTTATTTCTTATTTCTTTTCTATTTCTTTTTTCAGGTCTTCATTGGCTTGATTTTGGAGACTTGAAATAAGCAAGCAACCAACCTTTTCTAAATCTACAACATGTTTAGGGAAGTATTTGTTGTTTTGTTAGAATTTGAGGATTCTTTAATTTTGCTTCAATTCATTAAAACTTTGATAGGCATTTAATGCATTGTCAAAATATTCATACCAGATCCTTATAATATCGTATCTTTCCTCATAAGAAAGTTACGATAAAATCATTCTCCAATCAAATATGCCCAATTAATATAATTATTAAAGGGGGTTTTTGTTAAAAGGAAAATTTGAGCTAAGCGCTTCTTTGCAAATATAATAATAAAAGGCCCAACCCCATAGGATTGCCACACAACATTATCGGAGCTTCTGAATATCAGAACTTTTCATATAAGCATCACTCAAAATACTTCAATATCCTCATATATCCGATCCTCGATATCCCAACCCTGCGATATCTCTTTTCGCCCGTCGTCCGATATATGACATCTCCGATACTCCGATATCCTCATATTTCCGATCTCCAATATTCCCAATCCTCCGATTCTCCGAAGAACCCATCCTATCCATATCAAAACTTCCATATCAGAACTTCCTATCAGATGTCACTATTTTCAACCCCGATATAAAATATTCGATACAAGACCTCCGATATCCCTTCCCGCTTATATTTTTAGCCATTACATTTTAATAATAAAATCCTATCGAAAGGTAAGAATATCACATGTTTCAAAGATACAACCATAAGATTTCTTTGATATTTTTCTTCCGATACGCTCATGTGTGTAGACCCACATGAATTCATGTTTTTCACTTAGAAATATGAGTCAATAATCATATTCTACCTCTCTGATGCAGCTGAAATAAAACGCTTACACTCTTTATTTCTCAGATTTGCTACAAACGGAGGAAAATTCACACAAAACGCTTGCAACGAATGATCTTATCCATGATTTTATCTATGCTTGTTCCAAATCTTACAATTGCCAAGTTGAGATAAACCATTGCATCACACTCATTCATATTGTTTTCCCTTTAGTCATATTCCTTTCTTCCGAAGAGACTCAGAGCCTCTAATTAGTGAATTTTAAAACCTGATCCTCGCTTTTTTTCTTCTTTTTTTTCCAAAATCTTTCCTCAGAATTTCAAATTTGCTGGCTTATTGGACTCTTGGGTTTGTATTATATTGGAAGCATTTAAAATGAATTCTAAGATTTACCTCTCTGAGATCCACATTTCCTTTTCCTTCACTATTATGTCCATTATACTTAGTAAAGGAAATGGCCCCTATTTCACTGTTTTTACTGGAATTTTGTTGTCTGAGAGTTTTGTAAGTTGTATGGAGAGCAGATCTTGCCCTATTGCAACTCTTGTTTTAATAGCAGAAGTTCAAGAATTGTAAAGGACTATTGGAGATCAGAGTCAGAGAAACAGTTCCAATAAATTGGTATTTAAAATACTATTTTTTTTAATACTGATTTCATTTTATAATGGAAGAAATGTGTCATTTTTATTCATATTTGTGCACTATTATCTATATGAGTAATTTGCCTCAATCATCTACTGTTATTTATTTATGCTCTTATATGATGAACTCTTATTTATGAGTAACTATTTACTCAGAAATTAGTCTTTTAATCCTGATTCAACAAACAATAATACTTTGTCAAAGAAGGGGTCAAGCCATATCAGCAGAAGATGAGGAAAGTACATCCATCACTTGAACCCCCCATACAGAAAGAGCTCACCAAGCTGGTGGATGCGCAGATCATATACAGAGTTCATCATTCTACTTGGGTTTCAAATCTTATTCATGTACATAAGAAGTCCCATGAAATCCACTTGTGTGTTGATTTCCAGAACTTGAACTGCACCTTGGACAAAGACAAATATCCCATGCTGTCTAGGAGCACATTCCTCAAATAGTGTCTGGGGCAAAGATGTTTTATCTACTTGACGGGTTTTCAAGATATAATCAAGTTCTAGTAGTTGAACCTGATAGACTCAAAACTACCTTTCGTACCAAGTGGGGTATGTTCACATACAAATGAATGTCATTTGGTCTTGTGAATGTAGGAATAACGTTTCAACGTGCCATGGACATCACCTTCCATGGACTCATCGGGTAGAGCATAGTGGTGTACCTCGATGATGTGAATATGTTTTCAAGAAAACGGGAAGAACACATACACCATCTGAAGAAAAATTTTGAGCGATGTCGAAAATACAAGATTTCCTTGAATCCCAAAAAGAGAATATTTATAGTGTCTGAGGGGAAACTCCTTGGACACTTCGTTGCCAAGAGCAGGATCAAGGTTGATCCGAACCGGGTCCAAACTATCACACAGATCCCTCACCTAGCCAACAAGAAAGCAATGTAGTCTTTCTTAGGAGAGATAAACTTCCTAAGGAAGTTCATCTCGGATTATGCACAGATAGTCAAACCAATGCAAGCCATGATCAAGAAGGATGCAGTTTACAGCTGGAGCAAGAGGGAAGAGTATGCATTCACCCCTATCAAGTAGGCTATTGTAGAAGCACCTGCACTCTACAACCCGGACTTCAACAAAGACTTTCTGCTGTACACCTTCACCTCTGATGACTTGCTTGTTGCAGTACTTACTCAGAAGGATCAAATGAACGACAAATGTCCCATCTCCTTCATGACCGCAAGCATGCAGGGATCTGAATTCAACTACCCCACCATTGAAAAAAAATCATATGCAATATACAAGGCGGTGAAACACTTTAGACCCTAATTTCTGAAAAACCATTGCATAGTCTATGTGCCTCACCCAGTAGTCCGCTCATTACTTGTACAACAAGAGCTGGGTGAACGATGTGTGAACTAGATGAAAAGCTTGCAAGAATATGATCTTCACATCAAGCCAGTTCGCACCATCAAGGGTCATGGTCTCTGCAAACTCACAGCTGAGTCAGTACATGCACAGGAGGAAGAAGAAGAGCTCACCAGTTGGGAGCAGGAAATTGAAATGTATGATGTAGTGCGAAAACCACCCGCTTTGAAGAGAAACTCTTGGTACGTAGATGTGTGCCAGTACCTTGAGCAAGGCACGATACCCTCTTAGTTATCCATCAGACAAAAGAGGGCATTACGTCTCAAAGCTTTAGCTTATCAGTTGGTGCACAAAGTGCTTTACAAAAAGCACAACAACCAAATCTTGCTTAGGTTCCTGGAGGCACATGAATCAAAGAAGGTTTTGAAAGATTTGCATGATGGACCAGCTGGGGGTCACTTTGCGGGAAATACCACTATGCACAAAGTTATGCAAGCTGGTTTCTAATAGCCCACATTATTCAAGGATACACACGCTTATGCCCGCAAGTACCTGGTCTGTCAGCGATGCGTCGGAAGAACGTGAAGATCAATAGCCCCACTACACCCTGTTGCAGTAACTAAACCATTCCAATAATGGGGCCTGGACATCATCAGGGAAATTTTCCCACATTCGTATAAAAAGACACCACTACATTTTTACAGTAACTGATTACTTCATGCGGTGGATAGAAGCAGTTCTACTCAAGCAAGTGAACAACCAGGAGGTCATCAGCTTCCTTCAACAGAACATCATCTCACGCTATGGCGTTCTGGTATCACTTGTGTTTGATAATGTAATGTACTTTTCATATTTGAAGCTTTATGATTTTTCATTACAAAAAGGTATTGTGCTTAAACACTCATATAACTACTACCTGCAGGGAAACGATCATACAAAATCCATGAACAAAAACCTTATCCGTATAATAAAAAACATTGTTTACTCTGAGTAGTGCAACTGATACTTTGCCTTGAAAAATGCTTTATGGGCTGACCATGTAACACCCAAAACCAACATCTACTTGCCTGTGCTTTAGTTGTCTCAAGAATCCCAAGGTAAGCCTAGTCAGATAGTTCAACATAGGATGGACACACTTCACAAACTATAAGAAGAAAGGATGAAAGAAAAAGAAAAGTTTACACTCCACCAAAACCATATCAAGAGATGGTTCGACAAGAAGTCTGCAAGGAAAGCTAACTTTGATGTTGGTGACTTAGTCTTGAAATTGGATAAACCCCATGAAGACAAAGGTAAGCATACGAAGTTCCAGTCCCTATGGATTGGTCCGTACATAGTCCATGAGAATCTTGACCCACACACATACCATTTGCAATCACTTGACGGGAAGATTGAAAACCTTCCTGTCAATGGCCAAGATCTCAAACACTATTTTCAGTAGGCTGGATGCGCCCCGTGTCATGTACATAGTATTCTTACTGCTTATTGTTTTTTCTTTGCTTAATATTTTTGTTTTGTTTGCTTGGTACCTTACTATTTTTTTTCCAGAAATAAGTGCTTCCCTCTACTGAGTTCTATCTTTTGAATAAATATGTGGTTGAAATCTGAGGAGACTGGTGACACTGCAGCACTTGGCCAGTCCTATGTCCATCTTCCCTGTGCTTGGTTATAACCTTCGGCCGATGAAATCTTGATGGAAAATATGAGCCATCTTCAAGGGAAGCTTGGGTCCAACCTTGAACCTGTGTCTACACTGGAAAACCCCATGCCTACACTCAGTCTTTTTCTCTACGTGATCAAGCTCATCCAACTAGTAGAAACGAAGAAGGGGAAAATCTAAATGAGCAGACCTATGTTAGAGGTATTACATGCTTCTCTGAAGGAACAACCTCTTCTTCTCTCAATAAGTCGAGATCCCTCTTCCGCCCAAAAATAAATAAGTTCCTATTCACAGTCCTCTTTAAAGAAAATACAAAGGCGAAAGAAGAGAAAGGCTTCCTCCGTAGAGAGGTGAAGCATGCAACTCCACCGTGGGTATTGGCCAAGCTTGCTTGCAGTGGAGCAATGTGTGTGTTCCCGTGTCACTCCATCGGGGTACTGTCCAGGCATGCTGGCAGCGGAGCAACACCAGAGATGAAAACTTATACTCTGATTTTTTTTAACTCGCGAGCCAAACTACCTTTTCTGATTTTGAAACATTATGATCAAGCTGGATATTTTGTTTTGTTTGACTGAGTTGGAAAAAGGTGAACCATGTCTGTCCATCGAGTAAGTGGGAAAGCTGAAGTAACCCGCACAATGATTCAATACTCCCTGAAAGACCAAGGCCCTGTGTTGTCAATGAACCAAAACAGAGAAGCTGGAATTCTACCAGTGTGTCGCCAAGTGTTGTAGCGGCTGGATCACCCTCCAAAATTTTGGCCCGCACCCAATTTTGGAGCCTCCCTTGAGTTTTTACTTAATTTTTTCAATCACGTGGGCTCACCCTGTGGGATCATGTTGAGTCTTTGCACCCTCCTTACTTGACTGTTCTACGAATAAATTTTTTCATATTGGTCTCAATGCTTCTCTTGCAACCATGTTCTGGTCGTGCACAAGGTCTTCGCTTCGTGTGTACATGTTATGTTCGCTATGTAAACATCCATCGCACTCACACATGAATTTGTATGCACTATCATGCAAGCGTCGTCACGGTCATTCAATGATCCATCACAAGTGTCGCGCTTATCTCTCACACCATTGGTCAGTCATGTTGAGAATATGTTGTCTTGATGGTTTGAGGCGTCTTGTCGTCAAGTTATGTTGAGTGTGTATTCACAAGGTTTCATATGCACAAATTCACTCACTCACACACTTAGTCATTTTACTTTAGTTCTGATGAATGAATTACCCTCTAACAACCGAACCTTCACCCTACAATCGACTTAACTGACTGTCACCTAGAACAGTGTAGAAGTGTCAAGCAAGCCATTTCAGTATGCGATGACTACAAGCTGATCAACCAACCCCCTACTGTTCAACCAGAGAGTTTCACCAGGCAGTGACCCTGGGACTCACTCCCCTCAAAAATTGCACAGAAGCTTCAGACCTTTCCTGCTCCACTAACTAAGGAAACTGCGCAGACAGATCGGACAGACACTAAGTGCCCTTCCCTGTCTCCCCTAAAAAATTGAGCATTTTTTCCAACCAACCACCTAGTCAGCCGACCGGCTTCTCACCCAGAAAGCTGTGTAGATTTCTGAGCAAGCCCCTCAGCAGCCTAACATCCCACTCAGCTCAGAAACTGCACAGAGGTGTTCAGCAGGTCAGCCTCCTAGCAATTACGCAGTTTTTGTCTCCAACAACCTTGTAGCTCGTTGCCAGCTCCTTCCAGGAATTGCACAGATTTTGCTACCAAGCCATCCCGCAACCCGCTGCCAACTCCCTCTAGGAATTACACAGTTTTTGCTGCCAAGCCTCCTGAAGCCCGCAGCTAGCTCCCTCTAGGAATTGCACAATTTTTCCTGCCAAGGCCCTCTACTACCCAAACCTTTTCCCTCCAGAAATTGCGCATATATGCCTTCTAGCCGAGCCAGATCCCGTGGATATTCACTGCTGATCCAAATTGTCAATCTCAGTCTCCCAGTTACCTCTACCTAATTTTCACCAGTAGTGCCCAAAGCTCACATCCCAGCTTGAAACTTTCCTCACACAGTTTCGCAGCCTTGTCCTCTCTCCCAGTCACCTGCATCCAAAAGTGAATGACCATGCATCATGGTAGACTAATAGATTTATGGATTTGATGTCGTCTCGTCATGAGTGATTGCAGATATAGGTACATGAATATACATGACGTGACGACAGATGGGATGAACAAGGAGAGTACATGCAAAAGGATGTGTTCGTGAACGGACGAACGAATAATGCATGCGAGGAGATGTGTTCGTGAACGAACGACCATGCAAAGATGTGTTCGTGAATGAACGAACAAACAAACATGCAAGGATGTGTTCATGAATGGATAGACGAGTGAATATGCAAGGAGATGTTTTCGCAAACGGACGAACATGTCAAGCATGCCAAAGTACAAGTAAAGGAGCAACGTGCACATGCAACATCAAGCGAACCCAATGACCATCGAGGACTCCGCACACCTTGCCATGTGGAGGTGAAGTTGTGATACACGAAGAGGACATCTATCACTCAACAACACTGCAACTCAACATGAACACCACCACTAGCATGAATAGACCAGAATTGTCATGTCGAGTCGATTCATGAGTCATGTTGGCCACATCACTACTGTGGACCATACTGTGTCAATCAATGTAATGTAACGTGGAAGTCCAAGAGACCCACTTGTAATCTAAAGAGTCATGTAGAGTTGATAAGTCAAACAGTCATGAGGGAAGTCGAATAGTCACAAGGGCCAGCTTTACCCTTGGTAATAGATGCCCCCTCATTTGTACATGCAAAGAATTTTTCACCTTGGCTCCTCCCACATATCCTTGAGAGTCTGTAATATTTTCTTTGAGGAGTGAGTAGTGGCTCCAACGCCCCGCCTATAGGGTTAGTGATGTATGGTGTATTGATGTGTCTTAGAACTTTCACTTAATTTAGAAGCCTGCTCACAAGCCAACACATTTTCACACGTGTTGTAACTGTTTGTAAGAATTAATCTTGAACACTTGTAATACATGTTGCTTTAACCTGTGTTAAAAAATTGAACTCATTCAGCTGTTCTAATGCATATATTTATGAAAATGTGTTGTATAAGTTGTTAACATTTTCCTGCCCGTGTTGGTTACCTCCCCAGACATCAGACATAACCTTTCACGTAAACTTGTTATAACGACCGTTGCACTCGCGTGAAATTCCCCGTTGGGTGTTGTACATGTTATCTTCCTTTATGTGTTGTGACTGTCGCATCCATGTGGATTGCTCTTCCAGAAGTTGTTCATGTCCTGTTGTTTTGTGTATCTGTGACAGAGTTAGGACTTCCTCCCTGCTCAATCAAGGCTCACTCCCACCCTCTCTCTGTAGTGAAAGAACCTTGACACAAGTAACACTAGTACTCACCAGGAACACGAACCTCGCTATTCGAAGACAAAGCAGACCACTCTCTCATGTTGAAAAGCAAGAGCTAAGGAAAAAATTTAAGATAATGGCAACCGAGCCATCATACAGGATGGGACTCCTACACCAAATGATGTGAGGTCTAGTTGGGACTTCATACCGAGGAGATCCCTTGCATGTTAGTGGGTCCAACACCATCAACAACATCTTAATACTTTGAGGCTTGTCCTTGAGTACCATCTTCATGTGGTCACTATTGTTCTCAAACAACTGTGTTATTTTTTTCCACGTCATTAACAAAGTCTCTTTCCCGTGGAGATTCGAGAAAATATGATCCCAAACTCCCTCTAATATGATCCTCCTTACTTTAGCCGGATCCTTCTTACACTAAGAGAGATCCTGGGCATCAGATGTTGGGGGTTTTGCTATATCTATCTTGATGTATTCTAGCATCCCATTATCATCTAATACTACCTCCATTCGGATCTTCCATGCCACAAAATTTGTTGTTCCTTCCAAAGCATACTTGAGCCTAAGTCCATTGAAAGTCATCTTCTCAATCCTGGAGAAAACCTGTAACATTGATCTTCAAATTTGAACCTCTTGCAATAACCACTTTAATGTAAATCTAGCTCTGTTATTATGTAGAAATTAATGTGTAGATTCTAAACCACTCATGAAATTTTCTAAATCACAAGACTAGAAGCTACTCTACTGATCTGCGGAAGTAAATTCATGATCGACAACACAAATCATTAATATGTGTCAAGATTTAACACACATACACATAGATTTATCTAGGGGAAAGAAACTTCTTAAAACCCCTTACTATCTGTATTGCATTAATCAAAGAATCTGAATGAATACAATATGCTTGTTCAAGCTTGAGTAGAACCTGCACCTATATCTTCTATCCTCTGCCTGACTGACTAACCTTGGCCAATACTTAGCTAAAATTTTGAGCCTCCAAGATCCTATTTCCTTATTTTGTTCCTCAAGGAATTAGCCCCTATTATTTAGGAAATTAATCAATCTGGATTGTGCAATTCCTATAGGTCCTTCTTTGACTGCATGTATGACCTGTACAACTTGGAATTGTTTACAACTGATAGTACACTTCCCTTGAACTCCAATATCAACTAGGTAACTCAAATTATCTGCATGCAACAATTATTTTGTTTTGATTGTCCAGTTAACTGGATGATCGCTCAATGTGAGAAAAAGCTACACGCCCTTAACTAGACCTACACTAGTTCTACTAATAGTGAGAACTAGTTACACTGACTATATAACTCAAATTAACTGAAATATATTGCTACAAATTATAAATCAATCATGTAGAACTAAACTCAAGTGTCTCCAACTCGAATTTACTAAGTTAAGTATGTGACAAGAGCCATGTCACCTCAGTTAACTGCCTCCAAGTATTTTGTTGAAATTTAAATTTGAATTTCTCCTGATTTAATCAAGGGTAAATTAAACTAGGAATTTCTTGTTGCATTTTCAACAATATTCAGGCCTAAGTACGATATCCTAAACTCCATTTTTCATTATATATTGATACTCTTCATTCAATACATCTTTCCATTCCTGATGTTTGACAACCTCTTCAAAGGTGGATGGTTATGCTTCTATTAAGTTATTCATATAAGCTGCATACCCTAAATATCTTTTGGGCTTCTGACTTTCCTTGAATGTGCCTTTGGCTGCTCCACGTCCTTATACATGTGGAAGAGTATACTTCAACCAATTAGGTATTTTTATGTTTTCATGGATGATCACAAGTTTCACAGGTTCACTGGGACCTTCATCTTCATGTTGAGTTCTCTTCCTTCCTAGTGCATTCTTCCTCAAATATTGGAAGTTCTTCATAATCAGAATCCATTGGGACATCCTTTGATTAATGCAATAATTTCATCAAATATTACATCATAGCTTACTTCTACATCATAGCTTACTTCTATTCAGTTCCCTTCCTTTATGTAGATCCTATATGCCTTTGAAGTATTACTATAGCCAACAAATATTCCCTTTATGCTTGTAGGATCTAACTTCTTTCTCTTATCCTTTAGAATGTGAATATATATAGGACATCCAAATATTTTGAGATGGTCCACACTTGGTTTCTTCCCAGAAAATTCTTCTTCAAAAGTCATGTTGTCCAATTATCTGTGAGGACTTCGATTTTGAATATATACAACAGGATTTGTTGCTTCACCCCACAGAAATTTTGGCAAATCTTGATCATGTAACATGGCTCTTACACTTTCTTCAATAGATTGATTCTTTCATTCAACAACTCTGTTTTGTTCAGGATCATATGGGACTATCAGCTCCTTCTTAGTCCTATTCTTCTTATAGAAAGCTATGAGATCCCGTGAAGTATATTATCCTTCATTGACATATCTTAAAATATTTATCCTTCTTTCTCTAAGGTTTTCCACTTCAACTTTGAATTCTTGAAATTTGTTGAATACTAGACCCAAGTTTTTCTTGAGTGGTCATAAATGAATGTTACATAATAAATATGACCTCCAATATACTTTGTAGGCATAGGAGCACAAACATTAGAATCAAAGAGATCCAAAATTTATTTTGACCTTGAAGCACTTCTTCCAAATGGTCTCTTGACATTTTTACCTAATGCACATCCCTTGCATGCTCCTTCATGATCTTCCTTGAGTTCAGGGATGCCATTCACCATTGAATTTAGGGTTGGTAAGATTTTGTAGTGAAGGTGACCAAACCTTCTATGCCAAATTTCACATGGACTTACTTCAGTGTGAACCAAATCTTGAGAGAGAGGAGTTAACAATTTGTAGACTCTTCCTTCATGAATCCCAATAATCTCTGCGTTTTCGATGCTAGAGTTTTTATCCCATACTAAAACATTTCCATCTATAAAATAAACTCTATATCCTTTATATTCTAGACATGAAATAGAAAGTAGATTCTTTTGCAAACCTAGAACAAATAGGATGTTGTTGAAATGAATATTTCCTCCATTTTCTAGCTCTAGTGAGGTTGAACCAATTCCTCTTACTGGATAGGTCTTCTTATCACCAAGCTCAATGGATAGGAGTATTTTCCTCTTGATAAGGTATTTAGTTGTTTGTGCTCACATGTCATATGTATTGATGCTCCACTATCAATGACCCAAATATTCTCATCTTCAAATGTGACAACAAGTGTTGAGAATAGTCCTTTGTCCTTTATAGAAGTCTTGGCCATTCTATTCTGAATGGATAATAGGAGATTCCCTAATGCCTTGATACCTTTCTTGAGATGAATTGAAATCATAGAACACTTATTCAAATACTTCTTCAAGGATATATTGATATTCATCATGCCCTTAGGCAACCTTAGCTCTGATACCATGTTGAGAAATCTAAAAGGATATAGTTAGGATGATTTCTCTTAAACTTGATAACTGCTTGTGATGAATTTTCACTTTTTCTTACTTATTAGCTTATTCTCTTATTATTGTGTTTTTATTATCATCAAACAAATATAAAAAACAAGAAGATCAATAATACACATGAACAAAGGATATAGGCTCCAAGCGAGGGCCAAAACTTCTCCACTTGAGAGGAAAACCCACAAATCTCTTCTCTTCTTATAGATTCTTCAGTTGACAAATTACAAGACCTCTAGGCCAAGAACAATACACTTCCAAGACCAAGACCAATTCTTACCTTATTGATGATGTGATTCCTTTCTCCAAGTAAAACCCAGCCAAATCTCTTCCAGTATCACAACTTCGACCCCCAACTACAGAATTTTGGCCTCTACTGTAGATCTGAAATTTTCGACCCTTGCAACAATTGTTGCCTCCACACGTGTGAGAAAATTTAGGGCTTCCAAGGCTTCCCTTGATGTTTTCTTGAGTTTATCCCTCTTCTAGGGCTTGATTATGACCTAATGTACCTTCCTTCGACCTTCTTTCTACAATTTCTCCAAGTTCTATCTTGCAGCAGTGAAAACCTAGCCTCCCTTCCCTAACACATGTTAAAAGAGAGAGAGAAATAACCCAAACACTTGTCTTTGTCCTTCTTCCTTATTTGTTGGCCTTCTTCTTCTTCTCCTTCACTTGAATGATGAGAGGATGAATGATATCCATAGGAGGTTGAGTTCCCTCCTAGGCTTCCAAGGTGGACAAAATTCCCTAGTTTAGGCTGACTTCTTAGCTTCCATGGTGACTTGGTCTTAGAGGGTATCTTAACACTTTAAAATACAAAAATAATTCTTTTTACAAGTTACAATGTGCCCGATGGGGTCTTCCTCATATGACAATGAATCTTTTGACTTCTTGAACATAGGAAAAACCCTAGAAGTAGTCAATGGGTGCTTGACCTCTAAAATAAAAGACGCTGAGCATGAAACCCATGCTACAAAAATAACAATAATAATTTTTTTCTTTCATTTTACAATATACAATATTCAAAAGTACATTTCATATTTTTGAAGAGAAAACCTAGTTACACATTTTTCAACAGTTTTTAGGGGTAGTGGCTTCTTTGACAGTGGGGGTTCCTAAGATAAGAGTGTCATCCCCAAAATATTGGTGCGAAGAAGAGAGATCATGGGAACCAAGTGGAAGAGCTTTTAGCTAGAAAAGTTGCAGGGCTTGGTTGAGAGATTTGCCTAGCCCTTTATCCATGAGGAGAAAGATGTAAGGGGAAATAGGTTATCCCAACCTAATACCCCTTGAGGACATAAAAGTGGGAAAGGGAGACCCATTAACTAAAATGGAGAAGAAAATTTTGGAAATTAGGGCAATAACCCAATGAATCCATCTTTTTGCAATACCAAAAGTAGTGAACTTGTGAAAAATAAATTTCCAGCTCAATTTGTCAATTTCTTTTGACATATCAAGTTTGATGAGCATACCTGGAGACTTATTAGAATTAAGTAGGTGATTGTGTTCATGGGATACTATTATGTTGTCCATATATTTTTAGCCTTCCACATAACCAATTTTCTTAGAAGAGATAAATGAGGGGAGAATGTTTTTTAGTCAGTTTGTGATAACTTTGGAGATGATTTTATAGAGAAAACTGCTTAGGGAAATAGGCCTAAAATATGAAGGAGAATCAACGTGAGATTTTTTAGGAATAATAGATACAAAGGTATCAAGAAGGTTTGTCAAGATAGAGGAGGAGTGTGAGAGTCTTCTATGACTTGCCAACATCATACCCAAGAATTTTTCTAGAAAGTCTAGTAAAAATTGTTGATAAAGTCGCTAGGACCTAGGGACTTGCACTTGGGAATTTACATAATAATTTCTTCCACTTCCTGCATGGTGATTTCCTTCAAAAGGATATCCTTATGTTCCCTTGTTACAAATTTTAGAATATGCTATGTTATTTTCATGATAATATACCCTCTGTCTGGCTCCATTTTTGTGAGTGTGGCTTGGCAATGATTCATGAGATCTTGGGCTATGGCATCATGGCTTACCACTTTTTTGTGATTGGGTGTTTTTATGCTTGATATTTTATTAATTTTTCGATGGTTTATCATGGATCCGTGGAATAATATAGTGTTTTTTTCTCCATAGGCCATTGTAATTTGGATTTTGTCTCCATAAGAGTTCCTCTTGCTTCAATATTTCCTCCAATTATAGGTGAGTAACTGATTCTTGATGTTCCAATTCCTTAGATATACCATTTTATATTATTGCTTGTTGGATGGTGGCCATCTCTTATTCTAGATTTAGTTTTTCTTTGTGGATGTTACCAAAATATTCAATATTCCAGTTCTTGATTTTCATTTTGAGATATTTTAACCATTGTTGGAAGTGATACATAAGGGTCCCAGGAAAATGATTTGATTATTTCCACCATTTTTCTACATTAGACAGAAAATCAAGATGTTGTAACCAAGAAGCATTTAATTTGGAAGGCCTATTTTTAGGACTACCAATCCAATCCATAGAGAGTCCTATGGGTTATTATGTCAAACTATGGCAAGGGAAAATAAAAACCTCAAAAATGGTTCCTAAAATATAGAGAGACTTTGCTATGATGAATCCATCGAGTCTTGAAGCTATTTAAGATGTGCCTCCCTGCTTATTGTTCCATGTGCATAAGTCATTATGTGTGCTTATATATAATTTTGGAATTATTGATAAATTCCATAAAGAGGGGGATTTCTTCATCAAGTCTATGAATCCCACCTTTCTTTTCATTGATATTTTTTATCATGTTAAAATCCCCACCTATAATCTAAATGTTTTCCCCTATTAGCTATGAGGGTCTTTGGAGGTTTTGAAGGAAGAATTTTTTTGTTAGCAAGAATACTAGGGCCATAAAAATTGAAATGGATGAAACAATGGGTTGAAAGTTAGCAGTTAGGATTTTAGGCAGTGAAAAGGAATCATAAATAGTGATTCAAGAAGGGTTCCAAGAGATATAAATCTACCTCTTAATGCTCGTTGGGCATCCCAGGATATATAATCATCAATTTCTCTAGAAATTATTTAAAAGCTTGTTCAGAGACTCAGAAAAGAATTTCATTTTCTAAATCACCATGATGTTAGGGAGTTCTTGGCATATTTTTTTAGGACTCTTTTCTTGGATTTCCCATTAATACCCTTAGTGTTCCATGAGACGACTTTCATTGATGATGTTTAGAGGTTGGTTGAAATATGGCATCCACTGGTGACATTCTACTAGTATTGACCAAGTAATCCCCTAAGTTCTACAGTAATTAACTATTTCTTTTATGCCCTTTTTTCTTCGGTTGTTTGAAAATACTCAATTGATCTCTAGGAGCATTTTTTTTTATTCCATGAGAGGAAAAATAAGAGCTACGAATAGGGGTATTACCTAGTTCATGATCTTCACGAAGAATTACATCTTGATTTTAGATGCATGCTCTAATGATGATTTGAATTTGCTCCTTAAGAATGGTTGTTGGGTATTTATTTCTCCATTCCTCTACAAGAGATTGTAGATTAATGTTTTGTAGGTCTATTACCTCAAAATATTCTACATTGAAAAATATTGGGTGTTATCCTCCATTTTTATATCCCCATCGTAATTTTTTTAATTTAGTTGTGCATACACATATTTTATTGGTTGGGGTGGTTTCTTATTGGTTCACCTAATCTTTTATTTTTTGGGTTTTTCTCATTTGTTAATTGTATTGTTTTCTTCAAACTATTGGAGGACCGTGTGTCGGTTATGGCCCACCACATTTTCAAAGGTTGGATTATTTGTTCCTTTTCTTACTATATTCCTTTTATTGGTGACCCTGGTAAGCTCATCTTGATATGAGGACATATTTACTTGAGCATTTTGTAGACTTGGTTTGTTGGGATTCTTGGAATAGATGGTCATATTCATGGAATTTTCGACATATAAATGGGGTTTTCTCATAATCTATTGGTTTTTCTCATATTTCATCTTCAATTCTCAGTTGAATACTTACTTGGAGGCTTTGGATATGTCTAAATAAGCACAAAGGTGGGCATAGGAAGTGTATTGACCTTGCTTTGTGGTATTCAAGATCATAACAAAATTCTCTATGGCATTACCAATGCTTTCTAAGATTTTAGGGTTCCAAAACTCCTAAGAGAATAGAAATGCATTTAGATAAGCACCACAAAAAAATCTTCTTTGTTAGGGTGGAATCTATGAACCCATGGCTTCATGATTAAGCCATTGGAATTCATGAAATGTGGTCCTCCATGAAATATGTGATCTATATCATCTATATTGTCGAATATGGTTGTGAAGAAACCCTTAGACCCAAACTTGAGGTTGAGGCTCACTTTGAGTGTCCAGTTCTTTTGGATCTAGCTAGGCAGAGACTTTTCTAAGAGCCAAAGACATACAAATTTGCATATTATTGCATGCTCTCTCATATATTTGATTTTTTCCCCTATCTTTTCTGATAGGATTTCCAAGAGGGGAGCTTTAACTATTTGAGGAAGGCAAGAACAATTAGATTTTTTTATTTTTTGATATTGGGGTAGAAAAGGTAGTGGTTACAACTTCATTGGTGGTCGTCTTATATGGGTTCACCTCCAATTGTGGTTTGTGAGCTAAGGATTTGCTAAATTTGTGCAAGGTAGCCTAATTGGCTTTGTAAGCAACTATGTTTCTATATGAGGGGCCTCCTCCATCCCTCCATGAGGCCACCATTGGAGGGAAAGGCATTGACGGTTGAGGAAGAACCCTAGAAGCAATGGTTGCAAAGCTAAAAGAGTTTTCACACATTAAATAATAGTTAAATAATATAAAATGCCATAGATAATGTTTGTAATATTAGAGAAATAATAATAATATAATTTTAAGGTCGCTACTAAACCAAACACCAACTTGGTGTATAAGACTCCATTCTGCATGATTTGGTTGCTAAAGTCTATGGAGGTGTACATAGTGTTATAGCTCCAAATCTCACTCTTATGGTTTGTGATGCTGCACTCATGGCCTAGGGCAACCCCTCCTTCCAGACCTGGTCCAAAAATTAAAAAAACAGTGTTTTATTCCCTATACGCGACATTTCCCTGAGTTAAACGCATGTACACGCGGGTCTGTCATACCCAACCCGCGTGTATCTATTAAAACACTTAAAAAAATAATAAATTCCTCTTTTTCGGGCGGGGATCGCGGGTTTACCTGCTGGATCACCTGTTAGTGCCCGTGGCCCAACTGTTCCCAACCAACTCCTAACTAAAAAACTACTTTGGAGAGGGTATAAAAAGACATCAAAGGGAAGGCCAAGGGGAGAGAGAAAGGAGAGCAAGATTATTATGCTGAGATTTTTCCCTTAGACCAGGTCTGAAGTCCTTGGTGCATTCTGCACTTCCCACATTTTGCATGGGAAACACTTGTTTCCATGTGTATTGGTGATCATTCATCCTTGATATCATCATTGAGTAAGACTTGGAAGGAGCTCTTGTTGGAGGCTTGAGGCTGGAACGAATCCGGGAGGAAGCTTGCTTGGAGCCTGCTGAAGGTGTTCAGGTGATATCTTTCCGATATATGTACTTTATTTGCCTTTATATATAAAGAAACACGTCTTTGTTCCCGAATAATCTTTCTTTATGCTTATGAGATTCTTGTGTTGAATTCTTATGAAAGTGGTTACTTAAAGATTTTTTATAACTAACTTTATAGCATGAAGATGATTTATATATAAGTATTTGCACATGTACTGTTGTGTTCTTTGATTTGTTTGTCTTGCAGGTCAAAGAAAGAAGAAGGGAACTCCAAGAAGGGTTTGGACCCTTAAGGTCTTCTCGAACGTAGGACCTTAGGTACGTACCCTTAACGTTAGCATTTGCTTAAAAGTAAAAATGATGGCTGTGTGTGTGTGTTTCTTTGAATAAGCAATTTTCAGTCTGGTAGAGTCTTAGCCCAAAGGACCCTAGGGGTACTTTCCCTTCAACCAGAATTGGCGACTCCGCTGGGGACAACACTCTTGTTGTTCCTAGTTTGGGTAGTCTTCAAGCCAATCAAGGCTCAGCCCCTCTGTTTGTTGGCTCTGACTATCTGATCTTTTCTTGAAATCCAAGCTTTTCCAGTTTTTCAATCTGTGTTTTTTATTTTTCTTGAAGACTTCAGATACGCTCTTTTTCTAGATTACAGAAGCGTATATACGCAAGTTGCACTAAGTGAACCCGCGTATACGCAGGTTTCCTTAGTTACAGTCGCGTGTACACGCATTCTGCAAATAATTGCAGGCGCGTATATTCCATAATTTTCAAGATTTATAATTTTTCTTTTTGCTGAATGTCTGTCTGGTGGTTTGGGTCAGTTTAAAGCAGTCAATTCCCAGTGACAGTTCTCTGTTTAACAGGGGGCATCTTGTTCTGAACTCTCTCTAGTTATAAGGAGTACTAGTCTTGTTTTTCGTTGATTGCAAGCGTCATTGATTTTTGACACACAAGATTTCTGTTTAAGAATCTTGATTGCCCTGTTTCGGCAGAGTGGGAAGATTGGGTTCAATCTTTGTGTCCATTTTGTTTTCATGACACTTTTGTTTGCTTAACGAAATCATTTTTATGACCATTTGCTCCTTCGTTTCGGGAAATTTGTTTCTTACCATTTTCTTGAAACTTGTCTTTTGATATTTTGGACTTTCATTGCTGCTTTTGATTGTCAAAAGCGATTTCAAACACATTTTATTTTTGTTGAGTTTTCATCAGTTGAAAGGTGTCAATTCACAAAAGTGTTCGGTTGCTTGTTTATCAATCATTGGTGTCAGTATTTTTGAGAGCTTTCCTTTGAAAAAGACTTTTTGGTTTGATTGAAAGAAAATCTTTTGAAAGTTTTGAGTTTCGCTTTCTTAAACTTGCTTTTCATTTGATTTCCTTTTTGCGAAGTGAAAGTGCTTTGTTTTTATCTTAAAACTTGTTTTTATTGTTTGGACGAAATGATTGGTAACACATCATCTTCTATCTAAGCATTTTAGTGGCAAGACAAAATCTGGTAAAGCAGCAACTTTCCTTCTTTGTTTTTAGAGTAGTCTTTGAATCTTGCATCCACATATAGTTCTTGCATTAGGGTAAGATTTGCATCTCTTTTTAGGCATATTTAGTTTTGTTAGTTTTTGTGAGTGTCGAGTCTGAAAAGAAAAGGAAAAAATTTTTGTTTATATTACAAGTGCCTCTGAACCTCATAGAAATTGCTCTTCATCGAAAACAAAAGTGCATGTGCATGTAGCTAAGTTTTATTAATTTCTTTTGCGTCCATAAAAACACCACAAGTTTCACCTCCATTACCTTTGACTTAAAGAACAGCCTAATAAAATCAAGCGCTTAATTAAAATCCACTAGAACTTTTTGTTTTAGTTATTACACCAACAAGTTTAGGATTTTAGGGCCTTGGATTAGGCGAGTGGAGAGTTAACTCTCCAAGGCCACATAAAACGTCAAACATAAGAGTCTGATTAAAGAGAGTAAATCCAATAGCGTTAGGAAGACCAGGAAAGCTCCGGATCTGGGAGTTAAGCACGAGGGTCTGTGAAGACAGGGAAGAGAGATACCCCCTCTCCTACTTGTCCGAACTTACCTCACGACTGTTCCGCCTGGCTTCTGCGACGAGTTGGTACCCATAGTTGCCTCTCCTAGGGATCTGCATAGGTGGCTGCGGAGGGGAATCCCGTGGCACCTGAGGTCGATGTTGTATCACTCTCGACAGTACTTCCGGAGGGCACCCTTGCGAAGCTTGGGGGCTTGCACCGGCGCAGGCTGTTGTTAGGAGGTCAGCGTAACTTCCTCTGATACCTTCGCTGATAGGACTGGGCCCTCATCATCCCAGACTATCTTCGGAAGGCCCTTTGATTCACTTTCTCGTATTTTGGTGTCCGGTCCTAATCACCCGGAGCGGAAATACGTGGAAGTTGTTTGACTGGCTGTATCTTTAGGAACTTTATAGTGTGTGCTCTGTGCTCCTAGTTGGCCTAGCTTTTGATTTTTTGAGTCTTTAGTTAAGATCATAACAAAAAATTCAAAGTGGCTGACCGGTCTCCAAGACGGTCTCGAAGACTTTGTGGTCTCTCGCCACCTAGTTTAGAGCCTTCTCCTAGAAGGCGCAGAGGGAATACTACCGGTGGGGTCCGTCCCACGCCGGTTGACGCATCGGGGATTGATCCTCCTCGTGGGGACATTAGCGTCCAAGCAAGGCCTGGTACTTCTGAGCAAGAGAGGGACACTCCAGTCCTTTCTCGAGTTCGCTTTCAAGCGGAGAATAACGTAGAGGTAGAAGAATTCTCAGAGTCGTTAGGGGCTCCAAATTCTCCACTACCATCTAGTTATCCAGACGTATTGCAGTACGTTGGGCCTCCATTATATAGACCATCGAGTCTAGGTTACGCTACGCGCTTACCATTTATGATCACTACTGGAAGCATGGCTTCTACGAGTGCTGCAACTATGCAAACCCCAACATCGGTGCAAGGGCGAGGAACCATTTCCATCCCCTCCGCTTCCTTGTTCGGATCGTTTGCTAGCACATCTTTGGTTGGGTCTACCTCCATTCCATCCACGAGTGGAAATGCCCAAACCAATGCTTTTAGTACTGGTTCCTTCCTTTTTGGCACCCAATCACAGGGTATTCCATCGGTTCCGTTCAGTGCCGCTACGTCCATGATGGGCGGATCGGCTTCATTCCAGTGTTTTCCTTTTGGAAGTGGTCATATCCCACATTCCAACCCAACGGTAGGATCCATGCCTTTTTCTTCAATAGGACAAAGCAGCAATCCTTTCCAAGGTTGGAATAACCCTGGGGTTAGTAGCGCAGGAACTGCGAATCCATTTATTGGCCAACAAGGAAGTAGGCCGTATTCCACGGTTAGCATGTTTCAAAGTATTCCTCCCCTCGCTTCGGCTTGGAACCCATATCAGGGGTTATCGACTCCTTACAATTCTTTAGGAGGAAACTTTGCAAGCTATGGAGGTTATACGGCAGGAGTTGGTCAAACTCCGAATTTTGCTGGACCACAAGGCTTGCCTTTTGGTTCAGCCGGTTCTACTGGTCACTTCGGGCAGCCTGGTGCCTCCCAAATCCCAGGGCAATCTTTTCAGAACTTAGGGAGTTCTGCCCAGTCTGGGTGGAATCCCCTAGGTCCTCCTAGGCTTCCGTTTCTGGCAACGTTAAACTTGCCAGATCTCACTAAGCTAACGAATGATCCTATCAGATACAATCCGGCCTGGCCTCCGGTCCCAACCAAACTCCCGTCGGATATACCAAAATTCGAAGGGAAGAGTGGTGAAGATCCGGGCGATCATGTAACCACATTCCATTTGTGGTGCTCATCCAACTCCCTCATCGAGGATTCGATTAGGTTGAGACTCTTTCAGCGCACCTTGACTGGTAATGCGGCTAAATGGTACATAGAGTTGCCAGGGGGCAGCTTTACATCGTTCGCAGACTTAGCCAATATCTTCTTGAATCACTTCCAGTTGCCTGTCTGCTATGATGCCGGAACTAAACTTCTGGCTACCTTTCGTCAGGATAAGGCAACCCACATTTCTGATCACATTCAGGAATGGAGACGGAGAAAGAGGCTCATCAAAGCCGAAATCCCTCTGGAGTACCGTCTAGAGTGGTTTTTGAAGTCTTTGCAACCCGAGATCTCCAAGGATGTCTCCATGTCTGGGGTCTATTCTGAGGAGCAAGCCATTTTCAGGGCCCAGCAGTTAGAACTGATTTACTCTCAGTCTGGGATCCTCCAAAAGTACTTGCCAGATGCTCCTGGATCTAAGGTTGATTTAGCTAAGCCAAAGCCAGGTCCGCACGCGGATGGTATCGTGGGGTCAGTAGACTCGACTACAGTGAACTTGTTGAATCAATTGCAGCAGTTGTCATTACAAACTGCTCCTAACAACCAAGTCACAATGTCTAATCCTCAAGCTTCCCAAAATTCTTCCATTAACACCGTCCAATCCGATAACCCCAAAGGAAATCAAAATTCCAATGGGAAAAAGAAAGGACGTGGTAAAAAGAAGAACTCGGATGGGAAGCCCGATGCAAATAAATCCGGCAACAACGCTGGTGGTGGTAAAAGTGAGTCGAGAAAGAAAGTTAAGTTCCCTTGCAAGTTATGCAGCGGGGACCATCTAACTCATCTTTGCCCTAGAATTGAAGACGCTCAGCGCTTGTTAGGACAGCAAGGGACTTCTAGTTCGCAAGTTGTGTTAACTAACCCGTTTCCCCAAGGGCAGCAACTTCTTGCTGGCGCAAACTCGAATCCTGGGACCTCCTCAGGGGGCAACCAGGAAGGGGAAAAAGCATCAAATGTTTTTATGATGGGTTCAAACGTTAACGTGACTACTCGGTCACGTGATTATGGTGAAGCCGAAACATCTAAGGATAAAACGGTTCCCGGAAGTAATGACCTTCATATCGAGCGACCTCCTGTTGAGACTATACCTAGGATACCGAAAGGTTCCGCCAAACGCGCGACAATTAACCCCAATGCTAGAGCCGCCCAAAATTACTCCATTGTGGAGGATTTGGCTCAAATCCCATGTGCTATGTCCGCTTTGGAAGTTCTCCAGTTGTGTCCGTCTCAGAGAAGTGCTTTACTCTCCGCCATTGGAGCAGTCGATCCAGCTAACTCTCTAGTGCTCTCTTTTGACATGTCAAATGTCAAAAAGAGACTCCCTCATCATATGGCTTTTCAGGTAAAGTCAACATACCGGAAAATCAATATTTTTCGCACCGTTATAGATGAAGGAGCTTCCACATGCATCATGTCCATGTCATGTTGGAAGGCTATTGGTTCACCTTCGGCTGTTCCTTCACCAACCGTCTTAACTGCATTTGATGGCCATTCTCACAAGCCGCATGGGATTATCCCGGCCTTTCCTATATGTGTTGGAGGGAAGGTCGTTAATATCGAAGTTGAAGTCGTAGATGCTAACCTAGACTATAATCTCCTATTAGGAAGGAACTGGGTGTATGAGATGGAAGCCGTTGTTTCGACTCTGTTTCGTGTCATTTGCTTTCCTCATGAGGGGAAAATCGTTAAGGTTGATCAATTGGACTATGCTCCAATCGATCCTCAAGCAACCTCCGACTCTACTGTTCCTTTGGTGGATAACCCTCGCCCGCCGACTGAGAATTTAGGAGTAGGGATGTATTCCTCATTGATGGGTACGTTTGATCTTCCCTCTCCTTTTGCAAGAATCAATGCTATTTCATCATCCAAGGAGTCTTCTCGAGAAGAGTTCTTCCGAACTCATCATTTTTCCGACCCTTGGACCTTGCCTTCACTTACGACCACATTAGTTGATGGGCAAGTTAATGGAATGGCGTTTCCTATATCTGCAACTGAGCTTAGATATCAGGCTATCGTAGACTCTGCAGATAACCATTCTAATCCTTTTTCCGAAGAGGAGTTAGATGGTCATGTGGCCCCCGCTTGGAGCTTTGATTCTAACTCTGCCTTGGACTGCTTAGATTCGGTTCTACCTTCTGAAGAAGCAATCCTCGAAATTATGATGGGTATAGATCGACCTTGGGGAGACTTACACCATCGCTCATATTTTCTTCCTCCATTGCAGGAAGTAGAATCTAGATTCTCCGAGCTCGTTGGTAGTGATGTTTGTACGGTGTCGAACCCTTTGGCTCCAACACACGTGCGTGCCGAAGGTAATATGTCGGTGATCTCAAAAACGATACCTATAAACATCTCTAAGGATCCTAACATCATCGAGAATATCTTCATCGGAAGTGAGTGTTCCCCTGAAGAAATTCAAATTTACACCGACCTATTCAAGGAATATCATGATGTATTTGCTTGGTCTTATGAGGAAATGCCTGGCATTGATCCTTCTATAGTCCAACATGAGATCAAGACGTACGAAAACGCAAAACCGATTCGTCAAAGGCTTCGGCCGATTAACCCTAGGAAAGCAGCGGCTATCAAAGCTGAGGTTGAGAAGCTGCTAAGGGCGGGTTTTATATACCCTGTTCCTCTTACGGATTGGGTTTCGAATCCAGTCCCTGTGGACAAAAAGCAAGGAACAATCCGCGTATGCATCGATTTTAGGGACTTAAACAAGGCTTGTCCAAAAGACAATTACCCCACGCCATTCATTGATCAGATTATCGATGAGTGTGCGGGTAATGAGATTTTCTCCTTTATGGATGGTTTCTCAGGTTATAATCAAATCTCTATTCGTCCTGAGGATCAGCATAAGACTGCCTTCATATGTCCCTGGGGTACCTTTGCATATCGAAAGATGCCCTTTCGTCTTAAAAACGCTGGAGCCACGTTTCAGCGGGCCATGTCCTACGCTTTCCACGACATCAAACATATCATCGAGGCATACTTAGATGATCTCGCTGCTCGTTCTCGAAAGAGAACAGATCACCCTAGTCATCTTCGATTAGTCTTTGAGCGATGTCGTTTCTATAAAATCCGGTTGAATCCCAATAAGTGCGTTTTCGCGGTTACATCCGGTCGGTTGTTAGGGTTTATAGTGTCCAATGAAGGGATTCGGGTTGATCCCTTCAAGGTTGAGGCAATAGTTCAGTTGCCTCCCCCGTCCTCAATCCGTCAACTTCAAAGTCTTCAAGGGAAGGCCAATTTCTTGAGACGGTTTATAGCAAACTACGCCGAGATCACTAAAGGGTTCATGCGTTTGCTACGGAAAGGAGTTCCATTTGTGTGGGACGACTTTGCGCAGCGGTCGTTTGATGCTTTGAAAAAGGCATTAGTCTCTGCCCCGCTTTTGAGTCCACCGGATTATGGTAGAGACTTCCTTTTATATCTCGCTGCAGCAGAATCTACCATTGGTATGGTTCTAGTTCAGGAAGACGATGCTCTTGTCGAGCACGTGATTTATTATTTGAGCCGAGGCTTGATAGGCCCTGAACTCTGCTATTCTCCTGTTGAGAAGTTGGCCTTGGCAGCGGTCCATGCTGTCCAGAGGCTCCGTCATTACATTTTGCTACGCAAAACTTTTGTCTTAGCGGCGGTCAATCCATTCCAATTTGTCCTCAGTAGGCGAGTGATTGGGGGCAAATATAATAGATGGATAGTCATTTTACAAGAATTCGATCTCGAGTTCTTGTCCGCCAAGTCTAAGAAATCTATGGTCTTCGCGGAGCTAATTTCTGAGCTTCCTTGTGGAGAGGATATTGTTTATGAGGAAAGTTTACCCGACGAACATATATTCCTCATCTCTTCACAAGACCCTTGGTATGGAGATATCATTGTTTATCTCCAGACTTCGAAGTTTCCCTCTACTTTCTCCAAGGATGAACGTCGCAAGTTACGTCACCTGGCTAAAAACTATGTTATCATTGGTGACACATTATATCGTCGAGGGGTTGATTCAATTCTTCGACGTTGTTTAACCTTAGAGGAAGCAGAGTCTGTGCTTAATGATTGCCACAGTGGAGCTTGTGGCGGTCATCTATCCGGGCTTGCTACAGCCCAGCGCATCTTACGTGCCGGCTACTTTTGGCCTTCACTCTTTAAGGACTGTGTGGAAGCGGTCAAACGCTGTCACCCGTGTCAAATTTTTACTCGCAAGATGCGCGCGCATCCAGCTCCCCTTTTTCCCGTTGTCACCGTCGGTCCCTTCACTAAGTGGGGTATTGATTTTACGACTTGTAATCCGCCTTCAGCGGCGAATCACAAGTACATTATAGTGGCTGTAGACTACTTCACGAAGTGGGCTGAGGCCATGCCTACTTATAAGAACGACAGTGACACGGCAGCTTTGTTTCTTTTCAATCAGGTTATCTCAAGATTCGGTATCCCAAGAGAGATTGTCACTGACCATGGCAGTCATTTCCAAAATCAGCTAATGTCCGAATTGGCTTTTAAATTAGGTTTCCGTCAGGAGCATTCGTCTCCTTACTATCCTCAGGCCAATGGACAGGTCGAGGCGTTCAATAAAACTCTTAAGACGATACTCCAACGGACAATCGATAAAAATCGGTCCAATTGGCACATTATGTTGTATCCGGCTCTTTGGGCATACCGAACCTCCGTTAAAACGGCTACTGGTTTTACTCCTTTTCAGTTGGTTTACGGGATGGAATCTATCTTTCTGGTAGAATGTGAAATTCCATCTCTGAAATTGGCTGTCGAGCTTCTTCCTGAGACTTCGAGTCTCGAGGAGCGCCTAGTTCACCTGGAACATCTCGATGAGCAGCGTCGAGATGCCGCCACGATGAATGAGGCCCATAAGAAAAGGGTCAAAACTCAGTATGATAAGTCTGTCCATCCTCGTGTCTTTTCTGAAGGTGACCTTGTCTTGGTCTATGACCAAGATAAGGACGCCTTGGGGGCAGGCAAATTTAAGCCTATGTGGTACGGTCCTTTCATTATAAAACGAGTCTTAGAAAAAGGATCGTATGAGTTAATTGATTTCGAAGGAAACAAGCTGGCGGAGCCCCGAAATGGGCTCTATTTAAAGAAGTATTTTGCTTAGTTTTACCAGGCAATGACTTCTTTGTATTTTATGTATATTTGTACATATCTTTTCGAGCGTTTTCTGATATCAGCACTTTTTGGTCTGCTTTGGCAGGTGTTGATGGATGATTTGGTTTATTTTGGATTCGCCAATGGTGCTAGTCGGCACACTCGGAATCTTGCTTCCGCAGCTTGGGTACTTTATTACCCAACTGGTCAGTTGATGATATCGAGAGGCGTGTGTATCAGTCCTGCTTCAAACAATATGGCCGAGTATACAGCTGTTATCAATTTATTATCCGAGGCAATCTCTCATGGGATCGACTCGTTGGTAGTATATCTTGATTCTCAATTGATAGTGTCTCAGTTAAATAACATTTATCGGGTTAGAGATCCATCATTATATCGCCAATATTTAAGGGTGAGGTTGTTGCAAAGATCATTTATTTACATTAATTATTTGCACATTCCAAGATCTCAAAATTGGTTAGCTGATTCTATCGCTAATCAAGCATTAGACTGGCATATAGATCATTCATCATCATAAAATCATGCATCAAAAAGTCAAACTGTATATATATATATATATCGCAAAGCGTCTCGAGTGTACATATGTGTGTCCAAAAATATACAAAATTGGGACTCAAATGCCCATAATCATGTCAGGCATATCTAATGCCTCGGCTCTGGATGAGCAGCTAAATAACTAACTATAGCATTGGCCACGCGCCGAAAAACGCGAACCCAGTCACGTGGCATCCCAACCACATGACGCTGCATATCTGGAGGAAGATCCTCTATCTTGGCCATCGGTACTTGGTAGCTCAGTCTCGCCAAGTGTCGCTGGACGTTGGCGAGGGTCCTTTCCGCATCCGCAGCCGCCTCTTCGGCTCCTCGGCCACGCCGTCCATGCCGTGGGAATCCATCTGGTCGCACGGGCCCAATGTCTGGAACATGATGAGTCTGGAACATGATCATCATATTAGCCATTTGAATCTCATCAAAAATATTTTTCAAAATTCATCATTATATTTGAAAAATCCTAAAAATCATAAAATCATAAAAATCAAAAATCTTACCAATCTCGCCCCATGCTGCATCCGGTGGTAACACTAGATCAGGATCTCCTCGGAAATCCAGTCCAGCATAGGGGTAATCATCTATGGCGATGATCTGTTGCTCCCACCAAGCAAAAAAGTCATCGTCGAATGCATTCCTAGGTACTTCCCCACCCCCAAGACGTCTCATCAAGTCAGCCCACCGGCCCATGCGTGGATCACGTGGACTACTGATGGGAACTACTACCCTGGGGTGGAGTGCGGGAACCTTCTCGAAGAAGAAAGTGCATAAAATGGTTCCGTACCCAAAGTTCTTGGTCTGTCCCCTCTTGATAGAAGCAAGCTGTTCCTTCATGTTAGCAAGAAGAGGAGTACACCAGTCAAACACCGTGGTGAGACAGTCCACTGCTACGCTCATGTTTACCCGTGATGCCTGATGTAGCGAGGATGATCCGTTCACTCGAGCTATGGTGAACAAGATTATCCGCAGTGACAAACTCGCCACGTGTGGGATAGAGATCTGGCTCCCGACCTTCCGATGACCTGGGCAGTAAATTTGAACATAGTCGTCTACACTGAGACTATTCCGGGTCCTGCCCCGGGAGTGTACTACCTCTCCCCTTCGGGAAAGGCCCGTGATAAAATATATATCTTCCACTTCTACCCTGAGTGGCATCTGATCAATCACAAAAGCTTCTTCCTCGACATCCCAATAATCAATGAGTCTCTCGAGCAGACGCACGTTTGCTTTCATATTTGGCAACTTGAAGAATTTTAGCAATCCACATCCTCGTAGGGCATCTAATGCCTCATCATTGTTCATAACTTCATTATCTACGGTTGAGTGCTCTCTTTCACGCCATGTGAGAGTCATCCTGGAAGAAAAAATCATTTTCATCCATTAGTTTTATGTATAAAAAATTTTCGCTGCGCACACGCGGGTTACCCTATACACAGTCGCGTGTAGGGCCGTCGTATACGCGATTTATATACATCCAACCCGCGTGTACGCCGCAGAACGATTTTTTGCAAAAGTCTAACGGTGAAACATTAATTAAACTTCCTAAAAACTATCACAATTGATTGCAAGACAAGTTTAGTGCTTACCTGGAAGTTTTCGGCAAGTTTGAACGGTTGAATAAGTCACGGGGAAGTTTGCTCCTTTTGCTCCACAATTTTTGCTCTCCAAGTCAAACGGTGAAAATGGTAAGTCCAAAATTTCTTTTTATAAGTTTTGAAAATGCAAAATTTTTTCAAAATTTTATTTTGTTTGGTTTCATGTCACTTTTAACTTGGGAGCTTGGAATGTTGAGATTGAGTTGTTTTTCAGGACATTTTGGACATTTTTCGATGGTTCGAGACGGTTCCATGACTGCTGACCCGTCATGGCAGGTATCGTGTTCTCACTGGCATATAGGTTAGGGACACCATTTTTTCCGTTGCACTATGCATACTAGCCTCCATTTGACCGATACATCTGCCGTAGGGTCGACCCCATCATGTTATGGTTCGCAAGCCATTTTCACTCGCCGATTCTTTAAATCATGACATGATGGTAGAGCCATCCTTTTACATGGGCATCCTAGTTAGCACCTCACTGACATTTGTTGCCCATGCTGTTTCATTTTGAGTAGGCTCGGGAGCCTTCTGTAGTTCCGCCATGACTTATGCGTTGAAGACTCATTCCTCTTTGCTTCTTCGCTTCGTTCTGGCCTTATACCCTAGAGGCTCCTATGTGTGTTGAGTTGTACTTCTGCATTGCATGTTGACCATTTGCACCTTTTGGCCTATAGCCGGCTTCACTTGGACTCGTGTTTAAGCCAACTTTTGACCATGACGTCTGCAAAATCAACCTTGCATACCCTTGACCTCTGCAGCTTGACATACCCAGATCCGTGGAAGGAACATACCTCTGAGTGTCACGGACCAGTTTTTCATCTCCCTGCATTGAGCATAGGAACGTTCCTTTCCTAGGAACTAGATCATCTGTTTCACCGACACTCGTTCTTTCCACTGTACCATAGCATTCTTTTATTCTTTTTCCGACTTATCAGAAAAAGACAAAAAAATTAAATATTCCAAAAAGAGCGGGAACAGGGACATTATTTCCATTTATTGTTGGCAGCTAGAGTCAGTCGTGTCGCCCTTGAACAAAGCACTCAAAACAAAGTCTCCTCCGCATGGGTGGGATTTAGTTTGACTTAGGTAGGCCATAACCTTGTTATCGAGTCAGTTCTCCCCCGATTGGTTATCTCTTCCAATCATATGGAGGGTTCGTTCATGCCTCCTGCATGACGAACTTATACAGATTCATCATATGCTGCCACATAGTCACATTGAGTCGTGCTTTTGTTCAAGGGAAGTTAGCCTGAGTCGGCCTTTCTGCGGTGTCTCTTGACTCATTTTTCAGTCGGCCATCCCTGGTTGTCAGTGTCATGTCTATCATCACATCAGTTATATTGGTCCTTTACTCGTGCCGGTTTGAGAAGGTCCCCATTGACTTCTTGCTGGCGGGTCTTGTCCTTATCGACGACGACACCTTGCTCTGAGGATAGGCCTAGAGCCGCACCCTGGCCCTATTTTCATTATTGATAGGTCACCTTGTGCTCAGCATCGATCAGTATCATGGGTATTTGACTGAGTGGTTTCCCTTGTCTTTGACATCAGCATACATTATCACACATTGGGATTCGTGCAGTACCTTGGTTTCCATTTGACCCTATTGGTGGATACCTTGCCTCTGTGTCAGCTTTCATTATTGGTTGGTTCAGAGGGTTTCTGCCGTGCGCTAGCCACATCTTGTGTACACCGGAAACGTACTTCGGTTGGGTTACTACATTTTTTTTCGTCTGATTCCTTCCACATTATTGGCCTACGGGTTACACTCGCGCTAGATTGATGGAGGATGCCTTAATGCCTTCCTTCTAGCAGATCTTTCCCTATCGACTCCGACTCATTGCTCTGGGGCAAAGATCTAGAGTCCATTTGGCAGTACCTTGGGGTTTGCAGTCATTAGTGGCAGATTCCTCGCTATCGACAGTGGGAAACCATCATTGTCTCCTGATTGATAGATTCTTACAGGTGTTCGACTTTAGCTCATCTATTCACACTTGTTAGATTGTACTGGGTACCTTGACGCTCATTATCATTATCGGTGAGTAGTCTCGCGTTTGTTAACGGTATACATCAATGACCGGTAATCAAACGATTTCTCACATGGTCGACTTCAGATCATTTATTCCCATGGTGTAGAAATGTACCACGGCGGTCGGTGAAGACCTCAGGTTGTATCAGCATTCATTGGTTCACTTGACAGTTGCTCCTGTTGCTGCTAGTTGATACCACTCCACCTTATATGTTGCAGTCAGTCACGGCGACATTCTATATGCTGGCACCTGAGTTTGCAGTGTAGTACCATCCTATTCCATCATGTTCAGTTGGTACCTTTTTGGATCAGTCTTTGATATCAGTGATCCGTTGCATCTTTCAGCATCATTGACAGTCTTATATGTGATATTCAGACATGTACTTACTCGTTATGATCAGATGATCCATTATGTATTTTCCAGTCATTTATACTTGTATACTTAGTGGATCCGCTTGTACTTGATATGCGGACATGCTTTACTTTTTCTGAGCATGGGTATGCCCGCCTCAGACAGTGTTTCTTTCTGATCTCCTTTCGGTGGCTTGGCAGGCTGAATTCTGGTGAAGTCCTCCTCGGTTTTTCGGCAGAGTTCCTTTCCTTGTACTTACTTAATATATTTCGGCCATCATGTTCCCCTTCTGACCTCATACATTAGGGGGCATCTGTTATAGCTCCAAATCTCACTCTTATGGTTTGTGATGCTGCACTCATGGCCTAGGGAAACCCCTCCTTCTAGACCTGGTCCAAAAATTTAAAAAACAGTGTTTTATTCCCTATACGCGACATTGCCCTGAGTTAAACGCGTGTACACGCGGGTCTGTCATACCCAACCCGCGTGTATCTATTAAAACACTTAAAAAAATAATAAATTCCTCTTTTTCGGGCGGGGATCGCGGGTTTACCTGCTAGATCACCTGTTAGTGCCCGTGGCCCAATTGTTCCCAACCAACTCCTAACTAAAAAACTACTTTGGAGAGGGTATAAAAAGACATCAAAGGGAAGGCCAAGGGGAGAGAGAAAGGAGAGCAAGATTATTATGCTAAGATTTTTCCCTTAGACCAGGTCTGAAGTCCTTGGTGCATTCTGCACTTCCCCCATTTTGCATAGGAAACCCTTGTTTCCATGTGTATTGGTGATCATTCATCCTTGATATCATCATTGAGTAAGACTTGGAAGGAGCTCTTGTTGGAGGCTTGAGGCTGGAATGAATCCGGGAGGAAGCTTGCTTGGAGCCTGCTGAAGGTGTTCAGGTGATATCTTTCCGATATATGTACTTTATTTGCCTTTATATATAAAGAAACACGTCTTTGTTCCCGAATAATCTTTCTTTATGCTTATGAGATTCTTGTGTTGAATTCTTATGAAAGTGGTTACTTAAAGATTTTTTATAACTAACTTTATAGCATGAAGATGATTTATATATAAGTATTTGCACATGTACTGTTGTGTTCTTTGATTTGTTTGTCTTGCAGGTCAAAGAAAGAAGAAGGGAACTCCAAGAAGGGTTTGGACCCTTAAGGTCTTCTCGAACGTAGGACCTTAGGTACGTACCCTTAACGTTAGCATTTGCTTAAAAGTAAAAATGATGGCTGTGTGTGTGTGTTTCTTTGAATAAGCAATTTTCAGTCTGGTAGAGTCTTAGCCCAAAGGACCCTAGGGGTACTTTCCCTTCAACCACATAGTTTGTTCCCGTGAATTTTAACATGTAACTTCTTACAAGAACATGCATGTAGAAAAATATGTAAAGTTAAAATGTAAAAAACATTTTACAGTACTAAATCATTCCAAAGTTTACATAAATTACTATACCTATTAAAATTAATTTATACATAAATGAAATAAGAACTTAATAATAATTTATACCTATCTAAACTTAAGATGGGTAGCATAAACATCTAAAAGATTGTCTTGCCATTTCAAGTGGATGGGGAAAACTATAAATACAGGTCATGCTCAGTGAAGCAAAAGAACAATTATCTCTTTGGTACACACATAAGTATTGTTATTCTCACTTAATCATTGAAATCCAAAGAAAATTATTCTTAAGTATTGTTATACTCACTTAATCATGGAAATTCAAAGAAAAATATTCTTAAATAAAGGTATGCTCACTTTCTTGATGGAAATGTCATCGTTCAAATTTATTAAACTTAATTTCTTGATGAAAATGTCATTGCTTGAAATTTATCTCTTCAATTAAGCTTGAAATAAAATCCCAATTACACAAATCCCAAGATGGGTACTTTTCCAAGAATGTGTAAAAACAAGTGTTAAAGCTAACCCACAAGAATGAATACATGGAGAAGGAAACTAAATTTCCATACATTTCACATCAAGTTAATTGAGAAACTTTTACTTATTAACACGATTTGTCTTTTTTTATAACGATTAATAAAGGATATTAAAATAATCACTTTTACACAATACGTAACCACTTTAATGCATTTAAGGTCTCTTCAGTGATGGGGGTGTTAATGTGGGTGGTATTGAGGCCTCATTGTATGGTGTTGCCACTCTACAAGTGTCAATATTTAGTTATGATGTGTCAATATTCAGTGATGATGTGGCAAAGTGTCAATAACAGTCGTTGGGGATTGTATTATAGGTTTATTCGCTACAAATGTGAGGTAAATCCTTTGGGGTGGTGGAGGTACATGCCCAGTGCGAAAGGAGGTGAGGTTGCATCCTCATCCTCCTTCACCTGGTATGGCTTGAAGTTGATGCTATCGATTCATATTTTTCATGTCGTAGGGTTTGGGGTTCTTTAGGAGCTCCCATTCATTCCTTCAATTTTGCGCAGTGAGGTATTTCATCTCCTTCTTCAACAATTATTTTTTATTATTGATTCTATGATTCTATTCTAGTGTGTCTTTGAAATTAGTAAGTTTATTGCTTTGTATGCTATAATGTTGTATTTAAAAAGGGCTTTGTGGGATTGTAGTTGGTTCATCTTCTCAGAATATTTGGATTTCAACCTGGTTATTTGAATTTCGAAAGTTTATTGATTTTTCCATCAAAGTGTAAGTTTTGTTGGGTTTTATCTTGTTGATCTTCCAGGAATATTTGGAATCTAGATATTGGAATTCCTTACAGCTTATTTTATTACTCCTTTTAATTCATTGGGATCTCAATAGGGAGGGGGGGTCGGGGGTTGGGTGAAAGAGTTATTTTTGTTAAGAGTTTAGGTACTAGGATCCTTCATAGTCTAGCAGGGTTCTGGGGGATTTGGTGTTCTATATCTTTGCATTGTCCTGAATTGGCATATTTGCTTGAATTTGGTCTACTGGTGTGGCACTGGGGGGATGATTTTTGGTCATGCATTCAGGGGTTCAAGGGTAGGTGGTATATTTGACTTCTTGTTTTGTAGGACGTATACCTTGTACTTGTTTTTCATGCCCTGTTGCTACAGACATCATGCCTCCTCGTCAGATAATGATGAGTAGGAGGGGCGGTAGGGGCAATGTTGGATTTAAGAGAACTCAACCTTTTGCCTTTGGATCTATTCGAACTTTTTTTGATGTTTTTCCTCTTTATGTGAGGAAATAAATTCTTTTACTGGATTCAAAAGAAATTGGGGAATTCCTTTACCATTTTGATTCGTAGGTACAGGTGAGAGATGCAGATGTGAAAAGGGTCTTGAACCCAAGTAGATTTCATAAGAGGAGACTTCATTTCTTGTACTTTCTACCTTTGCATCAGTAAATGGATACACTATTGCGCTTAATTTTTAAAGATAAACAAGTTGAAAACTATAATTTATTTTATGGGTTGGAGGAAATTAAACACATGTTTCGAAATCAATTTTTCTGTCTTGATAATGTTGATTCTAGATTGGATTTGGAAGAAATATTTGTAGTGTCAGATTTCGCCTTTGGTGACCTTACTGACCCTCCTAGAGATCCCATTGATCCACTAATAGATAGTGCTCAGGACCTCACTATCTTCTTATATGGCCATGACTAAATATCAAGTTCATATGTTTTTCGCTGACATTTTGAAAACTTGGTTTCAGCGTTGTAGAGCCTTCTTTCTTGGCTTTCATATCTTGGAATGTGCTTGGTATGTGGTGGTTTTTATGTTATTCCTGGATACTTACATTTTTTGTGTAAGAAAAATGTGCCTCAATGATGTTATATGTTGGTTCACTACAATACTTGGAGCCTAGTGAATGCACTTGTTCTCTACGAGAAGGTGGCATTATTCATGGTCAGTTGTTCGTGTTAGGTGCAATTCTAGTTGGTTCATGGTTGTTTCGTGATTTGTGGTTGCACCTTATATATTTTGAGGGCGTCAGCGATAGCCTAATAGTCGGTTGGTTGATGGAAAATCTCGCCTTTGGCGTCTTGGATCCTAGTTATATAACTGATATGAAGCCTTGGAGATGGCTCTGGCTCGTGGCAGTGAAATTTATGATGTTGGTTACACCTCTAACTGTTGTATCAAAAATTAAAAATGGTTTTTGACTTAAGTTTATATGTTGTTTCCTTCACTAGTTGAAACTCATTCACTGTTGTAAGTTGTTGAGAGGAGGATAATTCCACTCCCCTTTCTTTGTCTTTTTTATTGTATGGCCTGGACAATAACTTTGTACTTCTTTTTTGTGTTAATGAAAATCAAGTTGCATCAGTTCATGAAAAAATGTTTCTTCAGTGAGAAGACTACAAATTTATGATCTTATTAATAGCCCAATAAATTTAAAAAGGCCAAAGAATCTTGGTATGAAATTCTCTTGGACATGTAGGTTTTAACCCTATACAGAAATTACCTGCATACGAATTCTAAAACACAGAAAATAAACAATGTGAGAGAATAACACATAAAACACATATACACAGAGATTTCCCCTGGATCCCAAAACCAGGACTACCAGATTGATTTTTCATTATATTCCTTTCAAAGTTACAATACATATTTATACATACTGAAGCATCCAATACCATGGACCGAAAACCGATCACGTCCAAAACCATGGATCGAAAACCATAGGTAGGTTCGCCCAACTTAATATAGGGTCCAAAAAAAAATTTCCCGGGGCGCTGCCCCGGACCCCATAGAGGGGGGCTACCCACCCCCCTTAAACCCCTTGAACAAGGGGGCTTACCACCCCCCTGCTGCTCAATCAACGCAACGAAGGGGGGGCTCCACCCCCAAACCCCCTGGTTCACTACGTAGGTTAGTCATGGAAAGAATATAACACAACCCAACATTCTCCCACTTGTTGTTTCCTTTCCACAGGGGGCCACAAGAGAGTTTAATAATTTTTCCAGCCCTAAAACGCCCATGGTTTCTCTACACCAAAAGAACTTCTCAGAGATCACAGATTTTTTCAATGCATTTGCAGTATTCTTCAAAGTGTCCACCTTTACCAGCAACACCTTTTTGTCTTCTATCATATCCCTCACAAAGTGATACTGAACATGAATGTGCTTTGTCTTTGAATGATAAGCAGGGTTCTTTGCCAAGAAAATTGCACTTTGGCTGTCACAGTATATCCTTATAGCTCCCTGTACTAACCCCATACTTGAACACAATCTCTGCAACCAAACTGCTTCCTTGCTTGCATGAGTGGCTGCCATGTATTCTACCTCTATAGTTGATAGTGCCACTACAGATTGTTTCTTACTCATCCAACTGACTGCACCTCCAAATAGGTTAAACACATACCCACTTGTAGATCTTCTCTGATCCAAATCTCTAGCCCAGTCTGCATCAACAAAGCCATGAATATCCAACACTCTGTCCAATCCTGGTCTTCCTTGGTAGCACAAACCATAATCACTAGTGCCACGCAAATACTTGGAAACCCGCTTCATTGTTGTCCAGTGCTCCTTCCTTGGTTTTGACATAAACCTGCTCAATACTCCCACTACATGTGAAATGTCTGGTCTAATACAGACCATTATATACATCAGGCTACCGACTGCATTTGCATATGGAACACGAGACAAATCCTTTTCATCTTCTTGTGTCTTGGGACACTATTTAGCAGATAACTTTACACCTACAGGAATAGGAACCTTCACCAGTTTACTATCCTGCATATTAAACCTCTGCAGTATTGTTTCGACATACTTCCTCTGGTTTAACCAGAGCTTCCTCTTTGCCCGATCTCTTTTAATTTCCATGCCCAAAATATAGTTTGCAGCACCAAGATATTTCATGTCGAGTTTGGAGGACAATTGGGTCTTCAAATCCTGGATAATTTCTTTGTCATTTCCAACCAGCAACATATCATCCACATATAAGACCATATTAATAACACGGTCACCAATTAATTTAAAATACATACAGTGATCTGCTTTGCTTCTGGTGAAGCCAAGTCCCCGTATAAATGTATCAAACTTCTGATACCACATCCTTGGTGACTGCTTTAACCCATATAGAGACTTCTTTAACTTGCATACTAGTTCTTTCTTACCCTTCACCCCAAAGCCTTCGGGTTTCTTCATGTAGATTTCTTCTTCCAGATCCCCGTGAAGAAATGTTGTCTTCACATCCATTTGTTCTACCCCAAAATCAAAAGCAACAACAATAGATAAAAGTAATCTAATAGAAGTTACCTTGGCAACAGGAGAAAAAATATCACCAAAATCAATTCCCAGCACCTGGGAATAACCTTTTGCTACGAACTGGGCTTTGTATTTCTCCACCTTTCCTTCTACATTTTTCTTCTTCTTGAACACCCATTTGCTGCCAATGGGATTCCTTCCAGTCAGCAACTCCACCAGATCCCAAGCCTCATTTTTGTGCAAAGATGCCATTTCATTAACCATGGCCTCTTTCCAGAGTTTTCCATCCTCTGAAACTACTGCTTCCTTCACAGTTCTGGGATCATCATCAGTAATAGATAAAGCAAAATTTGAACAGAAAGTAGATGGACTATACCTTTCTGGCTACCTTCTTTCCCGAACTGATCTTCTCACACCCGGACTTTGTGGCTCTTCATCTTCTGATTCCTCCTTTGCTGTAGAGTTATTTCTTCCTCCTTTAGCTCAAACTCTATCTTCTCACATTCCTTTGGTTGGACTTCATGTTTAATAACATCTTTCACCTCTTTGAACACCACATCTCGACTGTACACAACCTTCCTTGTTGCTGGGTTCCAAAGCTTATAACCATTTAAACCATCTTTATACCCAATAAAGATGCACTTTTCAAATTTACTATCCAACTTGGTTCGTTTCTCCTTTGGAACATGTACATATGCATCACATCCAAATACCCTCAGATGTGGAAGAGAGGGTTTCTTACCAGTCCATACCTCTTATGGAGTTTTATCCTCCAACGCTAATGAAGGTGATCTGTTGACCAGGTAACATGCTGTCTCCACTGCCTCTGCCTAGAATTCTTGTCCTAACCCAGCACCACTGAGCATGTTTCTTGCCCTTTCCATCAACGTCTTGTTCATTCTTTCCGCAACTCCATTTTGCTGAGGTGTATATGGAGTAGTCTTCTGCCATGCTATACCACACTTGTTACAAAATTCTTCAAATTCCTTACTGCAAAACTCTCCACCGTTATCTATCCTTAGCACCTTTATCTTCTTCTCTGTCTGGTTTTCCACCAGAGCCTTAAATTCTTTAAACCTATCAAAGACTTCAGATTTATTCTTAAGGAAATATATCCATGCATTCCTTAAGAAGTCATCTATAAATGATACATAGTACACAGACTTACCCATTGATGGAACCTTCACAGGTCCAAACACATCACTATGCACAAGCTCTAATATCTGTTTCGCCCTCTTACCACCAGAGGGGAAACTCACCTGATTCTACTTCCCATATACACAATTTTCACAAAAATCAAAATCCAGAGAGCTATTACTCATACCTTCTACCATACCTTTACCATGAAGTATTCGAAGGCCCTTCTCTCCAATATTTCCAAGCCTTTGATGCCATAGCATGGTCTTCTCTCCAGAGACCACTAGATTTTATGCTCCACTTTTAGGAACCACAGAACTATTGCACCCATCAACAACAGTGCTACCTTGTAGCTTGTACAGAGTTCTAGTCTGAACTCCCCGCATCAATACCAGTGCTCCTCAAACCATCTTGCAGGTATCCTTCTCGAACACTGTTTTTACACCTGCATCATCCAACTTGCTTACAGAAATCAGATTTTTGGCTAATGTAGGAATATGCAGAACACCCGGAAGTGTTCTAACCCTTCCACCTTGCAACTTCAACTTTACTTTTCTGCGACCAACGATTCTAGCCTTCCTATCATCCCCTAAGAAGACATCACCACCATCGTATTTATCATACTCGCAGAACCACTCTCTATGGGGAGTGAAGTGAAAGGATGCACCTGAGTCAATCAACCATGCCTCATGATCTACATGTGTACTTGAAGAAGAAGTACACATCCCCACCTTCATCTGAGGTGGTTTTTGCCTCTGCGGAAGAAGCATCATCAAATCCCTTTCCTTTGTCTGGAGCTTTAGATTTACAATCCCTTTTGTAGTGCCCTTCCTTTCCGCATTTCCAGCACACCACCTTTACAGGTTTTCCTGGAGATTTATATGTCCCACTCAGTGACTTATTTTTGTTTCTGTTCTTGGACCGTCCTCGTACAGACAAGGCATGCCGCCGCATCACCATTCTGGCTCTCCATATTTTTCCGTCTCATCTCCTCCGTCAGCAAGGATGAGACTATTTCATCAAACTGCAAGGCAGTTTCATTGCTACCTATTGCAATAACTAGACTATCCCACGAATCTGGTAGAGAACACAACAAATTGATGCACTTATCTTCATCTGAAATTTTAATATCAACAGATGCTAACTAACTTACCACAGTATTAAATGCGTTCAGATGCTCTGTCACTGAGTCTCCATCTTCCATCCTCATGTTATACAACTTTTTCCGCAGGAACAATTTATTCACCAGAGACTTAGATTGGTACAAAGTCCCTAACTTGTCTCACAAAGGCTTCGCCGTAGCTTCCCCTAATACATTCAACAATACTGAATCTGAGAGACACAATCGTATTGTGCTCTTTGCCTTCCAATCCAACTTCTTCCATTCTTCATCGGACACTCCTGTTGGTTTAGTACCTGGATCTACCGCGATCCACTGATCTTTATCCACCCATAGATCCTCCATCTTGAGTTTCCACAACTCAAAACTCTGACCTTTAAATTTCTCGATCTTTTTCTTTCCACTGCTCGCCATCTTCTTTCACCACCAGAATCGATCTCGCAGATCTCCCACTGAACAGGGCCTACCACTGTAGAAATTTTGAATAATTTAACACATATTCACAGAGATTATCCTGATCATACAATTATAAGCGGAACATGTATAATACATAATCTCCTCTACGTTCATCATCAATTTACAGAAGCAGAAACATTCACAGGCACACATAGAAGCATCAATCAAACTCATTAACACAGTATGTATCCCGGGGAAAACATCTCACTAAAAACCCCACACTATCTGTATATTATATTGATTGAATCATGTGACATTACAAAGTACAATGCTTATCACAAGCAATCCAATACCAGCTCCACCTGTTACACACAATACAACTTAGATCTGATCTCCAAATCTATTCCACTGCTTGCCTGCCTCTCCAGCTCAATACCTACTCAAGAACTGATGAGAATGGTTTACCAAACTCGTATTTGACTTGCAAATAATCACTCACACTCTGTTGGACGTGAGAACAGGCTACAATTCTTGATATTGGCCAATTCATTGGCATACTCAATCCCTCTGATTGTGCAAATCATCATGCACAACTATAGTCACAACTGATAGCAATCTGATCCTCTAACACTTGTCCCTGCTGAACTGAACATGCACTGACATGCAACTGAGTTAACTGATGTATTCTGTAGTTGCATTATGAGTTAATAACTTGTGAATTAATTAATAACTAATTCACCCAACTCATCTCTAGTCTATTGATTAGTTAGACTAAATACAACTAGTTTAACAAGGCTAAACTGAACATAACTCCATCAACTGCACTTCTAGTCCACTAAACTCAACTCACTTGAGTTCTAACTGAAGTCCTGCATGCAAATATTAGTCATCCCATAGGTAACCACGTATTCCCTCTGGGATCTGCATGTACCACATCCGTAGCTCATCCTGAAGTGCTCCAAGAGAGTAAGATCAAGTTTATAGTCCAAATATTATTATGAGACAATAATATTTGACTTTCCTATTTTTGACAGCCAGTCTAAAAATAGACTTTGATCACTCACACTGTGATCACTCACACTGTGGTCACCCACACTGTGATCACTCACATTGTGGTCACCCACACTGTGATCACTCATACTGTGATCACCGACACTGTGATCATCCACACTGTGATCACTCATACTTTGGTCACCCACACTGTGATCATCCCTGCTGGGATCAAAAATAGAACTTGCGCCATAATTTTCCTGCGGGCCCACTTAGTGAAGGCGACTCTTTTCACTAAGCTCCATCATCTTGTTGCATTCTCAACAAGCATTTCTTGTTGCACACTTTTCAACAACAACAGGCCTGAGAAAAACTCCTCAGCAACAAAGGCGTCCCCTTGAAGCCAAAACAACTCTGATACCAAATGTAGGTTTTAACCTTGTACAGAAATTACCTGCATACGAATCCTAAAACACAGAAAATAAACAATGCGAGAGCATAACACATAAAACACATATACACATAGATTTTCCCCTGGATCCAAAAACTGGGACCACCAGCTTGATTTTTCATTATATTCCTTTCAATGTTACAATACATATTTATACATGCCGAAGCATCCAATACCATGGACCAAAAACCATCGCGTCCAAAACCATGGACCGAAAACCATCGCATCCAAAACAATGTGCGAAAATCATGCACAAAACCATAGGTAGGTCTGCCCAACCTAATATAGGGTCCAAAAAAAAAAAATCCCAGGGCGCTGTCCCTGACCCCGTAGATTATAGGATAAGATTATATGAATCTTTAAATTATAGATATGGTGAAATGCATACTTCCATGTAGATTTTTAGATGACAATATGAATTGAAGAAGAGGAAATGGTTACTTGGAAGATGCAAGCAATGTGTTTGATGAAATGCTGGGAAGAAATTTGGTTTCATTAAAACAAATTGATTACCAAGCATGTCTAACATAGCCTCTTTTGGAAGCTTATACACATGTAGCACCTTTGGATATGTTGTAGCTCAAGTTTTGGTTTTTTCAAAAAATATCAAAAATTAATATATGTGTGTGTGTGTGGGAAAAAGGAAATTTTTTTAAATGGTTAGAACTGAATTGCATTGCTTTTATTATAAATGTTTTAACCTTTATGGCTCAGCAATATTAAATTTTATGTGGGACTGCATAGATAACTGTGAAATATTAATGGTTGCATAATTTTGATGGAGGATCATGCTACATTGTCTGGTGGTTACATCACCTCAATTGCAATAGACCAAATTGCACTTGTTTTAAAATTCCAAAGGGGCAATTCAAGTTTGTCGGTCAAGTGATCAACGATCATGATTTGTTATGCTGCCCCCACCCCATTTTCACAAACTGCTAGTGGGGGGGCGCAAGTGGTAAGGTGTTTCTTGAAACCACCTTTGGCTTGTAGCATGTGACTTTTTCACCTGCCAGGCGAGCATGTCAAGCAAGCAAGTAATGTGAGCCTATCCACCATCTCACCGTACCACCTCATACTCACTACAACACCTCCCAATAGAAAACCCTAGCTTTATTTTACCCTGTAAAACTTCTTTCAAGGAGAGTTCAGAGAGAAAAATAGTCTCCAAAAAACCCCAGTCATACTATATCCGCTCCTAGGTCTTCAATTTCTAGTTCTCAAAAGACTGAAGTGAATATTCCCGAAGTTTCCCCAAAAACTTTAGATTTCTCAAAAAGAGAATTCCCCCCTCCTAAATTCCCTTTTTCAAAGCTAAAATTAGAAGAAGAATCTTTCGAATCAATGTATTTTTCTTTCCCCATCTTCCCAAAAGTTGAGGAGATAAAATATATTGTTTCACCAGTAACATCTCAAGTTATTGCAACCATCTCACAACGAATTCCAATAACCATAGTTCCTCCTATTTTAGTTGCATCACAAACAATAAATCTTCCTCCACCCCCACTTCAAAATATGGCTATACTAGGATTTTTACTCGATATATATGCCCCTTTAGATATGCCACAACTAATGAAGGCCATGCCACATGACTATTTGAAACTCTTGCCTCATTTTATAGGAGAAAATGAAGTAACGACTGAAAATCATGTGGCAACGTTCTGTGCATTTGTTGAAAATCTTAATGTTGAATATCTTGATGTTATTATGAGGTTGTTTGTGTAGTCTCTTAATGGAGAAGCGAGAAAATGGTTTAAAACCCTACTTTCTCATTCAATTAATACATGAGAGGAGCTAGAAAATGTTTTCATGTAGATATGGGGAGAAAGATAAGTTTGTAGTTATTTACCTTGATGATATAACTATTTTTTCAAAATCTGATGATGAACATTTGGATCATTTACAACAAACCTTTGAAAAGTGTAGGAAGTATGGGTTGTCCTTAAATCCAAAGAAATCACAGTTTTCTCTCAGGGAAGGTAAGTTATTAGGACATATAGTTTCAAAGGAAGGAGTAAAAATTGACCCTAAGAGAGTAGAAGCTATCAATAACATCTCTTTACCAAGGAATAAAAAGGAGATTCAGGTTTTTCTTGGAAGAATTAATTTTTTGAGAATATTTGTTCCTAATTATGTAGAGATTGTGAAAGAAATTATTGATATGTTGAGGAAAGATAAAGAGGTCAAGTGGACTCCTAAAGCTAGAGATTATTTTTCAAGAATCAAAAGGGATTTTGGGGAAGTTCTTGTGCTAGTTAGTCCAAGTTATGAGAATCCTTTCTTGATATTCTCTTTTGTGTCACCCACCACTATTGCAGTTGTGCTTTTATAGGAAGAAGGTGTGGAAGTGGATTCCCAAACCCCTTTGGATGAAGAAGAAACTAATGCTTATAGCAGGGAGTTTTTTCATCAAATACTTGTTGTCAATAATTTTTGGTAATGTTCTGAACCTTTTTTGAAGCTTAATAAAGTTTCAAGTGATTTCATATGTTTTTTGGTTACAGTATGTGTTTCTCTTCTTTGTGATCCATTTATTGTACTTGTTTCTCTTTTGAAATTCGTGTATGAAGCAGCTAGTTTCCTTTCTTACAAATAAATTTGTCAATGCTTTCAGAATAGCAAAGGATACCTATTAATCTTTTCACAGAGGAATCTTAATGAAGCGCTCCACAATTTCATCACTTCATCTCCCTTTATTGCACATTTTATGCTAATATTAGGTGTATGGGATTCTTTTTAAGCCCTATTCATTGAATCTTTATTCTTAATGATTCCTCTTACTATATTGCAACTTCAAAAGACTATAATCGTAGATATATAGGCCACCTTGAAAGGGTTTATTTATTCTTCCGAGAAGTAAAATAGCATTACACCTCAAGGGTTGTCTTTGGGCATAAATATTTAAACACTTTAAAAGTGATTTTTTTTTTTATCTGAGTGAATGTCCTATGCATTGGTTCCTTTCAGTTGGGAACTATCTCTAGGATTACAACATGATAATTTCTTTTTACTTAATATACTCCTAAAGAAGTGTTCATTTGCAAGAATGGTGGCACAAGATGGCCTGCACGACAATGTACTTATATTTGTTCACTAACTTATCGATTGTTGTGCTCGACATACAAGGATTAGACTATTATTGGCGTTAATCATTTTGGGTACTTGTCTTTAAATTGTACAACCATTTTCACAATACAACATGCATAACAAGCCACATAGTAGCGAATACCTGCCACCTAGTCTAAATATAGCTAAATTAAAAACAACTATGTTTAGCAAAATGGAAGCCTATATATGTGCATGCAAAAACTCAAAACCAAAACTAGAAGAAAAATAGGTAAAATCGGAAACAAGAGATTAGAACAAAATAATGGGGATATAACTAATCATACAGAGCCAAAATCTACAATGATGTCTTGTATTTTTTTTTTAAGATTAGAGATAAATATTTAGGAATTTTATTTTATAACTTTAAAAAGCACCCTTCAAAAGTCATGGTGAATAAAAGAAAATTGTGATTTGAGATCTTCACTCGGAACATTATATATATGTAGTGAAGTAACCAAAAAGAAGTAGAAACAATATTTGTAAATACTTGCCTTCTGCATTTTTTGTTGTTACAACTTTGATCCATTTTTTCTCTATAGCAGAAAGTAAAAATATTGAAATCAGGTTACTGTTAAGGTTTAAAATACACTCAATTTAGGTTTTACTGATTGGTAAATTGAGGTATTTTGTTAATTGTAATTTGATATTGTGGTGATGAAAATATTAAAATATATTTCCATGAAAATTTTCAAAAACTATAATCGATTTTAAAAAATATATTAGATTTTCTATACCTTATTATATTATTTTGCAAAATTAAATAATTGTGAGAATATTGTAGTTAAAGAAAAACAATTTTTTTATTTAAAAAATATAAAATTATAAAAAAAATATTGGTTGTTGCACTAATTATGTTTTATAACTTTAAAATACACCATTCAAAAATCATGGTCAATAAAAGAAAATTGTCATTTGAGCTCTTCACTTGAAACATTATATATATGTAGCTAATGAACCAAAGAGAAGTAGAAACAATATGTGTAAATACTTGTCTTCTGCGTGATGTCTTATATTTTTTTAAGATTAGAAATAAATATTTAGGAATATTATTTTTTAACTTTAAAAAACACCCTTCAAAAGTTATGGTCAATAAAAGAAAATTGTCATTTGAGATTTTCACTTGGAACATTATATATATGTAGCGAAGGAACCAAAGAAAAGTAGAAACAATATTTGTAATTACTTGCCTTTTGTGTTTTTTGGCGTGGTAGCTTTGATCCATTTTGACTCTATAGAAAAATGTAAAAATATTGAATTCAAGTAGGTGTTAAGGTTTCAGTGTAGGTTTTAGGTTTCACTGATTGGTATATTGAGATATTTTGTTAATTGTAATTCGACATTGTGACAATAAAAATGTAAAAATCTATTTCCATGAACATTTTTAATAATTATAATTGATTTTTAAAAGTATATTAGAATTTTTTATACCTTATTATATTGTTTTACAAAAATTAAATAATTATGAAAATAATGTAGTTAAAGAAAATAATATTTTTATTTAAAAAAATTATAATTTTTTTTTGTTAATAGTTACACTAACTATATTTTTATTATAGATTTTTTTAATTATGTATTGATATTTTTTAACTTCATAATTCACATTAATAAAATATAAAATAGAATTAGAGTTATATAAAAAAAAATAACAACAATACCCAAAAAAAAAAAAAAATTAATTCTAAACTTACTTTGTATTATAAAATACTTAATTTTCATTCCATAAAATAGAATTAAAATTATGAGAATTTGAAAGAATAAATAAGAACAATGTCAAAAATTTTAATCTTTTCAGTAATGAAACTATTTTTTAATTTTTTATAATACTTTATATATATTTAACTTTCGTTTTTTATTAAAATGAAATTTCAAATATTTATAATTTTAATAGATAAATTATATGTTCACAATAAATTACAATATAATTATTTAAAAAATAAATAATTATGAGTCTACCTCAGTAAATGACAAAGCACAATAATTTTGACCATCGACATTGCGGAAGTGAAATGAAAAAAACATCTTTGTACTAGAAAATGACACAGCAGAGTTAAAAGGTCTAAAAGTAGTAGAAAGGCTCATGCGTATTGGGTTTATCACTAATCACAATATGTTTCATGGGTTGTGAAGTACAATAAGTCCTAATTGAAATTGATTTAGGCTAAAAATTAATCATAAAAGTTTGGGTTCAGCGGTAAGTAAGTCTTGATTATGTCATTTATATCTTGATTATGTCATTTATATATATTGTAGTTTTTTTAATTTATATTTTAATTTTAGCTAGGTTGTCTTAAAGCCTCAATTATTTTTTATATAATATATTATCCATCCAAGTATGTAAGGACTAATAGAACTGACTCGGGTAGGATTTTGTAGATATTTTACAAGTATTGAAGTTTTAGAGATCATCTCCCGAGGAGTAGGGATTGATGGTGTATAACTTATGTACGTATTTTAGAAGCATTCACATTTTATATCAGATTGTGGGTTAAGTTACTCATAGTAGATGAGATTGGGATGTATGGGAAAGGGCTTATTGGGATGTATGGGAAAGCACATTTAAAATATTGAAGATTAATAATTGTAAGTAGGATTTAGAAAAAAATTTGTCGGATTTTATTAAAATATAATTGGAATTTCTATCATTTTTAAGGCAAAAAAGCAGGTTGGTTAGACTACGACAAAATTGATATTGAAAGAGAATGATAACAAGTTAATAATTATTTATTTAATATTTTTTTTTTCTCTGCAAATACTAAATTCTATTAACTGAAAAGAAGAATATTTTTACATAGAGTTGAGGCCTCATAAATCATAGCTTGAGGACACTCAACACAACAGAACTGCCCCCTTACAAAAAGAAGCTGGGGAGACCAGTTACATATAGCAAAAAACCAAATATAAAACACAGAGAGTGACATGTTTAGCTGAGAAGGAGACATTGGCAACAGAAGCGCGAAATCAGTGCAAACCAGCAGTAAGTGTATCACCAATTCCCCAGCGGGAAGCCAAAAACAACAGGTCATGAGTGCTAAATCCTGACTGTGAGCGAGGATGCCTGTAGGTGGTTATCTGAGCAGTAGCCAAAACAGAAAGGAAAAAGCGGTCCCAGGTGGCGCTACCCTTCCTTAACCTTGCCATGATTCTTTTCCTCAACCAGACACGCACTGTCGGTCCTTAGACTCTCATTGCCATCCATTTCGCTGACAGGGATTGTCATGGAGTGACTTGATTCACCATGAGTCCCTTCCTCAACCACAGGGCCTATGTCTTCAAGGGGCGAAATACTTTTAAGAAATTCCTCCTGACTAGACTTCTCACTTTTCCAATTCTCCGGGCTATCTTTATCCATGGAATGCTCACTACTTTGGGAAGGATCAGGAGCAATGCAAGCCAGAGGGGAGACTTGATTTTCCTCTTCCGAGAGGATAATGGTGATGTGAGCAGTAATAAGAGGCCTGTTCAAATTGCTTTGAAATTTAAAGTGCGTGGTTTGGAAAGCACTGTTCGGAACTGGCTTGCACCCAGAGCTCAAAGGTGGCACAGCCTCATGGGTGGGGGGAGGATTGATGGGCGCCTGCTCATGTTCCACAGAGTGACCGACAGATAAATGCAAGCCACTGTCACGACGCCCCCCAGAGTGACGTCTTTTACCCAAACGAACCATTATGACTGATGAAGGGTAGGGCGCAGAGAGATTATAGAAACCAGAGACTACGAAACAGGGTTGATTGAAACGACAGAGATACCAAACTAAATGCACAGAAAACACCCAAGACGAAGGCACAATACAACTAATGCTTAAGTCCAGAACAGAGGAGAGCTTACCCTTAAAAAAGTTAGCCTAGAGCTCGCGTCTGTGAGCAAGAATCAGCCCGTCACCATCTACCCCCGCTAACTAGGTTCCGTTGCCGTGAGACTGAGCGCAAAGTGTGAGGAAGACACAAAGGATCGACATGATTATAACAGAGGGAATGTTGTGTTGAACAAAGCGAGCCATTAATGCAAAACTCCTACCAGATCCAGCGTTAAAACCTCCCTCCCGCTCGCGCAAGGTGAAGTCTTGGGAAGCCACGCTGCTCTGCAGCTGGCAGTACCAGGCTTTAATGTGCTGCATGATGAGCATTAAGAGCTGTAGTGCCACCCGCATCCGGGGATTATTTATTTAATATTGAATGATGACAAATTTTTTATATAATGTTCATTTTATAGTACACATGTTATGTCATTAGAGTATAGACTGATATAATGAGAGTTGTACAAATTGTACACATGTTATTTTTACATATGTTTTTCAAATTGTTTTTTTGTAAATTAAAAAATAAAACCCATAAAAATTGTCTATTCAATATGTTACACCAATGGAAAAATGGAATTTTTGAATTTAGTTACAAACTATTTGTGTTTATGGTACATAGTAATTAATATATAATGTTATTTTTTTCAAATTATTTATATTTATTCTACATAGTAATTAGTGATATAGTACATACATAGTAATTAATATATAATGTTATTTTTTCAAATTATTTATATTTATTGTACATAGTAATTAATAATAGAGTACATAAAAGTCAATTCTTGCATCATTACATAATAAAAGGGGAGACATTTCAACCAATCATATTTGAGATAAATAGAAATAAATTTTATTTAAAAATAATAATTTTATTTCATAATGTTAAACTTTAGATAGATTTTAAATTTTTGTAGTAAGAAAAAACTAATAGCAAGTCAATGAAAAACTCAATAAGTTATATCTTACTAAGTGAAAGTATAATAAATATTTGAGTATATAATGTAATCATTATAAAATAGGAATTCAACCAATTATATTAAAAAATAATAAAAATAAATTTTTAATGTTAAGCTTTTGGAAAAAATAGAATTTTTTTTTTCAAAACAAACTAATAAAAAATTAAACAAAAAACCGAACAAAAATATACTACTTGCTTGCGACACATAATAATAAATTAAAAAATGTGAGTTGAGCTTAGCATACTAAGGTTATAAGTGCACATTTTTGGATGTAGTAAATATAAATAACTTCAATTTTCAGTCTAAATCTTTGATGCAATCATGCAAATAAATTGCTCCTTTAATTTTAAAAATAAAAATTATTATAATAATATATATTCGAGAATACATACTAGTAATTGTATTAATATAATGTAGAGCATGCATGCAAAGGAGAAGTGTGCAGAGTTAATATTTAAAAGATTTTTTTAAATTAAAAAATTATAATATATATTTTAGAATAGGTAGGTATGTAATTATATTAATATAATGTAGACTATGTATATTAGATTAATAAAGAATGTATATTGATATTTATATATAGGTGTAGTTTAAGTTAGTTTTAATCAAATTTTGGTAGAGATTTTCAAAATTTTGAGTTTAAGTTATTTAATATGTAGAATTTTAGTGCTCTTAGGGTTTTCAGGGTGTTGAATTTATTTATACATTCAAAAATATATTTTAAACAACAAAAAATCACAAGTTTGAAATTGTATCGCTGGATTCCTATGAAAAAATCTATTTAGTTTATAAGTCAAACTACGCCTATTTTTATATATTATTTTGAATGTATATATATTATTAAAAAACTTAAACAATTGTATTTATTTCTCAAATCTACTTTCACTAAATTCTTTTACATCATTAGAAGCAAATTTAATTATAGATATAATTAAATATTTTTCTTAAACCTTTACCTAGAGGTCACATAGAGTTGAAACTCACTATGATATCATATGTAATGGTCTAAAATTAAAACATAATTAAACATGAAATTACTTACAAAAATTCAAGACCATTAATTAACAACATGCAAAAAAAGAAAAATAGCTAGTAATTACATCATTCACATGATAGGCGAGCGAAAGGAATTGCACCTAGCAGTTGACAAACTCAACTTTCGTACAACTTGTGAGCATTGAGTTGTTGTGATCCCGCTAACTGCAACCAACATGTTGGAGACAACTCTCCACCCAACCATAGGTTCCGCTATATTATGTCTTTCTACAACTGACCATCCCCAAGCCCTTAATCAAATATTGTTGCCAATACATCCTTCATATCCTACAATTCCACTAAGAAAGAAGAATGTTTCACATCATAGGTCATCATGCAATTTTAATTATGTCTTGACTTTTTCTTAACTTAGCTTTATTTTATAATTTACTCTTACTTATTTTATTCTTTTGGTTTTTATTAATTTGATTTTTTCCATAAATTCATTCCTACTATCTTTATAGTTGCCTTTATTTATTTATTTTGAACTTCACTTTATTGTTTATTATTTTATTAATTATTTTTCTCACTTTTATTATTTATTATATTATTTTTTGGGGTAAAATTTCTATTGTCTTTTAAACACGAGTATACAAGAAAATTTTTAGGTCGTTCTTTCACTAGGAATACCAAACCATAAAAAAACTTTTGTGAATGTGATGGATCTGGAAATCATACTACAACAAGATATCAAAGTACTTAGGAGTCCATATTGATCTAGGAAAAATTGAAAGGTTGGCCTATTTGGCCTTGAAAACAAACAGTAAATACAACAGGCGAGGAATGTAACAACCCTGGTGAAAAATCCATGTAATAAAAGTTAATAAAGGCAAAATAATAACCACGGTTGATGGGACACTTATTCCAAGTTGAATGTTGGGAAAAATCCTACTGATGGGGATCACTTGTGATTGTTTAATGACTAAAGAAATTGACAAAGGCAATGGCTAAGGCTTTGAAAAGGAAAAATTGTATTTTTGGCACATTTATTTATGAAAAGAATGGAAATTAGGAGAAAAGGGAGGTGAAGGGCCACATGTTGCATTTGAGGAGGAAAATGAAGGAAAATAATGCAAAATGAAGAAAATAGAGTCCTCATTCATAAAGAGGCTTATGAGGATCAGTTGGTAACCTTTTGTCGGTTTAGTTTTGGATTTCTCTCATTATTCTTTCTCTCTATTACTCTTGGAGACTCAAAGTTTTTCTTGGAGCACTCTTGGAGGGTGTGGCATACTTGGATTTTTGGAGCAAGAAGGCAAAAGTAGAGCAGGAAAGCGCAAGAGGACATCAGAATCAGCAGCTATAGCGAGATTTTCTTGCAGGTACCTTATTGCACGTATGTTTTCCTCACTAGTTTTGGCATGCATGGCATATGCATATGGACTTTTGGTCATGATCTGTCACTGGCATGAAGGATTGCTTGGATTGAAAGTGGATTGCCTAGCCTTGTCATTTCCTAGATAGCCATGGAGTTTGTTGGTTTATTTTCCTTGTTTATTTTGGTTTGTTCTCATGTTTCCTTAGCTTGGGTTGAGTTATTAGTTCTTGGAAGCCCTGGTTGGAGAAACGCTTTGGAAGCCCTGCAACAACTTGGGTTGAGTTACTAGTCCTGGAAGCATTGGTTAGAAAAATGCTTTGGAGGCCCTTGGTGGGTTGAGTTACTAGTCCTGGAAGCCTTGGTTGGATAAACTCTCTAGAAGCCCAACGACAACTGTGGGTTGAGTTACTAGTCCTAGAAGCCTTGGTTGGAACAAATGCTCTGGAAACCCTAGAAGGCTTGGATGGAGACCAATCTGATGACGGTTTTGTGACGTCTGACTATAAAGTGGAATAATTGTTTGATAGGTTAAGGTGGATGGTCTCTGGAACACCTAGATGGTTTTATATCAGTAGTTATGTATGGCTCTCAACAAGTTTTTAATTGTAAATGAATGATCAATGTATCTATGACCTAATGGATGGAATGGCAGTAGATGCATTGAGGCATCAGCTAAGTATGAGACCCATATGCTCAGATTTTTTATTTACACCTGTAGATTACATATTCGTGATGTGTTTGATGAAATGCCTATAATGACTAGTAGGGGTCTAGTCAAGGTCTCATTCAAGTGATTGCTTTTGCACTGTTATTTCCTTGTTAATTTACTGTTCTAGAGGTATCATGCCATTCTAGGAAGTGAACTCAGCTCTAGGCCTAAAAATGTGGCTTAATTCCCGAGGACGATGGCACAGAATTAACAAAAAGAGTCCCTGGACGCTAGCAAGCATGCCTGTGAGAGCATCCAAAGGTCCCTGGATGCTAGCATGCCCATAGCATGAGAGCATCCAGAGGGAGATTTGTTCAAAAGTTCAGTGGGACCCAAGGGATAGCTGCCTAAAAGGTTGGATTGGTTCCTAAGGGTTATAATGTTGATGTTGAATGTTTGTATGGTGTGTTTCTGCTAGTTCCACTTCCTTAATGTGACTTAGGAGGTTGAATCATATCATAGTGGCCTCTTGTCACATGTTTACCCCGGCTGGCTAATTGCTTGGGTAGATGTGGGAGGACGGTGTTACAAGGAATTAGGAACATATATCGAAACTAGGTGGAGGGATTTGAATCCGTACTTGTGGCCTAGATAGGATCCTAGTTGTCTCCAAGGGTGCCTCCAACTGGGGGTGAGATGCCAAGGTGTTTCTTTATGCATTCCAACCTCTTATACAAATCCTTCATGTGGTGATGCAAGTGCTCCATAGAGTGGAGAAGAGTTGTCTAATGCTTGAACCAATTCAAGAGGATCCTTCCAAAAATAAATTTCATATGTCAATTATTAGATCCACTATATGCATGTACTAGTTGAAGCCCCACAAGTATGACTGGTGTCTAGTATCTATTTTTCCAACTAAAAAAGAAACTTTGTGTCAAAAATTTGATGCCTATGGGAGGCACCTCAAGCGAGTTGGCTCATGGAACTAAACAAAAATTTCCTCCAAATGGTGGTGTGTACATGTGTTACCCCTACTTCCCTGTTCCAGGTAATATGTCACTCCCCTGTGGACACATGCTTGTTGATGGGCCATGGGGGTGGTACGTAGAGGGAAAAGGAGGCAAAGAGCCAAAGGAGAAGAATCCCTAACATCAAAGGGATAATAGAAGACCACTCACATGAGAATTAGGCAAGAGTGACAAGGCTTCAAGGGTGACCAAGACAAGACGGAGAGAAAATAAGAGATTGAGAGTGAGGAGGGAGGTTGGACAATGATAAAGTAAGGAGTGACCCATATGAATAGCGAATACGAACTTCATCGGGGGGCAAGGCCTCAAGAATCAGGCTACTGAGTAAACCAGAAAAAATATATAGAGAAGAGTTAGAAGAGGACTAAGGAATAAGAGATGAGACCACGAGCCAAAAGGAGCCACCCGAATAGGGGTAATCTGATTCCTTTGCTACAAAAGGTGAATTCCAACAATGAAAGGGTTTGTGACCATGCACGTAGTAAAAACTAAGTGCAAAAGCTGCAGAGTGCCCTCCAAACCTACAAGGAAAAAGTGATAATCCGGAAAAACCAAGCTATCAAACCATCTGTTGGTAATTATCATCAATGTTATAGTCTCTATTAGTAAGGTGGATACTTTCATTATTTGAATATCATAGGCACACTGATGATTACCAATTCATGCTAAGCTAGGTTTTGAAAGGATGGGCCAACCGAGGACTCTAAGCAAGAGCCAAATTCTATGTAAAGAACCATAAGCTCTGGTAGTCAACAATAGAACTATGAGAATTTTGAAACACAATTTGAAGCACCATAATCTACATTAGCTTAGGTTGATGTTTCACACAAGTGAAGTCTCGATAGATAGTCTAGGATGGCAAAAAACTGTCGAGGTAGTTGAATAGAGTGCACAGGGGAGTAATTGCAATGAGTAGTGTCAACATGTGGCCACAAATCTGATTTGATTGTGCTGTTTACAATTTTTATGGGAGCCTATTGCCATGTCCCCCGATATCTTATCTAGGTGGGATAACCTGCCCCACCTTTCCTCAAAAAGCATCCCATTCAGGAATTTATTTTGTTGTTGTTATCATTATTATTATGTATTAATTTGATAATATAGGCAATTACAACATGACCTTCTGGATAGACTTCTTTGAACATTGTAGCGAAAACATAGATGGAATAATGTATTTTATATATCAATCAAGTCTTCTACCCTTAGGACACAACACCATCAAGCTTGTACTACTTGGATTTCAAAAAAAAACTCTACATGATGTACTCTATATTCTAGAGTTGCGAACAAATTTATTGGCCCTTGAGCACATTAAACAACAAGGCCATTTAATCTGTATCTTTGAAGGAAAATTTAGAATAAGTAAGGCATCTAACAATATGGTTGTCATTCTCAGAGTGAAAAATGAAATATTGTTGAAGGTAAAAGGGACATATACTCATGCATGAAATTTTGTATACTTCTCTCATCATGAAAACGATACATTTCCGTCTAGTATTCTATATGGCATGTTAGAATTGGGCATATTAATTATAATAGCATTTTTTTTATTGAAAAAGAACATTTTTTTTGTTTTTCTTTTCTTTTCTGCTTTGCCTAATATTCCTAGGAAATTGAAGCGATGTGATGCTTATATCCTTGGGAAGCACAACAAATAACCCTTTCATGATTCTACTTCTAAAGCATGTAGAAAACTTAGGTTGATATATTCTGATTTGTGTGGCCCTCTTCCCATTCCATATGCGAATGGAAATAAATATATGGTGCCTTTAATTGATGATTGCACCAATATGTGTTGGGTTTACTGACTAAAAGATAAATCTCAAGCTTTTAAAACATTAAATTTTCATGTATAGGTTCAAAATAACAATCACATATTAGTTCTCTTCATACTGATAATGGAGGAGAATACACATATAATGAATTTGAAAACTATCTTCGCCAACATGGGATTCAACATAAAACCACAATTCCATACAATCCTCAACAAAATGATGTAGATGAAAGAATAATCAGGACTATTTTGAATATGGTTCACTTTGTTATGTTTTCCAAACATGTAAAATTGATGTTTTGGGATGATGTAGTTCTATGTACTATAGTATATGTGAAAAATAAGTGTCCACCTCGTGCTGTCAGAAATAAGATTCCACGTGAATTGTTGTATGGTTACTTTCCTTTCATGAGGCATCTCAAGATCTTTGGTTCCACCTATTATTCCTTAATTCCCAAGGAGCAAAGAAACAAACTTGATGTGAGAAGCTAGCAATGAATCTTCTTGGGGTATTCAGATACCACCAAGGCATATCGTCTTTATGATGAGATAAACAAGATTTTATTGTTTCACACTCATTATTGGATCTTATACAACTAATGATCAAACTCTTCAACCTTGAGTTGAAGTATGATGATCCTTTGACCCTAGCTTCTGAGATCATATGCATCGTGCATGACATGGATGTCACTAGAGTGAAGATAGAGATTCCTCTCACATCCTTCATCGTGGACCTCTACCTTACATACTCTCACTATGTTGAATCCTTGTGAGTTGGTAACAAATTCAAGTCTATTACATTTGACTCTTTGATGGAAAACGTTTTTAGAATTATTGAAAGATATTGAGAGGAGGAAAACAACATCTCAACACCCTAAAGAGTTAGTGTAGCTTTCTATGAAAGGGAACAACCAATAACATAATTCTTTTAGAGGAAGCAGTAGTAAGAGAGGCCGTCGAAGAAATAAATCCAATAGAAGGGGGTAAACACCATCAAGGCGAGAGATACAATCTTCATTGCATTTTTTGTGGTAGAAATGGACATCATGCATCAACATGAAAAATCCCCTTGGTGAATATCAAAGACAAATAAGGTCCTAAACAAGACAATGGAAAAACACCTAATCCACCAAAACGTAAACTGCCTGAATATGCTCATTAAATTGTTCCCATTGTGATATTGGAGTAGATAAAGATTTATTTCACAATTCATTTGCTTTTTGGAGAGATGTATGGTTTCTTGACATAGGTACAACATGCCACATGGCCTTCCAATGGAATAATGTATTTTGTAGATAAATCAAGTCTTGAATCCTCAGGACTTGGCACCATCGAGCTTAAAGCATCTGGATTTCCTGAACCTTCCTCTGAATGATGTTCTAAGAAATTTGTTATCCCTTGTGCACATTTAATATCAAGGCCACCCCATCTATATCTTTGCAGCGAAATTTAAAACATGAAAGGCATCTGACAACAAGGTTGTCAAGATTGGACTGGAGGACGAAAGGAAACATAAGATGATTGAGACATTTACTCATGCACAAAATTTTGGATACCTTTCTCATTATGATGAAGGCGCATTGCCATATGTTCTATTGCATGCCAGATTTTGACATATTAATTAAAATAACATGCATTTATTGAAAAATAATGGTGTTTTTAGTTTGCTACTTTTCCTAGAAAAATGAAGCAATTTGATGCTTATAACATTGGGAAGCATAAAAAACCCTTTCATGATTCCACTTCTAGAACATGTCAAAAGCTTAGATTGATACATTTTGATTTGTGTGGCCCTATGCCTATTCCATATACAAATGGAAATAAATATATGACAACTCTAATTGATGATCAAGTAAATATGTCTTGGGTTGAAAACATGTGGAATTAACTCTTGATTCCACCGATGTATTCATCTCATTAAGAGCTTTCTAACAGTGTCACTCTTACTTTGATTCGACACCTAGATCAAAATTTAGACTTAATTTAAGTTTTGGCCTATCATTAGATGTCATGCCATTAAAATGTCCATGTGGAGCCCACAAAATCCTAACAAGTCAACTTAGTGGGTCTTGCAGTCAAGCCCACATCACATTGCCACAAATATCACAACCACGACGTTTAGTGTTAAACAAGATGTGGGCAGTGGTGGTCGACAAGTAATAAGTAGCCTCATGGTTCCACCTTCAAACTCTTAAAGAATTGTTTACCCCCCCATTGGTTCACTCATACAGGATGCGCTATGCTAGTACTTTAGTGACAAGCAGTGAGAGGTGGGCAGTAAGGAAGATTCCACCCTCAGGGTTTCCTCCGGTCCCCACCACTAGGTAACTCACCCACATAAAGGAAGTATAAACTTTGTTGCCTACTGGATTCGATGAAATACGCATTTAACAAAATAAGAAAATGTGTGAACAATAAGGCAACATCCTTTCTTCCACTAACAACTTCATTCCTAATGCGTATAATGGCCAGGGACCTAATGCCCGGATAACTGAGTCACTCCTTGCAAATATTTTTAATGGTGGGGTGATCTAGGCTGCCAACTTTTGGGAGTTGTTGGGTCACAAAATTGCAACATTTTTCACCATTTTAATGATCCAGGTGGATGTTGGTGACCACCAACCTATTCCACCTAGAACTCCAGTCGATTTCCTCAGCTTCCTTGTTTATAGTATCATTTACTATTTTTAGCAGTTGTTTGGGTCCTAAACTTCCGGAGCAGTTTTGACCCCCTAAAGAACGTTTTTTGAGGTCTGCAGCAGGCCCACAACCCCAGGCGGGGGCCCGCGGAAAATCCTGTAGCACTTGGGGAGATCTTTCCAACTAGGTATTGTACGTGCTAAACATAGATAATATGACCAAGTTATGACCCCAGGAAGTTGGTTGCCCAATTAACCCCAACGAGGTCCACAAACTCTTGGCATTCCATCTCCTGGGGTTATGGTTTTGGTTGTTTAGGGTTTTCCCTTGTTGTTCAATAATAAAAATTCCCTTGAGACTCATTGTAACACAGTTCCAAGGCATGTAGCTGCCACATCTCTTCTCAGAGATAATCTACCATCGCCCGAGCTAGTTTATTTCCATTTCTATATGTAAACATATTTTAGTTCTTTGATATTAATGAAATGAAGTTTTATTTCTAATGCATCCCTATGTTTATGTGTACATCTGTCTTTTTTTGCGTTCCTACATAAGTTTGGATCAATGGTATTAGAGAAATATTCTCTTTCTCTGTTTTTCTTTGCATGTCCCCAATGAGGTCAAGGTATAAGGAGTTAGGGATCGAACTGGTTGAACCTTTGCAAGACCAACCTCGCAAACCCCGATGACCTCCCATGGTGGAAGAAAAGAAAGACAAGGGGGTAGGAGATCCTTTCAAAATATTGCTCGAGCAATCCCTCGAGCAATAAAGGAACGTGATGATGGATAAATTTACCCAGATCCTCTTGTAGCTACCCATATGCGATGCATATTCCTCCAACAACCACTCTGGAGACGCCACTTCTTTTAAGGTACATGTTAACTTTAAAATTCCTATAATTGAAGGCCAGATAGATGCAGGCACCGTAGATAGATGGTTAAATTTGTTGGAAGGATATTTTTTAGTTCATGACTTTCCAATTGGGAAAAGATTACTTTTGCACTCCTCAAAGCCACCCACATGTCAAGGACTGGTGGGAAACATACTGTGAACAAAAGGACAAGAGTGAATCGTCATTGTTTTCAGTTGCACCCACTTGGAATTCTTTCTGAGATGCCATCAAGGAACAATATTACCTTGTCGGGAACTATGAAGATAAATACATAAAGTGGACCATGTTGCGTTAGGGAAGGGACCAAGACGTGTCAGAGTTCACAATGTTTTCCATGACCTTCACATGAAGCTGAGTATCAAGGATTTTGATTAGCACTTGGTACTCAAGTACCATGGTTGTCTACACAAGTACATCAAGGACGAGATGGATTTCCTGGACATCTCCTTGCTTGGCATTGCTTATTGATACACTGTCAAGATCGAGCATAAATTTAAACAGAAGAAGCGAGACTTTGGATCAGTGAATCCGAAGCAAGGGAAAGGCACCCCCAAACCACAAAACAAAGGACAAAGCCAAAGCGCAGCGACCTAGGACAACCCGTCGAAGCTGCAAGAAAAGAACAACACCCCAAAGACAAAGAAGGGCATAAGGAAATGGTGTGAGTTCCATAAGATCCCCACTCACAACACAAGTGAGTTTCGAGCCAAGAAATCATTGGTGACTAAGATGAAGGCTTCCGAATTAGATGCATGTTTCGACTCTGAGTTAGAAACCGACAAGGGGAATGAATAAGGGAATAAAATTATCGATGGAGAGGCTAGTGCCACTATTGCCACCACCAAGATTCAGAAGGATGAGCCTGAAGATCTAGAGGAGGGGGAGTGGCTCTTCCACTCACAGAAGTAGGTGAAGGGTTCTTCGCTGCAGTTCATTATCAACAGTGGAAGCTAAAAGAACCTCATTTTAGCAGAGGTCGTGAAGTGGTTAGGCCTACCAACCACAACACACCCTTAGTCGTACACCATCGGGTGGCTTCACCAAGGGCGAGATCTCCACGTCAGCCAATAGTGTCACCTTCCCTACAACATCAAGCCCTTCGTAGATGAGGTATTGTGTGATATTTCTCCTCTTGAAGTGTGTGATGAATTATTAGGCCAACCATACTTGTGGAAGCAACATGTTGCGTATGAGGCTAGGCATCACACTGCTATTATTACTTTGGGTAATAAATTGTATAGGATACTGGAGGTAGCACTTCCTACCGTCATTTCTTTGATCACTACAAAGCAATGTAGTAAGATCATTTCCCTAATAGGGAAATTTTTTTCCTTATGATTCGTTGTTAGGGTAAGAAGAATATTGTGGCCACAACCTCCAGACAAGACTCCTCCGCACAACAGCAACAGATGGACAAGGTTGTGGAGGAGTACAAGGAAATCTTCAAATCACCCACAGGGGTACCTATACACTGTCAGGTCAAGAACTCGATCGATATGAAACCAAGCACATCGCTATCCAATGGACCGATCTATCAATGCTCTGTTCTAGAGAACGATGAAATCAAGAGGAAAATTCAGGAGTTGCCTTAGAAAGGGCACATTAAGTCAAGTTCACCACCCTATGGGAGCCCAATTCTTTTGTTAAAGAAGAAGGGCATGAACTAGAGACTCTATATTGACTATTGGGCATTGAACAAGGTCATTGTTTGGAATAGGTATCCAAACCCAAAGATTGATCACTTTCTGGACCAGCTCGTGGGGGCTAAAGATTTTAGTAAGATTAACTTGAAGTTCTAGTATCACCATGTACTGATTGAACCCTCTCATGTGTGGAAGACTACCTTCAAATCCAAGGGGGGCCTTTTCAAATGGTTGGTCATGCCTTTTGGGTTGACAAATGCCCTCACAACCCTCATGAGGTTGATGAACCACATCTTGTGACCCTTCACCAACTTTTTTGTGGAGGTGTATTTGAATGAAATTCTGATCTTCAGCCAAAGTTGGGAAGAGCACCTCCACCATGTTTGCTAGGTCCTCCAAACCCTGCTACAACACAAGTTGTGTGCTAATTTGGAGAAATTCACTTTTGGTATGACCCAGGTTCAATATATGGGGTACATCATGTTAGCACTCTATAATTTTCCAAGGTTGCCAAAGAAAACAAAGAGGTAACCACAAAACCACTTTGGAGCTTAGGATCTAGCCTTCCTAAAATCAGAGAGGGATCTCTCCATCGGATTCAACTTTGTTGTATTTAGATATTAGGCTAGTTATGAGAGTTTTGGGTTTGATTTTAAAATTTATTTGGTTGATTAAATGCCTAAAACTTCCATTGGGCTATGGAGTCTACGATTTAACAGGGATCTGTCTCAGATTTTCAAAGGAGTTTCACAGGGAAAGGTAGTTGAACTAACTGGATCCTTTATATCTAAATGAAATGTAATAGAAGAAAAGATATAGGTTCAATTGAAGCTAAAGAGCAGTTAAGAATTATTTAACTTGATATCAGAAGAAAACATTTAAATTATCCACTGCCAGAATCAGAGTGTATTTTTCAACAAATTATGTTCATCAACTTTCTGTAAAATAATTCAGATTGAAGAAAACATAAACATGGAAACAACAAAATAAACACATAGACAGTGAGAGAAGAACTTCACCAAATAGTCCAACACATGAATCCTGTGAAGAATGCCCCTTTTATTACTGATCATCCCATCAAATGGAAATAGTACAATAGCATTCTAGAAAGAAAAAATCAACCCTTAATACTTAAAAAAAAAAAGTATTAGTAAGTTATTTACAAAATATCCTGTCAAAACTGACTAGGATGGATTTTAGGAATTCCTAAACAAAATCTATCTAACTATTACAATAATTTAGGAAAATTGAAACTGCTTGAATCGGTGGCACTAGATTTGTGGAACTGCTGAATATATGGCCCCTCAAATGTTGTTGTGTTGTTGATGCTGAGTTGTAAAACCAAGTCATCTACTTACTCTAATAACTCGCACAATTGATCCCAACGTTGTTCACTTGGGATATATGTCTCGAGTAACTTCCTGTAGACCTCGTTCACATCAATATATTTAGCAAAAGTTGGTTTGGAAATGAAGATGTGCTTGATTCATACTGAATTTCTAAATCATAGGTCAATGCTTCTAAAAATTATTTCCATGTTATGTTGCCTTTCACTCCTACAAACTTAGAATCATATTTAGCAATGGTATTTAATTTATGGCTGTAATATGACCATGTGTTGAGCTTATCATTTATCACTAATAAACTAGGAAGTCCATTTTTGTAGAGGACTTCCAATTTATTGAAGAACCTCTCTACACCTATGTCTAGAACTTGACATTTTTCTTCTAACTTCCTGATCAAATTCATTTTGGTTAGCACATATTTTACCTCCATTATGGTCTCAATCCTGTCCTCAATCTCCAGTTCTTCTATCTCCTACTTGTTTTTGGAATTGAGGAACTTAATGAGCTCTGTAGCTTCACTGGGTTTATCACCCAACTGCTCTCTGATTTCTTGAATGGCTTCATTAGATTTCTCAATTAATTCCTTCTGCTCAAATATGATCTGTATAGATGGCCAAATTTCTATCATGGCTTCATCTATCCTTTTCCAAATGTTCTCTTTAACCTGGGCTAGGGTATTACCCATGGCAATTTCCTTTTATATTTGTTGCACTCTTCGGGTAAGCCTCTGGGATTTCTGCGGCTTTGTTAGGATCTTTACATCCTCTTGTAAATTTTTAATCTCTTCTCCTTGTATTGACATATTTTCCATTGATTGGGCTAATTTGATTGAATCATCTGTAGTTGAAGTTGTGGGTGTTGTAGAGGAGGATGCTCCTACTGTTGTAGCTGCTGTAGGAATTCCTATTTGAAGTAGTGATGAAATAGGTATTACACCAAGAGGAACCATAGCAAGTTGACAATTATGTTATTTCTCTTTGATCAGTTTATCCATTTCTGCCTCCATTTCCTTAATCTGTGCACTCTGTTCCACCAATAACTTCAACATTTCCTCTTTCTCTATCTATGTTTCTCCTAATTCCTTTGCTTGAGGATCCTCAGTAGCTGGCAGTTTTAATTGCTTCCTCAGGGATGTTATATAAATATTCTTCTTCTTCTTAATAATATATTCCATGGCCTTTGAATTAGTCGGATCAAAACCTTCTTTAATCACCATCTCCTCTAAATATTTAATTCTTTTGTCTTTGGCTAGAGAGGAAATTTTCTCCAGTTTGAGTTGTGATTGAACATTGTTCAATGATAGTTGCAACTTGGAAGAAGTAATATCACTCTGTGTGAAAGTTGAATACACCATCTCTCCTGTTTTCCTGTGCATGTCCATATGTTCCAAAGGATGGGAATCTTTTGCCTCAAACTCAAATGTAGTCTACTTGAAATTAGCTGCCGATTTAGGTTGAGCTACTTGGGCCTGCAAGGATGCCATATGCATTCTTCCTTTCTCTATACCATAGGCTGAATTGATCCTGTGTTGAAATGAGGAACATTGTTTACTAAATTTAGTACAAATATTTTCATGGAGGGCTTCATTCCTCTGTTTGATTTCCTTCTACCTTTGAAATATGTCCATCTGCCTCTGTTCTGTAAATGACTATGGTGTATGAGCTGTTGTGGCAGGATTCTCTTTAGTGGTTGAGGATGATGGAGAATCAATTGTGCTACTTCTAAACTTTAAAGTATGAAGGCTAGAGAGTACAATAGTACCATATGTTTCCTCCACTAGTCAAAAATCTACCTTAGAGCTTGTTTTTGGCTGAGACTTCTATCACTGAAGGTGATTCCTCTTCTCTCGGTATTTTCTGTTTTCTCTATGGGGGTAGGAGTCTCTGAAGCGGTTCTGGACAAGACCTTCTCTTCGGACTCCTACAATGTGTTATCTACCCAATCCTATTGATTCATAAATTTATCTCTCTGGTCTCTGGGTATGTACATAGGGGGTTGTCTTTTGTTCCAACCTCAACTTATAAATTACCCCAAAGGGGTCATAAGACCATGTGAAGCTGAGGGGAAAAATAATCTATTTTAGAAGGAGGTCTGCTTCCTCTCCTGTTAAAGATAAATGGCCCTATCTGTGTTTTTATTATAAACTGGGACTTCTTCTTAGCTGCCACAAAGTGAATGTTGTTTGATTGGATTATTTGCCTGATGTATTCCAAGGAAAATATCCTCGTAGGAAGATATTTGGGCAGTTTATAGGGTGGCAACTCAAAGCCATAAACCCTGATCTCTGTATAGTTTTGGTATAAATACCAATATCATGTCTTCACCTGCTCACTCACATGAAACACCTTTTGAATGTCCTCACTGATCCTTGGAATTTGTTGGCCACTCAGAAAACAAGTTGTTGGATATATGAACTTGTCTATAAAACCTTTGAACCTATACTCCTATGAATTTTTTCTGATAATTGAGGTCCAAAATATTGTGGACTGAGGTTCCCCCTGTTGGTTTAGTTTCCGAACTGCAAAAGGAAACATGTTTATATGGAATAAAATAAATATATGCATGAGAATAGAAGAGTATGTAAACATTCCTTCAGTTGAAAACTGAAGGAATTGTTCATGTATTACATGTGCAAGAAAGTGACCATAGTAAAAAATGACTGAAAGTCCTTCTTCTGTAGAAAGGGTGGATAGAAAGCCTAAAATAGGCTCATTTACCCATTCATATGAGGAATACCCAAGTATGTAAGACAAGACAAAGATGATCTTTATGGTTCTTTGGGGGGAAATAAAAGAGGGATAAGGGGGATTTTTCTTGGGCAATTGAGAATCCTCTGGCAGGAATACTTAAAAAATTATGGATCTCTGGGGAAAAATGATTTTTTGGTAAATCTCTGTGAGAGCATCAATTGAGAAGGGAGTCAACGATTCACTATGGGGGATCTGCAACATCTGGTTTATATTCTCAGGGGTAATGGTGAAAAGGATTTCACCATTAGGGGATATGATAGCTCTTTTGATTGAGAGGTATGAGGCTTGGCATTTGAGGAAAAAGTCTAGGAAATAATAAGATTGAGGGAAAATGAATAAGGGTAGTCTGTATTTCCAAAGCCCAATTTCATCTGATTAGTCTAGATAGGTGTCCCGAAACAAGAAGTGTAATTCAAAGAGGTCGAATTCACACTCTGTTTTGGCAATTTTGTAGTCTCTGTCGGCTAAGGGAATGTGGTCTAAATCCATAGAGGGAGAAAGCATCGAGTTTATCACAGTGGTGTCAGTTTTGGTTTTGGGGGCCATTATAATCACATGGTAGAATTGCAGAGGATGAAAGTACTAATTGCACGGGAAAAAGAACTGGCAAGTAATTAATCTATTATCAATGGATAATAAACGAGGGAAAATAGAGATCAGGTTGATACCACTCTGAGAGTATGAGAGTGAGGAAAGAAAGTGATAGAGGGGGAGTGCAAAGATTTATAGGTTTGCAATGGAGCGGGACGATTGGCTAAAATAGTTGTTTTGGGGGATCATTTACTCTGCAATGGGAAAAAGATCGCAACAGAAGGAAATGACAACTGGAGGGCATAACGGTTAATTGACATGGTGAAAAGTGATAGGTAGAAAAAGGTGCGAGATCATTGGTGGGAAAGGGAGTGAGGGCTGAGCGGTTTTCGGTGAGTGGTAAGTGGAAAGTGAAGGGGGGGTGCGAAAAGATGTGAGACGGACACGTAGCGATGGGGCCCGATGGGAAAATCACTTTTTCGGAACCCCCCCCCCCCCCCCTGCTGATAAAAGGAGACATGGCAGGCGGCTGACAGAGGCTGGGAGTCGTTTGATGAAAAGGGGATATGATCGAGAATGAGAGATATGAACGCAGTTTAAACGCTAACGACAAATTGTCCCAGCGCACATATATTTTTATAATAAGGTCTAGACTTTGGACTTATGGTTTTGGTTGTTTGGGGTTTACCCTTGTTGTTTAATAATAAAAAGGCCCTTGAGCATCATTGTAACACAGTTCAAAGGCATGTAGCCACCACATTTATTCTCAGAGATAAGCTACTATCACCCAAGCTATTTTATTTCCATTTCGGTATGTAAACATATTTTAGTTCTTCGATATTAATGAAAGGAAGTTTTATTTCTGTTGCATCTCTCTATTTGTGTGTATATCTGTATTTTTTTATGTTCCTTCATAAGTCTGGATCATCTAAAAAACCATTTTTAGTCATTTTATCGTACTTATTTTCCCATCTATTACTCATCTTGTTTTGTTTCTTTGTGAATGTGCCAAATTAAACTTATGAATGTTAAAGTAGCTCATTATCAGTATTTTCCTTTATGTTTGATGAATTAGAAAGGATTATTGTTGCTTTTACTAGTGATGGTTTTCCCAACTCTGTCCCTGTAACTTTCATGGAATAACATTAACAACCTCTAAGGTTGGCATGTCTACATAGCTCCAAGATAAATTTTGGAACATGGGTTTTTTCATAGGGATGTTGAAATGGATTTATGTCACCTAACTCATATCCAGGTCGAGTCGATTAGGCTCCAAATAATGATCTATAGTTTGGAAAACTCATGATAAGAAAAAATAGGTGACTAACTTCAGGAATGATTTGTGAAAAAACAAAGATGAATCTAGAAAATATGAGATATGGGTTTTTCTCAAAACATCCCCAATTAGGCGATTTGCCAATGGTTTCTCAAAAAATAATGGATTAGGAGATACACATGGTTCTTTTAAGAAAATGCATTTCTTATTACGGTCGTTAACTAATAACAATCCAAATAGAGCAACCAATTAAGAAATGAAACAACTCCAACCTATCCTCAAATGGTTTCATTATATATTAATATAATGTAATCAGATTTTGAGTTGTTTTCAACTAAGATATTCCAAAAAAAATTAAACATAATATCTTGTAAATATTTCCATAAACTTCATAGTCGATATTTGGGGGAATTAGTTCCAATTCATCCCCTTGTCTCTATGTATAAAATATATGGACTAAGGGTAGGTTAAGGGGTTGTTGGCACAATCATTTTTGCAATAGTGCATCTTGTGTTTTAATTCTAGAAGCAACACAATCTCTGCAAGTTCATGACTTATCTTTGAGTTGCAATTTGTGAGTTGTGAATCACCAACCCACTACTAGGGAGGAAGGGACCTCCTCTTTAGCAAGTATCTTTGTGTTGTATAGATAACGGAGTTAATTTACTTCATTTTATTGTGGGTTTTGATATTCTAATTCATGTTGAGTTTAACTTATCACTAATACATATTCTTGTTTGTAGATTGATATTATTGTTAGACTATATTGGTTTGGAGAATGTCTTGTATAATCACTCCCGTATCATCATAACTATCTTTGGGATCAATCATTACTAACTAAGTATCGTTGTCATTATTTGATTGTTTCCACTCTTACAAATTTACAATCCATTGTTAATAAGGTTGTGATCAAATGATGGTGTGTAACAAAAGGATTGATTTTAAGAATATTGTTTTTATTTCTTGCAAGAGTGGTTTTGATAATGAGTGTTATTTGATTTCTACAAGGGGTATTTTCAATTCCAATATTGTGTGCAACGAGTTATTTTTATGAAAGTGATGGTTTCACAGTGTGATTTTTGGGTAAATTGATTTATGTTCATATAAGGAGTAAAGAGTTGTAACAACTTTGGTTTAATTATGTGTCAGTTCTTGTAGAAGAAAGCTTAACATTAGGGATTAACTAATGCTAGTTAGCAAGTCAACTTGTTTTATTATGGAAATTAATTTGCCCAACATTTTGGCATCATTATTGGGCAAGTTATTAAGGGAACAAGAGAATAACTGGAATTATTTATTTTTTATAGATGCATTGTTAAAATTGAATGCATTAGAACTGTTACTGAGTCTGAGATGATAGGGTAGTAAGATGAGAGTTAAGAACCTACACATTACTTAAACAGACTAAGGTAGGTTTAGCCTCATAAAGGGCCAAGACACATAAGTTGCATGAATAAAGAGGTTTATTTCCTGTAGTTAGGGTTTGTTCTAACAAATTTTATTCAAAGTAGAAAAGTTTTTATTTCCCCATGCACTAATCCATGTGTTAACAAAAGAAGCTTTTTGAGCAAGGAAGTAATGGTACTTTAGGGATTCTATCAATGAGGATTTTGAGAGTATCATCAAGTAGCAGAACTTTAGAACGAGATGCTTTTCTTGAGATACAAAAATCAACCAATGGTAAAGTCATGAGGGTATAAATTAGTAATTTGTTTGATATTTTTAAATTGATATCATTAGTTATTTTTCTTCATAACTAGATGTCTTTCAATCAAAACATAAGTAGGCTAAACTTGAGAAAGAACTACTAATAATATTCTTCAACTTTCGAAAGAAGCACCTTCTTAGAGAGTGTCCACTTAACAATGTGGAAATATGTGGCATCTGTGAGTGGGATCACTCAATGAAGCATTTCCCATGGCTACCAAGATTTAAAAAAGCATTTCACATAGTTTTGTGGCAACCTCCTAGTCCTCCTCTAGTTTAGTACCCCACACTATGGATGTAGTGGCTCTCTCCCATGAATTAGATGTTATTGTGACCTCAATGATGATGTAGAGCCTCATTTCTAAGACAGTTCCCTGTGAAAACTCAGCTACCTATGAAACAACAACAACTACAACTCACGTCCAATTTGCCACCAAGTAATCTTCCTCGGCGGCCCCAACTACCTATGCAACCTAACCCAAAACCAAACAATAAGGTTTCACAACAAGTCGAAGCACCTATCTTTCCCACTTTCTCCACCACTGAATGCAATGACCTACATTTTAGATCAGGGGGAGGAGTGAGTTTAGGGGCTTCCCCTATTACCATAGAGCATGAAGAAGAAAATTCACCCTAGGAAGAAGCCCCAATCTAGAGATAAGTAGAGGAACAAAACATAATTGAAACTCATGCTGAAATTGTAGTAACAGTTGATGCTATTGTTACTATTGAAATTGTTGTAACAACTAATGTTGTTTTTATTGTTGAAACCATGACCATCTAGATAGGAAAAACAACTATTCTAAACACTTTAGACAACCTAGTTATAATTAGAAATACATATGCATCTCAAGGAGGAGGAGAAGAGCAAGGGACTCATGAGCAACATCAAGGGGTAGATCAGAAAGTTCATGAACAATATCAAGGAGAAAACCAAGGATCCTTGCCAATTTGTAGGAGAAGAAATCATCAGTGAAGAGAAAATATTGAAACCGAAGATCAAGGAATTTATTTCATGCATATGACATGATAGGTTATGCATTCAAGAGGGATGTTAACAAGTCTTGGAAGATCTTCTTGGAATGATAACAGAGGACATGCCAACAATTACTAGTGAACTAGACTTGTTAAGGATACATATATCACATTGAAGCTTGGTTCTAAATGATTGTCAATGCATAGAATTCCTCTGTCGTCAAACATCTCCCAGCACCAAGTCAGCTAGAGCAGTTGGATCCTCATATTCTATTATTCAAAGCATATCTTCGAAATTTGAATATGGGTTCATTTTCAATTTTGTTACACACATGAATTCACTAGAAATATTCATACACTTGAAAATATGCTTCCTCTTTCAAGTAGAGTAGGATAGTATATATAAATAAATAAATAAAATAGTAAAGATAAAAATAAGTCTAATTGTGAAAACCAGTTTACTGATGCTGGTAGATAAGGACTTTTCTTGAAAACTAGGTTACCAACTAGCAAAGTACTTCTCAATAATTTCAACATCGTGTTGTTAATACTCTATATATATATATAACTTAGTTCTCAATATATATATATATATATTCTTGTGTTAGCTTATGAGCGATGAATTAAGGCCCTCATAATGAGTCTTGACCCATCGACCTCAACACATTATCCGAGTTCAAGACTAGAGTTTTTTTGTAGTACCTTGAGTCTTGCCTACATCAATGATAAATTCTCTCATTGGTGATGGTGGGAATACATTAATCTACCCTTATTGTCAAATCTTGTGGGTGACTCAACTTCAACACCTTTATTTGCACCTAACAAGATGTACTAAGGTACCTTGATGCTCATTGACTGTAACAACCCTGGTTAAAAATCCATGTAAATATAAAAATATAAGACCACGGTTGATGGGACACTTATTCCAAGATGAATTTTGGGAAAAGGTAATGGCTAAGGATTTGGAAAGGAAAATGGCATTTTTGGCACATTTATTTATGAAAATAATGGAAATTAGGAGAAAAAGAAGGTGAAAAATCACAGGTTGCATGTGAGGAGGAAAATGATGGAAAATAATGAAAAATGAAGAAAATATAGGCCTAATTGGAAAAAAAAAGGTTCTGAGGATTAGTTTGTAACCTTTTTTCAATTCAATTTTGGAGCTCTCTCATTATTATCTCTATCTCTCTCACTCTTGGACACTTAGAGTTTTCTTGGAGCACTTTGGCATTGGATCAAGAAATAAAAAAAAGGAAAGAGAAAGGAAGAAGAAAGCAAGGAAGAGTATGATCAAGCAGCTACAACAAGCTTCTTTGCAGGTATCGATTCTCATGTGTGTTTTCCTTGCTATATTTGGCATGCATGGTATTGCATGCGGTTCTTTTTTTGTTATGGCATTGGTTTTTCCAGTTGTGACAGTGTTTTCAGCCTAGCCTTTCCACTTTTATATAGTGAGGGTGTGATGTGGTTCTCATGTTTTGGTTGAGATGGATTTTTGAATGGATTCGAAGCGGAGTGAGGTGGACCTCTGAATGATAGAACACATGGCCTAGTAAACTTCGAATCGGACTGTGGGTTGTGGTAAATCTAGATTTTGTGTTGCCTCGGTGGGCCTAGGAATCCTCGACCAGTGAATGGTGGGATATACGGTAAATCCTAGAGGTGGGTGCTCTCCAGCGGGCCTAGTAATCCGCGTATGGGATATGCGGTAAAGCCTGGAGAGTGGGTCTCGGTTTAGGGCCTAGTGATCTGGTTTCGATTGCGGTAAATCCTGAGAGACAGGTGCCTCGGTTTAGGGCCTAGTGATCTAGTGTGGATTTGGGTAAATCCTGAGAGACTAGGAGATGGGAAAATTCCTCACGGTGTAGTTGGAGAAATACGGTGGCATCCATGCTTGTTTTTGCCTAGTGATCTAGTGGAGATAATGGGAAAGCCTGTTATTACACATTTATTGTGTTTGCCTAATGATCCGGGATGGATTACAGTAAAGCTTGGTTTCTATTTATGAGGGTGAGGTGGTTTAGCCTTGGGATGCCCTAGTTGGTTCTTTTGGTTTGAGTCCCACATTCATGCTTGGAATATGGCACAGGGGTGAATGGATGAAGAGAGAATTGGCTCATCCATTCTATGGTCAGGTGGAATGTGGTAGTCCCATCCTAAGTTGGATTTTGTATTCATTAATAAGAGGTTCTCTCCTTGATATCTTATGTATAAATGTATTGGTTTATATGTGGATTTTAAGGGTAATGTATCCTTAATATTTCTGTTGTTATTATGTTGGTTATAAGCATGTATTATGACAGTGATGATGTATTGTTTTCCTGGTGTTTTGATTTATAAATGAATGAACAATGCATCTATGACCTAATAGATGATAATACAACTAATAATATAAGGGAACAATGCTTCTTAGAGATTCTCAGATAAGTATGAGAACCCTATGCTTAACTTTGTTGTTTATACCTATAGATTACATATTTTTTATATGTTTGACGAAATGCTTGTCATAGCTTGTAGGGGTCTAGTCAAGCCCTTGTTAAGTTAATAGCATTTGTATCATCATCACATTTTTATCTTTTTGTTCTGAAGGTTGCATTTAATTTTGGATAGTGACCTAGGCTTTGGGCTTGAAAAAGTGGCTCAAATCTTGGGAACGCTGGCACAAAACTAAGAAAAATAGTCCATGGACGCTGGCATGCCATGATGTGGGATCGTCCAGAGCCCTCTGGACATAGGAATTCTCATATCATGGGAGAGTCTGGGGGTCAATTGGTCTAAAACCCCAATGGGACCCAGGGGCTCGTTATGGAAAGGTTGGGATGGTTCGTGCAAGTCCTCATGTTGGTGTGGAAGGTCTGTATGTTGTGTTTCTGTCGATTCCACTTCCTTAAGGTCACATAGGAGTTTTAATCCCATCATAGTAGCCTCTCATCACATCTTTACCTCGGTTGGTTGGTTACTTGCGTAGATGTGGGAGGAGGGTGTTACAAAGTGGTATCGGAGCATGGTTCACCCCTCGGACTGGATAGGTGGTGTGTGTTGGTTATGAATTCATGTCGGTTGCGTGTGTGTTAATCATCCTTTTGATATATATTCTTGTTGCATATGCATGTTATCGATCATGGTTATAGTGATGTCACCATGTGAACGAGTATGTTCTTGTGGTGAAGTGTGTCATCGTGAGCGTATGATTGGTTACATGTTGTTTCTGTTGGTGTATCATCAGTGTAGATTGGTATGGTTGTTGTTGTCATGCATGAGGTCACAGAATGTGTAGTTGATATGATCATGCATTGATGACTAGACTCTAACTAGAATGATGGTTATATGGTTAGATGCTTATGTATTATATGTATATATGTTGTCATGATTATGTTTGTACATGTATTATGCTAACTTGGTTGATCTTGCAGATGAGATATCCTCCCTAAAGTATGTTAAGGTATGTTGGTTGGTTGTGATTTGGTTTAGCTAACATAGTATGCCTTGCAAGAAAGCTATCAAAATGGATAGTAAGATGGTAGACTACAAAGGTTCTCCCTGTGAATCAAATGAGCAGCATGGTGTTGGGCACTCTTCTGACTTAGCAAACACATTGAGAAGCTTGAAGGAAGAGATAAGGAGCTGTAAGGCAGACAATGACAAAATCATGCAGGCACAAGAGAAACAAGCAAAGGTTAATGCAATACTCCTTCAAATTTTTCCAGCTTTGTAGTGACAAGGGCCACTTCAAATTAGCCATAGACAAGAGGACAAAATTAATGGGGCATATAGTAGTAGGTCTCATGGTTGTCACATATTAGATAGAGATGATATGGTTAGAGATGGTATATTGTTGGATACTCCAGATAGGAGAGGTGATGGATATAGGTACTATTTTAGTTTTGGTTCTACTAGGAATCATGATCATCATGTTTATCATCCTTACAGGAGGCATAATAGGGGATACTTTCTAGATGAATTTAATAAAGCAAAGCCACCTAATTTTGATGGAGATGTGAAGAAGCCGGAAGATGCAAAGGCTTGGATACTTGGGATGAAGAAGTTCTTTGAATTGCATAATTACACAAATAACATGAAGGCGATATTAGCTATCTCCAGCCTGAGAGGTAAAGCAGATATCTGGTGGGAAGATGTGAAGTGGGTCAGAGACATCAGGATAGATGAATTGAATTGGAATGAGTTCAAGAGGCTTTTTAGGAAGAAGTACTTGTCAGAAAGGTACTACGACAGTAAGGCCAAACAATTCTATGAGATAAATATGGGATCAATTACAGATGAAGAATACACGACCAAATTTCTAGAGCTATTGAGGCATGTACCATATCGGATTGAGTATGATGAGCCTCGGTCACTTGAGGAAGTTATTAGGAAATTGAAGCATTTTTATGAATAGTAAAAAAGTAAGAATGAATCTCATCAAGGACGGAAAGGAAAAGACATAGGTAAGGGTAAATGGTAGCCAAAAAGAACAAGGCCTCTGAACGTAGAAGAGAAACAAAATGTGGCACCATAAAAGAAGTTCAATGTAGCTAGACAGGGACATGGGTCACAGTAGCAGCAAAGAGGTGATGGTACTGGACAGTTGGAGTGTTGGACATGCAGTAAGGAATACCTTAAGAGAGATTTTCCACATAATAAGGGTGGTAGGCCTCAAATATATAGTGCACAAGAGGCATAGATTGTTGGGGATGTTGGTCAGAGCGTTTCCCATATCTATGCAACATTGGACAATAGATAGGCAAACCATCAGACATTTATCATTAAGATGGATGATAAGCTTTGTGATCAAGTAGTATCTATTTTGATTGACCCTATATCTAATTATAGTTATGTTAGTCATGACTTGGTGGATAAGTGTGGTTTGAATAAAGAAGTGCATGCAGAATCTTGGTTAGTGCAGTTGGCTACAGGTACAAAGAAAAGAGTGCATCATTGGGTAAGAGCTTGTGCATTTGAGTTGAATGGCATGTCTACCACAACACATTTGAATGTATTACCATTGGTATCATATAGTATGTTGTTGGGCATGGATTGGTTGTATATTTATAGAACCAAGGTGGACTGTTTTGACAAGGCCATTGAGTGTGTGGATGACAGTGGGGAAAATATATTTTTGCAGGGAAAGAAAAAGCCTACATCAGTAAGGATGGTTACCGCTATGTAGGCTAAGTGTAGTTGCAGAAAATATTGTGTGATGTTTGCAGTAGATATATCTAGTGACAAGGGTAAAGATGTTGAGGATGCAGAAATCTTCTAGAGGTACCTTGTATTGCAGCAATATCAGGATGTGTTTCCAACAGAGATTCTAGAGTTACCTTCTCACAGGGAAGTATATTTCTCTATTGAGTTGGTGCCAGGGGTAGCACCAGTATCAAAGGCACCTTAGCATATGAGTACTCCAAAGCTAGTAGAGTTGAAATTGCAGTTAAAGGAGATGCTTGAAAAGGGATACATTAGGCCAATTGTATCACCTTGGGGTGCACTAGTGTTGTTCATAAAGAATAAAGACAATACCCTTAGATTGTGCATTGACTATAGGCAGTGAACAAGGTAACAACCAAGAACAAGTACCCATTGTCGAGGATTGATGATTTGTTTGATCAGTTGAAGGTAGCAACAATATTCTCCAAGATCAACTTGAGATCAAGATACCATCAGGTACGTATTAAGGAAGAGGATATCTACAAGGCTATGTTCAAGATTAGGTATGGGAATTATGAGTTTGTTGTAGTTCCATTCGGTTTGAATAATGCCCCAACTACATTCATGTGTTTGATGAATAGTGTGTTGCGCCCTTATTTGGACAAGTTTGTTATTGTATTCATTGATGACATCTTGATATACTCCAAGAATGAAGAAGAGCATGTCGAGCATTTAGCAGCAATATTGAGATTGCTAAGAGAGCATCAATTGTATGCAAACCTTAGCAAGTGTAACTTCTTTCAGACAAAGGCACAGTACTTAGGACATGTTGTTTCCAAGGAAGGCATAGCAGTAGATCCTGAAAAGATAAGGGCCATCATGGAGTGGGAAGCTCTTAGGAATTTGAATGAGGCGAGATCATTCATGAGGTTGGCAGGTTACTATAGGAGGTTCATCGGGAACTTCTCACACATTACATATCCTATCACATCATTGTAGAGGAAAGGTAAGAAGTTTGAATGGACAAAGGAGTGTGAGGCCAGTTTTGAGCAACTCAAGTAGTTGTTGACACATGCACCATTGTTAAAGATTCCAGATCTGAACAAAGAATTTGTAGTGTGTATAGATGCTTGCAAGAGAGGACTTGGTGGAGTCCTTATGTAAGAAGGATAAGTAGTGTGCTATGAGTCACGGAAACTGAATGAGCATGAGCAGAATTATTTGACGCATGATCTTGAGCTAGTAGTGATCAGACAGGAATTGAAGATGTGGAGGTACTATCTTCTTGGTAGGAGGTTTGTATTGAAGAGTGATCACAATGGATTGAGATACTTATTTGAACAGCCGAATCTAAATGCCAGGCAAGCTAGATGGTTGGCTACCCTTAGTGATTTTGACTTTGAGATTAGATACATTAAGGGAAATGAGAATCAGGATGTTTATTCTCTTAGCAGGAAGGTACAATTGAATCATACAACAATTATGAGCTATTATGGGACAAAGTTATAGGATAGGATCTTGTAGGCAGCACAACAGGATGACATGTATATGGAGATTGTGCATAGGTTGTAGCAGAGTACATGTACAAGTACAGGTAGTGGTACAGGTATAGGTAGTGGTATTGGTATAGGTGCAAGTGCAAAGGACGTGGACTATTGTCTCACAACAGATGAATTGGTTAGGTTTAGAGACAGGATATATATTCCAGACAATAATGAGCTCAAGAAGGTGATATTGAGTTATTTTCATGCGAAACCATATTCAGGTCACCTAGGTTATCAGAAGACATTAACCGTAGTGAAGAAATTTTATTATTGGCTGAATCTAAAGAAGGATGTAGCAGAGTTTGTGGCTAGGTGTCTTGATTTTCATCGGGTGAAGGAACAATGTAAGAATCCAGGTGCACTGATATAATTGATTATGATTCTAGAGTGGAAATGGGAGGTCATTTCCATGGACTTTATCACAGGATTTCCGAGCACAGTGAGACGACATGATTTCGTCATGGTTGTTGTGGAAAAGTTGACAAAGGTTGCGCACTTCATTCCAGTGAAGTCTACATTCTCAGCTAGCGATGTAGCACATGTATTCATCAGATATGTGGTCAGATTGCATGGAGCTCCAAAGAAGATTGTGCCAGAAAAGGATTCGAAGTTCACTTCCAAGTTTTGGAAGGAGTTATTTGTAGGTTTGGGTATAGAGTTGGCCTTCAGTGCAACTTATCATTCACAGACAAATGGACAAACTGAGAGGGTCAAGATGATATTAGAGGACATGTTGAGGATGTATGTGATGCATTGGAAAAAAAAGTGGGAAGAGTATATTCCACTGGTAGAGTTCATGGGTATCAGGAATCTTTGAAGATGATTCTATTTGAGGAACTGCATTGATCCAAATTGGATCCAAAGAAAGACTATCGAGAACAATGACTAAATCAAGTCGAACAAATCTCTAAGGAAATCCAAAACAGTATCAAAAACACCCTGAACTAGTGGCCATGGCAGCTGACGTGGAACGATGAGGACCTCGGTCAAAGCATGCTGCCCGAGGCCCATGGAGACCACACAGGAGGCCAAAGTAGCCCTTGGGAGCCCCGGAATGGGAAAAGGTTGAGGACTTTGATGCGCGATTAGCTCTTAATCGTACATCGCTAGGCGAACAGGGCCCTAAAGGGGGACCCCGAGCACTCAGTCACATCGGGAGCCAGAAACCGCGAGCAGAAAAAGCAAAAAACACTAACGTACAAAGGCGGGACCCGCGCGCTGGAAAACTGGTAGTATTGATCAGGGCGCCCTTAAACGGTAAGAGGTTTTGGATAGGAGCAGAGCGATTCCATACATCGATCAATGCGTGGTAGGCAGAGGTGAGAGAAAACCGCCGTTGATCTCACACTATCGGTCGCGCAAGTCAACCGCGCGAAACATGCATATGCGGTCGGATTTGGAGGGCCCAGATCGGACGGCTGAGATTGCACACGATGGAAAGAAGCGGAATCGACAGGGAATTAAGCCATGTTTTAAAGGGATTTGGAATCCGTTTGACCACCACGGTGGAGGAAGAATGCATCCATGGTGTAACTGAAGAAATGAACCGACGAAGCATGTTGGCGCCATTTAGAGGAGGACAAGTGGCCACTCCCTGAGCGTTCATGATGACGCTGAACGCAGGGAACTCCAAGCGTAGCTGCAGAAGGTGAATCGGCACAGGCGGAAGAGGAACCGAATAGGCATAGGGATCGAATGGCTAAAGCCATGAACAGAGATAGTTGAATCAGTTAGAGTTGATTTGGAATCAGAATTGAGAAGAGTCCAAGCGACCAAGAGAGATAGTGAACAGTGAACCCTGAGAGGAGGACTGAACACAGAGAACAGTAAAGCCAAGCAGAAGAGACAGAGGGCCGAGCTGACCACAGGCAACGTCGAGCACCAGAGAGCTTGAATATTCAAGCCTTCCCATAGAGGAATCTGTCTAGACTGAGCATCACATTTGGCTCTTTCCACTGTAGACCAAGAGGTCACAGAGCTGGTAGGAAGAAGAAGAGTTTGTGTACTCTAAGTGGCTTGGGGAATCCAAGAACCACCGTACCAAGAAAATCTGCTTCAGGAGAACTCATATTGAGTCCCTGTATTTTAATTTCTCTGCTGAAAGACACAATAAAACAAGGCCACCACTGAATCTGGATTAGAGATGTAGCCCTGGAGAATAGGGTGAACTCCTTATTAAAAATTGTTTGTGTCTTTGTGTTGCTTATTGTATTTCTCTGCTGTCTCTCCATTTTATTTGTCTGTGTATTGGCAATCTAATCGATCCATTGTTTCAATAACACAGAACACACACTAGCACATGAGTCTGTAATACCTTTAGTTTAATAAATCTTTAACTGATGGCACTCATAGGGTGAATATCAGATCAAGTGGTATCAGAGCTCAAGGTTGTAAGGTTAGACAAGCTTGTGTTGGTATAGCTGTGAATGCTCACAAGATCAAAACTCAAATTAGGAGAAGGAGAGTTGGTGGAAACTAATCCTGAAATTGGGAGGGTCTATCCTCGAAAGACCATGTCAGAAGAAGGTTCTATGGGGCCAGACCCTCAATTCATAGATAGTTTCCTAGCTATAAAGTATATGGTTGAAGAAATGTACAGAGACTTTAGAAAGCAAAAGGTGGAAAATGCATCAGGCTCTAAGCAAGAGAAAGAAGACTATGAGTCTCACTTCCATGACAACTCCAAAGGAAAGGGGAAAGAGGAAAACTTTCTCACACCTCCTAATAGCCTTGTACATAATAAGAAAGCATCTTTGATTAAGTTAGATGTTAAATTTGATTTTCCCATATATGATGGAAAGCTAAATGCTGAAAAATTGGACAATTGGATTAGACAAATTGATGTGTATTGCAGGGTACAGAACATAAACTTAGAAAAGAGTAAGATTCAACTGGCAAGCCTACGCCTAGGAGGCACTGCCTTGGTTTGGTGGGAAGGTAGAACCCAAGCTGATATGAAAAGCCATGGTAAGACCATCTCTGTCTGGAGTGACTTCATTTTTGCAATCAGAAAATAGTTATATCCATTAGCCTACATGCAGCAGGCCATGATGAGTTGGCAAACTCTTCGACAGTTGAAGGGGAAAAGTGTACAAGGGTATACTCAAGAGTTCAGAAGGAGAGCATTGACATTGGGTATTTCACTAGACTCACTAGAGACTCTTTTGAAGTACATTGGTGGTCTACACAGCTACATGAGGCATACCATCCTCATGTTTAATCCCACTAGTATAGATGAGGTATCTGTACAAGCTACTCATCTAGAGGCTAAAGGAAAGAATGGCAATCCAGAAGTTGGGGGATCATCCCAACCCACTGTAAGCAAGAGCAAGGAGAAAAGAAAACAGAAATGGAAAGCAACGAAGGCTAACACTGTACAGAAAGCCAAAGCTTCATGCACTCGCTATAAAAAGGAGGGGCATGATGATGAGCATTGTTGGATTCTGCATCCAGAGCTGAGACCTAAGAAGTTCGAAGGCAAGAAGAAGAAGACAGCTACAGCTAGTCAGAGAGATTTGGGGTCAGACTCGGGAGATGAAACAACTATAGCAGCCACAGGTATAAGAGGTAAGAATTCTAAAGCATCTACTAGTAATTCTGCTCAATCTGTTATTGATGAAGAAAATGAGAGAAAAAGACATGAGCTTTTCCATATTCGAGTTATTTCCAAAAATCAAAAGATTGATACTTTGTTTGATAGTGGCTCTCAAGTAAATTTGATTTCAGAAGTAATTGTAAAGAAATTGGGATTAGTAACTACACCTCACAAGAAACCATACCTATTAGGATGGTTGAATGATAAAGCACAACTACAAGTGACTAGACAGTGCAAACTCAAGTTTTCTTTTGGGTCAACATTTGTAGATGAGGTTGAGGTAGACATAATTCCTTTGGATATATGTGGAATTGTTTTAAGAAGTCCTTACTTGTACGATAGAAAGGCTATTTTCTATAGAGCTGAGAACAAGTATCTACTGGTTAAAGATGGAATCAAATACATTGTAAGAGCTCATAAGCTCAAGAATAATTATATTCTCATAAACTCAGGACAGATGAAAAGAATGATCAATTCATGCAAACAATTCTTACTGATGGTTGTAAAGGAAAAGAAACCTGATAAAACCAATGCATTTGAGGGATGTAATGTTGAACAACAAGCTGATATAGAAAAGGTTGTTTCAGGGTATGATGTCTTGTTTCAAGAACCTAAAGGTCTGCCACACAAAAAGAGAATAGTACATGATATTATTTTGCAGCAAGATGTTCCATTACCTAACATTGGGATGTACAGGTTGTCTGATTTAGAGAATGCTAAAATCAAGAAGCAGGTGCAGGAGTTGCTCGAGAAGGGCTTCATCAAGCCTAGCACATCACCATGTGGGTCACCAATTGTTTTGGTGAGAAAGAAAGATAGCTCGTGGAGAATGTGCATTGATTACTAAGCACTAAATAAGATAACAATAAAAAATCGTTATCCCCTTCCTCGCATAGATGATCTTTTAGATCAATTAAAAGAAGTTGTTTATTTCACCAAGCTGGATTTGCACAGTAGATACCATCAAGCCAGATTTGCAGAGCAAGATGCATGGAAGACTACTTTCAAAACAAAGCAGGGATTGTATGAATGGCTGGTTATGCCTTTTGGCTTAACTAATGCTCCTGCTACTTTCATGAGATTAATGAATGATGTGCTCAGACCTTTTCTTGATGATTTTGTTATTGTGTATCTGGATGACATTCTGATTTTTAGTAAAACATGGGAAGAACATTTAAAGCATGTTAAGCAGACATTAGATGTTTTGAAAAGAGAAAAACTTTATGTTAAACTCTCAAAATGTGAATTTGGCAAAAAATCTCTAAACTACTTGGGTCATATAGTAGGGGGAGGTGAATTGAAAATAGATCCCTCTAAAGTGGTAATCATTGTGAACTGGCCTAAACCCAGGTCTGCTATAGAAGTGAGAAGCTTCCTAGGAGCAGCACAATATTGGAGAAAGTTCATCTCTAACTTCTCCTCGATTGTAGCTCCCTTACATGCTTTAACAGGATTGAATAAGGTGTTTCAGTGGGGAGGCAAACATCAGAAAGCCTTTGACACCTTGAAAGAGAAAATAAGTACAACACCTGTACTAGCACTGCCAGATTTACAAAGACCATTTGAGATCTAAACTGATGCCAGTGACTATGCCATGGGAGCAGTGTTGACACAGCACGGAAAACCCATATGTTATCATTCTGAGACTTTTAGTCCTGCAGTAGTTAACTATCCTACATATGATAAAGAATTGTATGCATTAGTTCAGAGTGTGTAAAAGTGGAAACATTATGTAATGGGAAAAGAGAGTAATACATACTGATCATCAACCACTTCAATATCTACACTCCCAAACTAAGTTGCAATAATCAAGACATTACAGGTGGATGGGTTTTCTACAACAGTTTCACTTAGTCATCAGATATAAAAAGGACATACATAACAAGGTTGCAGACATGTTATCCAGACCCATTATAAATGCATCTACCATACTTAAGCATAATTCTGTGTTACATAAAAGCTACATAGAACAATATGCTCAGGATATGGATTTTAAAGATGTATATGCAACTTTGAGTCAAGGCAAAAGAGTAGAAGAATTGGACTATCATATAAAGGACCGACTCTTATACCATTGTGGGAAACTCTGCATTCCACAAACTGAGAGGATAAAGATAATTAGGGAAGCACACACTTCTCTGATATCAAGTCACTTTGGGGTAAGCAAAACAGTTGCACAGCTGCAAAGATTCTGCTATTGGCCGAAAATGAATGAGACAGTTTCTAGATATGTAAAAGGGTGTGCCATGTGTGCTAAAAGCAAGCCCAGCAATAGAAAATTAGGCTTGTACACTCCATTGCCAGTTCCTTCTCACCCTTGGGAAAGTGTTTCCATGGATTTTGTTGGAGGACTGTCTAAATCTAGGAAAGGTCACGATTATATATATGTTGTTTTGGATAGGTTCAGCAAAATGTGTATTTTGATACCTTGTAGTAAACATATCACAACCGAACAGACTGCAAAATTATTCTTTGAACATGTATGGGTTCATTTTGGATTACCCACTTCCATTATATCTGATTGAGATACCCGATTTGTGGGGAAGTTTTGGTCTAGTCTGTGGGAACTGATGGACACCAAGTTAAAGAGAAGCACCTCTTTTCATCCACAAACAGATGGCCAGACAGAAGTAGTAAATCGGATTGTGATCCAGTTACTGAGAGGATATTTCAGTAAACATCCTAAGCTCTGGGATGAACACTTGTGTTATGTGCAGCATGCTTACAACAAAGCCAAACACTCTTCTACACAAAGATCTCCTTTTGAGACTTGCTTTGGTTTCACACCAAGGTCTCCTTTGGATTTTGTCTTTGGTAAAGATACCATGGTTTATGGACACAATGATTTGGACAAGGTAACCAGGTTCATTGAACAGATCCAGGAGATCCATCAGGCAGTATAGGAACAGCTGGAAAAGAGCCAGGCCAAGTATAAGGCTAGACATGGTAAGCATCAGATGGAGCATAGTTTTCAAGTTGGAGACCAAGTCTAGTTGTATATCAGCAAGGATAGGATGCAAGGTGAAGGTAAAAAGCTAAAGACTATCAGGTATGGACCTTTTAGGATACTTGAGAAAATTGGTGAAAATTATTTTCTCCTTGATCTACCAGCTTACATGCACATCTACTCAGTCATAAATGTAGATTGTTTGAACCTTCAATGATTGAGGACCCTGAAGAGAAAAGTCAATTGTCTTTTATTGATGACCTACTACCTGAATACCTCAATGAGTTGCAGGAAGACACCGTGTTGGACATGAAGGTGAGGACAACGTGCAGGGAAGAAGTTGAGTACCTCGGGATTGGGCTCAAAGGTTCAAAGCTGAGCAGCGCAAAGTGGATTGAGATTGGACAAGTGAATAAATAGTATCCTCACTTAGTTGATGCTTGAAAACCAACTTTTTGTGGTCCAAAAGCTTTTCAGTAGGGAGACCGTGATCCGAATTAGATCCATAGAAAGACTATCGAGAACCATGACTAAATCAGGTCGAACAAATCTCTAAGGAAATCCAAAACAGTATCAAAAACACCTTGAACCAGTGGCCATGGCAGCCGACGTGGAACGACGAGGACCTTGGTCAAAGTACGCTGACCGAGGCCGATGGAGACCACGCAAGAGGCCAAAGTAGCCCCTGGGAGCCCGGGAATGGGAAAAGGATGAGGTTTTTTATGGTGCTAAGCTAGGCGAACAGGGCCCTGAAGGGGGAGCTAGAGCACTCGGTCACATCGGGAGCCAGGAAACCGTGGGTGGAAAAAGCGAAAAACGCTAACGTACGAAGGTAGGACCCATGCGCTGGAAAACAGGTGGTATTGATCGGGGTTCCCTTAAACGGTAAGAGGTTTTGGATAGGAGTGGAGCGATTCCATACACCGATCGACGCGTGGCAGGCGAAGGTGAGAAAAAACCGCCATTGATCGCGCACTATCGGTCGAGCAAGTCAACCGTGCGAAACGTGCGTATGGCATCAGATCTGGAGAGCCCAGATTGGACAGCTAAGATTGCACCTGATGGAAAGAAGCGGAATCAACAGGGAATTAAGCTGCGTTCTAAAGGGATTTGGAATCTGTTTGACCACCATGGTGGAGGAAGAACGCATCCACAGCGTAACTGAAGAAACGAACCGACAAAGCATGTTGGTGCCATTTAGAGGAGGAAAAGTGGCCACTCCCTGAGCGTTCATGATGACGCTGAACACAGGGAACTCTAAGCGTAGCTGCAGAAGGTGAATCGACACAGGCGGAAGAGGAACCAAACAGGCATAGGGATCGAATGGCTAAAGCCATGAACAGAGATAGTCGAATCAGTGAGAGTTGATTTGGAATCAGAATTGAGAAAATTCCAAGCGACCAAGAGAGACAGTGAACAGTGAACCCTGAGAGGAGGACTGAACACAGAGAACATTAAAGCCAAGCAGAAGAGATAGAGGGCCGAGTTGACCACAGGCAGCGTCGAGCACCAGAGAGCTTGAAGATTCAAGCCTTCCCATAGAGGAATATGTCCGGACTGAGCATCACATTTGGCTCTTTCCACTGTAGATCAAAAGGTCACAGAGCTGGTAGGAAGAAGAAGAGTTTGTGTACTCCAAGTGGCTTGGGGAATCCAAGAACAACCCTACCAAGCAAAATCTGCTTTAGAAGAACTCATATTCAGTCCCTGTATTGTAATTTCTCTGCTAAAAGACACAATAAAACAAGGCCACTACTAAAGCTGGACTGGAGACGTAGCCCTGGAGAATAGGGTGAACTCCTTATTAAAAAAAAATTGTGTCTTTGTGTTGCTTACTGTATTTATCTGTTGTCTCTCCATTTTATTTGTCTGTGTATTGGCAATCTGATGGATCCGTTGTTTCAATAACATAGAACACACACCAGCACATGAGTCTATAATACCTTTAGTTTAATAAATCTTTAACTGATGGCACTCATAGGGTGAATATCAGATCAATAGAGTAGAGTTGCAATACTCCCATCAGTTGGAGTGATCTAGTGAACATGGTGTTGATTGGATTGGAGATGTTGGCGGAAATGGAACAGGAAATGCAAGTTATTAAGAAAAAATTGAAAGACGCACATGATAGGCAGAAGAGCTATGCATATTGGAACAGGTTGTTCAAGGAGTTCCAGGTTGGGGAATAGGTGTACTTGCATATTAAACTAAAAAAGAGATCCTTACAGATTAGATCATGTGCCAAGCACCACAGTTTTGTGGATATTTTAGGATCATTGAGAGGATTGGGCCAATAGCCTATCGACTTGCACCTCCTTCGATAGTGAAAGTTCATGATGTTTTCCATGTGTCATTTCTTAAGAAGTATGTTAAAGATGTTGATCATGTGATTGACTGGTCTGTATTACGGGTGGAGCCAGATGGAGAATTCTAGTCGGAGCCTCAGTGTATCTTGCAGAAAAAGGCGCTCATGCTCTAGAACCAAGAAATCGAGCAGGTTAAAGTGCAATGGAAAAACTTTGGGCCTTGCAAAGCTACATGGGAGATGGCAGATCAGATGCGGTCTATGTATCCTTCCTTATTCACTAGTTGAGTGGATGTTTTGGTATATGTTTTGGTACATGTTTTGGTGACGTTTGGTATATGTACATATGTATATGGATGTAAATACTACCATGAGCTAAGTTATAAATCTCCAATAAGTTGTATGAGTGTCATGTTATTACGATGTTATGTTGTCATGTTGGTTTGCTTTCAGCGTGATCATTGTAAATAATGCATCGAGCTACATTATAAATCTCCACGGGAAGTATGTTTTCTTTTCAACGGTTTCGCTAAGGTATATGTGTGGTTGAACACCGAGGATGGTGTCCCCCAAGGGGGAGGGTTATATAACAACGCTAGTTAAAAATCCATGTAAATATAAAAATATAAGACCACGGTTGATGGGACACTTATTCCAAGCTGAATGTTGGCCAAAACATCCTAGTGCGGGTGTTCATTGGTTTATTATGGCTAAGGAAATTGGCAAAGACAATGGTTAAGGCTAGGGAAAGGAAAATTGCATTTTTGGCACATTTATTTATGAAAATAATGGAAATTAGGAAAAAAGGAAGGTGAAAAGTCACAGGTTGCATGTGAGGAGGAAAATGAAGGAAAATAATGGAAAATGAAGAAAATAGAGGCCTAATTGATAAAAAGTCTTATGAGGATCAGTTTGTAACATTTTGTCAATTTAGTTTTGGAGCTCTCTCATTATTCTCTCTCTCTCTTTCACTCTTGGACACTTAGATTTTTCTTGGAGCACTTTGGCATTGGATCAAGAAAAGCAAAGAAGGCAAGAGGAAGGAAGGAGCAAGCAAGGAAGAGTAGGATCAAGTAGCTACAACAAGATTCTTTGCAGGTATTGATTTGCATTTGTATTTTCCTTGCTAGATTTTGCATGCATGGTATTTCATGTGGTTCTTTTGTTGTTATGGCATGGATTTTTCCAAGTGTGACAGTGTTTTCAACCTAGCCTTGCCATTTCCGGATAGCCATGGTGTGATGGGGTTCTCATGTTTTGGTTGAGTTGGATTGTTGGATGGATTCGAAGCTGAGTGAGGTGGATCTCTGAATGATAGAACACATGGCCTAGTAACCCCTGAACCGTACTATGGGTTGCGTTAAAGGCATATTTTGTGATTCCTTGTGTAAATGAAAATTAATTACACACTTTTCATAAATATGAATTATATACACACATTCAATTGCAGAAGAAAAAACTGTTATTTAATCTCATCACACATCTATATAAACAATAATCATACTTGTATGAAAACAAAATGAAACAAACTCTTGCTTAAAATACATTCCACTTGCTTGAATTATAGATCACACATGCTTGAAATTTAACATCCAATTTTGTAAATAAATCCTCTTTTTATAAGAAAAAAAATTGTCTAATTGATTAAAGTATAACACTATGCCATTGCTGCTAAACTCTATCCATGTGCATCCAGAATCTATGAACAAATGAAATGATTAGTGGAACAAACTTATTTCAAATATGGAAGAAATCAGAATGCTATTACTTAATCAAACAAACAGAAAGTTACGAGAATATAAATACAATTTCTATCTATTGAAAACGAAACAAAAATCCTTATTGCTCGAGGGTTTCCTCCACGAGAAGCAAAAAATCACACTATTGATCAAACACTTAACCATGCATGAGAAAACGAGATGATTCTTTTGTAAACAAAGCATTAAAAACAAATTTTAAATCTTATCGTCGCATCCTTACTTAACCACCTTTTCATTTCTTCAAAGAGGAATATTTACAGAGATCATAGCAATAAATTGTTCAGATCTATATGCCTAATCCCTATCAATAGAAACTATAATTAACTTGAAAATATATCGTAACATAATTCGCTCATGCTTTTCTATTATCAAAGCAAATCACGAGGCATATATCTCATTCTCTCTTGCCTGCTACCAACTACAAAGGTTGACTTCATCTTTGACCACATCACTAGGACCTGCTTCCATCGATCTGGTTCATGAGAGTAGGAGGAAATCATTGAGTGCATCAATTTCCACCTACCCATTTCACTTCCTAGCTGGCACCTTGGAACATGTCAAACCACAAACTTGGTTGCATAATCATTAATTAGCTACAAAATCATTGCAATTCGGTAGCTGAAGTAAACATTAAACTAAATAATAAAGAACATTATCAATTTATGTAATAGAAGATAATTTTATACCTTCCATTTCATAATTCCTTTGATTTGATTCCCAATGTGTGATTATGAAGGTCAAAAAGAAATATATAGAGTGAAAAAGGCTGTCAAAAAGAAGTAATTGTGAGGCTTAACAGTCCCCCACATGAAGGTCATTGCATCCCCTCATGCAAAAATTTCAAAACTGATGAACCCTTCCTGTTACTGAACTCCTTCATATACTTGAGCTAAAACACCCAGATTTGTCTTCTTTGTCTTCTTCTTAGTGATTGTCATCCTTGGTTTCTTCATCATAATCTTATACTTCAGACTTATGACTTTTATCTTCAGGGATTTATTCTTTTCTTTTAGCTTCTTATTCTTATCATACCATAGAGCAAGATGTAAGAGAATATTGTCATTCTTGGTCCTTTGTATTTCATTTTTCACTTTCAATGTTTCATGTTCCTATTTTAAGTGCCTATTTAGTGTCTCCAATTCATAAATTTCATGTTTGAGAGTATTTATAATTGGAGGTTCTTGTGGACTATCAGAATAAATTTCTTTCTCTTGATTTGAAGAGGATGCAATTCCCTTTTCTATAGCTCTTTGCTCCAAAGGTTCTATATAAGCATATATCTCCTGTTGGACTGGGTCAATTTCAGGTGTTCTTCTTACTGTATTAGCAATTGGTGATGGGACTAGTGATAAAACTGGTGATGGAACTATAGGTGATGGAATTAGTGACAAAATAATTGGTGATGGAGCCTTTAGCCCTTGTGATGGAGCCTTTATCCCTTGTTCTTCCTACATATTAACAAACTCTATGGATTGTCGAGATGATTCCTTCATTGTTTTTTTTAGTCTTGCACTCCTCTTGACAGTGGATGAGGTTTTAGTGAGAGGAATTATGTTTTGAACTTTTAATTGTTCTATATTTTCTTTGTCTATTTCCTTTATTTTTCTTCTAGATATGCTTTCTTCCTTACCACTGGTTTTTCGTCTTCTAACATTCTTATTTTTAAGATTTTCTAATACATTAGCAAGGGGAGTTTCATCTTTTGAGGGCTTCTCTTGTTGTAGAGGTAGGTCATCTTTAGGGTTTAGAGATAACTTTCTTCTACTTCTCTTTATTTTGTTGTTGGGTTCTTCCTATTCTACCTCTTTAAAGTGGTTTCTGACTAGAAAACTTTCCTAATCATCTTATACTTTTGAGGTGGGCTTTAATCAACATTTTTATCAGGTCGTGATGATACATGGTATTTTGAATAAATTGTATATTTCTCTGAGTATTACGAGTCACTTTCTTCAGATTATTGAGTAAGAAATAAGGAAAATTAATTTCATACCCTCAAGGAAATGCATCGTCAAACGTATATGATAGAAAAACAGATTGTGAATATACCTTCACAAGTAATAAAATTTTTAATGACCAACAGTAAATTTCTCCATTTTCTTTTAAGAGTGTACTTGCGATTCCTTTCTTAAAGATTGAAGTGTCCATACCTGGGTTTTTGAGAAATGACCTTCATTCATTTCCTTCAATTCATCTGCTTTTGACCCATCTTTCACTAACCCTAGGTAGCCCAGTTACTTCTACCATGAAATATTTTGTCACTACTATATTCGCATCTCCAATTTCGGCCTCAACTACATCAAATGCATGGGCAAATTACTTTGTTACTTGTTTGTCATAGCCATTAATTTTTTCTATAGATTCCAACGGTTGTACTTGATGTAACATTTATCTGACTTGTGGATAACCCTCCATGAATTTCTTCCCATCTGGCTCTGTCCTCACAATAACCCCCATGTTGGCGAAGTCTCAACCTACAATTTCTTCTTTTGACAAGGTTATGGAGTGAAAATGGATTTGGAAAACTGAGTATGGATGAGAGTGAAATCGTCAATGGAAATGAGTGAAAAGGATTTTGGGAAAACAAAGTATGAATGAGGGTGGAATTATCAAGGTTTATGGAGTGGAGTATCTGTGCAATGATGAGTGATGAATGGACTTATGGCCAACTTCATTGATAGGACATAGTATTTATAGTTAAATATGAAGTTGGAATAGTAATGATTACTTCAAATGGTGTAGCAATGTCTATTTTATTTCATAATCTAATGTTTGTTACCTTTATTACTTAATCTAATATTTACATACCTTTCAATTTATGATTCTAATGCTTTGATTGACTTGTGTATATTATTGTCCTTGGATGCCTTCAATTGCAAGCTTGATCATTTTCTTATGCCAAGATCTTCAATTGTCCCAGTTGGTTCCTATCAATATCAACAACAGAATTTTGTTAAAGTTGCAAATTCTCAAAAAAATTGTAGCTGCTTATTTTGAAAATAAAAAGAGGGTTACAAAGAAAATGGGATTAGAACGGGGTTTAAAAAGAAAATATAATGTTCCAAGAGTACTTAGTTTTCATTATAAATTTTTCTATATAAACATGCCAACAATGTTGGTTTTCATGTTTATACCATTTTTTTATTTTTATTTTTTTTAGAAACAAAAGGCTTTGCGAGTCAAGTTGGAGAGGAAGGGAAATCCTTCCTAACCACCTTCAAATCAATATTGTCTTGCAGATTTTTAACAAATTCTTCCCTTGTCAATGGTTTATGATAAATTCTCAATCGATGACCATTTACAAGGAAGGTCATTTTTTCTTCATCAATGGTTCTAATCCTGACTACACCATTATCAAAGACAATTTCAATCTCATAAGGCCCAAGCCAATGAGTTTGAAATTTTCCTTGAAAATATTTAAATTTTGAGTCAAAAAGTAATGCCCAATCTCCTGGCTGAAATTTCCTTTCTTTTATGAATTTGTCATGCCATCTAGATCTTTGTTGTTGAACTATGTTGGTTCTTTGAATAACATCATGTCTCATCTCATCTATTTCATTTAGTTGCTATATTGCTTGTTTTTGTGCTTCAGATAGATCAAAATCCAATTTGGTTGTTGTCTTGAAGGTCTTTACCTGGAACTCAATAGGAAATAAGATTTTCTTCCCATAAACAAGTTCATAGGGAGTATGTCCTATGGTATTTCTCCATGACATACAATATGCCCATAAAGATTCTGGATGATTTTATGCCCAATCTCTTTTATGCAAGTGCACAGTCTTGGTAATAATTGCTTCAATTACTTTATTAGTGGATTCCAACTGTCCATTTTCTTATATATGAGATAGAGTGGACTTTCGATGTTTGATTTTGTATTCCTCCTAACTTGGATGTAAATTGAGTACTTTGATTTATCACAATTTCCCTTGCGACACCAAAACAGGTAAAGATATCCTAAAAAATAAATGAAACTACAACATTTTCAGTAGTAGAAGGAAGTGCTTTAGCTTCTACCCATTTTGTAAGATAATTAGTGTAAACAAGAATGTACCTTTTTTGTCTTGATGATGGATTAATTGGACCAACAAAATCTAGAGCCCATTTCTCAAAAGGTTCAATGAGTACTTGAGGTTGTAGAGGCATTTCATCTGAAGGAACATGTTTCCCCATTCTTTGACAACTATCACATCTCTTAACATATTCTTTGGCATCCTTAAAAAGGGAAGGCCAATAATATCCTAAGAGAAGGACTTTGTAAGCAGTTCTTTTATCAGCGAAGTGTCCTCCACATGGTTCATCATGACAAGCCTTTAATATCTCTGGTACTTCATCTTCTCTAACACATCTTTGAATGATCAAATCTGGCCCTGTTTTGTATAATTCTCCATTTATCCATGAGTAAGATGCACTAATTTGAATTACCTTTATTTTCTCTCGAGGAGACAAATATAGTGGTAACTTTCCTGTAGCCAAATAATTAGCAATATCTACAAACCAAGGAGATTTAATAGATATTGCAAAAATATATTCATTAGGAAAATTATCTTCTACAGGTACATCATTATTATCATTTTGAATCCTAGATAGAAAGTCAACAATTGTATTTTGTTTTCCAGGTTGATCCAAAATAGTAATATTGAATTCTTGTAACAACAATAACCATCTTGTAATTCTTCCATTAGTGATTAGTTTATTCATTAAATACCTAATTGCAGAATGATCTGTATGTACAAAGGTTTCATAACCAATGATGTAATGTTTGAATTTATTAATGGCATGGACAACAACTAAAAAATCCTTTTCTATTACAGTATAATTTAACTCTGCAGGAGTCAAATTTTTATTGGTGTAGTAAATGGCATAAGGAGTTAAATCCTTTTGTCCTAATACAGCTCCTAAAGTTGTATCTGAAGCATCAATTGAAATGTGAAAATGTAGTTTCCAATTTGGTCCTCTTAGAATGGGTGTTTCAAAAATCTTTTCTTTCAATGTTTCAAAAGCTTTTTGGCAATCAGAATTCCAAATGAATTCACAATATTTTGTGAGCAATTTGAAAAGTGGAGAAGCAATTTTTGTAAAGTTTTCTATGAATCTTATATAGTAACCAGTAAAGCCAAGAAAACTTCTAACATCTCTTTGACAAGTTGGAATTGATAATTTAGAAATAACTTCTACTTTAGATGTATCCACTCTAATTCCATTCCCTGAAATATGGTGTCCTAAAACAATTCCCTCAATAAACATCATAAAACATTTTTCATGGCTTAATGAGAGATTTTATTCCTTACATCTAATGAGAACTTTTTCCAAATTTTTAAGAGCTTCTTCAAAGGAATTTCCATAGAAAGTAAAATCATCCATATAAACTTCCACACAATCATGAATTAGATCAGAGAAAATGCCTAAAATTGCCCTTTGGAATGTTGCAGGTGCATTACATAATCTGAAAGGAAGTACTTGATAGGCATAGGTTCCCCATGGATAGGTAAAAGTGGTTTTATCTTGATCTTCTGGAGCTACTTGGATCTGGTTATATCCACTAAAACCATCCAAGAATGAGAAATATTTATTTCTTGCCAATGTATCTAAAAATTGATCTATGAAAGGAAGTGGAAAATGATCTTTTAAAGTGGCTTTATTCCCTATAGTCAATTCATACTCTCCATTTTCCATTATTTTTAGGAAAAATTACCAATGGTGAAACCCACTAGCTATCGGATATTGGATAAATGAAATTCACATTCAATAATTTTTGTAGTTCCTCTTTAATAATTCCCCTTAAATTTGGATTCATTCTCCTCTAAGGTTGTTGAATTGGTTTGGAATTTTCTTCAATGTAAATATGATGTATACAAGTATTGAGATCAATTCCTTTCATGTCAATGTATTCCCATGCATAAGCAGAGGAATGTTATTGTAAAAAAATTATTAAATCTTTCTTTTGAAATTATTCCAGATTATTATTGATATCCAAGGTTTTTTCTAGAAAAAATTCTATTGAAGAATTGCCAATTTTTTCCATAGAATGTTAAGATAATTGACGAGATGATAAATATTCAATATTACATTGTTCTTGAAAACTTTGATTAGATTCACAATATGAGGAAGACTCACTGTTTTCCATTAAATTCAAAATATGATCTTCTTTATCTATTTTTGAAGTAACAAAGATTGGTCATATATCAATATCATCATCTATCCATTCTTCACTTTCTACCTCTATTGTTGTTTTTGTAGAAGGATATAATGTGAATTTTTTTGTTGATCTTCCATCCGAAATAAACATATCACCAGATCTACAACTTATAAAAGAACTAGTTGTAGCTAACCATGGTCTTCCTAGAATCAATGGATGTCCTCCTAGATTACTCTTAGGTGTTATAATCATAAAATAAATAGGAAACTCACAAGAATCTAAGGACACAAATATGTCTTCTAATACACCATCAAGTTTAATAACAGATATGTCTGCTAATTGCAACAATGTAGGTGTATATTGCAGATTAGGAAGTTTCAATTGATTCATAGTTTATTTACTCATGGTGTTTATAGATGCTCCTAAATCTATCAATGTGTTTGGAAATTTGATACCATTGATATGTGGTTTCACAATGGGACTTCCTGGATTAAGATATTTTTGAATTATTATTTTTTCCATCATGATATCTGTAATTTTTCCAACTAATTGAATTCTTTTGACTTCTTTTCTCTTTCTTCCTGGTCTTTTAATACTTAACTCCCTAATTGTGTTTGAAAATATTGGTATTTATTTGATAGCTTATAACAAAGGAAATTTTATACAAACATTCTTCACTTGATGTATCATATCATAATCAGGCAATAAAATATGTTTTTCTACCCCTTTATCAATTTTCAATCTCTCAGGAAAAGGTGATGTTTGAACAGATACTGAAGGTTTTTCTATGATGGGAGTTGAGTTTATTGGAATATCATCAGAATGTGCAAGGGTGGTTTGTTTTTGATATTTTTCTTCTTGATTAAGAGATTTCTCTTTTTCAGAGAAATTCTCCTTTTTATATTCTTGAATAACAATTGATGGGGACTTCTTTTCCAATACTCTACCATATATAAGTTGGACATTGTTTAGATCTAATGGATTTATCATGTAGGTTTGGAAATTTTGTCCTTCCATATTGTAAACAGGTTGTGAATTTTTATTATTATTGGATTTGGAAGTGGTTGGGAAGGCAATTGATTTGGTCTTTGAGGAAATGGTAATGAAAGTTGTGGATTTGGATTCTGAGGTTGAGTTGGTTGAACATGTTGAGGAAAATATTGTGGTGGAAAAATAGGGTAAGGTTGTTGATATTGAGGATATTGAGGATATTTTCCATAAGGATTTTGCCATCCTTGTGCCCAAGGTTGAGGCCAAGATTGCTAAGGCATGGGTGCAATCCAATTGTTTTGTGATGGTTGTGCAAATGCTTGAGTGTTAAAACCTTGGGTCATATTTGGTTGTGAATTTTGCCACGGTCTCTTAGCAAGAAAACAAAGGGGGTCTACTTGATTTGGTGTTACTTCCTCTTGATAAACAGATTTAAGACCTGATATTGAAGGGCATTCCTTTGTATCATGATTTTTTTCACATATAACATAGGTTTCTACACTTTTTAAGTCAAGAGGGCATTCTCTCAGAGCATGTTTTTTTCTACATTTGGGACAAAAGATTGATAATGCAACATTTTCAACATTTTGCTTATTTTTCACTTTAAGGGTATTTATTTGTTCACTAATATTCCCCAAAATGTTTGTTTTAAAGTTTTCAAATAAATTGCCTAATTTAGCCCTACTTATTGTCCCAGCTATGGATTTATTACTCCTAGACATGAGAGGGTCTCTTGGATTTTTCCTAGTTCTTGCCTTACCTCTTGAAATGTGTATGCATAACTCACAAATTTGATAATTGAGAAATATCTCCCTTACCCATCAAATTGAGAATATCAATCCACTCATCTCTGATGGATTTTAATAAGAGATCTTTCAAAGTTTCTTCATCTAATTCATGCATTTTAGCCCTTTTAACATTATAAGCAAATCTTTCAATGAAATCTTCAAGATTTTCATCTTCTTTTTGCATCATTTTAAAGACTTCATCCTTAAGATTATGGGGCATACAATAGTCCTTATATTTATCTAAGAATGTAGTTTTCATTTCTTCCCATGTTCTTATAGAATTTACTCCTAAGCCCATGAACCATTTTAATGTTGCATCCTTAAGAGTTGCTGGAAACAATTTCAACTTTTGAGTGTCAAGCAAGTAATCATAAGATCTACACAAGACTTCAAACTCAAAGAGAAATGTTTCAGGATCTTCATTTCTTAATCCATGAAAATTTGGAAGGATGGAGGGTGAGATGTTTTTCATTGCAGTTGTTGTATCTTCACCGAGGATAGAAAATCCAAAAGGTTTTGGATCTCCTCTACCTCCTCCTCTCCCTCTTCCTCCACCTTTTCCACCTCCCCTATTTCCTCCTCTTCCTCCTCCAATCCTAGGTTTTTCACCATTGATATTATGTACCTCTCCTTCCCCTTCTCCAACCATTGTAGATTCTTCAGAACTAATATAGGGTTCCAAAATTGGGTTTTCTAATTCCTCTTCTAGTTCTTCTATCAATGGTAAGTTAAAATAAGTTTCTTCCTCCTCTTCTTCACTAGGGATTTTTAGTTCTTGTCCTAGAAGTTGCTCTCCAGTTGAAGATAGGAAAATTACTCCTTTCATTGGGGATGTAGGATCCTCTTCTTCTATTATTGCTTCAGTTGATGAGGTTGGTGAATCTCTAGGTTGGATTTTGGATCTGAGTACCTCAGGAAGTTTATGTTTTCCTGCAAATGATGGAATATGAGTTTGAGTGGGTGGTGTGGCACTACAAGGTTATGGTGGGGTGAGTAATGATGTTGGAATTAAGCTTTTACCTCTACCTACAAATATATATCATTTTTGTTTTTTTAAGTAAAAAGAAAAGACTCCTATATACACTTCCCCGGCAACGACGCCAAAATGTTTGACAATTTAATTGACCTTAAATTGTTTACATAAATTATCGACCAGGGCTAGTAAGCTGATGAAGTGTAAGTGCATTGTATGTGCTAGAAGCCTTTTATTCTAAATTAAATTGAGTTATTGAGATGCATATGTCTTTTATGAGTAAATTATTTATTCCTAGAAAATAAGATTAACTCTACAATGATGATCACACTCTCTTTCTTAAAACTACTTTTGCTTATAGAAATCTCACACTTTGCTTTGAAATAAAGAAAATCTCACACTTCTGTAAATGAAAATTAATTCCACGCTTTGCAAAAATAATAATTATATACACACACTCAATTGTAGAAGCAAAAACTACTATTTAATCTCATCACACATCTATATAAACAACAATCATACTTGTATGAAAACAAAATGAAACAAACTCCTGCTTAAAATACATTCCACTTGCTTGAATTATAGATCACACATGCTTGAAATTTAACATCCAATTCTACAAATAAATCCTTTGTCTATAAGAAAGATAAAATTTTGTCTAATTGATTAAAGTATAACACTATGTCATTGCTGCTAAACTCTATCCATGTGCATCCAGAATCTATGAACAAACGAAATGATTAGTAGAATGAACTTAATTCAAATCTAGAAGAAATCAGAATGCAATTACTTAATCAAACAAACAGAAAGCTATGAGAATATAAAGACAATTTATATCTACTGAAAACGAAACAGAAATCCTTACTTCTCGAGGGGGCCCTCCACAAGAAGCAAGCAATCACGCTATTGATCAAACACTTAACCACGCATGAGAAAATGAAATGATTCTTTTATAAACAGAGCATTAAAAACAAAGTTTAAATCTCATTGTCGCGTCCTTACTTAACAACCTTTTCATTTATGCCGAGAGGCATATTTATAGAGCTCATAGCAATAAATTTTTCAGATCTATATGCCTAATCCCTATCAACAGAAACTATAATTAACTTGAAAATATATCGTAACATAATTCGCTCATGATTTTCTATTATCAAAGAAAATCATGAGGCATAAATCTCATTCTCGCTCGCCTGTTGCCGACTACAGAGGTTGACTTCATCTTTGACCGCATCACTAGGACCTACTTCCATCAATCTAGTTCATGAGAGTAGGAGGAAATTGTTGAGTGCATCAATTTCCACCTACCCATATATTTTGCTTCCTAGATAGCACCTTGGAACCTATCAAACCACGAACTTGGCTGCAGAATCGTATATTAGCTACAGAATCATTGTAATTCAGTAGCTGAAGTAAACATTAAACTAAATAATAAATAACATTATCAATTTATGAAATAAAAGACAATTGTATACCTACCATGTCATAATTCTTGTGATTTGATGCCCAATGTGTGATTATGAAGGTAAAAAAGAAATAGATAGAGTGAAAAAGGGTATCAAAAAGAAGCAATTGTGAGGCTCAACTGTATCCTTGATATTTTTGTTGTTATTATGTTGGTTATAAGCATGTATTATGATAGTGATGATGTATGGCTTTCCTCATGTTTTGATTTCTAAATGAATGAACAATGTATCTATGACCTAATAAATGATAATGCAGCTAATGATATAAGGGAACAATGTTTCTTAGTGATTATCAGATAAGTGTTGGAAATAATACTGAGAGGGGGGGGTGAATCAGTATTATCAGATCAGTAAAACCTTTCCAATTTCATACTCAGAAACATATACGCTACTTCAGTTAAGTGAACCCGCGTGTACACGCTACTGTGTTTAAAGCAACTAGCGTATATCCGGAGATCTTATGATTTAGTTAGCTTATCTTCAGTAAATGCATCAGAACACTATTAACCACATTAACAGTAAACAGGTGCAGTATAACAGAACAGATCATCACATAAAAGCCACACACATGAACACCATGATATAAGGTGGAAACCCAATGTGGGTGAAAACCACCTGCTGCAATTCGTCTCTTTCTTCTTTAATAAGAAACTTCTTTTACAATGTACTGGTGCAGTCCTTTACCAGCACGCAGGCTACAACCTGCAGAGGGCTACAACCCTCATAGCTCTTGTACTAGCCGATCCATTTACTAGTACTTAGGTGCCTACCTACAGAAGGCTACAACCTTCACTCATTTTCCAGCTGCTCCTGGAAGGGAGCTACAACCCCCTGGCTCTTGTACTGGCTGATATGTTTACCAGTACGTAGGTGCCGGCCTACGATCTTCCCGGGACCACGTTTCATACATTTTCATACTGGATCCATAAGACAATCACCATTGTAGTACAACCTGCATCATCAATCACTGAAACACCCAATACTGAATCACTGAAACCCTGTCAACACCATAACAACAACCAGATCCAACTCCATCTACAAATATCATACTTCACATTGTATATGCTACTTTGACGAGCCCAACCTGCGTGTATACGCTCTTTTACCAAAACCAACCCGTGTACAAATCTGCAAATTCTAACTTATAACTCCGCAGCTATATCAGACATCAAAACATACCTAGATCATAACAATAAACATGCGTCAACAGATCTAGTCTATCCACAGCCATACCATAGGAAGATAATCCTTCCAAGCCTTGAGATCTCGTTCCATCATTCATCATCCTCCACATGAGTGAAACCTTGGTTCAGATCACCAACCCATAACCTGCATTTGGATCTCACTCTTCCCCAGATCTTCATCACTCACACACACTCACTACATGATCTGGCCTAATGATCTTTCTCCTTATATAGCTTTAGGCCCTTCACAATACCACGGTCCAAAACCATAGTAACCCAATACCATCAACTCAATACTAGGGATCAACACGTCTGTCGAGACTCCATGGTCCAAAACCATAGGCACAAATTGCAAGGACTAACTACCACGGACCAAAAGTAAGCATTCCGACATGTACGCTCTTTTCCGTTCATGAAACTGCGTGTATACCCTACTTGGTATATAGCGAACCTGTGTACACGCGACTTGGTATATAGTGAACCAGCGTGTATACACGACTTGGGCTTAATGAACCTGCGTGTATGAACTTTCTTGGCCTGCTGTACTAAGATCTATCCTCTGATTAAGTTGCCATCACTTGTACCTGCTTCTGAGTAAGTTGCCATCAAGGACAACACTTGTATCATAATGCCAACAATCTCCCCCTTTGGACTTGATGGCAACCACTACACCAAGTCACTCTCCCCCTTTGACATCAAGGGAAAAGGGTGGACCAAGATATCCTCTTCTTTGGTATACCTTCTACTGTCCATACTCCCCCTGAGTACCTGCTGAAATCTCCAACTGTGCTCCCCCTTTGTGTATGCCAAGGTGTACCAATCTATCCATCCTGCTCTTGCTGAATTGTGATGTTCATGCTCCCCTTGACTGTAGGCAAGATCTGCAAAAGATGTTCTTCAAGAAGAACAAAGACTTATACATCATAGAAGACCTTCCTATCACCAAAAGACTCAATACATACATTCATTACCCAACCTAGTGGGGATATACCAATATTGACTCATCCACCTAACTATGTGGAGATACATTAAAAGTTTACTCATGATAAGACATGAACATTACATCATTCATCCCAGGCATAGTGGGGAAACCAACATAGGCCGTTACATGACCTTGACATCATAAAAGAGATATCACAAAAGAGAAACATGACATAGTGATGAAATATCTAGACCAAGACTTACGAAAGCCACCAACAGCATCATGATCTGTACCATAAGCATTAGCCTGCAATACCATTCCTTTGATCGAACAGTAAGATGTATCATTTAGCTTCATAGACTTTATCAACAACTTCTAACCATAATGCCAACAATGCATTATTTGAAGTATATGCTCCCCCTGAGCCAGTATCAAGACATTTCCAGACATCCTCAGCAGACTGTAACTGTTAACCAATAGAGCATATACTGGACTGGATCATATCAGACCCCTTTTCTGAGTTTGTCCCCACTGCTTTTTCACAAACTGGCATATATGCAACTTTGCAGTGTGAAACTTGCGTATATACGCGGCTTTCCTTCGTGAAACTTGCGTATGAGAATTAGAACACTGAAGTTTTACACCTTCAGCTCCCCCTGAGTCTGTTATGTCTGTGTTGTGCTGAGTACCCTGTGCTGTGCCACATCTTTCTGACTGAACTTCCTTCTTCTTCCATATCTTCAAGCATGTTGATGATTTCTTTTTATCATGAGCTTTGTTCCTGCAATCTTTTGCTCTATGTCCAAACTTGTTACATGCATAGCATCTTACATGTTTCATATTCCTCCTATAGCAATCGGCAGCTTTGTGACCAAACATATTGCAAGAAATGCAATATCCATTAAAGTACCTTGAATGTGATGATCTTTCTGCATGATGGTCTTGAAACCTTCTTCTTCTACATATGGCTGCAACATGTCCAAGATTATGACATACATAACATTCAACATTATTCATGGGAGGAGTAAAAGATTTTCTTTGAGGGGTCTCTTTCCTTGATTGTTGATGGGGTTGTCCTTTCATCTCTTTGTAGAGCCTTTCAGATTTTGCATTAGAGATTCTTGTCTTACTTTGTGAACCAGATTCACCTTCAATGGACTCATGAAAACCAAGACCAGTTTTGATAGCAGGGGACCTTTGACTACTAAGAATATCATCCAAGATCTTAGTACTATCTTGAAATCATAATAGTTTATCTTTTTCTTCTAATTTACTTTTCAAGATATTTACCTCAACTTGATGTTGTTCTTCTTTTTCCAGACATTGCTTCTTCAAGGTCTCTTCAGCTTTCCTTCCTTCATCCAGCTGATGCCTTAGTTTGAGGATCTCGTTTTCTTGCTCTTTATTCAGTGCTAGCAGCATTTGTCGAATTCTGGAGGCACATTCCAACAGATCTTCTAATCTGATGATTTCTTCTTTGAGGGCATTCTCCTTTTTGCTAGGTAGATCTTGTTGATCTATGGTTTGATCTAATGCTTCATTTGTTTGTCCATCTTCATTCTGAGGTGATTCAGGATCTGAATTCTTGCTTCCACTCAACGGCAGGTTGTCATTGTTCCTTTGAGCTGTCTTCTTCTTCTGACGTGCTTTCTTCCCCATTGTTCTACGAATCTCCTTCAAGCGATCAAGCTTCTCTGAAGGACCTGCTCTGATACCAATTGTTGGAAATAATACTGAGAGGGGGGGGTGAATCAGTATTATCAGATCAGTAAAACCTTTCCAATTTCATACTTAGAAACATATACGCTACTTCAGTTAAGTGAACCCGCGTGTACACGCTACTGTGTCTAAAGCAACTAGCGTATATCCAGAGATCTTATGATTTAGTTATCTTATCTTCAGTAAATGCATCAGAACATTATTAACCACATTAACAGTAAACAGGTGCAGTATAACAGAACAGATCATCACATAAAAGCCACACACATGAACACCATGATATAAGGTGGAAACCCAATGTGGGTGAAAACCACCTGCTGCAATTCGTCTCTTTCTTCTTTAATAAGAAACTTCTTTTACAATGTACTGGTGCAGTCCTTTACCAGCACGCAGGCTACAACTTGAAGAGCGCTACAACCCTCATAGCTCTTGTACTAGCCGATCCATTTACTATTACGTAGGTGCCTACCTACAGAAAGCTACAACCTTCACTCGTTTTCCAGCTGCTCCTGGAAGGGAGCTACAACCCCCTGGCTCTTGTACTGGCTGATATGTTTACCAGTACGTAGGTGCCGGCCTACGATCTTCCCGAGACCACGTTTCATACATTTTCATACTGGATCCATAAGACAATCACCATTGTAGTACAACCTGCATCATCAATCACTGAAACACCCAATACTGAATCACTGAAACCCTGTCAACACCATAACAACAACCAGATCCAACTCCATCTACAAATATCATACTTCACATTGTATACGCTACTTTGACGAGCCCCACTTGCGTTTATACGCTCTTTTACCAAAACCAACCCGCGTACAGATTTGCAAATTCTAACTTATAACTCCGCAGCTATATCAGACATCAAAACATACCCAAATCATAACAATAAACATGCGTCAACAGATCTAGTCTATCCACAGCCATACCATAGGAAGATAATCCTTCCAAGCCTTGAGATCTCGTTCCATCATTCATCATCCTCCACATGAGTGAAACCTTGGTTCAGATCACCAACCCATAACCTGCATTTGGATCTCACTCTTCCTCAGATCTTCATCACTCACACACACTCACTACATGATCTAGCCTAATGATCTTTCTCCTTATATAGCTTTAGGCCCTTCACAATACCACGGTCCAAAACCATAGTAACCCAATACCATCAACTCAATACTAGGGATCAACACGTCTGTCGAGACTCCATGGTCCAAAACCATAGGCACAAATTCCAAGGACTAACTACCACGGACCAAAAGTAAGCTTTCCGACATGTATGCTCTTTTCCGTTCATGAAACTGCGTGTATACCCTACTTGGTATATAGCGAACCTGCGTACACGCGACTTGGTATATAGTGAACCAGCGTGTATACGCGACTTGGGCCTAATGAACCTGCGTGTATGAACTTTCTTGGCCTGCTGTACTAAGATCTGTCCTCTGATATAGAAATTGTATATGTTCATATATGGATGTTGTGCATATATGGTAGATGCACATATATGGAAGTTGCGCATATGCGAAAGATGCACATATATTTTGTATATGCACAACTTTTGTATATGTGCATATCTTAGGTATATGTGCAACTTCCATATATGCACATATCTTTTGTATATGTGCATATATTCCATATATGTGTAACTTCCATATATGTGCATCCACTATATATACACGCTACTTGTAGATTTTCCTATAGATTCACAAGCTCATGCAATTTACTAAAGCACAGGACAAGAATCTACTTCTACTTTATACCAACGGAAGCCAATAGATCGATGAAAATAATATGATCAAGAAGAAGACAAATCAATGGCACATAATACAATAAGTTTCTCTGGGGAAATCCACTACTCAAAACCCCTCCTATTTGTATTGCATTAATCAAAAATATGAGTGAAGATACAAATATTGTTCTCACAAGAACAATTCCGCACAAGTATGCTCAACTCTCTGCCTCACAAGCCTAATCTTGGCCAACACTTAGCCAATTTCCACTATCTTGTAAGCCATTATTTCCTTGCACAATTACTAGGATGAAAAGCCCGTATTTAAAGGGAATTCATGCTTCCAAAACTACACAATCCTAATTAGGTCCTCTTCTTGATTTCATGCATGATATTTACAACTCAGTAAATCATACAACTAACAGTACATTGTCCCTACACTCTAGTCTCAAATGGGTCTTTCTCAGAACTGACATGCATGAGTTTCCGATGAGAGAATCTTCAGTTATCTGGAGTAGCACCCGTGGATGCACCAGTGCACCAAATGACCGTTAATCCTCTCCTAATTCAACAAACATTTAGAACTAGTTTAACTAAATATAACTCAGTAAACTGAGTTATCTAATTACAACACAATATAAACTCATATTGCACCCCTAAAATTTAGGGAGAATGTATACATGACTTCCAAAAGACTTCCAACTCGAAATTCCTAATCTAACTAAGTTAATATAACTTAATCTAATTAATTTAATTAAACTTAATTAACTATTTACAAGTTCCTATGAGAATAGAATTCAATTTTAATTCACAATTTAATTCAAGGAAAAATTAAACTGGAATTTATTGTTGCCATTTATTAACACTCCCTCTCAACAAGAAAGGGATTATCTTCTACCCCGATCCTATCTCTGTGAAACTCGAATTTACATCTTGACAATGCCTTTGTCAAAATGTCAGCATCTTGCTCATCCATGGGAATGTACTCTAACAACATGATCTGCCTCAATACACAATCTCGTAGATGATGATATCGGATATCAATGTGCTTGGACCTATCATGAAAAATTGGATTTTCATAGAGTTTGATACAACTCTGATTATCACAGTAAATCACAGTTGGATCCATCTGCTGACCAAACAGACCAACCAAGATCTTCCTCATCTAGATGGCCTCACATGTTGCCTAACTTGCAACCATGTACTCTGCCTCTGCTGAACTGAGTGCAACTGATCTTTGTTTCCTGTTGTACCAAGAAACTGTCACTGACCCAATATTGAAAATCCCTCCTGATGTGCTTTTCCGGTCGAATGGACTCCCCACCCAATCTACATTCGTGAAGCCTTGAAGCTTCACCCCCTTTGTTTGTATGTACCATAATCTATATTGAATAGTTCCCTTGAGGTATCTCAATACATGCTTTTCCGCCTTCCAATACAACTTAGTAGGCCTAACCATCGCTTGAATCAGTTGGTTAATTTCATAAAATAAATCTGGTCATGTGTTCACCAAGTACATGAGTGAACCCACAAACTGCCTGTAAATCGTAGCTTCCGCTACCTCTCCCGAAGTAGAATCCTCCTTCCACCAATTACCAGCTAGAGGAGTCTCCATAGGCTTGCAGCTCTCCATGCGGAACCTCTTGAGTATCTCATTGGCATACTTGCCTTGAGACACAAACAACTCCCCATCACCCTGCCTACTTCCATTCCCAGAAATTAATGTATGAGCACAAAGTCCTTTATCTCAAACTCTCTTGCAAAGTCCTCATTGAAAGATTTGATCAGCTGATCATCACCTGTTAGTATGATATCATCAACATAAATTACAATGATCAACAGTTTACCTTCCACCACTATGTGTACAAGTTTGCATTCGCTTCACTCTTCGTGAATTCAAACCTGTTGAAGTAACTATCTATCCTAGTGTACCAAGCATGAGGTACTTTCTTCAACCTATACAACGCTCTCTTCAGTCTGTACACATGCGACCCACGGTCAAGGTTTCAAAACCTTCAGGTTGCTCTATGTACACCTTTTCCTCAATCATGCCATTAAGGAAGGTTGTCTTCACATCCATCTAATGTATCTTCCAACCCATTTGTTGGGACAGGGTTCCCTAGGGTCAATTTTGGGCAAGAACCCAAGTTTTGTTGTAAAGAATGTAAAGTCTCTGCAAAATGTGGTCGCGGAGCGCGTAGATAGTAAAGTGTCATAAAGGGTTTTTCCCTTCTTTTATGTAAGTTGTGTCGGCTTTAGTAGATCTACCCATCGTTCGCGGACCATAGAATTGTATAAAAATGAGAGTCTTAGAGAGTCTAAGAAGGTTCAGTTCATGATATTGATGAAGATGAATGTAATGGGTCATTAGAAGAAAGAACGAAGAGTCTTAGAGTAGAAGGGAGGCTCTGCAGCTGTGTGTGCAAAGGCCTAGAGTAGAGTATGCAGCTGAGTGCGAGGACCCCTAAAGCTAAGTGCGTAAGGTAGTTTTGAGTCTTCAAGCAGAATTGGAGTATCAATAAAGAGATTATTCCATAAATATCTATGTTTTTTCTATTTACTTGTGTTATGAATGAATGCGATTATGATATGATGAATGATGGGTTTATGATTTAATACTATATTGATGCGTGATTCTGCATGATTTACATTGTTATATGAACGCAAGTAATAATAACTGTTTACGCGAAGAATATCTTGTTGCATGTTAAGGATATCAAACACTTAAGTTAATCTGGGTAATAATAGAATTAGGAGTAATCACAGAGGCGTGTAAGCAGTTGATTTACCTGTTTAGGGTCCGCAAAAGATAGTCGTTGACCTTCGTGAAGGTCTAGAGGCTGGTAAGAGGAATTTATATCGATAAGCTTTAAAGGCTTATCGATCTACACGGAAGCCAGTTTAGGGTATAAATGACATCATGCTCATCTCTGGGTGCAGAAATGTGGTTCCAACATCCCCCCATACTGCTTCGAGTGAGACTTTAGTTTGTGTTCCACGGATTAATTATGAAAGGGCCAGTAGTGTAGGGATTTGTTTGGAAACTAAACTATGAACCTGGGTCAGGACCCACTAAACCAACAAATGGTTTCATTTTCAGGACCAGGATCTGCATAAAGAGGTGTGATTTCGCATCAATGGAATCCAACAAAGAAAGAAATTGAGGGGTGGTTGGATAGAAATATCCACGAATTCACGGCGCAAGAAAACAGAAATCTGCGATTGACGAAAGAACAATGGTTGGACAGGTATCGGTACACAAAGATACACGAAATTTTCTTATGTTCCTTCCCATTCGAATTATATGAGTGGATCGCTAAATTGGCAGATGACCAGGGAAGGTGGACACTTAACGATCCAATAGTGTGGACCTTAGAGCTAGTGTAGAGATTGGAAACCTCTAAAGATAAGATCGCGTGTGTTGTCGATCACTGGCTTAATCGTGTCATCAGAGGGTTTGTGACAGATTTCGCTGTCTATAGCTCCGTCAGCTACAGTGAAGAAGAGTGACGCTTCTTCAAGGAACCGCAAGGTAAGTATTTGAGATCTCTGAATACTTGGATTAAAATTCTCTTATGTGAAAAGCGGGTTATGAAATTACCTTGATGTTTGGAGCTATGCGAAGTGGAAAGTTATTCAAGGATAGAAGGAGAACAGGTCCTGAATATAGCCCGTTGATTAAGCCTCCTCTGAGTGACGACGAAGGAGCAGCACAGGCTTCTCTGTAGAGCGTTGTCCAGTTAATAAGGCAAGGGTTCCCGCGAATACCCCATCTGCCCACACCACCTCCATCTTCACCTCTACGGCATACACCTTCGGCCACACCGCCACCACCTTTGTCACCGTTCAATATGGTGAATGCAATGAAGTTGCCCATTTTTAAGGGCTTGGGAAATGAGGACCGGGACCAATTTTGGTTCATTACAAAGGCCGTATGGACAACCCAAAACATTACAGATGATCAGATGAAGAAAGAAATGTTGGTTACTGCTTACAGGATAGCGCACTAACGTGGTACATTAAGTACTACACTAAAAACCCAACAGCTACGTTGGTAGACATTTAGACTGCGCTGAATAAGGAATTCAGTACGCCCAAATCTGAAGAACAATCAATCGTGTGATTCAAGGAAATCATGATGAAGCCTAGCGAGACACCCTGGGAACTGGATCAAAGATTGAAATGGAAGATTCATGAAGCTAACATGAATCTTATGGATGGGAAACATCGTGAATGGTTTGTGGCTTCGCTCTTGCCTCATTTAAGGGTTGCTTTATCACATCAAAAGATTGCTACCCAGGCAGAAGCCCTGGAGATTGTGATGAGATAGCATGAGACACTGATTCAAGATGTTGCTTTGGGATTTCAGCAGATTCACGTGAAGTTGAAAAATATTTTCCTAGATTTCCAAAGTTTGAAGAAAAATAGAGCGGCTCGGCCTGAGGTGCATGAAGAAATTTGGTGTTTGAAATGCAAGAGTCAGGGGCATGATAAAGATCATTGCCATGTCTTTGCAAATTATGTTGCAGGAGGAGGGTCGATGCCTTTGAGGCCGGAAGCTCAAGCAGGGCTAAGTACGGGGCCTGCGATGTGGTGTGCTATATGTCAGGTAGCTGGTAGATAGGGTGTGTAAATCAGTAGGTCATGATGAGCGTAATTGCCATAGTCATGAGTGAATGATGGAGAGAACGCCCGCATATAGGATGCAAATAGAAACTCAGCCTCCGGATCAAGGCATTGGGCAAGCACAAGGAGGATATCAGGGGCACGGACGAGGCTGAGGTAGAGGAGGACCTGTGAGAGGTTAGGGACAAGTTATTTGCTACAATTGTGGCGGGCTAGGACACTACGCACGAGAGTGTACGAACCTGACACGCTTCTCATGCCGATGATGTACTCAATTTGACCACGTGACAGAAGAATGCCCTATATTAATAGCTAATATGCGGGAAAAGGGGACGAAGCCTCAAAAACCTACCCAGAACTTGCATATGATGAGGGCTGAACCCCGCGAAGAGGACTCTAATGTGAATATCGTGCTACGAAGTGGAATGACGACTGGTGAAGATAAGGGAAAGAAGCCTGAAGAAATTTAATGGGTTCGTAAAGCTCCAGAGAAGGAGGTTGGCTTTGATTTAGAGCACACGAAAGAAATGTTCATGGAAGTGAAGAAAAGCTTCACTGAGGCTTCTACCTCAGGAAGTCAGGATAAGAAGTTTGAAGAAATGGATCCATCCATGCTTACTACATTTTTGGAGACCTGTATGAAGCTGCTACGCGATATTAAGGCCATGAAAGGATTGTAGGATTTGATCAATAAATGTGTTGGTAAAGAAAATACTCCTAAGGGACCATGCGTGGTCAGGAAAATTGGTAAGCATAAGGTAAGAACAGGGCATGAGATGAGGCTCACCGCGCAAATAGGTGAATATGAAATGGACCAAGTTATTTTGGATCTTGGGTCTGATGCAAATGTTTTTCCTAAAAAAACATGGGAGAGAATGGGGAGACCTGTGCTGCAGTGGTCTTCGATTCAATTGAGGATGGTGAATCAACAAAATATTATCCCCATGGGAATATTGCAAGGAGTGACAATAGATATTGAAGGCGCAAGCGCGTTGGCTAATTTCGAAGTGATAGAGATTGTCGATGACAACAATCCCTACCCCGCGCTCCTTGGGATCGACTGGGCTATTGACATGAATGGGGTGATTAATTTGAAGAAGCAAAAAATGTCATTTAAGAGGAAATCGCTCCGTAGTAGTACCTTTGGACCCCACAAAAGGACAGCGCTATACTAAACCAGTCCGCGATTATGAAAGTGATGATGATTTGGACCATATTTACAAAATAGCAACGTGAGACCAATATTGGGTGAATGTGATAGCAGATGGACGCATTGCATGGGACCGTGAAAGCTCCTATGGATCGGATTTGGATGAGGAGTTCGAACACTGGCATAATAGGTTGCATGAAGTATCTAGGCTGTGCTGTAACATGATGACTAAATCGATCCGCTGTGTATCATCAAAGTAAGGAGTTTTCCTTATTATGATGGTCTAACTGATGTAGATAAATTTTTTGATGCATTTGAAATGGAAGTGCCTACGAAGCATCGCTTCCAAGCACTAGATTTGGCGCTGCACACTACACCTGCAAGATGGTGGGGTACGCATAAAGACAATTTTGATGGATGGCGTGAATACAGAGGAATGATGAGGGTATGGTTTGGTCGCCTGAAAGTGCGATTAATATAAAAATATGATGGGAGGAGTGATCTACATGATCACTTAGAAAAATGGAATGATGCCTATGGAGCATAGCCACAACCGAAGTGGGTGCATTTTATCTGTCACACTGTGGACGTAATACCAATGAATTGGTACCTGGAAACAGAGCTCCGCCATGGCACGGACGAATGGGATATTTTGAGATGGGGATTCCTAATGACATTCATCTTTGAGGATGGATTCGAGTGCATCGATGAAGAGATGCAAGAGGTCAAGGCAGTGATCTTCAGAATCCTGCAGGATCCCTTGGATTTGATTCAACCATATTGGACCACCCAGCTACGCCATGCGTTGGAGTGCTATAATGTGACTGCTGAAGAAGAAGAGTAGGATCCAAGGAACATTAATATCCCAGAGGTAGAAAGTCATTGTGAAGTTGAGGGGCACAGATAGAGAATCTAGATATCACCGCGCCACTGAAAAATAGACAAGTGAACATTGGAACAGAGGCAGAGCCGAAGTTTGCAAAGATAGGGGACTACTGGGATGATGCTATGGTGGATAAGGTCGCTGAGTTTCTCTGTGAGTACTAGGATTTGTTCCCTACAAATTTTTCAGACTTGAAGGGGATAATAGGCGATTTAGGAGTGATGAAAATAATGTTGAAACCAGACGCGAAGCCTGTGAAGTAGAGGCCATATCGCCTTAATCCTAAGTACAAGGAAAAGGTCCGCTTGGAGTTGGAAAAGATGTTGGAAGCGGGTATTATTGAACCAATGGAGGAGTCCGATTGGGTAAGTCCAATGGTCGTTCAGGAAAAGAATCAGAAGGATGAGATAAGGATTTCCGTAGATCTCAGGAAGTTGAACGATTCTTGCATTCATGAGCCTTTCCGAACTTTGCTGGATAATGTTGGCACGCATGAGGCCTATTCATTCACTGATGGGTTCTCTGGATAGCATCAGATAAAGATCGCGCTGGAAGGCAGGAGTAAGACTACCTTCGCGACCGAGTGGGGATGCTTTAAATATACAATAATGCCTTTTGGACTTAAGAATGCATCGGCAATCTTTTCATGCGTAATCATTGTCGCGTTCAACAATTTCATTCACAAGTTTTTGGAGGTATACTTTGACCATTGGACAGTGTTTGGACTGGTAAAACTCCATGTAGCTAGTTTGCGCTTGATTTTGGATACGTGCCGGAGGTATCAGATTGCGCTAAACTTGAATAAGTGCTTATTTTGGGTCCCTTTTGGAATCTTGTTGAGTAATGTAGTGTGAAGACAAGGATTAATGGTGGACCCAACTAACATCGTAGTTATCATCAATTTGGAGGCACCAAGGAATGTTAAACAATTGCGTGCAACACTGGGTCATACTAGTTATTATGGAAAGTTCATTAAGAGTTATGCTCAGATTACCGTGCCGATGGAAGAGCTGTTGAAGAAGGACGCTACATTCTGTTGGAATGAGGAACGCCAGTGGAGCCTGGATGTGTTAAAGGAGAATATGGTCACCGCGCTGATCTTAGTCTTCCTGGATTGGAAGAAGGAATTTCATGTGCATATGGATGCGTCATGTATTGTGCTAGGAGCAGTACTGACACAAGTTAATGGAGAATTGGATCACCCGATAGCCTTTGCAAGCAGAAAGTTGTCGAAGGCTGAAAAGAACTATTGGACGATAGAGCGCGAAGGGTTGGATATGGTGTATGCACTCCAAATGTTCAGGCATTACTTGTTAGGCAGACACTTTAAGATGTATACATACCATTCTACATTAAAGTACCTAGTCAACAAGCCTGTGTTGGGGCGGGGGGGAATATGCAGATGGCTGCTGTTGTTTCAGGAGTATGATTTCGAAGTCATTGTGAAGCAAGGGCAATTGAATAAAAGACCAGATCATCTGTCGCGCATTGAAACAGGAGATGAGCCTACCAACCTAGAGGAGGGGCTCCCTAACGCGCAGTGCTTTGTAGTGCGTGTAGCATACAATCATTTTGTAGAAATTATCCACTTCCTGACTACAGGAATGTCTCCAGAGGGGTACACTAGTCAACAAAAGAAGGAATTAGTGGTGCGTGCGGTAGAATTTCTGTGATTGTAGGCCACTTATATAAAATGGGATTGGACGAGATACTGCAATGTTATGTGCCTGATTTTGAACAAAGCAATATCCTAGCTAAAGATCATGGAGGAGCTGCGAGAGGCCATTATGCAGGAAAAGCAACAGAGAAGAAGATTTTAAGCACTAGCTTGTGGTGGCCAACATTACATAAGGATTCCAAAGCATATTGTAGGGTGTGCGATGCATGTCAAAGAACCGGCAGGCCATCGCAGAGGGATGAACTACCTTTGACTCCACATGTATCATTGCAGCCATTGAAAAATGGGTAATTGATTTTGTAGGACCAATACAACCTCCAGGAAAGAAGATGGGTGTGCGGTATATCATCACCGCGACTGAATATTTGACCAGGTGGGCGGAGGAAAAACCCGTGAAAAATTGTACAGGGGCAACAACAACAAAATTCCTATTTGAATATGTGTTGACTAGGTTTGGTTGCCTGAAGATTTTGATGAGTGATCATGGTACGCACTTCCTTAATGAAATGATTAGCGTGCTAATGAAAGAATTCCAAGTTTATGATTAAAAAATTACGCCATATCATCCTCAGGCCAATGGAACGATTGAAGCATTTAATAAGATTTTGGAGAATGCACTAACAAAGGTTTGCAATGTGCAGAGGAATGATTGGGAAGTGCGCGTACCAGCAATGTTACGGGCTTATAGAACTACTTGTAAGAATCTTATTGGTCAGACACTGTTTAAGTAGGTCTATGGCGTAGAGGCTGTGATGCCTATGGAGTATAATGTGTCTAGTCTACACATATCGGTGTTCACAGGAATGGCGGACTGCGAAGCCTTAGAAGAGTAGCTCGCGTAGCTAACAGAGTTGGAGGAAGATAGATTCTTAGCTAGATTCCATCAACAAGTTCAGAAGGAGCGCGAAAAGGCATGGCACGATTAACACATCAAACTATGCACCTTCAAGGTAAACAATTTAGTTTTATTATATGACAACAAGTTTGATAAGTTTCCAGGAAAATATTAGATGCATTGGCTGGGTCCCTATGTTATCAAGGAGATTACTGATGGTGGAGCAGTTCAACTTGTCAAATTGAATGGAGATCCATTTCCAAGAAAGGTAAATGGGAACCGATTGAAGCCATACACTCGGGATCCGGCTAGATGACTATATGACAGTAGCACAACCTTAATGCTCCAGGTAGCTGCAAGGAGGCGCGAGACTATAAACTACACTGCCCAGGTTGTAGAGCTGTGTGACGAGGGGTCTATGCGAAACAAGAGGATGTCACATTACCAGGAAAAGCGCTAAGGGAGTTGCGCTATAGGGGTGGAGACTTCGCAGTGCAGCCAGAAACTGACCGTTACCGTCATTGTTCATGACTTGACTGCCAGAAGATGATTAAGAGGAGTGGGAAGCTGACATTTAAGGCTGAAATAAAGTGTGAAATATTTGGAACTTTTCTGCCAATATCGCATTTATGGAAATATTTGGGGGGGAATGATCGAATTTTAATTCGAATTTGCTTATAAATTACAGGTGGCCGTCCAACGAGAAACACTTTGCATTCTGAAAATTTCTGAGTTGTGGTGTCTATTGCATGAGCTCCATGAGAATTTTCTTGGAAGCCTCGTGTCTGACCAATATCATGAGTTTGATCAGAACCTCATTAACATATTCCTGTCTACACCAGCTGAGATCACTAGTACTGGGGGCGTCGTTTCCTCTGAGGGAGGTTCCCCTAAGGTCGTGAGTATGGAGGTTCTTGTAGTAGTGCCTAAGGTGCCAAGGTCACCTAGGCTGAAGCCTACACTGACAAGAGAGGTCCCCAAGCCGAAGAAGGATAAACAAAAGAAGACGATGTCGGTGCGCGAGTCACCAAGGAAACATCCAACTACACAGGCTTAGAGAAAAGAAAATCCAACTGCGCAGGAGAAAGGCAAAGTGGTAGATCTTGAGACTGAGGAGGGCACGAAAGACATAGATATTGAGGGGGTGGACCCTATTTCGAAGCTATTGAAGTATATCCATCCGCGACAGGGCAAGGTGAAGGTCCCAAAGGACCCAAATGAGGGCCAGATGTTCCTTAACTCACCCATGCTGCCAGAAAATATCACTTTTGAAGGTCCGCGCTTGGCGCGGATCCTGCATATAAAGCTTGAAGATTTTGATTTGGGGGACATTAATCAATTGCCCCACATGGCTATCGATACCTTCATCAAGCGAGTTTTCTACAAGGAGTCTGGTGTCACCACATTGGAGCTGGTGGAATGGATTCTTGAGGTAAACAAGGTAGGGTTGTTGAACCTGCTATGGGTGCCTCACTACCACTGCACCCTCATAAATTTGATAGTCATTAAGTAGTTAATGTGCCATGTGCATGATGGGTGCTTGTGGGTAAGTGAGCCAATACCAATCTCTAATATGTTGATCCACCAGATCACATTGTTACCTCATTCTGGACTAAATCCATCAAAGGCATTTGGCGAAAATATGGGCGAGCACGACCTCGACGAGAAGATGAAGGACAATTTCAAACTTGTTAAGAAGTTGCACTGGTGTTCCATTTCCAGTATTACTGACCCCGTGATGAAGGTTGCCACCCAAATTTTGGCTGGAAAAGTAATGAGAAAGTGTCGCGTGGAGGAGGTGCCGACACCAGTGGTTTCATTAGTGATTCAGTGCACGAAGGGCATACAGTTCAATTGGGCGCGCTACCTGTGCAATGAGTTCCTCGCGAAATGTAGAGAGGCAGAGGACCATAGTAAGTCATTTCATTATTCATGGCTATTACTCTCGATTGTGTTGGTCACATGGGAGTTTCCGAAGGACAGCCAATTTCCTCTGATAAAGACAGATTTGCCTGAAGCCGCAATTTTTCATCTTTATGGGCCACCAAGGATGTTAACCAGGTTAGGGAAAGCAAAGTGTTTTGGGTGCTAATGGAGGCGAGCATCCGTGCAACCATCAAATGAAAGTCGTGGTTGTCACCAACCATCTTTGTGCAACTATCCAGGTACGCAAAGTTCAAAGTGGACTTCCACCATGATTACATCCAGGCACAAAAGGATCTAGATCAGAAGTGGTATGATCTTCCCTACTTGGCTACGGACGATGCCATTGTAGAGGTCCTCAAGAAATTACCAGCAGATTGGCACACAGCATCAAATTTGGCTGCTAGGATTAGCAAGTTCATGGAAAAACATAAAAAGGAAGCAGCCCAACTGAAGGTTCAACAGTTGGCAGAAAAGAGGAAGAAGGAGACTAAGGAGAAGGCCCAAGCAGAAGCGGAGCGCGTTGCAAAGGAATAAGCAGAGAAGGAAGAGCATGACTCTGACAGAAGTTAGAAATCTCCTTCACCCCAAAAGCAGGAAGAAGAGCGGTCAAAGTAGGGCGGCGGAGATCATGAGAGCTCTCATTTCCGCGTAAAGCAACACAGGGAATAAGAAAAGGAGGGACATCAAAAGAAGACCAAATCCTCCAAGTCGTCACTCAACCCAATCACCTTGACAGAGGGCAACTTAAACAATATTGGAAAAAAAGTAAGGGATACAACCATAGAACTGCTATAGCAGTTTGAGCAGCAACAGAAGTAAGAACTGGTTGCAATACAGATGGGTTTGTGTGAGCTGCAGATCCAAACAACTAGACCCCAAGCAGGTGCAGGGCAAAGTAGCGCAACATCAACTAGTTTGGTGTCGAGGACCACTCAAGCAGCAGAGTTGGTTCGATCCTTGGATCTTCGGGTAGTAACGCTGCCTGATGGAGCTTTGAGCATGGAGGCGGACACTAACAAGGATACTGTCAGTGCTTTGCAGAATATTGGTCTAAACTTGGCCGTGCTCCCCAGCAAATTCCTCCACACAGTGCAAGTAGCTATGATTGCAAAGCTTAAGGCCCAAGAGGAGCGCGCGTTGACAATGATCAACGAATATAAGGTTAACAATGAACAGATGTTCATTGAGAAGATGCTTGCGTTAGAAGAATGGAAGAAGGTTTAGGAGCAGAATGAGCGAACCGCAACCGTGGTAGCCGAAGCATGTAAAACCGTTACAAAACTACATATACCAGAATAAGCATCGTTGGAGGCCAAGATTAGAAATTGGCTATAGGTGTGCACGATGCAAAAATCGAAGTGGCCAAGGTTCAGTTTGAACTAAAATTGTGGATAATAGAGCTCGAGTTGAAGTTATAGCCTTCAACTCCATCAGAGGTCAGAGAATAGCACGAAGCCGCTGTGAAGGACAGAGTTGCAGTAGTGGATTCCAAGGTGGCAGATTGCACCGCGCTCTTTGAGCAGTCCATGGAGGTATTCACAGCACTCCAGGAATATCCTAACCTGTAGAGGTTGAATACAGAAGCCCGTGAATTGCAGTAGTAGTACGATGAAGCAAGAGCGACGGTGCACGCAGTGATTGGCCAAGTTGTACGAGGTAAAGTAGTTTCTCGAACAGGTGGAGGGAATGCAACGGAAAGAGGCAGTCCTCAAGGCCAGATTGAGACCTTGGCTAGATGAGGCCTATTTTATCTCTGCCACCATTGAGGAGAAGTTGGCGAGCCTACAGAGGACACAGCAAAAGGTAAAGGAAGATAGTGCAGGACCAACAACAGAGCAGCTGGTGGAGCAGATCAAGCAGGTAGCCACGCAGAGCGCGGCTGAGGTAGCAGTGGTGCAAGTCAAGCTAGGAGGTCTTCACAGTAAGATCTTCATGCCAGAAGAGTGACTCGGGGGTGAGTCACGATATTTGTGTTGGGGGCCTATTGGGACAGGGTCCCCTAGGGTCAATTTTGGGGCAAAATCCCAAGTTTTGGGGCAAAAGGCCAAAGTTTTGTTGTAAAGAATGTAAAGTCTCCACAAAATGTGGTCGCGGAGCACGTAGATAGTAAAGTGTCATAAACGGTTTTTCCCTTCTTTTATGTAAGTTGTGTAGGCTTTAGTAGATCTACCCAAGGTCCGCGAACCATGGGATTGTATAGAAAGGAGAGCCTTAGAGAGTCTAAGAAGGTTCAGTTCATGATATTGATGAAGACAAATGTAATGGGTCATTAAAAGAACGAGTGAAGAGACTTAGAGTAGAAGGGTGGCTCTACAGCTGTGTGCGCAGAGGCCTAGAGTAGAGTCCGCAACTGAGTGGGTAGACACCTGCAGCTGAGTGCGCAGGGTAGTCTTGAGTCTGTAAGCAGAAATAAAGTATCAATAAAGAGATTATTCTAGAAATATCTGTGTTTTGTCTATTTACTTATGTTATGAATGAATGCGATTATGATATGATGAATGATGGGTTTATGATTTAATATTGTATTGATGCGCAATTTTACATGATTTACATTGTTATATGAACACAAGTAATAATAGTTGTTTACGCGAAGAATATCTTGTTGCATGTTAAAGATATCAAACACTTAAGCTGATCTAGGTAATAACAAAATTAGGAGTAATCAAAGAGGCACGTAAGCGGTTGATTTACTTGTTTAGGATCCGCGAAAGACATTCGTAGACCTTCGCGAAGGTCTAGAGACTGGTAAGAGGAAGTTATATCAATAAGCCTTAAAGGCTTATCGATCTGTGTGAAGGCCGATTTAGGCTATAAACGACATTACGCTCATCTATGGGTGAGGAAACTTGATTCCAGCATCCCCCCATACTTCTTTGGGTGAGACTTCAGTCCTTGCTCTGCGGATTGATGTCGAAAGGGCCAGTAGTGTAGGGATTTGTTTGGAAAACTTAACTCTGAACCTGGGTCAGGACCCACTAAGCCAACACCATTTGCACTATTAGTGCTAATATAGATCTGATCAATGATTACATTGCAACAAGAGCAAAGGTCTCATCATAGTCAATCCCATCTACCCGTGAAAATCCATGAGCCAAAAATCTAATCTTATGCTTCTCCACACTACCATATGTAGCTTGCTTTACTTTGTGAAAGCAACGGGAGCTCACCACAGACTTATCCTCCAGTCTCAGGACCACATCCCAAACACTATTACGAACTATGGAGTCATACTCCTCCACCATGGCATAAACCCAAATTAGCTGTTGCACTGCTTCCTCGAAGGAAGATGGATCTGTCACAACACATCCACTCATAAGAGCCATGTATCCAGTGTCCCTGTCAGGTCACCTCCTAGGTTTGTGTTGTGATGTGGGTGCTCCCACATTCTCTCTAGCATTCCCTGATGAGGCTCATCATTGGGTAAAATATATGGACCTTAATACACCTCCAAGCTTACTAAAATCAACTCTTCTCATAATTCTTTACATGTTTTAATTATATTTTTCTTAATGAGATGAGTAAAAGTAAGATGTCATGTCTAGTGGTCTAATGTGCATTGATTGCAGGTTTTTGGGAGAAAATTATGGCTAATTAGGGTGTAGGAACTCGAATGAGACAAGAAGGAGAGATTATAGGAGATGGATCTCCCTCATTAAATCCTCACTCACTCAAAGATCCCTCAATCAAATCACACCAGCTCGGAGTTGTAGGCAGTCGAGTCATGAGGATCATTGGCAGCCAAGCCAGTGATAGTTAAGAACCAGTTAATCTCAAGATTGGGAGCCAAGCCTCCCTAGATTTAAGGAAGTTGTTGGAAACTTCAGTTGTATAAATAAAGAGGCCTAGAGCCTCATTAGGATTTATATTTTTTATGAAAAATAACTAAGCAGTTTTCGAGTTGAAGGATTGTGGCCAAACATTGCTATGTATTTTTTGATATGTTAATGAAAATGAGCAGCATTCCCTTGATCCAGCACTGAGTTGACTCAAAAGGTTAAAGCTCTTGGGTTAGGGCCCAACCCTAGTAGCAGAAGTTCCTCTTACTGTACTTGTACGCTTAGGTTATTTAATAGATTACTTGTAAAATTGATTTTGGTGTTGTTACATTGCAAGTAATTTGATTAGTTTGCTTCCATTTGTGCATAGCTTTAATGGTAGAATTAGAGAGATAAGGGAATATTCAAAAAAGGTCGATAACAGGTAGATTTTACCTCATTCCTCCCTTCATGGACCATGGTTTGAGTAAAAACTCCCATTCAGCCCAAAAAGACAGAATTATGGTTTCTTATGAAACTTAGGGTTTTTCTGCTAATTAGATCAGCATCTTTCAATTTTAGAAGATAGGTTGCAGTTGTCATTTCTGATATCTTAAGTTTTGTATTATATTTCATGTTTCTTTCATAATAGGCTTCAATAATTTCCATGCATGAACTTGGCAAATAAATGATGCAAATTCTATTTTCTTATATTGTTGTAAACCATTCTTGTTTTGAGATGATTTATGGATAAATGTCAACAATGATGTGTATGTTGCAGAAGTTTCAATATTGTAGGAAGACCTTATATAATCAGCCTCAGCCAAGCCATACCCACCCATGATCGCCAAAGGCCACCAAGTTCTCAATTCGATTTATCATTTTACAAGGACAACTTGCCATGATTATTGAGCAAATCCAGCCATCATAGAGCTTTTGTTTGAGTTCTAAGTGAGTTCTAACCACTTCCTTGCCTTATTCCTCCCATCACTCACCTTCCCTAAGCTCCATACCACTGTCCAAATCACTCCTTGTGCTTTCGGCCTATTCCTATAGGAAAACAAGGGATCCCATAGGTGAACTAGGACATCTTGTAGACATCATGTAGGAAAACCTGCAGTGGCCTGTTTTGAGCTCAATTTGTGAAAAAAAATCATGAAAGCTAGGAGAAGACCCCTTCTTGCCTACCAAGCCATTTTACCCATTTCACTCATCTCCCTCCACACCTATCCCACCCAAGAAGGATTAGCATTCATGCTTTTACAAAAAGCCAAAAACAAAAAGGTTGTTATGCTTATTCATGTGCACAGAAGTTAAGTGCTTGTTTAGATCAGATTCATGCTTATGTTAGTTAATATTTCACATGTGTTAAATTAGAATTCTTTTGAAGCAATGTATCTTAACAAATAGCTATATGAGTTGTGTATTTTAGGAATTTATTCATTACTGCAATAGGTAGCATTTCAATCCTCTCATTTATGGTAAAATTCTCCTTTCTCAATTGGTAATCAAATTTGAATCTTCTAAATCAATAGAAGGTTGGTTTCAAAAACCCTAGTGGTCTATCACCCCAGCTCAGCAATGAAAAAGAGTGTACCCATTACATCTATTTGTGTATATAGCACTGTCACCTCCAAGTTTGAACGAACCCTGGGTTGATGAAGTAAAGTTGGTAGTCCCAGGAGTTGCAGCATTCTTGCTGCAATACTAGTGCTCATCACTTTTTAGCGTCATTGTCGAGGAGGTGTCTGAGTATATGCGATTTCTGCTTTCTTTCTTCCATTTCTTATCTCTTTCATTCTGCTACTAATTTCATTTTTTGCAATGTAGTTGTAAGTTGGTTTTCTTTCCTTTCCATTCTGTAAGTGATTTCATTCAACAGTTAGTTTCAACTTAGTTTGTCTTTTCAATTCTGCAAATTAGTCTTAAAGCTTGAAAAACAAAACAAAAACACTTCTCTCATGCCGCGTAGGAATAGGGATAACTTAGGAAAAATTATACCAAATACCCCCACAACTTCAAACAACCAACCTTCCCTCTTCTTCGGTGGCTATGAATTAGAGGACCCCTTAGGCAAACAACCAGAGATTTTTGAAGATCCTATAGGGGAAGAAGAAGAACCCATTCCAACTAAAATAATGGCCAAAAATAGAAATGAAAGGCAATATAGAGAAAGAATTGAGGGTGCTTTTCCAATCAGAGAAACTAATGGGGATGCCAAGATTAAAAACATAAGCCCATCTGCTCTTCCTCACTTCCATGGTCTGACCTCAAAAGATCCAGATACTTTCTTGTTTGAATTTGTTGTCATATGCAGAACTTATGATTACACCACTGATGATCAGAAGTTGAAATTATTCCCATCCACTCTCAAGGATGTAGCTCTACACTGGTTCATGGGTTTACCTAGGGATAGTATCACCACCTGGGCTCAGATGCAACAAGATTTCAACAATAAGTATAGGGACTACTGCAGGTCCAAATACACCAAAGAGGAAATTTTTAGAATGACCTTGGGGCATGATGAGTCCTTAGAGGATTATGAGGAAATATTCTAGCTTAGCTATAAAAGGGCCAAGTGCACACTTGATCCTGAGTCACTTAAGTTAGTTCTTATCTGGGGGATCAGGGAGGATCTCCTAGAAACCTTAAACATGCTATCAAGAGGGGACATCTACCAGCTACCCTATGAGGATATCAAGACCATTTTCAAGAACCATTCTAGGGAAGCTAGAAAAAGGGGTAGGGTTAGTCAAACAGTGGCCAGCTCATCCTCTTCCAACACATCTATAGAAATTGAAATTGGAAACATGTTGGAAGATTTTAAGAGTAAAATGTTGCAAACCCTTGCCCTGCAAGTGGACACTATGCAAATCAAGAGGAAGTAGGAGGAAGCAGAGAGAGCATTAGCCATATTCTACCCTAGATGCACAAGGAGGCACCTTAGGAATGAATGTCCATTAAACCTTATAGAAATTTTCTCGGTCTATGAGGAAAACCACTCCACAGACAAGTGCCCTTCTCTGCCTGGACTAAAAGTTATGTATCAGGGAACTGAAGGGTTGAATGAGCAACACTGCTACATAAATCAAAGGAGGCCTCATGGGCCTTGACCATACCAGCAGGGCATGCAAGGGTCATCCTATGCATATTACAACCCTAATCAAAACACATCCATTCCCTCTTGGGGCCCCCCTGCTCATCCCTCCTAGTCTACACCTTCTCCCTAGTCTTTTGCACCTCAGTACCATTCCCAGCCAACCAACTAGCCATTTCAGCCATATACTCCTCCACAACCTCAGTGGAATGCACCAACTCAAGGATGGAGGCCACCATACAAAAATGCTCCAGCTTTATTGCCTTCACCTCCATCTCAACCACAACTTTTACACCCTGCTCCACATAAACAACCTCAGATGCTTGCCCAACCAAACCTAAAGTCAAACAATAGACATACACAACAGGTCTATAGTGGAGAGACATACTACCTTTCTTATGTTGTGGAAATTCAGGAAATCAACCTTAGGTCTGGGAGAGTGCTCCCGGATAACCAACCTCCATCTCCACCTAGGGAGTGTTAGGGCCTGGATCTACCTCAGGCTGAAGGAAGGTAGGTCTAGGGTAACATCAAACCACACTTAACCTGGTAGCTAGCCCTACCAGGTTGGGAGAGGGCTCTCTCCTTGTCAATCTCAATTAGGATACTGGCAATTAGCACTTGATATGACTGAATTTAATGTAGATTTTAGGCTAGGTATAGTAGCTCAGGGTTTTTGGTTTGATTTTAGGTTTTGGTTGCTAGATCAATTGGAGAAGGCAGATTGGGTCTCGGAAATCAACTCAGGGATACAGTCATGTTCCGTGGGGCAAGGAAGACAAGGGTTTATGTACTAGAAATGGATTAAGATGGTATATTAAGACAAATAAGAAGTTTAGGAGGGCATAAAGAAACTATGAATCCTCTTCAAACAGTTGAAAACATTGAAAACCAAATGTGTTCCCAAGACAAAGCACAGCAGTGTATTTTGTCCATTCACCTTGATTCATTTAGTTTTAGAAGAGAAAGATGGATTTGGATACATATAAAACATAAGAAAAACTCATTACAAAGAAGAAACAATACATAAACTCACTGTCACAAGAATCCCACAAAAATAGTTGTGAAACCTGGTTTTATTCCTTGCCAAACTGTTGATACAAATGTTCAATGAGTGCCACCACTTCCACCAAAGTCCAACCTTTACAAATGACTAAGAAATTACATAATATAGGCAAGGAAACCACTCATGCTAGATATCAAGGTCGAATCCATGAGAAAAGGGGTGGTTTCAACCATATCTAAACTAGGAACACAAAAGTAGGCAGTGGAACAGCTTGCCTCTAAAACTTAGGGAACCAATTCATTACAGCTCAAAACCACTTGGAACTTGATGTATCTACCCTATGAGGTGATTTTCATCTATAATTACATCAAATACATCATTTACCATGCATACATTTACCTAAACAAGAAGAAAAGTCAACCACTGAAGAAACTGGGCGAAATTTTGAGTTTTAGGAAAATTTGACAAAAATTTGCCTGATGTGTAGCGCCCTAAGCCTGATGCGTAACATCGCTTTAGGGAAGCTTTTGGAGGCCTTCCACTCATACAAATAGGGCCCAAGATAGCTTGTTGTAAATCTCTACCTATCTAGTTTCTGGAACATCTTGAATTTCCTGATTTGGAATTGATTTGCCCCTTCAAAAATCAATTCTCCCAAGACTACTTCCTGTGGGTCCAAAAAGTGGCAGAGAGAGAAATTTTTTAGTGTTTTTTGCCCTTTTGGTGGCCAAGATGTTCTCCAAAATTGATAAAAAAATTTGGGTTTGCTTATTTTTTGATGTTGAATCCAAATCTATAAGCCATTTGTTAAGAGGATGCACCAATTCAATGCGCAGTGCCACAGTCTGGAATTTCCTGTGTTTCTATTTTCAAAAATGAAAAATGACAAAAAAATTCCCAAAATTTCCTCAAATTTGGTAAGAGGCAACCTCATTAAGTGCTTTTCTGAGCTAAAGAAGCTTCAGCCAAGATTTTGAGTTTATCATGTTCTTTCTTGGCCCTCAAGGCTCTCTTTAACTTAGCTTTTAGCCTCTTTGTCCTTGCATTGCAGATTTTGTTCCGAGTTAAGTAATGATAAGCCATATGGCAGAGCATTCTCTTCTCTTTGTTGGCTTTCTCAAGCAACTTCTCAAGGTGAATGTTCACCCTTTCCAACCATGTCTCTCGGTCATTCTCAATTTCTTGCTCAAGGGAGGTCATCTTAATCTTTGTTTTTTTTGCCTCTTTCCTATCTTCCCTAATCATCTGCAACTCCTTAATAGCTTGCTTATCTGTCAATTGTTTGTTCTCCTGCTCAAGATAGTTGATGATCCATTTGGACCTCTCAAGGTTAAGTGATAAGGCTTGTATTTCTGCCTCCTTCTCTTTGATAATAATTTCCTTGATTCTTGAGCTTTTAGAGCCCAAGTCAGTGACATCCTCCTCAATCAAAATAAACTATTTTTCTTGCCCTTCAATAGGGCTCTCCTCATGCATCTTTTGCTTTCCTTTGTCTTTGCTCTTCCACTGCTACCCAACCTATATAGCTGGAGAAGAAGGCAAAGCCCCTTCCACCCCTGGTGAATATAGCATTTGCCTGTGGTCTAGTGAAGAAAACGAGACCCCTTCCACCCCCGGTGGAGATAGTACTCGCTTGGCAGCAGCAAAAAGCTTCTTGTGCCTCTCTCATAGGTGACAAACACAGGAACCTCCTTTGTTTTAATTCAGGCTCCTTTTGTTGCCCGGAAGGTTCACCTTCCTCTTTGGGATCTGAAAATATTTGAGGCCCCTTGAACATCTCATGGGAAATGAAAGTTTCCCATGGCATTCCCAACTGAGTAAGCTGATGCAAAACAGTAATTTGGATGACAGAGAAATTCCTCTCTCTAGAGCTATCACTTAGGGTGTCTTCCTCATATTCAAACTCACTATCTCACTCCATTTTTGTCTCTTTGGGATGATTTGATGAATGATAGACAATTATGTGAGGAAAAAAATGAGTATGAAGAGATTTTATAAGAAGGAAAACAATGGTGAGATGAAATGAGAGGGTAAGTGAGGTTTATAAGGAACTAGGGTTTGATGTGAGGGGGACTTAGGGTTTGATAAAGGGGATTAGTTTCTTAGGGAAAATAGGGAAAGGGAAAATAGAATCAAGGGGTAGTTTTAGTGCAATGAACTTTGGAAAAGAGACAAGGGATTGTGGTTTTGCAATGATGTGAAATAGAGTATAGAGGCAAGCTAGGGTTTGACCTTTAGGAAGCAAAAAGCATGAACCAAACATGAAAAACCTTATTTAATCTTAGGAAGTATTGACACTTACTTATTAGGAGGTGAATGTATCACTTGGGAGGATTTGAGATGAATTTGTGTGGTTTTGAAGCTTCACTGGCCAATACACAGCGCATTGAGCCCAATGCGCAGTGCCGACCCTCTGATGCACAGCGCCAGGCAAACTTGCTGCAAATTTCAGGTTTTCTTCCTCCTTTGCTCAATCTTCCTTCAAAACACAATTTTAGCTCTCAACTTGACTTTTTGCACAATGGAATGGCTTGCTATCATGAATTTGCTTTATATACCATACACTTTGATTTTTCTTCATTTCAAACCCACTTTTCTAAAGTCTTGGTAACTTTTCCAAAACTCTATTTTTCAATTTGAAGCTTGACCCCTTTTCTTGACAATTTGATGGACTGATGTCTTAATATTTTTGCTTTTGCAGTGGCAGGAATTGGCATGGTGATCAAGAATAGCTGTTGAGTGCCTATTACATATAGAAAGAATTAAATTACCTGAAATTTTACAAAAATGGAACAATACTCTGTTTTCACCTCAAAACAGAGTTTTGAGGTGAAAAATATTTATTGAGCATACCAGAGGTAAACTTATGACTTTATGAACCTTCATGTGCTTGCTGACCTCTTTGTTTGAGCACGATTGACAAACCATAAGACCTAATGGGACTAAACTCTAGGACTAGTTGTTATACATGAAATGAAACAGGATGACTGTGAATGACTAAAAAAAAATGTGTAAACAGGTCAGTAGGTGGATGTCATGAGGGAAACTGACATGAAACCACTACCATCAATTGATCCATGACCTGATGGAATGCAGCTGATCGAATGGGACACCTAATATGCATGCAAAAGAGCAATTTGATCACCGATGGAAGTGTGAAGAAACTGACACTAACATTGGCTCCAATGGGGATGGTAGCTCATGGGAGGTGCCAAGAACCACAGATATTTGGAAAAGCAGAAAAGTGCCTTCATCCATTGGGAAATATGGAGTCAATAACACAAACTGAAATGGATGACTGAAAACTAATGACTCAAAGACACAAACTGACTTGAAACTGACTCAATACTAAAACACAACTGAAAAACTAGAAAATATGCTCAAAATGGAGCTTATTCAATAAAACCTACTCTAACTGTTCCACTCATCACCTGATCATATGAAATGAAACAACCAATGCAACCAAGTAAGCATTCTATCTTTTGTTTGAATTCTCCACAAGCTCTTTCTTATGAACAACAAGAGAGAACTACTGAAAGGCAACTTCCATGAAAACTTGTAAACAATCCATTAAATAATATGGATTCTCTATCCGACTACAAAAATATTGCATAAGGATCTTGAAATTCATGTGCACTGGGACTTAGCTCATCGGATGGATTACTTTTCTTCTCCTCATACCATGAATGAAAACTTTCGTCTAAGCTTTGTGACGAGACTCCTGCTGAAAATGACAAAGAAACCTGCTGTCGGAACAAGTTTGTATCAATACTTGTTTCAATCTCACAATTAGCTAGTGGAGAAGGACTTTGACTGCAGAAATCATCCAACACATCAGCTATTGGATCGTGAAAAACTTGAAAAGACTGTTTCGACCCATTTTCGATTGGTTCCAATGAGATTTCATGGTTTTCTACAGGCTGCTCATTTGAATATATACTATGAAAATGACCCTTCAAAAACTAAAATGATTCAAAACAAAATGGCACAGAATCATCTTGCATCATTTGATCATATGTTCCAGCTTCCAAGTCTTCATCTGCAACTTGACATTCAATGGCATTCGGGGGCTGCAAATCTGGATATGAGAAGTCTTGAACAAGGATTTCATTGCCCTCAAGATGGTCCAGATCAAAACTTGTCGACAATTGATTTTTGATTGCATGAAAGTTGTCTCTGATGATCTGAAATGAAGCAAAACAAAAATTCAAAGATCCTTCACTTACTTTAAAATTTGTTGCACTTTCCTCCTCACTTCCATAGCTGATATGCATCAGTTGATCACTGTATTCGAGCTACTTAAAGTGGACTTCCTCCTTCCACAAACCAACTACTGATTTATCTGCAAAACTAGCTTCTGTTTGGAGGACATAATCATCATCATACTGATCAAACTGAGGCAAATCATCAGTAAAAAACACATCATCAAGCATACATGTCATATCAACAGATCTCTCTTCTCCAAGATGATCTATAAAACAATCATTATCAGGTCTATGACAACTAGGATAATAAAGAAAATGTTTTGGATCAGCCACTTGTTTTTCTTCAATCAGTGAGCCATGGTCTTGAACATCATACTCATTCCTTGTGGTGATCCTTTACATCATCTCTTCCACTGTACTTACCAAAATGTCGAAATTTACCTCTAAAGATGTTGATTCCTCTAGATCTATGTTCTTCATCTTTTCTTCCTTCAACTTTGCCCTTCTGATCAACAAATTAGCCTCTACATCTACTGCACTATTTTTCATGTCTTCAAGGGTTGCAAGGTTCCTTTCTCTCCACTGAAGCTCCATTTTTGGATCAAAGGCATCCGAGTAGTGCAAGAGAGCGGATCCAGGAGGAGGTCTTATATTAACCGGCATCGAAAAATAGATTTTGTTAAACCTGGAAAAAAAACTATTGTGCTGTCTCCCCTAGCAATCTTTTCAGCTGGTTATACTCTTCTATAATCAAGAAAGGGTTTTTTCTGACCACCCACTTGTCGAGGAAAACTTTGATGAACTGCTGGAAATCTGAGATGCTCGCATCAGGCAAGGTTTTGAACCAACTCTTGACTTTGCCTTGCAAAGAAAGAGCAAAAAGCCTAATACTGACATCCTCTTCATCAGTGTAAAAAAGGTCAAGAAAAGACTCAAAATTCAGTACATGTCTCTCAGCAGAGATGTTTCCACATTCACCATCAAATCTTGGTAGATATAGGTAATGACTTTTAGGGAAAGCATGGGATATAGGAGGTAAAATCAGAGGTTTGTATCTATCTGGAATTTTACAAGGTGTAGGAGTATATATAGAAGGTATAGAATCAGTATTGGTCTCTTGAGGCTCATCAGTTTGAAGATGATCATCATAAAATTCAGAAGAAGGGTCTTGATCAAGATCAAAGGCATGCGCATATTTTGTATCCACGATCTTCAAAGGGAAAGAATCAAATGCAGATCTAGGATCTTTCTTCGAATATAATATACTTTGTAAATGCAGTTGACAGACTTACCAAGTATGCACACTTTTGTGCATTATCACATCCATTTAAGGCCAGTACAGTTTCTACTGCATTTATGGAAACAATTCAAAAGTTACATGGAAACCCAAAGATTATTGTAAGTGACAAAGATCCCATTTTCACTGGAAATTTTTGGATAGAATTATTTTCTTGTGTTGGTACTTAGTTAGCTCATAGCTCATCTTATCATCCTCAATCTGATGGGCAAACTGAGATAGTAAACAAATGTTTGGAAGGATACTTCATTGCTTTGTATTTGATAAACAGACACAATGGGTCAAATGGTTGCCTATGGCTGAATGGTGGTATAACACTTCCTTCCATACAACAACAAAAATGACCCCATTTATGGCACTTTATGGATATCAGCCACCATCTATCACATCATATTTAAGAGAAAATTCTAAGGTTCAGGCAGTGGAACATCACATCGAACATCAACAACAAGTCCCCCAACTCTTAAAGGATAACCTCGTGTTGGCACAGAATAGAATGAAACAACAGGCAGATCAACATCACAGCGAAAGAAGCTTTGATGTAGGTGATTGGGTATTCCTACAACTACAACCATATAAATAGATGTCCCTCAAGCAAGCTAAGAAGGATAATAAATTATCACCAAAGTATTATGGTCTGTACAAGGTGTTGCAAAAGATTGGTACTATGGCATACAAATTGGAGCTTCCTGCAGCATCTCGAGTGCACCCAGTTTTCCATGTTTCATGTTTAAAGAAGGTTATAGGCGACAAGCTCCCAGTTCAAACAATATTACCAGAACTTGACGAGGAAGGAAAAATTATATTGGAACCGGAAGTAGTCACAGAAACAAGAACTCGACAACTACGAAATCGATCAATTTCGGAGTATCTCATCAAGTGGAAGAACTTATCCACTGAAGATTCCACATGGGAGGATGAGAATTTTATACAGAAGAATCCAGAACTACTCAAGCGTTGAGGACAACACTTTTTTGAAGGAGAGGGGCATGTTAGGTCCCTATAATACTAGTGATTACCCCATCACTATTGTAGTTGTATCCCTTATTAATATTGTTGCGCCCCTATTGTCCCCATATTCTTATTACTGTGCCCCATAGAATCCCTCTATTGTTATTTTTCTGGCTTTATATTTTTATTTTTAGGTCGGCTGGGTTATATTGTGACTCCTTAGACTCCTATATATAGAAAGGAGGTTTTGTCATTTGAATCATCGAAGAATTGTTCATTTGTGTAATGTAAAGGAGGTTTCCCCCTCGAAGAGGCTGAATTCTAAGGCGTTCAACTATCTTTTCTATCTTTTTGTGAGCTGGTTTCATAACATCCTCTTCCTCTTCTTGTGTCTTGGGACACTGTTTAGCAGATAACTTTACACCTACAAAAATAGGAACCTTCACCGGTTTATTATTCTGCATATTAAACCTCTGCAGTATTGTCTCGACATACTTCCTATGGTTTAACCAGATCTTCCTCTTTGCCTAATCTCTTTTAATTTCCATGCCCAAAATATAGTTTACAGCACCGAGATCCTTCATGTCGAATTTGGAGGACAATTAGGTCTTCAAATCCTGGATAATTTCTCTGTCATTTCCAACCAGCAACATATCATCTACATACAAGACTAGATAAATAACACGGTCACCAATTAATTTAAAATACACACAGTGATCTACTTTGCTTCTGGTGAAGCCAAATCCCCGTATAAATGTATCAAATTTCTAATACCACATCTTTGGTGACTATTTTAACCCATACAGAGACTTTTTTAACTTGCATACCAGTTATTTCTTACCCGTCACCGCAAAGCCTTCAGGTTGATTCATGTAGATCTCCTCTTCTAGACCCCGTGAAGAAATGTTTTTTTGGTTGTTGCAGAGCACCCCCAATTGTAGGATGATCTCCTATATGAAACTTTACAAGGATTTTTTGTTCTCTAATCACTTAGTATCAGATTAAAAATTTTAGAGAACTATTCTTAATTTTTGGCTTGTTCTATTTACAACTCAAACATCGGATGCAAGTCCTTTGCCTAAAAATAATAATAATAATCAGGCGGGTCTCTTGAATGGAAGGGACTATGTCTTTTTGAATGAGGACAACGAAGGAGATCACATGTTCATTGGAGATGTGCCTTGGGAATAAGCATCATATGTTATCATCCCATTCTCTTGTTTTATCATCATTACAAACAGATTTGTGAATGAAAAAATGCTTTTCCACAATGTTTGTGAACACTGTGAAGAGATTGTAAGTAATGTAGAGTACATATGCTCATCGTCTAAGTGAGAATTCAAGAATTTTTGCAAAATGTAGGCAATGGACTAGCACCATATGTATATTTGATTTTGCTATTGTCATCCATAACCACAGATTAACTAAAACAGAATAACACATTCACGATACAAAATATGTACTGTTCACACAAATAAATTTTGTTATGTAAACCTAGTAAACTTTTCTTTCAAATATATCATTGTGAAAATCCATATTTTTATTTATAATTCTTTTAAATGATTAACTTTTTATATTTTCATTTAAATTATAAAAATTAATGCCACTCTAAAATTGAGAGATCGTGAAGATTTCCAAGATAATAAGATTTTATATAAATTTAATATTATATAACGTTAATGCAAGGAAAGCCCCCGAGGGTTAGCTCAAATGGTCGAGTTCCCGCTGATAGTACTCTCCGGTTTGAGAGGTCACGGGGTCAAATCTCCTTGACGCCCTCGGGGGTAGGCCTGATGGCCGTGCAGCTCTACGTGGACGTAGCGGCCACCTCCGGTGCCCCCGTGAACCACATCGAAAAAAAAAAAAAAAAACAAAAAACAAAAAAACAAAAAAACAAAAAAAAACACGTTAATGCAAGGATGTAGTATGAAAAATAATGTAAAAATTGTACATATACTTCTAATAAACCTAAACTCTAAGTGCAACATAATCGTTAAACCGATGGCAAAGTAAACAGCGTGCACGTACTTTAGAAATGACCATGCACTAATAATGTGTGCACATTTCAAAATATATGAAGTTTATTGTGATGTTTTAATGTTTTTATATAAATAATTGTTTATATTTGATAGAGTAAAAAATTAATGTTTAAATCATGATAACATGTGCACATTTCAAAATGTATGAAGTTTATTATGAAGTTTTAATGTTTTTATATAAATAGTTGTTTATATTTGAAACGCTGAAAAAAAATATTTAAATCATGAAAAAATAAGTTAACGTTTTATATAAAATTTTAGATAATGATATTTAATTTTTAACAGTATTATGTTTTTTTTAGCTTTTTCATATGAGGGATAGATTTTAGGGATATGATTATTGTAATAGGAAAATGTCTAACTTTATAATGCTTTACGTTACCACATGGATCCTTAAAAGCCATATTCGTTTTTATTCGTTTTCTGAGTGAAAGATTGTTGTTCATATAATTTTTTTGTACACTGTCAATTGGTCTTAACGACATGGAAATGAATGAAGGAAAATAAGGGTTTTTTTGTTTGTTTGTTTTTTTGGTTGAAGTTTCAAGGGATTAAGGGAAGGGATCAAGGAAGGCAAATAGGTTTGCAAATCACAAAAACATGTTTATTTAATTATTTTTAGTTAATTATTATTTAATATTTGCTTCAGTTTTGATAATATTGAATATATACGTGTATATTTTGTATCGCATTCCTTTTGTATATGTGTATATACAAAAGTTGTGTATATAAGGAAGATATTGCATATATGGAAGATATGTGTACATATGGAGGTTGCATATATACGGAGATTGAAGCTGTGCACAACTTCTGTATATACGCATATATAGAAGATGTGCATATACTGTAGATGCACATATACAGAAGTTGTGCATATATGGAAGATGCACATATCTTCTGTATATGCACAACTTTTGTATATGTGCATATCTTCTGTATATGTGCAACTTTCGTTTATGCACATATCTTTTGTATATGTGCAACTTTCGTATATGCGCATATCTTTCGTATATGTGCATCTACTGTATATGCACATCTACTATATATGCATGAATTCTAAATATGCGCACTATATAGAAAATATGCACATATATGGAAGAAGCACGTATACAGAAAACGTGTGCATATATAGAAGTCACATAGCTTCTACATATGTACATCTTCCATATATGCACAACTTCCATATATGGGCATATATTTCATATAGGGGCATATATTTTATATATGTGCATATACGGAAGTTGAGTATATTTGGAAGTTATGCATATATGGAGGCTACATATATACATAGGTTGAATTTGTGCACAACTTTTGTATATGTGCAACTGTCGTATATGTACATATATAGAAATTATGCATATACGGCAGATGTACATATACAAAAGTTGTGCATATACATAATTTATACGCAACTTCAGCCACTCAATATACGCAACCTCTGTATATATGCAATTTCCAATACACAATTTTTGTATATGTGCAACTTCCGCATATGTGCATATATATAAGATACGCATAGACAAAAGATATGCCCATATATAGAAGATACACATATACAAAAGTTTCACCTATACAGAGGCTAAATTTCTGCTTAACTTCCTTATATCAATATATCTTCTGTATATTCACGACTTTCAAATATGTGCATATCTTATGTATATTCCAACAAGGATGTTCCAAGTATATCCTTACAATTTTCAATAATGTTTCAACTAATCATCAATGATGCTTCATCAAACCTGCATAATGGTCAATAACTCCTTTAGGTTTTCTCTAAAATAGTCTTCAATTGATTATTATTCAAGTCAACGCAAGGGTTCTTCTATTATGCTCTAGCAATGCTTTAAGAAAAATCCTCAATGATGCTCAAAAGTCTGCTCACAAGAGACAATAAATTGTCAACCAATTCCAAATAGAATGTTATCAAAAGGTGCTAAGAAATGCTAATTAAAAGCAATAAGTCCAAGGTTCTGAAATGGTTCCATAGGTCAAATGAATGTCCTCCACAGTCCACAGAATATGTCAAGGTTCAGGTCCAAGATCACAATGGCAGCTACAGGATCGAATTGTATATTTCCAACGGGTTTGAAAGGTATATAAGCCACAGGTCCAAAATGTATATAAACCATAGAACTAAAATCACAGTTGCTACAAATTCGAATTTCATAGGTGTCATAGGTCTAAGAGTTGCTGGAAGCTCTACTCATTGTTTAGGTATGAACTTCAAAAGGTTTCTTCCATAGGTCGAAATTCTAAAGAAAGGAGTGGTCGAATTATGTGTCTTATTACCTGCTCGAAATCAGTTCCACAAGGTTTGTTCTTCAATGAATACCAAACTCCCACCATAGGAAATTAAAACAATGATTACCCTAACTAAAGTCTTTAACTTTCATCTTCCTTGGCCTCTCTTTGCACATATAAGGAAGTTATGCATATGCGCATATAAAGAAGATATTCACATATACGGACGTTTCACATATAAGGAAGATATTTACATATACGGAAGTTGCGCATAACGAAAAATATGTGCATGTATGGAATTTGTGCATATAGAAAAGTTAAGTTGTGCACATATTTTGTGTATGCACATATATGGAGGTTGTGCATATACGGTAGATGCACATACGGAAGTTGTACACATATGGAATATGTGTGTATCTTCCGTATATGCACAACTTTTTTATATGTACATATCTTTTGTATATGCTTATATATTTTGTATATGTGCAACTTCTGTATATGCACATATATAGAAGTTGTGTGCAACTTATGTAATATGCATATATGATAGTGTACAAATATGCACAACTTATGTATATGCGCAACTTCTTTATATTCACATATCTTTCATATATGCACATAACCTCTGTGTATGCGTAAATTTCGTATATGTGCATATCTTTTGTATACGCGCATCTATTGTATATGCACAACTTCTAGATATGCACATATAAGGAATATATGTGCATATACGAAAGAAGCATATATATGAAAATTATACATATATAGAAGACATGTGCATATATGACAGATGTGCACATACGAAAGTCACATAACTTTTATATATGTGCATCTTTTGTATCTCATCTACTTCGTCTATGCGCAACTTCCATATATACACATATCTTTCGTATATGCACAACTTTTGTCTATGTGCATATACACAAGTTGCGGATATACAGAGTATATGTGCATATATAGAAGTTACACATATACAGAGGCTACATATTTACAGATGTTGAAGTTGTGCACAACTTTTGTATATATATATATCTTTCGTATATGCACATATATGGAAGTTGAGCATATATAGTAGATACACATATATAGAAGCTATGCATATATGGAAGAATTCCTGATAGTATTTGTTCACAGGCATACACCATTTAATACATACCGTTGATTTTATAGTAGTTGTACAACCATCCCAATTTTCCGAAAGTTGACCACACAACTCTCCCAAATTTATTCACGACTTTAAATCCACATGTGAATGCAGGTGGCGATAAGACGACCATGAATACACAGTTAATTTTAGCTCAAAAATTCAAATGCTCTCTCCACGCCAAGAATTTCAAATTGAAGAGTTATGTTTAAAATATTTGAAATGAACCAATGACGTAACCATTGTTGGGTTTCTAGCCCGGAGCTATATAAAGTTTTTGTGTTGCATTCGCCCATCACTAATATCTCTTCCACGAACCACTTTATTCCCTCTGTAAACTCCTTCGTTATGCATTTTATGAACCTAAGGCTATAGCGCCCAACCGAGTTCCAGATTCGTAAAACCAATAATCGATTTGGGGAGGATGTTATATCTAATACAAACACTCAATATGTTGTTAAATCTTCTCATGAGAGCCAGAGATCGTGGGAACCCGTTGGTGCCTCTAAGAATATACAAAACCCTGCTAACATTGATCTCCCTCCAAACCAAAGTCGAACCCCTTCCAGGTTTGTACAACTAAACTTCTGGCTTTTTTTGGATTTTTAATTTATAATATAATTTCTCCTTTGTTCTTGTTATAAGATTTTTTTGGGTAGAATGCACTTTTTCATGAGTGCATTTGGGTTTTTTGGCTATTGCAGAGCACCCCTAGTGGTAAGATGACCTCCTATCTGAAAATTTACAAGGATTGATTATTTTCTAATAACTTAGTCTCAAACTAAAATTTTCAGAGAACTATTCTGAATTTTTGGCTTGTTCTATTTGCAGCTCAAACATTGGATGCAAGTCTTTACCTGAAAATAATAATAATTATTAGGTGAGACTCTTGAATAGAAGGGATTATGTCTTTGTGAATGAGGACAATGAAGGAGATCGCATGTTCGTTGGAGATGTGCATTGGGAATAAGAATCACATGTTATAATCCCATTCTCTTGTTTTATCATCATTACAAATAGATTTCTGAATTAAAAAATGATTTTCCAATATGTTTGTGAATACTGTGAAGAGATTGTGAGTAATGAAGAGTTCATATGCTTGTCATCTAAGTGAGAATTCAAGATTTTTTGCAGAATATGGGTCGTGGGTCAACGTCGTATGTTTATTTGATTTTGTTAATGCCATCCATAACCATGGATTAACTAAAACAAAATAACTTGTTCATAGTACATAATATTGTTCACACAAATAAATTTTGTTATGTAAATCTGGTTTAACATAAAATAATAAACCTTTTTTTCAAATCTATCATTGTGAAAATCCATATTTTTATTTATAATTTTTTTAAATAGATGACTTTTTTATTTTCATTTAAATTATAAAAAACAATAGCAGTGTAAAATTGAGAGATATGAAGATTTCCAAGTTAATGAAATTTTATATGATTTCAATATTATATAATGTTAATGCAAAGAAATATTAAATAATGTGAAAATTGTATATATACTTCTAACAAACCTAAACTCTACGTGCGACATAATCGTTAAACCGCTGGAAAATTAAACAACGTGCATATGCTCTAGAAATTCCCATCCACTCCACATTTCAAAATATATGAAATTTATTGTGATGTTTTAATGTTTTTATACAAATAATTATTTATATTTGAAATAGTAAAAAATGAATGTTTAAATGATGATAACGTGTGCACATTTCAAAATAGATGAATTTTATTATGATGTTTAAGTGTTTAAATATTTCTATATAAATAATTGTTTATATTTGAAATAATTAAAAAAAAAGTTTAAATTAAATTTTTATATAATTTTTTTGATAACCATATTTAATTTTTAATAGTATTATAAATTTTTTTAGCTTTTTCATATGAGGGATAGATTTTAGGGATATGACTATTGTAAGAGGGAAATGTCTGAATTTTATGAGGTTTTAGGTTACCACATGAAACTTTAAAAGTCATATTTGAAGTCATATTTGTCTAAGACTATTTGAAATATTGTTGTTCATATAATTTATTTTGGATAGTGCAAAATGAGGATAGTGCAAATTGGTCTCATTGTCATGGAAATAAGTGTGAAGGAAAATAAAGTTTTTTGGATGAGATGAAGTTTCAAGGGACCCAAGCCAACAAATAGAGTTGCAAATCACACAAGATGTCTATTTAATTATTTTTAGTTAATTATTATTTAATATATAAATATATCAATTTGTATTTATTTAAATAAATTTAAATAATTAGAATCTATGTTAATATATATACTAATAAATATGTAAATTTTTATAATATATATACTAATAAATATGTAAATTTCTATAAAAAGTGATATGTAAAGCAGCATATGATATTATGTTTTTTAAACTGATTTTTCTCATTTTTATTCTTTTTGTAGTTAACATTTTCATATCTTGATATATGTAATAATAAACATCACTGCTTTCATATAATATTATGTTTTGCATATTAATTTCATCCATCTTCACTCACACGTGTTGAAATGTACAACAATAAATATGTAAATTTCTCACTTAATAAAATTAAATTTAAATATTTCAAAACATTTATGTGCCATTTAATTTATGCAAAGGCAAGAATTTGTAAAGTTGTGATGTGGCTAACACACTGCATAAGTTTTGAAATTGGAAAATGGTTTGGAAAGTTTGATTTCATCCATTAAATTATGAATACCATAAAGGATATTTTAGATTATTAAATCGTAAATCATTTATACATTTTTATTTTTGAAGGATGGAAATTTTGAAAACCCTATTTACAACACATTTTAAATGTAATTAAAACACTTTTATTTATTACATATGCAAAATTATGTTTAGAAAGTAAATTAAAAATGAGAAGAGAAAAAAAGTGTATGTGTGCAACCCATGAAGGAAAAAATTGTTGTATTTTCATGTCCTATCTTGTTAAACATTTTGACTTGGTCAAATTACATAAAATACAAAGAAAATAAAATTAATAATTATATTTATAATTAACAATTAAATCAATTTAGATCAATCTTAATTATGGGATTATTGAGCATCAAGAGGGGTCAATATTTTCATCAATCTAAAAAAGGTTTGCAACTCAAGAGATTTGATCCATCTGGGCACTTGTAGATCAGGAGATGGTTCCAGACTCATTAATATAATTATTACAATTAAAAATAATAAAGATGAAAAGATTGTAATACAAACATCAACATGAATACATTATAAAGCTCTACTTTGTATTTGCAAGAGTGAAAAGCAAATTTAAATTCCCTTGTAGTTTTGTCTCAATTTCTCTCCCTCATTTTGGTGGGAATCTGAGAACTTGACCTGGGCAGTATGCATTATAACATTGACAGCATCAGACATGTCACAGTGCAACTTAGTGATTGAATCCCCTCTAATAAGTTATTCCCTGGTGCCTTAAGCTATGTATGTTTTGGGACCTAAATCAGGCTTCAAGCAACATTGTGGAATTTTTGTGGCGAGATTTAAAATCCCAAATTTAGGATGGGTGTACTCCTTGAAAGGTAAGGCACTAATAAATTCAACACCATGTCATGGTAGACGCTTTTCAAATAAATCTACAAGAGGTCAATCCTTCAACTTCAACATCTCAGGCTAGTGATTTATCATCTAATAAACATAAAAAACTTATGTATATGGGTGAAAACATGAAGTTGGGTTATACTTTTGTGAGAAATACCTCCGAAAATTTCACAATCGCAATTTTTCAGTTGAACCAATTTTTTTTGGCCGAAATTTCTTTTGTTTAGGCTAACGTCAGTCGTTAAATGGAATTTTGGCCAGAGTTGAAAAAATCGGCAAAAAAATAGCTCGGCTAAACCAATAATTCGACCGAATAACTGATTTGGCAAAACTATTTGTTTGGTCAAACTATTTGTTTGATTGAACTATTTGTTCAGTCGAATTATTTATTCGGCCGAAAAAATGTTTTATATATATGACAGGCCAAACCCTGCCACAGAGTTTTTGGCACTGTTGATTTGTCATTGTGTTTTCGAGCGTTGTGAGGTCTGTTGATTTTTAATTGTGTTGTCCAGCGCTGTGAGGTCTGTTGATTTGAGCCAAAGCCCTTCTGAGCGTTGTGAGATTGGTTTGAGACAAAGCCCTGCCAAGCACTGTGAGGTAAGTTAATTCAAGTTTTTTGTAATTTAAATTTTTTATTTACAAGTTTTATTGGAATTTTTAATGAAGTTTTTAGTTTTTTTGCAGCTTGGTGCCAGAGGAATTGGTTGGTTGCACTCGTCACTGGAAACTTTCTTAGCCTCCTCATCAGAACCAGGTAAGTCTCTCGGACCAATTTAGATTACTCTCTATTTAACGTGTAACCAGTTTAGACTGTTCTCTATTTTTTGAAAAACATTAAACCCCCCTGGGGAATTCCAGTAAGTTTTATTACTGTCCTTGGCCTAGTGTCTTTGGCCCAAATGACGTCTTTGCCATGATTTTCGTTATTTTTGGTTATGTTTATATTAACTATTTTACTAAATGGATATTAATAGAATTTCCAAAGAGGAGCAAATACATTTTTACATCTATTCGCTAGACAACACATATGGTATCATTGTTAAATTTTTGAAATCACTTATTGGACATGACCATGGATGATGCGATGATGCTGAGTCATTTATTTAAATCAACAAGAAAGCCATTTTTTCCATCTAGTACATGAAACTAGATTGAACGAAACACCAACTAGAGTTAAGAGGGGGGTCTCGCCAGATTCTATACGTAACATGCCCACCAAGTGTTGTGTCAAGGGTGGTGGTTTTCCTCTTATGCAGAATGATATTCTTTTCCTTTAAGAACATTTATCTTCATAGTGCATGGAGCTTACTGAGGTTAATAATAGTTCACTGGTCTAGTCATCGACCGAAAACTGGTCTGTCATGACTTGAAATTGATCATGAGCTCCCAACGTTGGCAAGTCCCCTTCATGTTCTCTCTAAGTATGGAAGAAATATTCTCATACCTTATTCTCTTTATAATGTCAACCTGATGAAGAGAATTGAATTGTTTCTCTACCCTGCATGCCTAATATTTGAATTTGATATTTGAATGCAATGAAAATCAAGAAAGAGTAACTTCCATTTTTTCCATCTAGTACATGAAAAGACAGTTTGGATAAGGGACTAGCGCATCCCTTTGGCACCATGGAGCGAAAATAATTAGCGCATAGCCAACACAAATCCAAATAGATTACTGCCAAACAGATTACTACCATTTTCTTCTTTTTTCACAATGTAATACTTTTCCCCCATGATTTCTTTCTTTTAGCTTTCAAATTGAATTCATTCTAATATTTCTCTCCAATTTGTGTCTCCATGAGAGCCATGCGATTATAAGTTTCAGGGGAATTCCAATGAGTTTTTTTACTGTTCTTGGCCCAGTGTCTCTGGCCCAAATGACGTCTCTGCCATGATTTTCGTTATTTTTGGTTATGTTTATATTAACTATTTTACTAAATGGATATTAATAGAATTTTAGTGTTTTGGTTTTTTTTCCCTTTCCAATTCAACAAATTTTTATTTTTTAATTTAAAAATGGATTTTTATTCTCTTTTTTTTAATGAATTCAGACACCTGAAAAGCTAGGACTGTGAAGTGATTTCAAGAAATTTGATTCCAGAGAAAAATATGTTGAAAATTTTTCCAAAACTTATAATGGATAGACTATCAGTAATTGTGTTGATGTGTATTAAGAGTCTTAGTAATAAATTTCCACTTAGTTTGAAAAACATTAAACCCCCCTCGGTTGAGGCACCACCCAAATTTGGGTTGGTAACCGTAGAAGGTAAACCCAGTAAAGACTTGCATAGACCACCGTAAAGTGCCATGTTGAGCCAGAGGAAAAGAGAACCTGGCCAAAAGTGGTACCTAGTTATTAGTCTCAAGAATCAAACTTGTAATTGATCTCACTAAATGAAATTGAATTGAAATTGAAACTGATAAATTTCTTGCATATCTAAATCAAGTATTTGAACATTGTTTAAATTATTTTTTTACCAAATTGTGATTAAAAATTTGTTGCACCTATTCTTGGGTGCATGACATTGAAGCTAATTAGAGTGTTGGCATTGATTTTTCATCTATTTTTGGTGTTTTAATTTTAATGTTATTGGGTTGACTTGTTCTACATTGATTTATTTCGTAGAATAAGATGCTTCTTGGTAACATACTTTCCTTGTTTTTGTTGGTTTATGTTCATTTATGTTTCGTTTTTCATTATGTGTAATTCACTTCAAGCTTCCCTATTTGCTTGGAACATGGGTCTTATTAGCTTTCTACGATGAGGTAGAATACACTTAATTGAAGGTTCTTGTACTTGCTCTTTTCAAGTAGTAGTTTATTTTTGAAATACATCATTTTTCATTTCAATTTTGTTGGGTGCATGAAATCTAAGCTAATTAGAGTGTTGGAATTTCTTTCTCTTCTATTTTTGGTGTTTTAATTTGAATTTTATTGGGTTGCTAATTAGAGTATTGCATTTATTTGTCATCTATTTTTTGTGTCTTAATTTTAATGTTATAGGATTGACTTGTTCTACATTGGTTTATCTCGTAGAACAACCTTGATGCTTCTTGGTAACATACTTTCTTGCTTTTGTCGTTATATGTTCATTTATGTTTCCTTTTTCATTATGTGTAATTCACTTCAAGCTTTCCTATTTGCTTGGAACATGTGTCTTATTAGCTTTCTAAGATGAGGCATAATACACTTAATTGAAGGTTCTTGTACTTGCTCTTTTCAAGTAGCCGTTTCTTTTTGAGATACATTGTTTTTCATTTCTATTTTGTTGGGTGCATGAGATTGTAGCTAATTAGAGTGTTGGCATTGCTTTGTCATCTATTTTTTGTATTTTAATTTTAATTTTATTGGGTTTCTAATTAGAGTGTTTGCATTGCTTTGTCATCTATTTTTGGTGTTTTAATTTTAATATTATTGGGTTGACTTGTTTTACATTGATTTATCTCATAGAAAAAACTTGATGCTTTTTGGTAACATACTTCCTTGCTTTTGTTGTTATATGTTCATTTATGTTTCCTTTTTCATTATGTGTAATTCAATTCAAGATTCCCTATTTGCTTGGAACATGGGTCTTATTAGCTTTCTAAGATGAGGCAGAATACACATAATTTAAGGTTCTTGTACTTTCTCTTTTCAAGTAGTAGTTTTTTTTATACATCTTTCTCATTTCTATTTTGTTGGGTGCATGAGATTGAAACTAATTAGAGTGTTGGCATTGCTTTGTCATCTATTTTTGGTGTTTTAATTTTAATTTTGTTGGGTTACTAATTATTGCTTTGTCATCTACTTTTTGTATTTTAATTTTAATGTTATTGGGTTGACTTGTTCTACCTTGATTTATCTCATAGAACTATGGTCCAATCCAAATGCTCCAAAACACTTCGAAGAGAAGCCCTACAATTATTAGGAGCCCCTACTCGATCAAAAAGTTATATGCTAAGAATATGGGCATATGATGCAGTGCCAAAGAACTAGAAATGATGCACCTATCATTAATGCTAGTAGCATATCCCCATCTTCTCAACACATAACATTTTAATCTACAAATGAAAACTTTTATCAAATAAGAAGACGCCAATGAAAAAGAACATGATACCATGTCCATTGAACAACCTTAATGCTTCTTGGTAACATATTTTCCATGCTTCTATTGTTATATGTTAATTTATGTTTCCTTTTTCATTATGTGTAATTCACTTCAAGCTTCCCTATTTGCTTGGAACATGGGCCTTATTAGCTTTCTAAGATGAGACAGAATACACTTAATTGAAGGTTCTTGTATTTTCTCTTTTCAAGTAGTAGTTTCTTTTTGAGATACATCTTTTTCATTTCTATTTTGTTGGGTGCATGAGATTGAAGCTAATTAGAGTGTTGGCATTTCTTTGTCATCTATTTTTTGTGTTTTAATTTTAATATTATTGGGTTGCTAATTAGAGTGTTGACATTTCTTTGTCATCTATTTTTGGTGTTTTAATTTTAATGTTATTGGGTTGACTTGTTCTACCTTGATTTATCTCGTATAACAACTTTGATGCTTCTCGGTAACATACTTTCCTTGTTTCTGTTGTTATATGTTCATTTATGTTTCCTTTTTCATTATGTGTAATTCACTTTGCTTCCCTATTTTCTTAGAACATGGGTTTTATTAGCTTCCTAAGATGAGATAGAATACACTTAATTGAAGGTTCTTGTACTTGCTATTTTCAAGTAGTAGTTTCTTTTTTAGATGAATCTTTTTCATTTCTATTTTTTTGGGTACTGAGATTGAAGTTAATTAGAGTGTTGACATTGCTTTGTCATTTATTTTTGGTGTTTTAATTTTAATGTTATTGGGTTGCTAATTAAAGTGTTGGAATTGTTTTGTCATCTATTTTTGGTGTTTTAATTTTAATGTTATTGGGTTGCTAATTAGAGTGTTTCCATTACTTTGTCATCTATTTTGGGTGTTTTAATTTTAATGTTATTGGGTTGAATTTTTCTACCTTGATTTATGTCGTAGAGTTCAACCTTGATGCTTCTTGGTAACATATTTTCCTTGTCTTTATTGTTATATGTTCATTTATGTTTCCTTTTTCATTATGTTTAATTCACTTTTCTTCCCTATTTTCTTAGAACATGGATCTTATTAGCCTCCTAAGATGAGGCACAATACACTTGATTTAATGTTCTTGTATTTTCTCTTTTCAAGTAGTAGTTTCTTTTTTATATACATCTTTTTCATTTATATTTTGTTAGGTGCATGATATTTAAGCTAATTAGAGTGTTGACATTGCTTTGTCATCTATTTTTTGTGTTTTAATTTTAATGTTAATTGGGTTGACATGTTCTACCTTGATTTATCTTGTAGAAAAACTTTGATGCTTCTTGGTAACATACTTTTCTTGCTTCTATTGTTATATGTTTCATTTATGTTTTATTTTTCATTATGTGTATTTCACTTTTCTTCCCTATTTTCTTGGAACATGGGCCTTATCATCTTCCTAAAATGAGACAGAATACACTTATTTGAAGGTTTTTGTTCTTGTTCTTTTCAAGTAGTAGTTTCTTTTTTAGATACATCTTTTTCATTTCTATTTTGTTGGGTGCTTGAGTTTGAAGTTAATTAGAGTGTTGGCATTTATTTGTCATTTATTTGTGGTGTTTAAATTTTAATTTTATTGGGTTGCTAATTAGAGTGTTGGCATTTCTTTGTCATCTATTTTTGGTGTTTTAATTTTAATGTTATTGGGTTGCTAATTGGAGTGTTTCCATTGCTTTGTAATATATTTTTGGTGTTTTTATTTTAATGTTATTGGTTTGATTTGTTCTACCTTGATTTATGTCGTAGAGTTCAACCTTGCGGTAACATACTTTCCTTGCCTTTGTAACATGGGTCTTATTAGCCTCCTAAAATGAGGCATAATACACTTAATTGAATTTTCTTGTACTTGCTCTTTTCTAGTAGTTTCTTTTTGAGACACATATTTTTCATTTCTATTTTGTTGGTTGCATGAGATTGAAGCTAATTAGAGTGTTGGCATTGCTTTGTCATCTATTTTTTGTATTTTAATTTAATATTATTGGGTTTCTAATTAGAGTGTTGACATTGTTTTTTCATCATTTTGGTGTTTTAATTTTAATGCTAATTTGGTTGACTTGTTCTACCTTGATTTATCTTGTAGAACAACCTTGATACTTCTTGGTAACATACTTTCCTTGCTTCTATTATTAAATGTTCATTTATGTTTTCTTTTTCATTATGTGTATTTCACTTCAAGCTTCCCTATTTGTTTGGAATATGGGTCTTATCATCTTCCTAAGATGAGAAAGAATACACTTAATTGAAGGTTCTTGTACTTGCTCTTTTCAAGTAGTAGTTTTATTTTTAGATGCATCTTTTTCATTTCTATTTTGTTGGGTACATGCGCTTGAAATTAATTAGAGTGTTGGCTTTGCTTTGTCATTTATTTTTCGTGTTTTAATTTTAATGTTATTGGGTTGACTTGTTTTACCTTGATTTATCTCGTAGAACAACCTTGATGCTTCTTGGTAACATACTTTTCTTGTTTCTGTTGTTATATGTTTATTTATGTTTCCTTTTTCATTATATGTAATTCACTTTGCTTCCCTATTTTCTTAGAACATGGGTCTATTAGCTTCCCAAGATAAGGTAGAATACACTTAATTGAAGGTTCTTATACTTGATCTTTTCAAGTAGTAGTTTCTTTTTGCGATGTACATCTTTTTCATTTCTTTTTTGTTGGGTGCATGAGATTGAAGTTAATTAGAGTGTTGGCATTTCTTTTTCTTTTATTTTTGGTGTTTTAATTTTAATGTTAGTGTTTTAATTTTAAGAAAGCAACATAGATACTAAATTTACTAGAATAAAAATAGGTCTATCATTTTTCATTTTTTTCCTGTTTCTTAACTATATTTTGAAAGAAGCATATATAAATAGACCCATTTATGCCATATAAATAAACATGTATTATAATCTTAGTAACCAATTGTATAACAAGGTAATATAAGTGTTAAATTTACTATAATAAAATTGGTCTATCATTTTTCATTTTATGTTTTTTTTCTTCTTTAACTATATTTTTTAAAGAAGCATGTAAATAAACCCGTGTATGGCATATAAATAAACATGTATTATAGCTTTACTAAACAAATTTTATAGCAAGGCATAAATAAGTGTTAAATTTCCAAGAATGAAAATAAAAATCAATTAATAAATACTTTCAAACTATGCATGAATAAGTGTTAAATTTCCAAGAATGAAAATAAAAATAAATTAAGAAATACTTTCAAATGTGGATGATTTGAAGCTAATTTGAATTAGAAAGATTTGTATTTGTGTAATGAACATAAAAATAAATTATTAAATAATTTAAACCTTCAATTGAGCTGAAGATAAGTTGAATGAATTAGAGATTTGTAGTTGAGTTGACTTAGAGATCTCTCATTGTTTTTTTCTTGCAAATCTCCAACCATCCAACCAAGTAGAAACAACCTTTCTTGCTACCTAGACTTCCAACATATTTGTCTAAATAGTAATCTTTTTCACAACACAATACCTGTATAAATATATAAAATTCATTTTATTGAATTTGTTTTTTTTTACAGGGATCAGAAAACCCATTAAACATGGTTGAAAAATGGACATTATGAATAGAAGTTTCTTATTATCCCAATCCAAGGCAAATAGTGATTACTTATGTGATATACAATATTGTGACAAACAAATTTCTCCAAAGGAAAAGGAATGTACCTGGAAGAAAAACAAACAATGAAGCACATTATATCGTATTGATAGGAGGCTTAGGAAAAGCTAGGGAGTATGGATCCAATGGAATTGTAGTCTTTGTCAATTCTGAACTTCTATGCAACCACATGAAAGATGTGTACCAAGTTAAAAAGAAGAGGTTAAAACAACTACATGGAGAAACAAAAAATATTGTCAGTGAATTTCAATCATTTAGCATAAGACATTGTACAAATGTTAATAGGATGTCTAATGATCTATTGTATGGGGCAATGCCAATTCAACATTTGTGTGTGAAAGATGAATTGTTGTTAAGAAGTTCTCCATCAATATTTATTGATGGACATTGTAATATGCCTTTGATATGTGTGTGTTTTTTAGTTATCAATGTGTCATTTTTAATGAACATGTGTTTTTTCAATTCTAACCAAGTGTGCCCCCACTACGTAAGCACAACTAGACGAACTTGACATGTTTTAGAAAATTTTGTATTTATTTTTCAAAATGTGCATGCTTCAACATTTGTGTTTTTAGTCTTGATTATATTTTAAATGAAGAGCTTCAAATTGTTACATTAATTTTCTGAATTCTTTCAATGTTTTTAAATAGCAATTTTAAGGTCTTAAAATTCATGATGTAATTTCAAGGGTTAAATCAATTAAATGCATGAGGTAACTTCAAGGGTTATCTCAATTTTCTGAATTCTTAATCTTTTTAAATAGAAATTTCAAGATTTTTAAATGCATGTTGTAACTTCAAGGGTTACAACAATTTTTTGAATTCTTGATCTTTTTAAATAGCATTTTTAAAAAGAATTGTAAATCCACGAGGTAACTTTTTAAATATCATGCATGTTTATATATCTATAGATATCCATATCATGGATGAGAATTTGCCACATGATTCTTCGAGGTGAACATCAATAGAGTCTCATGCATTTACTAGAGTGGGAGGTCAAGGTCGTGGATCAAAGATAATATTAAATGAATCGAGGGAGATCCATCGTTCACATCCTCGTATTTATTATATATATATATGTGTGTGTGTGTGTGTGTGTGTGTGTGTGTGCATTTACTTAAATGATAAATAAGTAGAATCATATGTATGTACATATAAATATTGAAAATTGATTTTCTATTTTTTTAGATGCTTCACTCACAATGTCATCACATGATAGTGGTCAACATTCTCTGAGTGGTCATCAATCTCAGGGTGGTCAACATTCTCCATCGTTCACATCCTCGTATTTATTTTAGATATGTGTGTTTGTGTGTGTGTGTGTGCATTTACTTAAATGATAAATAAGTAGAATCATATGTATGTACATATAAATATTGAAAATTGATTTTCTATTTTTTTAGATGCTTCACTCACAATGTCATCACGTGATAGTGGTCAACATTCTCTGAGTGGTCATCAATCTCAGGGTGGTCAACATTCTCCGAGTGGTCAACATCATTTAGGTAAATTATACATGTATTAATACATTTGTTCACATGTTTTTATATTTATGTAATTTTATATATTGATCCAAAGGGTGAAAATGTTGGTCCAAGTAGACATAAGCGAAGCCAGACGATTCAAGAAGAAAGCCAGAGACCAACTACTTTTTATCCATCTAATATTCCGAAAGATCTTCCTTGGGAGAAAAACCTCCAACAATGCACATTACAAAAGTGCAAAACTCATTATTCTAAATTGAGGAAATATCTTGGGAGTTTGGAGCTCCCTGCAGAGAGTAGAGAAAGCTTAGAAATAGTTACGCACTCTCTAAGCTCATTTCTTGATGTTTACGAGAATCTTGGGCCAACCACGGATTAATTTATAAATATGATGAGGCATAGAAATGAAGCAGTGATGGGTTCGAATAAATGGGTCAAGCTTAATAAAAAGGTTACAAAAGAAGATGCAAAATCTATTTTTAATTTCAAAGAAAGGCCGAAAAGAAAGATGCTCAGGGTGCAATATTTCAAGAACCCTGATATAGCTTTACATTTGTATGATAGGTTCCTTGCAGTGTATGGATAGCTGCCATGGAATGATGAGATTCCAGTTTATTTTTCAAAATTATTTTATGATAGGTTCCAAATTTTTTGGGTATGAAACCCAATTATAATGACCTTCCATCTGAATATTACAGTATTGGGAGAGGTCGGCTATAATCGTAAGGGTGCATTATGTGATACTAAATTGCCTCCCCCTCAGCCACCTTTGGTACGCCAACCTCCTCTTTTGGTAACTTTGCGGTGAGAGATGGATGCCACTTCTCAAATTAGTCGAGAAGGAAGGGATGCCATTATAGACAACATACATAGTGCATTGACCGAAATTGACATTGGTCTAAATCAGCAAAGAGCACAAGCTAATGCACGTGCTAATTTTGTATATAAAAAAATGAAGAGATAGATAATATGAATACTGAGGATCTTAAAGCATATGCAAAATCTTGTCATAATGGTTAGAAAGACCTAATTGTTTATGAAGAAAAGGGTGTGGGATCGGTATGTGTCAATGGTCAGGGTTGATATTTTAATGCAATTTGTAATGTATACATGTTAATGTCGATTCACATACATTTTGTTATTTTTTTAGATATAATCTAACAAAAATGTATCATATGTTCACCATTTGCAGTTAACTCATTTGTTGAAAGAAAATTTTGATAATGTCATGGTCATAGGTTCAGGTTCCAATGAGGATATTTAGAGAGACGTTAATTTTTTTTAAGAATTCATGTTGATACAATAATTATTCTACTTATATTATATCGGTGTATTGTGACCTGACATATTTTTAAAAGAAATAATTATGTATATATAATTAAATGTTAACAAATTCTGATTCTGACCAATGTTTTGGACATAGCGCCACCCCTTCCTCCCTATTAGAAGATGTGCCACAAGTATTGAATATTTCACCATAGAAAATTTTAGGGGCGAATGTTCGCCCTTTGGCGAAATTAAGGGGTTTTAAATTTTTAGTGGGCGAATATTTTGTATCATAGTACATTTTTACAAATCACCTCAAATAGCCCACCTTATTTTAAGGGAGAGGGTAAAAAAGGTAAATTTAGCCCTTGAAATTAGGAGTTCCAACCTTCCATTCGCCCATTTTCAAGAATAGGTTTTATTTAAGTGAATCCATTCGCCCATTTTCAAGAATAGGTTTTATTTAAGTGAATCCTATGGGCCAATGGCCCAAATACCATATTTATAAAAGAGGTATGGTAAATTAATAAAAGTATAAATAAATGAGAGGTATGGTAAATAAATAAAACATTTTTTATATTTACTCCATAAGTCACCTTATATACATGCAAGGGTGTAAGCAAATAAAAATATAAGTAAAGTGGAGGTATGGTAAATAAATAAAACGTCTTTTTATACTTACTCAAAAGGTATGGTAAATAAATAAAACCTCTTTTTATATTTAGTCCATAACCCTCGTTCTATTTAAGAAGGCTCAAGAAAGAGGTTTTATTTAAGTGAATCCTATGGGCCAAATACCATATTTGTAAAAAAGGTATGGTAAATTAATAAAAATATAAATAAACGAGAGGTATGGTAAACAAATAAAACATTTTTTTTTATTTACTCCATAAGTCACCTTATATTTACAAACACTCAAAAAATGCGTTATATTTAGGTGAAACCTATGGGCAAAATACTATGGGACAAATACCATGGACTAGATTGTTATTAATACCATGCAAAAAAACATTATTAACCCTAATATTAGTATTAATAAAAATAAAAATGGCACATGGTATTGACCCATGGTATTCACCAAAATGGCACATGGTATTGACCCATGGTATTCACCTGGAATGTAGCCTATTTAAATGGGGGAATTAAACCATCATAGATCCATCTTTACTCTGGATATACTCGTGACATGCAAACTAGCATAGAGTGAAAAAATATTTGATCCGATCAAGAGTAAAAATGGATGTTGTAATTTAATGTATGTTAAACATTTTAGCTTGGTTAAAATAAAAAATAAAATAAAAATCAATTATTAATTTTATTAATTTTTTAAATTACTAATAGTAATTTTTAAGCTCTAGGTTTATGATAACCCATGGTATTGACCCATGGTAATACCATGGTATTCATGTGAGCATAGACTATTTAAAGGAGAAATTCTATCATCTTAGATCCATCTTAATTTCGGGTCTGCCAAGTGCTCAGAGGGATAAATAGATTTCATCCCCCTAAGAGTGGTAGATGTGGAGTTAAGATGGATATAGATTGGTTTTTGTGATAATGAAGATATTAAATAGACTTAGGAAATTATATTGTAAAAACATCTTAAGGTGAATGGTTAAAGCATAGACATTGGACAAGCATATTTGTATACTTCTGTTTTAAACTAGGCTAAAAGGAATGGATTGATTGCACTAGTCATCCTTCTATAACTTTCCAACATATGCTGGAGTAAATAGATTGTGATTTGGGTAATTTTTCTAATTGCAAACAGGAACATACTTGTGTATTGGCAGGGTGGTTACGAGGTCCCTAGAAGTGATGAATTTGAATTTTTCTTGGTTTTATATATAGTATTAGGTTTTTTCTCATGCTTTCTGTGAATGACACAGGTGAATTTTATCCTACACCTACTAGGTTATCCATATGTAATTTCGGTAATTTTGATTTCAAAAGATATTTTAAAGAAATGCAATGATTTCATTTGTGTATTCAATAAACACAATATTTTATAATTGAGTAAAATATTCGCCATGCCTGGTGAGAGATTCGCCAAAAAATTATAAATACATATCATATTATTGATAAAATCGCCTTCCATTTTTCCTATATACCATGGAGATTCGTCCATTTATTATACATGTAAATTTAGGGGGGGTTCTTAAAATTTTCCCTATATTTTACTTATGTTTTGTTATAAATTGAAGTGCAAGTTTCATTAAAAAATTATTTATAGATTTATATTATAATTTTAAAATTTTGGAAATTTAGGTTTGGGGAGATGATTTCCTTTATCCAAGGACTTTATTGATGGAGTCGAAAATGGGGATAGGATCATCTAAACAATTTGAAAAAGTCGTGTAATGATTTTTTTAATATTGTGAGGTTATGAATTTTCATACTTGCAATTTAAAATTTCTGATATATACATGTACATGTATTGTACAGGGCATCCATGAGGGTGCAATGCAAGACGAACACCAAAAGGGAAAAATGGAGGGTGAACACCATGAGGTATTGATCTGTTATTGAATGTTAGTTTTGTTGTGCTAATTTCAACTTCAGATTTATAAACAAATGCTTGTCAATTTTTTTTCCCTTATGGTGTTTGTGAATGTAAACAGGTAAATTTATTAAATTTTATGTTAAATTCCCGAGAAAAATAGCATGAAAAACAAGTGTTGAACAACAACAATTAAAAGTACAGCAAACCATCAAATTGAAAACTTAACATAGTGTTTTGATGAAGGACTTCACCCCTCCTGGGCTACATCTCCTTGGTCCATCTTCCATGGCTTGGACCTCTGTATTAGCTCAATAATGGAAAAAGTGTTGTTTAAAATGCTCTACTACTCCTAAAACCTACTTCAATGTGTTCAGAATGCCAAAATCAGCTAGGAACACCTTTTCCTGAGCTCAATTTGGTCGAATTTTTCTCAAGTTATGGTCAAAACTACTTTCCCTAGAAAACCTCCTCTAAAACTGGAGGAACTCCAGTTAACTCCACTAAAACTGGAGTTAGCACCAGTTTTGGAGGTCCACCGAATTAAACTCCAATTTAATTAATGATTAACTGTGGATTAATTAAGAACTAATATGGGATTAGTGTGCAAATATCGCGCAGTTAGCTAACCATCAGCTTGCGGTTTCCGTGAGTGGACACATGCCGTGGTTGTTTTCCATCATTTAAGTTGGAATTTAATGATGGCTGCCATTTGGATAACTGTTAGTTGTTATCGCCAGAGTGTTCACATGGGAGGGCTAGCCCGCAGGCTTTCCCTCCTAACCCCCAACAACAACGTTAATACAATTTAAATATGTGCGATGAACTATAACGGTTAAGAAACATAATGTGGGTGCGATGGTATGTTGCCGAGTTTGTTCGGGGCAGGTCCCAGGTTTGTCCCCCTAGCCTACCATAGAATTTTGGTAAATTGTGCATTGATTGTCCACCGGTACTTTGGGGAGGGACACATGGCAGCCTTCGGGCTTGCCACTTGTCCCCTCCTCATTGGTCCACTTTCAACCATTGAAAATAAACCACGTCACCAACCTGTTGACCAATAAAAAATTGACACTTGGCATACTTTGATTGAACCATTGACCTCCATTGACTCTGCCTAGTCACTTGCCATGTCAACAGTATGGACTGATGATTGTGCAGTGACTGTACATTTTCCCAAAAATTCTAGTGTTTGACAAAGCAGACAGAACGCGATACCTTCCCCATACGAACTTGGTTTTCAGTGAAACGTGTTGCGTTGGGATCATTTTCCAAAGATGGACAAGATCGTTCAGGTTTTGGGAAATTCTGAGAACTTTCATTTTTGAGCTAAATACTAAGCACCTGATCAAGTATTGCATGGAATTTGAAATTTTTTATAATTTTGTTTTGATGATCTTACATTCTCATTTAATTTTAAAATATTAAAATTTAATTTTAAATTACATAATCTAACATATATATGCAATTACACATGTTGTGCAGGGAACCCATGATTCAAAGGAGAGCACGAGGAGGTTGATATATCGTATATTTGAGCGAGATTGTCTAAATTGATGCAACCTTTTATTTGACAGCTTTTTAATGTTATATTTACTTTTATCATTATGTAAATTTTGAAGATATTTAAAGTAAAAATCTTTATTACAAATTGATGCATCTTATTATTTGACAACTTTTATTATATATTTTAAAATTTTGGACATATTTTAAATGTTGAACTCTTTATTATGATTTAATACATGCTAATTTTGGAGTTTATGTACATTTTGCATGGTACAATTTGCATGATGTATGGTTTGATGCTTAAAACTTGGTTTTACATATTTAAGTTCATGAATATGTAGTGCAATGAAAGTAAATTTGCATTTAGTTGGTACATTTTGCATTCAATCATTCATATACCTATAATGTTAGTAGATGATTCTTAGGTTTTGTTTAAAGTTGTTTTGTCTTAACTTATTTAAAATGAATCTATTAAAATTGCAAATTACAAAATGTGGTCTACATTTTGTATTTGAATGAATCAAGTATAATTCGATGTAGATGTCTAAAACAATGATAACTTAAAATTGCATTATAAAATATGGTACATGTACATTTTGCATTCATGTATAGAAAGGCTACTATGGATGTCGGTTGATAGTTAACTTTTAATATAAAGTTGTTTGAATGCACATTTACATAAGTTAGATAAAATTGCATTATAAAACATGGCCCACAATTTGCAAGATGCATGCATGGCTTGATGCTTTTAAATTTTTTACATATTTGCATTTAATCATTCCTATAATATTAGTAGATGATTATTAGGTTTTGTTTAAAGTTGTTTTGTCTTGACTTATTTAAAATGAATCTATTAAAATTGCAAATTACAAAATGTGGTCTACATTTTGCATTTGAATGAATAAAGTATAATTCGATGTAGATGTCTAAAACAATGATAACTTAAAATTGCATTATAAAATAGGGTACATGTACATTTTGCATTCATGTATAGAAAGGCTACTATGTATGTCGGTTGATAATTAACTTTTAATATAAAGTTTTTTAAATGCACATTTACATAAGTTAGATAAAATTGCATTATAAAACATGGCCCATAATTTGCATGATGCATGCATGGCTTGATGCTTTTAAATGTTTTACATATTTTCATTTAGTTGGTACATTTTGCATTCAATCATTCCTATAATGTTAGTAGATGATTCTTAGGTTTTGTTTAAAGTTTTTTTGCTTTGACTTATTTAAAATGAATCTATTAAAATTGTAAATTACAAAATTTGGTCTGCATTTTGCATTTGAATGAATCAAGTATAATTCGATGTAGATGTCTAAAACAATTATAACAATTTTCATGATGCATGTGCATGGTTTGATTCTTTAAAGCTTTTACATATAATTTAAGTTCATGAATATGTAGAAATGAAAGTAAATTTACATTTAGTTGGTACATTTTGCATTCAATCATTCCTATAATGTTAGTAAATGACTCAACCAACCACAATCACAAATTAACAGAGAAGTAACAGTGCTTGGCTCAACCAACCACAATCACAAATTAATAGAGCAGTAACAATGTAGTATACATCACAAATTAACAGAGCAGTAAATCTCCAATACAAGTCTACATAACAAGCAATATACATATAACTTTGTAACTCAATACAAGACCCAATGAGTATTGCTTTCACATCATCGCATTCTTAAGAATGTACAACTTAAGAGTACACAAAACTAAATGTTGACAATGTACTTGAACTCTAAGTTCTCAAAGATGAATCCAATTAGAAGAAATTATTGAGTGGTTCAATGAAAAAAATTCTAATGGAATGTCATCTTCAATTATTCGTTCATGGTCAACTTTTGACATTCTCCATTTTTTAACTTTCAATTGTTTTTTATTGAACTTCTATCAACTTTATGTGTGATGCACACACCAAGTCACTATATTGACAACTTATGGTGTCTGGTTAATAGTCTTGAAAGTAAACATTACTCTCAGTTTGGTGAGTTTCTTGGAAAAAATAACCTTTCAGTATAATAGACCATTTTTCCGATCTAAAACCATTATCATCATAGTCTTCCAATAACTTCATCTTTTGTTCAGTGCATCGCATCAAATAATGCTTGAGATTTTCTATGTTGTTAGTGATGCAACTACAGCAAAAACATCTCTTGCACAATAAAACAAGTATATATTGATATCATAATTTACATGAAATTAACTTTATCAATATGGACTTGATTTTATTATCTATTTCTAGAGCTCTATATTTTAACTATTATCTAGATACTTATACACATTGATTTTAAAAACATATATATATTGAAATCAATTGAAATGTTACCTTCTCTACCAAGATCAAAAACTCGATCACCTTCAGATGATACTATAATCTCTTCTGATTCCATCTCTTCGATGCTTGCAACTCACATTTTCCCCTTTGTATTTAGTTATGTATGTTTCCAAGGTTTTACATACATATTGTTTTCACAAACATCATTGGATTGTGTTTCCTTTATGCAAATAGGACAAAAACAAGAATATTTTCTTTTCTCAAATGAAAATGCATTTCGGTAATCCTTTGTTTTAATTGAATGCAATTTTCGAGTCCCTTTTATTATTTCAGCTTCATATGTAATTGATCTATCTACATCTTCGACTCCAATATGCAAAAAAACCTATAGTAAAATTCAAACAAGAATTTAAATATGTCATTTAAAATGCAATTTATATATGCTAAAGATCATAATTGTTATATTGTTTAAACTATATAATTTATAAATGTTTAAAATTAGAAAATTAATAAAAGTTATCATATTTTAAAACTACATACCTTCGTACCTCCCTTGATGGGTTAGTCTAATAGCTTAGTGCAACATCTCACCATTGAACAACTTGTTCAGCTGAGACAAGTCTGTCTTCAGAGTGGTCCATTTGATATCTTCAAAGTGCTTGTTTTATACATGCCTCTGCACCATCATGTTCTCATTTTCCATGACCAATCTTAAAGAAATTCCAACAATGTTTAATGTGGATTTTCTTATGAAGACAACACAACCAAAAGAATGATCGTGAAGATTTGAATTGACTTGTGCATCCATTTGACCATATCCAATGTTCATTGAATTTTATTACATAACCTTTCAATGAGTCATAGATCTTATCAAAATAATGTTGTACAAAATGTGTATCATGTGTATGATCATTATTGATATAAAAGTGATATTCTTTAATAACATGTCGATTTTCACTAGTGCTTTCTATATCATCAACATTTTGTTCAGCATGTCTATATAGAATATGGACAAGCACAGAGGCTTGGTCAAAATGATAATATTCACTATGCATTTCATTTTGTGTAACAAATGTGTAATTTTCTGCAAAAATAACTATTGACAAAATGGTCCCTGATGGAAACATTTCACGTGATTTTTTGAATTGCAGGTCCTGCCATAGAGCCCTATGTGAATTCTTGGTGTACTTGTAAATTTCTATCTCAAATTTCTTTAAAAACTCTATCACAGGAATTTCTTCTTCTTGTAATTCAATCCTTTTAGCACTTGTACTATTATTTGAACTAATCGATGTATCTCTTACATTTCACTTTTAGGTTAGACAATGATTGATCATTTATATCAATAGAATATATTTTGTGAAATAAAGTCAAATTTCCACAATGATCACATTTTTACCACCAACACATTTCTTTTTGTAAAATAATTCATGACTTTCTCTTTCACATAGAATTTTGGATATGAAACCATGGATAGTGGAAGCAGGTGGTGAATTTTCCAAAATGTTTTACCAAAAGTAAGGAAGGTGGCATAATATAATTGAAATTCCACATGATAACAACAACACCAAGTGTCACGTACAATGATAGGTTTAACATACCATGGTTTTTGTTGCACAAAAGTACTAATTGAGACATTAATTCCACGATTCTCTTCTATGAACTTATTGAACAACTCTATCTAAGTGGTGTCCAAGATATGTTTTGCATGTTCTTCATATTGATTTTGTGTTATTCTTTGTTGCATCACATCCCTTGCTTTTGGTGAAACACGTGAATTTTTCATCCAATATTCATATATTATTTTTTTAACATCTTCTCCAAGTCTATCTTTGTATGGTTTCCTACAAATAACTATCCAACAAGCAAGCTCATCATTTACATCTATTTGTAATCGAAATTTCCTATGTTTGTGCAATTTTTTTCATGAGGTCCCTAATATTTTTGCCATATATTTTACCAAACGATTTTCTTTAGTACTTGATGAAACCACTGCCATTTGTATTTCTCTACATGCATCTAGATCATTTTTCTTTCTAGATCTTCCAATTTTTTGTAGAGCACTATTTATATTATGAATCACATTTTCCTTCACCTTTTTATCTTTCGTTGATTTTCGAATACCCAATAGAGTTGTAGTGTCTTTTAATTTCTTTGATGTTAAGAGGCCTCTCAAAATTTGAGCTTTAAATGTCACACTTTCATCTTTGAAGAACTTCTCAATAATGAGCTTAACACGATATTGTATAATATGGTAAGCTTTTTTATCTCCATATATGTTAGTGTCAACATTTTTTAACATCTCATCATCAATATTGATTTCATGTGTACATTTGAAAATTAAATGTAAATTGGTATAAATATTCATTCGATAATAAAATGAAAAAATAGAGTTTAAATGAAATTTAAATTAATAAATATGTATAGTTCAAAAATACACATGACATATATATATATATATATATATATATATATATATATATATATATATATATATATATATACTTGATGGTGATTCAACTTCTTCATTTGAATCTCTTTCAACATCTTCAACAACATCATCAGTCATTGGTTCATTATCTTTTTCACTGTCCTTCAACATTTTCAATCACATCATCAATGTTATGAGGAATATCTCTCTGTGTTTACATTGCAAAATATTTTTCAAATTAGTTCATCAAATAAAAATTAAATTTCACAATACACTAGTTAAATTTTAAATATCATTTATAATATTTGCATTTGGAAACCTGCTTCAACTTCTAGTTGAGATTAATTTTCCCTTTCAATATTTGTGTGTTCTTCCTTCTTTCTTTTGTAATAGTTTGTCTCATATTCTCTACGAGCCTTAATGTTTCTTGTTCGATCATATTTTCTCTTGCAATTTCTTTGATTTCCCTTGATAATTCAATTTATGTAAATTTTTAAAATCCAACCAAAAAAATCAATTTCAAAAAAATCCTGCAAAAAAAACTCACTTTCAAAATTTAGACCAAAAAGCTCACTTCAAAAATTCAACACAAAAGAGTTACTTTCAAAAAAACTCATTTTAAAAATTCAACCAAAAAAGTTTACTTTCAAAAAAACTCACTTTAAAAATTCAACGCAAAAAAAATCACTTTAAAAATTCAGCCTAAAATACTTACTTTAAAAATTAAGCTAAAAAATCTCAATTTAAAAATTCAACCTAAGCTAAAAAATCTCACTTAAAAAATTCAGCCCAAAAATTAAGCTAAAAAATATCACTTAAAAAATTCAGCGCAAAAGGTTTACTTTAAAAATTAAGTACAAGCCCAAAAAACTTACTTTAAAGATTAAGCTAAAAACTATCAATTTAAAAATTCAGCCCAAAAGGCTTGCTTTAAAAATTAAGCTAAGAAATCTCACTTAAAAAATTCAGCCCAAAATATTTACTTTAAAAATTAAGCTAAAAAATATCACTTAAAAAATTCAACCCAAAAGGTTTACTTTAAAAAGTAAGTCCAAGCCCAAAAAACTTACTTTAAAGATTAAGCTAAAAAATCTCAATTTAAAAATTCAGCCCAAAAGACTTACTTTAAAAATTAAGCTAAAAAATCTCACTTTAAAAATTCAGCCCAAAAGACTTACTTTAAAAATTAAGCTAAAAAATATCACTTAAAAAATTCAGCCCAAAAGATTTACTTTAAAAATTAAGTCCAAAAACTTTCCTCCAAAAAATTCAACCCAAAATATTTACCTTAAAAGTTCACTCCAAATGAGGAAAGTGTGTGAAAATGAAGTTTCGACTCTATTTATTTATATCATTTTGGGTGAAACGTTTTTTCGGAGGATCACATCGTTTCATTTTTTGCGCTAGACGGAAAATATCAACACATTTTCGACCGAACTTTTAAAAATAATTCGGCCAAACTTTTAACGTAATTCAGCCGAATTATTTTTCCGTTTATTTTAACAGGCGTCAACGACAAACAAAAGTTTGGCCGAATGTAATTTTAATTTGATCGAACTGTTTTAACCTACAACTCTGCAACAGCTCAGCTCTAGTCACCTTTTTCCAACTTTGGAATGCTTAAACTCCATCAATTTTGGTGAATTTACTGTCGGAACAAAACCAGAATTTGCATAATTGAATCTACTTTCAATAGATATAAATTTTATGGAATTTCATAGAAATTTGCTAATTTTAATTAATTTTCTAAAAAATTGTGTGCAAAAAAATTCTAAAGGTCATTATGATTCAGTGAAATCAAAAATTTGTATCTTCCAAAATACACTATAAAAAAATATGAAAAAATTATGATTCATTACATTGGTCCGTCTTCTGTAATGGGTAGTTTTTAGATTTTTAGTTTATAACTAATATGTTGAGAAATTTGACGCTCTGCTAAGCATCTTCAAAATCTGCAATTTTTTCATATTGGTTCAATTCAAAAAAATCTAGTAATCATGATGTGCATTAGTTGGTTTTGTAAATATAACGATATCGAAGTAGAGTATTTCTAGATTGTTGTAACACAATTTTTTTCAAAAATGCCAAGTTAACAAAGAATACACCAGTGCTCAAAAACATGACGTGTTATGAATCCTTTGATTTTTAAAGAAAACACAATCAAACAATTGCTAAGTTGACATATCAAATGTGAATTAAAAAAATCCAAAAAATAAGTAATAGAAATCTAATAAAATTTCTAACAAGTTTCATTTTTATTGTAAAATGAAATTCTAAACAGAAAAATTTCTTTGTCTTACCGAAAGTTGAATAACTTCTAAAAATGATTTTTTTTTAAAGGGCAAAAAATGTAACCCAACTTCACATATCTCAACTAAATACCAGTCCAGGCAATCAATGACATGCATTGTGTGTGTCTCCTTCGAAAACTTGTCACTGGTTTCCCTAAAATACCACCACATGACCATTGGATCCGAGCTCAGCCCTATAGTATTATCCAAGACATTCCCAATAATCACAGACTCACCTCTTCTCCACTGTTTCTGAAAATGCTCAAGAATCTTGCCTTGAATGGTTGAGAAATATGAATAGTTGTCTTCATTATCATGCACGTTAGTTGCTCTTATTAGCTTATCAGAAAGTTCAAAATTAGGCTTGAAGCACACAAAACATGGTTGTGAATCTCTTAATTTCGTTGGAAGTTGACAATTCCTAGCAACTTCTTGTGTTTTCCTGTCTATACTCGCAACCCAATTTTTCCCAGATTGCGTACACTTTGATTCTAACAATTCATTTGTGCAACAACAACATGGACAAGGGATAGAAAGATCATAATTAACTTTAAAATCAGGCAATGGTGCAGAATCCAACTGACTTGTCATTTATTAGTTTTCAACATCCTCCTCATTCTCTGCCTCAACATCCTCAATTGATCTCTTTCTTGAATCACCTCCAAGTTGTGACCCTTCTCCCTAGGGAGGATTGTTTGTGGTGTCAAATACCCAACCCAGGTTCAATTCCACAATGTGTTACCTATTGTCATGGGCGTCCAAATCACAAATGATGTCGTGCGGTTCACGAGTGTAGATATTATTAGGAAAAAAGCCTCTCCAATCAATATCATAATTGATGGCTTCCATAACCTTGTATACTACTTCTTGCTTTTTGCTATCCAGCATTGGATCTGACATGTGATCATCCTCATTCCCCATATAATTTATCGAGCGTGGAGATACAAAATTTAAATTTCCCCATTCCCCATATAATTCATTGAGTGTCCAGATTCAAATTTTAAATTTCAACTGACAAATTGAGTTTATTGTATTGCAAGAAGTTGAGGCGACACACAACATCGGAATGTTAATGATTTGATATATGGAAAGCAATAACGATGTATGGTGTAGGCAAGCATACATACTTTTCAAGTGCATTAAATTCTCAATAGAATTGTAAATATTGCTTCTCTATAGCAATAAATTCTAGGGAAAATCATTCACCTCCTCTATAAATTTACATTAGAACCCCTTTCTTTTCACAAAAATCTCTTCTTACCGATGGTTTTGAATATCCTTTAAAAAAAATTGGGTTATAACAACACATAAACCTACGAAAATATAGCCAACATTCAAAGCAACTCATTAAATAATATGAATAGCAAAATTAGTTTTTGTAAGAAAAGGATAAATATTCAAAGAACAGTTTTTGTTAAGTAATCATGATATATGCTAAAGATCCCAACTTGTTTTTTTTGCGCTCGAGACCTAGCCGCCCCTGCAGCTGGTTGCGGCCGCCGGCCAGTCTCAGCTCACAGGCCCTTTCTCCTGCGCGCTTGGCGTTCTGAGTCAGTTTCCCTTAGGTATCTGCTTGCTAGTCCTGCGGCTGACCTCACAGCAAAGCCTTGTAGTGACCTTCATGGAGCCCAGCGGGGGCTCTGCCCCCCCCACACCCTTCCTCCGGAGATCGCGGCGTTCAAAGCCATGGTAGCTGCTAGCTCGAAACGCCCTCTCTCAGCTAGCCAGCAGAAATTTGTCAAGAAGCTTGATTCCATCCCAATGGTTGCCCTACCTGAAGAAGAAATTTGCAAAGCTGCCTTGAATCTAGCTGAGAAAGGGTTGATAGGCTAGTTTACGGGTCTCTGGCCTTCCCCCAAGACAGTGGAGAACTAGACCCAAAGAAATTGGGCTCCCTTGATCAAAGAAGGGGTCAAAAGTTATTCCGTAGGCAAAGGATTCTATGTGTTCGTCTTCGAGAGCTCGGATGGCAGAAGCCTAATCTTTAGAAATGGCCCCTATTTTATGGGACAGCAGGGGTTGTATCTAAATAAATGGACTCCGTATTTTGACCCCTCTTAGGACGTTCCCTCAGCTGTTCCAGTATGGGTGCGACTTCCCCATCTGCCTCTACACTGCTGGAACCAAAAAACTCTGCAGATCATAGGCAATGCGTTAGGAAAGTATATAGATCAAGCAGTAAGGAAAGATCAGTACTCATGCGCCTGAATCTGCGTAGAAGTGGACCTTGAGGAGGGTTTGCCCGAAGCAATAAAGCTCTCGGTGGCTGGGTGGACTCATGTGCAGGAACTGGATTACGAACAGCTTCCATTCAAGTGCAGATATTGTCATGAACATGGGCACTTTGCAAAGAACTGCAAGAAAAAGATCGAGGAACAGGCAGTAAAAACAAGTGAGGACCAGTGGACTGTAGTTCAAAAAACCGCTCGGCAAAAAAAGGAAATGGCAAAGGCAGCTTGCCAAAAGCTCCAAGCCTAACCAAGATAAGGAAGCAACTCCGAAAGGAGTAGAAAAAACTCAGGCTATCCCATCTACCTCGATTCAGGAAAATCTTGAGCATGTAGCAGATCCATCCCCCATCAAAGAGGGGGAAGAAGCACCACAGGTCGAGATTGCACAGCATAGCCCCTCCAACCCCTCATATGCTGATGTAACAAGGAAAAAACTAGAAGAAAGCTCAGGTTCTTCAGAGGACGAAACCTTTGAGCGGCCCACTAAAAAAGCAGGAAGGAAATCTCGCAAAGAGCTTAGGGAAGAGGAGGCCGAGCGACTCAAAGTCCAAGGAAGCCAGGCCACCATAGAAATGACCATGGGAAGAAACACTAGACCAAGGCCTTCCAAGGGAGGCCATACTCCTTTCCTTAAGTAAATGATGAAACTCGTCTCTTGGAATTGCAGAGGGTTGGGGAACGCATCCAAAGCCGAAGCAGTCATGGACCTCCTGAAAATAGAACCCATAGATATCCTCATGCTCCAAGAGACGAAGATAGAAGGGGGTGCTCTTCTAGATATCAGCAAAACAAAATGGAAGAAAAGAGCAGGCAAAGCATTCAGTTCAAGGGGATCCTCTGGAGGGCTAGCAACTCTTTGGACCGAAGACTTATTTCAGCTAAAAAAGTCCCATGAAACCCAGAACTGGATCTTTACAGAGTTGTTATACTGTACAAGTAAATTGACCATCTCTTTGTTTAATCTATATGTTCCTGTTACATATTCTGAAAAATGAGACTGCTGGAAATCCCTCTCAGCTTATCTCGAACAGCATAATCCAGATAACATTATCATAGCAGGCGACCTCAACATTGTTCTGAAAACAAAGGAGAAAAGGGGAGGATTAAGCAACATAAATCCAATGCTGGCTTTTGCCGAATAGCTCACACAGCAATGGGACTTACTAGATTTTGCCCCAATGCGCGGTCTATATACTTGGTCCAACAATAGATCTGGGCCAGATCATATAGCTGCCCGTCTGGATCGATACTTGGTTCAAAGTTTGATTATGTTGAACAAAAGGTTAATAAAAACCAAAATCTTGCCCAAGCTCTCCTCAGATCACAAACCGATTCAAATCCTCCTAGAAGATGAAGAAAATTTGGGGCCCCTTCCCTTTCGATTTAATCCTCTATGGATCGAGAGAGAAGTTTTCATTGACATTGTGAAAGAAGCTTGGGCCAAACCTATCTCTGGATCCTCAAGCTTTGTTTGGGAGCAAAAGCTCAAGGCTACAAAGTATGCGTTGAAGGACTGGATAAGGAAACCAGTCCCCAACCCAACCAATACAAGAAAGGAGGCAGTCCACACGTTGGAGAACCTGCAAGATAATATGGAACACAAAGAGATTACAACAGAGCTGCTAGAGCAAGAAACAAAGGCTCAATGCTCAACCTATCGAGCCTTAAGAAAAAAAAGAAGAATACTGGAGAATCAAATCCAGAAGTCTGTGGCTAAAAGCAGGGGATCGGAACACCTCCTTCTTCCACAGACAATATAGAGCTCGGATGTCCAGGAATCATATCTCAGAAATAAAAACAGCAGAAGGCCAAGTCAGACAGGGATTCAACCAAGTTAAAGATGCTGCAGACAACCATTTCAGGAAATTATATAGTGAGGAACCTCAGGACTGCGAGGAGGAAATTACAGGTTTCCTATATAATATTCCCCAACTAATCAATCCTGAAGATAACGTCGTTCTCATCAGCGACTTCACTGAGGAAGAAATAATCAAAGTCATCTGGACCATGGAACCTGATAAAGCCCCAGTCCCAGATGGCTTACAATACACTTCTATAAAGTATGTTGGAACATCATCAAAACTAATCTGCAAAAAATGATTAAAGGCTTCATGAGAAAAGCAAAGATTGGCGGAGGCACCAACTCCACTTATTTAGCCTTAATTCCAAAAGAATCTAATCCGGAATCTTTCACAAGATTCAGACCTATATCGCTATGCAATGCATCATATAAGATTTTGGCTAAACTTCTTGCAAATAGGATCAAGCCCCTATTAAAAAGATTGATCTCCAGCCCCCAGGGAGGATTTGTGGAAGGTAGGAAAATTCTTGATAATGTTATTTAGGTACAGGAGATAATCCACTCTAGCAAATAGAGAAATGAGAAAGGTATGGTGATAAAGTTAGATATGGAAAATGCGTTTGACAGAGTAAATCGCCCCTTCCTCCTTAAAGTTCTCCTCGCCTTTGGCTTCTCACCTCATTTTGTCCATCTTATAAAAGCCTGTATTGAAAATCCCTGGATTGCCCCTCTAGTCAATGGATGCCCTTCCAAATTCTTTCAAGCACAGAGAGGCATCAGGCAGGGATGCCCTCTTTCTCCCTTCCTGTACATTTTAATGGCTGATTCTTTTAGTAGGAAACTTTCATCTGAAAGATCTGCTGGCACTCTCCCTGGCCTCAAACCCTCCCCTGGTGTAGTTCCCTTGAACCATGCTCTTTTCGCAGATGATTCTCTTCTTCTTGGAGGCGCATCTGCCATAATCGCCAAAGGTTTTGATTCAGTTCTCAAAAGTTATTGCAGGGTCTCTGGAGCGCAGGTCAACAAAAACAAGAGCGAAATTTACACCTGGAATATCGATAATCAAGAGCTAACAGGAATTTCAAATGCCTTGGGGTTCAGAGGCCACATCCAATGGGATCGATTCAAATACCTAGGTCTGCCGATCACAAATGGTCCGAACAGAAGGTCACTCTGGTCAGATATTATTTGCAAAATAAAATCAAAAATAGCATCATGGGGCGGCTTCTAGCTATCTAAAGGAGGCAAAGTCATTTTAATAAAAGCTCTATTATCAGCGCTACCAGTCTATCAGGGTGCATTCTTACTAGCCCCCAGAAACGTCATGGAGCAGATCTCCAAGCTCTTAAGAGACTTCTTGTGGCAAGGTGGGAAAGGAAACGAAAGGAAGATGCATCTAGTCAATTGGGATTTGATTAAAAGGCCAACAACAGAAGGAGGCCTTCAGATCTGTGACCCATCTCTAGTTAACCTTGTGCTCGGAGGCAAACTCTTGTGGAAACTGGTTAACAATCCCAAGCATCCGACCAGCGTCATCCTGTTGTCTAAATACGCCCAGAACTCGTCTCTCAGCAACCTGCAACTCGAGCCTCCTGTCAACAGTATGCACGTTTGGGCTCTCTGTTGCAAAAGCAGCTCTTTTTTCAAAAAATCGCTCTATAAAATACCAGGCAATGGCAAGAGAATTAATTTGTGGAAGGATCGGATTATGGGAGGCGATCCACTGGAACAAAGTGATGAAATAACAGATATCAGAGAATGGATGATTGACGCTGGCATCAATAAGCTATGTGATATCTCAGAATGGGACCATCGAGGAGAGTGGGCCGAGTGGAACCTCCACGACGCCCCTGGCTGGCTATCCGCACAGAGAAACCATCTAATTGAGCTGCTGGAAGAATCGAAGCCAGAGAATCGATACATAAAAGATCGTTGGGCATGGGGACAGGCAGGCGTATACACCACAGCAGCCGGCTACAAGGCCCTTCAGGAATCAAGGAATAACAAACATAATGCAACCTTTTGGAAGCGAGTTTGGGACAGTCTTGCCCTCCCAAAAGTTAATTTTTTCTTTTGGACATTGATGCACAACAAAATCTTAACAGGGGACAATTTGGAGAAGAGGAGCATAGTTGGGCCTCACAAGTGTGCGCTATGTAGAAACAACAAAGAAACAGCCCAACATTTATTTCTAGAATGTCATTTTGCTAAGGAAACGTGGAGCCTCATCCTACAGGGATTACATATTCTGTCATTTCCTCGGTGTTCTGTTGACGACTTTTTTGTTGAATGGAATAATCAATATCCGCAAAGAATTCCCATAAAATCCTTCTGGAACAAAGTTTGGACAGCCATTCCAAAATTTGTTTGCTGGCAGATTTGGTTGGCCCGCAACGATCAGATTTTCAATGGGCATCAACTCTCCCCTTTCCAGGTTGCAGCTAAAGCCAAAGCCTTCCTTTTGGAAGCAGCACAACAGCAGTTTCATAAAGAGGATCCGCTTTTACTTTTTGAAGAAAGGAGATGGCTATGCTCCCTGGAGCCTGCTTTTCGAAAATCTCCTTCCACACCCCAATCACCAAATCCGGAATGGCACAAAAGAGACCAAGAGGATGTCTTCTCAACCTGGTGGAGATCCAAAAAGTTAACTACTATCTTCTTCGATGGGGCCTCCAAAGGAAATCCCGGAACTACTGGTGCAGGAGGTATCATTTATTCCATAGATGGGACACTAAAAGACTGTTTTAGCTGGAGTTTAGGACAGAAATCCAATAACCAAGCTGAGATTTATGGTCTCCTCAAAGCCTGCCAAATAGCAAGAGAACAGGGTATTAAAGAGCTGCAAGTTTTTGGTGATTCAGAGATACTAATTAAGAAATTGAATATGGAAGAGCCTTTTGGTAATGCTGCTTTAAACAAAATCCTGGGCAGATTAAAAAGAGTGTTGAAAGATTTCAACACCTATAAGTTCTACCACATCCTCAGAAACTTGAACGGGGAAGCTGATCAAATGGCGAATAAAGGATGCTCTCTCCCAAAAGGACAGCTGATAGTAAATGGAAACATCTTCCTCCAGATACCGTAAAATCGATGTATTTCAAAATCTGAAGCAGAAAGTTGCTCACTTTGTAATCGGGGCTGCCATGGCAAAGTCCCCTCTTATTTTCTCCACATAAATAAAATTTATAACCGTTTCAGTTAAAAAAAAAAAAGTAATCATGGTATATGCTAACAATGCCTATAGTTCAAGGACATTGGGTCCATCATAGAAGAATCACCATCTTAATTATACTTCATCAGAGATACTTATAGAAATGTACATTGTGCAATTAGAATTTTTTCTCCATTAGAATGAAATATTACAACCTATTGCATGGATCAAAGCAATACAATCAGTAATTACATTTTTTGATATATCACTCCAAGCTACTACACTTGAAAAATTATCATATTTTAAATTGTATCATATGCAAAAGTGTTTCATTCTAGGAGTATTAACAAAGGCAGATTTGCTTCCCTTTATTTCCAAATGTTCAAGGATGCTCTTTATGTAGCTTTGTAAAGCATAAGTCTCAAAAACCTAATATCATAAATTGAAATTTTGAAAAGAGAAGTTATGTTCTTGCGAAATCTAACCCTCTAAATTATGGAGAATTCATTCTGAAGATAATGAGCAATAGGACCTAACCTTTGGAAAATGTAGGATGCAAATAAAACAAATTTTGAATATAACGATTATTGATATATGAATATTTTGTCTTGTAAATTATATTTTAACGCATGTTAAAGTTAAATCAAACTATTAAGCTATAGTAAATTTAATTTTATTCTGATCGCTTTACTCAATATTCATGTACATATTCATGTACATATTTATAAGTTATTAAATATTCTTCTTCTATATTATAAATTGTTCGATATTCTTCCACTTTATTCATTATCAAGTTGATGTTGTCATTTCTCAATGATCACAATCACACTTAAAGTTAAGAGAGTATTTAGTCCAATGCCAATTTTGTCATACTAGGTTAAGGGATAATTTCTCAATGAACACAATCACACTCAAGCTCTGGGAGCTTAGGCCTTAGAGTGTAGTTAGTTCAACATGATTTTTTATTTATATTTTGTACATGTACACTAAGGGAGGGCATTTGCAAGGAATTTTATGGGTAAGTAAACGAATAATTGTTGGAGATGGTGTGAAAATGGATCAGGTGTTAATTTAAAATATTTAAGTTGAAGTTTTGTTTCGTTTAAAGTGAGGATGGCATTTAAAAGAAAATGAGAAATAATGTTATAGCACTTATGTATATGACTAAAAAGTATTCATTCATATTTCTAAATTATTGATATAGGGTTTTCAATTTATTTTCTATTTTTGAGAGTGAATAATGTTAATAATATTGATAACTAATTTTTTTTATATTATTACGTTTTTAATAATTTATTAAATAAATTTATTTTATTATTATTATTATTATTATTTTCATTAATTATTGTTTTAATTTTAATGCTAAGTTGAATTTCGAAATCAACAAATTAATAATATCTAAATATAAGATTTTATTTTAATTTAATTTACACTTTTGAAACTCTTTTAAAGATTTTGAAATTATTCTTGATGTTAATATTCCATATCTTTCACTATTATTTTAAGATATATTTAAAACTTAATAAATTAATATAATAATAAAATTTAGTGAAAACACTCACAAACTTAATAAACATTTATAGAAGGTTAATGGTCCATGTAATCTTTTATTGTCATAAGAGATTTCCAGGGAATTAAATTAGTGAAATTTCAGTTCATCGACTAGTTTTGAGTCTGGAATGCATATTAATAATAAACGACACTCTTGAAAATATGTAAATTTAAATAATTGCAATATTGAGAAGGACGTTGAGTCGAATACCAAACATCCAGATTCAAACACGTCGCCATTGTGTTTTTTTTCCCAACAAAAAAGCGTAATTTTCATTAATAATGAAAATTACATATTGTATCTTCAGCATGTGTGAAATCCAGAAATCACCAGTAAATGGACTAACCATTCAATCCAGTACAGTTTCATATAGTTCAATATTTACAATAAAAAGCATAATATTTACATATATATGTAAAAGCATAATTGTCCAATAAGTGCATAGAGATAGATCAAAAAGATAGCAAAAATTACAAATGATCTATGCAGATAATTCTAATATAATCCCATCCAGCTCAATGAATGGTCGGTGGAAAAATTGGTAGAACTCTCGATCTCGGAATTCCTGAATCAACCACTACCCCCTGATCTATTGTGTGGCCTCCTTGGAAAGAAAATCAGCGACCGCATTCCTTTCCCTGTATATATGAGAGCATACAATAAAATCAAAATGTGATTTTAGAGTGATGACTTCATCCAGTAAGCCCCTGAGTGTGTGTAAGTGACAATGATATGCAGAGTTGATCTAGTTTATAACAAGCTTTGAGTCCCCATAAATCTAAATTTTGTGGAAGTTTTGTTCCAGAGAAAAAATGAGAAGGTATCTTAGACAATTAAGTTCAACATAGTTGTTGGTGCCTCTCCCTAGACCCACTTTGATCTTGAAGTAATGTGAATCATTAATGTGAAGTATTCCCCCCCCCCACATCCAGTGATCTATGTCGACCCATCGAAATAAGCCCAAGGGATATTCTTATTGATTACTTCGAGAGTGATGACCCGGGCGAGGTGGTGTCCAGAGTCTTCAGGGATCAAATTATAAATAGCAGCAATATAGTTGCAAGTGGTCGACCAATGGGTCATTGCATCTTGAAAAATAATGTGATTCCTGGTCATCCAGATACCTAAGCAGACAATCAGAAGGAGGTTTCTAATTTTTGTGTAGCAGCAGCATTCCACCAGTTTTTCCAGGCACCAGATAGATGAGGCCCATCCCATCTGAGCACAATGTTGAGGGAGGCAGTGATCTGAAACCACACCTGGCCAACCACTGGGAAATGAAGGAATAGGTGATCAATATCCTCAGCATTTTCCTTGCAAAGGCAGCATCTAGACGGACCATGAAAGGATCGATGCATTAGATTGACCTCCGTGGGCACTTTATTCAATAATATGCACTACATAAATAGACGGGTTTTGTGAGGAGCCTTAAGCTTCCATAGTGGGCACCACCACCAGCTCACCTCCACCAGATCTAGAGTATTAATAAGTGTTGTGTATCCATCCCTGGGGGTATATCGACCATGTGGTGCAGTTTCCCAAATGATTTCATCTTCCTGTAAAGTAATCCTGATATTAGCTTCCTCCAATGCACCAATAAAACGATGCCACACCCTGCTCCATCTACCCGGAATCCCGAGATCCAGTGCATTAAACCATTTCTGGGAGATCCAGTTTGAGTTTCTAGCATTTTTTATATGAGAGAGTTGGGTTATGCCTTCTGTTGCAAGGATTTGTCGAAGCTCTAGTGGTAGTATGTGTGCATTACCGCATCCAGACCAGGCATCTATACCCAGTCGCACCTGCTCACCATTCCAATTCACCAAGCCAGTCCTTCCTTAATGACATTGATAGACTGTGAGATAGCCTTCCAGATGATATATGCACCAGTAATGCCTTGGGCTAGCCTGCGAATCCAGTCCATGATAGATAGAGGGTGAATGTATTTAAAAAAAAATCCACCTCTTTCCATAGATTATCCGATGTGATAATCTGCCAACCCATCTTCGCAGCGAGTGCCTTTGCAAATAAATGCAGATCCTTTATACCCCATCCACCCATTTTTTTGGTTTCCCAATTCTGTCCCAGAACCTAGGCAAAAGTCCATCCAACATTTTTCCCCCAACATAAGAAATGACTACAAATTTGTTGAATTCTGTTGATTATGCCTTTTGGTATCCAGGCAAGGGTCATCCAATATACTGGGATGGCCTCCAGTACAGATTTGATCAAGGTGATCTTGCTCACTCTGGAAAGCCATCTCTGTTGCCATATGTTAATGCGTTCTTCAATCTTTGCAATGATCCATGTCCAGTCTGCAATACGATAACCATTTGGCTTGACCCTGAATCCGAGGTATTTGAGACCCGTCTCTAGTTCTTGCCTAACAAATTGAAAATGATGTATAACATGTCTTGCTCATTTTGTAAGCATGACACCAGAAAAATGGTGGATTTGTTGAAGTTGGGCTCCATACTTGTAGCTTTACAAAACAGGGATAGAATTTTCTTGAAACAAGTGGTATCACAGATAGAACCATTTAAAAAAATAAGAACATCATCTACAAATAATAGATGTGAGAGATAGGAAACTTCAGATATCTTTACACCTCCCAATGACCCTTCAGCACGGGCTTTTGTTAATAGTCTACTTAGCCCCTCCATGATCAAAAGAAATAATAATGGTGATAATGGACATCCTTGTCGCAGACCACGCTCAGCATGAAAAAACCCAGATGCGGCCCCATTGATGAGAATGATATATGATGCAGATGTGAAACAACACATGATCCAATTTATGAAAGAGTGAGGGAAACCAATATGGGTAAGAATAAGCTGAAGATATGTCCAACTGGCTTGGTCAAAAGCCTTTGATAGATCAATTTTTAGAATGATACTCTTAATATTCTTAATCTTGATCGAATGGATCCCTTCTTGAGCTATCCCAATGGCTTCATGTATCTGGCACTGATTTAGAAAAGTGAATTGTTCCTTGGAAATCATCTTGGATAAAATAGGTTTAATGTGGTTAGCAATAATTTTTGAAATTATTTTGTATATACAGTTGCATAGGGATATGGGATGGTAATCATCAAAGGTTTGAGGGTGATCAGCTTTGGGAATGAGAGCAATAAAGGTCGAGTTGAAACCTTCATGCATATGGCTGGAAAGTCTACAATCCTTAATAGCCAATAGGAGATCAGGCCCAATATGATCAAAGAAGGTAAGATAGAATTCCATAGGCCATCCATCAGGTCCCAGGCTCTTATCTCTTTTGAACCATTTCAGGACAACTTCAATTTCCCCCAGAGTCACCGGTTCATTTAGAGTCTTTGTATCATCTACCTCCACAAATCTAGGAATCGATTCAGCAATGCGAAGTATCTCAGTAATGGTAGCTTCCCTAGGTGCTTTGAACATTTCTGGGAAATGCTTGATGCCCATATCTGCAAGCTGGTTGAAGGTGCTAGCCTCCCTACCTGTCTGATCCCTTAATGTCCAGATTATGTTAATTATTTTCCTCCCCCTAGCACATTGTTGAAAAAACTTTGAGTTTTCATCCCCAGCCTTTAGCCATATCTCTCTACTCTTCAATATCCATGTCTCCTCTTGTTGTCTCAGGAGGTGAATCTTTTCAGTTTCCAATCTTATCAGATGGTCCTTAGTTTCAATGTTTGTATAACTTGCAGTACCCAAGTTTTCCTGCTCCCTAATGTCAGATTCAATTTTCTGAATGGTGGCCTCATCCTTTTTCTTTTTTTCTTTGGCCCATCTAATGGTTTTGTGTTTGATACGAGCTAAATTGCTTGCAATCACTTCAGCCGGTGAAAATTTATTGTCTTGTCCACAACGAGTCCAGGAATCCATGACTAACTTATGAAAATTTGCTTCAGCAAGCCAAGTGGCATTAAATTTGAATGGGGAGTTTGGCTTATGATTGGAGTTCATAATTTCCATAAAGATCGGGGAATGGTCAAATATACCCTTCGATCCCACCCATTGTCGAATTCGGTTCAACTTAGCTGGCAGAGGTGCTTTAATCATGAAACAGTACAGTCTTCTGGCCAAAGCATCCTCTCCAGTTCTCCGATTCCTCCAAGTCGACAGAATCTTAGCCAAGTCAATGTTCATGAGGTTATTGGAGTCCATCAGATATTCAAAATAAGTCGTCAAAGGGTCAGTATGTACTCTATTTCCCCAAGATTCAACATGACCCAAAGAGAAGTTTAGGTCTCCCCAAATGATTAAATTGTTCGACTGCATGAAATCTACACTCAACAGCTTGTCCCAATAAGCCTCCCTATTATGGCAGGGACCATATATATTAATCAGCCTTAGGGATATATCGATATCAATGGCTTTGAAATCAGCCCCCAAATATCCTTCACCCCCCTAGATATTGTCTAGATTTATAGTATTTTTGTTGAAACCCAATGCACATACCTCGAATCTCCCTCTTACATCCAAAGTGTGGAAATTCCAGTCTGGAATCATATTCAACAGGATCTTTTTGATGGAGACCCCATCACCCAAAGTCTCTTATAGTAATAAAACATCAATCTTATCCGATCCTACAAACCTCCTAAGAGCTAGTTTCTTATCCGGGCTGGCCAAACCCCTGCAGTTGAAGGAAAGGCACTTCATGGGGTAACCCTATCAGGGTTTCCTTTTTCTCTAAGAACCCAGTCAATAGAATTCTGTATGCCAGTCGTCGCTTTAATACTCGCTCGCCAAATGGCTTTGGATAAATTTGATTATCTGCCCCTAGGCAGTTTGAGGGCTCTAGAGGGAATAGGGTCCTCACCTAATCCAAAAGTGAGGGTTCGAGGAAGGGGTAGTGATCGCAGATTGTATCTATGGGAGCCACTAGAGCTAGAATCCTCCCTAATGGGATTTGAGAGAGGGTCCAAGGTAATGGTCGGAACAGAGTTCAGTGCAGAGGGGGGCATCGATACCACAGGATAGTTAATGAAACTCAATTTACATGCGTCAATACCCAATCCCGAAACAACTAATGATGACAATGCATTTTAAATTATTCATAAAATTTTGAGAAGAGGGGGGAGAGGAAATTAGAGTACCCAAAAATAATTCAGGGCCCCTTGATCATGAGTGAGTGACCCGAGCATCAAAAGTCCGGGAGCCCTCTTGTTGAGATGCCTCCACATCCATTATCTGCCTCGACTGGGGTTCCTCTGAATGGGTTACAAGAGTTGTTTCAGCCTCTGAAGTAGTCTGGGTACCCGCAAAGACAAATTTTCTTAGGGGTTCAGGATGATGCCTGGTGATAAGAGGGCAGTCTTTATACAGGTGTCCCACCTCATGACACCTCTTGCAATGAAATGGTATCCCCTCGTAATCCAGAATCTACCAATGAATAATATCCCCAAGTTGGAGCCGGTAACTCTCCACCAGACCTTCTCGCATGTCCAAGTGCACCAGTATCCTGGCTATGGACAGACATCCTGTATCAATGTAGGAACTGTCGTGGTCCACATAGATGCCAAGATCATCCCCGATGCATCTAAAAATCTCCTTGGACCATAATTGTAATGGCAACCCTGGAATCCTTACCCATATCGTCCCCGCCCCCAATTTTTCCTTCTCCGGGTCGAAAAGGGTTGACCATCTCTTGAGAAGCACTGGTGTCATCTCAATGTGTCAGTATCTTGTTAGAAGCCAACTTACTAGTTCCAACTATGGGAATATGAGTACAAACTGTCCCCGGGTCATGGTAATAACCGCTGGCAACTGGTCCATTAAGTGACCCCAGATCTTTCCCACCAATGTTGTGTTTTCCGTGAGAGAATCTTGGGCCATGATGATACCTTCACCAAAAACCAACAGACACCCCCTTTCACACACCTTGGAGCACTTGGATTTTTTATTACCTCCTGACCTATGAGCCTGTGCTACCCGTTGTTACTCATCCTCCACCTGTTGGTTATCATCTGAGTGATTCCATCGAAACATCCAGAGATGCGAGTTGTAGGAGCAAGTCTCGAACCTTGAGGGTCAGCTACGGATACACTAGGTGTGCTATAAGTTGGATTTACCCCTCCATAAGTGTCAATACCCACACTACTCGCACCTCTGTCCACCACGCATGAGACACCCTATATATTCGTCACAAATCCTTGCTGCTCTGCCTAGTACTGTAGTTATGTAGGCAAAGGGATATTCAAGAAAGGTTGGGCATGTTCCTCCCTTAGGTTGATTAAAACCTCATTAACCGTCGAGCCCGGTTGTGTAAACCCTAAACCATTTAGGGTAGCCTCCATCTCCTCCATTTTCGAGTTATAAGCGACAACCTGGGCCTCTAGTGACAGGTGTGGTTCTGGTGGAACCCCTCCTCGCATCTTATGTGTCTCTTCAACCCATATTTTGGATGGCTCCATGGTATCGGATGACTAATCTACTAATTCCCCATCCATGCAAACGTCGTTTGCTTCTCACCAGTTACTGTTCCGAGTTGTTGTTCCCAACCACCCCCCCCTCCCCCCCCGAAAAATGATGAACCCAGCTTAGTTAACCGCAAACCCACCGTTCGATTCTATGTTGTTGACCCTAAACTCCTGTTTGTCCAAGAAAGCTACCAAAAACCGCCACAGCAGTAAAACCTTAAGGGTCAGTCCATCCAGCGGTTGTCTTTCGTAACCCACCATGTTTTATTGTTATGCCTCTTAGATTAATGGTAAATCCTCTCCTATCCTCGCCAGGGTAAAAACAGGTTAACCATTCTATTCACCACCAAAATTATCGACCTAGGGTTTCAACCTTGTGCAAAACCCCATTTTCGCAGTTCTCATATGGTTTCAATCCTTTTTCTATGCCACCATTGTGTTATATATAGAACAAGATAGAATTCACATAGAATACACATCATATTATATTTACATATATATATATATATAGATATGATATGTTTTCTTCATACACATATTAATTAATTACATTAAATTATTTTGTATTGTAAAAAAATTAATAAATTTATATATACTTAATTTTTAAGTAAAGAAGAATTGATATTTGAAAATAAAACTAAATTAATTAATTCACAGTAAAACTAATGTGAAAGAAATATATTAAAATTTACATGAATTTTATTGGTTCAAATGAATTTGGGTAATTGCCTCTAGGAATCAGTTGGCATGCAACGGTTGAATTTTACGGGTGTCACGAAGTGATTTGCAGTGGAATCTAGGTAAAATAATTTTCCACCATAAACATTCATTGTTAAAACTCGAAAGTGGCACTTCAGTTGTAGAAATGGTTCAATTTGACAGGAGATTGCGGACGAGCCGTGGTGTTCTCCTGGCGGCTCTCATTGTTTCCTTCCAACCTCTTCCTGATCCCTCTACAATTAAACAACTCTTATCAAAAATCATTATGGGAGATTTAGAACTACATTGTTAGAAGACGCAAGAAAAGTAATACGATTTCATGTTCGAACGAAATATCATCAAACCTTTCAGTGGTGGAAAATAATGATCATCATCAATCTAAGACGATGAAGAAATGGCCGCACGCATTCAAGCTTTTGTTGTCATGGGAAAACCGAGTAATGAGAGAAGAAGTAAATTTAAGCAGAGAAGAAAGGCCATTATGATAATGTGCCCCTTTAATATCATTGATCAATCTGTTGGTATCGCTCACCCAACAATCCAAATACGTATATGTGTGTGTATGGGTTGTCACTCGCCCAACAATTCGAATATGTATATGTGTGTGTATGGGAAGAGAAGAAGGAGAAATAAAACAATATAAGGCTCTATTTTTATATTTCAACTTCAACGAAACATATTCGACTTCAACGCTGAAGCCGAACATGTTGTCTTATGACCCTGAAATCTTTTAGGATTTCAATTTCAATTCACTTCAAAAAAATATGCACGCCAATGCCAATTTGAAATTATAAGCGACTATGTTTGAAATGGTCGAGGAGGTGGCATTGAATACGAGTAAAAGCTGCATTAATGATCTAGGTGGATATCAGTGGCCACCTGCTTATTTCACTTAGATTCCCACTGTTGTTCCTTTTCAGTTTCCTTAATTGTAGAACAACTTACTATTTTTGGCAATTTTTCGGGTCCTAAACTTCCGGAGCCGTTTTGAGGGACTAAAAGATGTTTTTAGGGAAAACGGAGAGACCAAAAAAGTCTCAAGCCAATCATTTTCTTTCTTCTCATCCTCTTCTTCGTTCGAGATCTTCGAAACGAGGTATTATGATAGTCAAATGGAGATCGCATGCCAAAGTTATGACCCCGGGAAGTTGATGTACCAATTTACCCAAATGGGGCCCACAGTTTTGGCGCTTCATCTCCTAGGGTTATATTTTTGGATGTTTAGGGTTATCCATTATTTCTCAATAATAAAGAGGCCTTTGAGCCTCATTGTAACACAGTTTAGACACATGTAGCCGTCACATCTCTTCTCAAAGATAAGCTACCATCGCCTGAGCTAGTTTATTTCCATTTTTGTTTGTAAGCATATTTAAGCTATTTGATATTAATGAAATGAAGTGTTATTTCTGTCTCATCTCTGTATTTATGGTTATATATGTGATTTGTTGCCTTCATGTTTAAGTTCTAATCAGTGGTATCAGAGCAGTCTGTTCTTTCTCTGTTTTTCTTTGCATGTCCCCAATAAGGTCGGGATATAAGGAATTAGGGCTCGAACTGGTCGAAACTTTGCAAGACCAGCCTCGCAAATCCCGACAGCCTCCCATGGCGGAAGAGAAGAAAGATGAGGGGGCAGAAGATCCTTTCAAAATATTGCTCAAAGAAGCCCTCGAACGACAAAAGAATGCGATGATGGACAAATTTGCCCAAATCCTTCAGTAGCTAGCCAAAGGCGACACATCTTCTTCCAGCAGCCACTCTGGAAGTGCCACACCCTTGAAGGTACAAGTTAGCTTTGACATCCCAATATTTGAAGGTCAGATAGATATAGACACCATAGATAAATGGTTAAATCTGCTAGAAGAATATTTTTCTATTCATGATTTTTCTAGTCGGGAAAAGGTTATTTTTGCACTTCCCAAAACTGCCCCTTACGTCAAGGACTGGTGGGAAACCTACTGTGAAAAGAAGGATGAAATTACATGTAGATTTTTACTTGTAGATTCAACATCTTATGTGATATGCTAAAACACAAGACAAGAATCTACTCTACTCTTTAGCGGAAACCAAAATTGATCGATGAAAACAATAAGCAGAAAAAGAAGAATATCAATTGCACATAACACAATATTTCTCTAGGGAAAGCAATTGATAAAAACCCCGACTATCTATATTGCATTAACCAGAATATCTAAGAAGAAAATACAATGCTTGTTCAACCCAAACAATTCCTGCACTAGTACAATCTAACTCTCTGCCTCACAAGCTAGCTCAAACCAACACTTAGCCAATTTTGTTGCCTTCCAATCCCCTACTTCCTTGCGTCATTCCTGAGAGAATTAACCCATATTTAATTGGGAAATTCTCTCTCCATAATTGTGCAATACATCAATATTCCCCCAACTGATTGCATGCAACATCTGTACAACTCGAAAAATTATACAACTGATAGTACATTGTCCCTAGACTCTAATCTCAACTGGATATTCCTTTGAACTAACATGCATGACTTATTTACAAGTGAATCTTCAGTTAACTGGTGAACCAGTGAAGTTACACTAGTGCCTGTCCCCATTACTGAGTTAATTAATTACAACTCAAATGAACTCAACCTGGACACCTAAAATTTAGGAATCGCTCTACATGACTCTAGATAGACTTCCAACTCAAATTTACTAATCCAACTAAGTCAACTTAACTTATTTAACTGCTACAAGTTCCTATGAGAATAGAATTACGATTTAATTCAAGGAAAAATTAAATTATAATTTTTCTTGATGTTATTTTTAACATTTCTTGTTGTTATTTTAAACACTCTCAACAAGAAAGGAATTCAACTTTATCTCAATATGGTCCCTTTGGAATGTTCTGCATGCAATAGTTCTATCTAGTGTTGTTGTTGTTGCAACTTCTGAAACTAAAAAAGCATCCAAAATGAATCAGTATGATTCATCTCTCACCAGATTCTTTGACTGCTACTAGCTACTGCATTGTCTGCTAAAAACTCTGTGTTGTTGCTAACTCTGCACTATGCCATCTACAATTTTGCCAACTCTACTTTGCTCTCCCCAGTATCTCATTGTTGCTAGTCTCTTCCTCTGTCACTCTGACATCTCACTGCATCAAATTCCACTGATCCATCCTGCTACTATGTATTGTGGGCTCCTGTAGCAAGGTAATGATCAATGAGACAAAACATATCAATGGACCTTGCCCAAATTTCTTCACTCTTGGGACTATTGCTTCACATCGTCCCACCTCTCACCTAGAGGTATGGTTGCATGTGCTCCCTCTGCCCACTTGGCTCGAAATTTCCCCCTACTGGAGATTTATGCTTGAATGGATGTCTCAACTTGGTCTCCTCTCTGCTTCTCCAATTGTGGCTACTCCACAACTTTTTGAGGTTGTTTCTGAGGTTGCATGTTGAGAGGTAATTCATGCTCCCTCTCAACCACTAAGTCTCTAACCTTTTCATTGCTCCTCAAGGCTTTTCATGCATCTTCGACCTCGAGAGCATACAGGTTCTTGACTCGCACACCAATTTGTTTCATCTGTCCTGTGGCGATGTGTCTAAGGAAAACCTTCCCTTTGCTAAATATCACATCATCTGGGCACTTTGGAAACTCAAATCCACTCTGTAACTGTCCCGCCGTCACAAAATTTCCTAGAAAAAAAGGAGTTGATTTTAAATCAGCGATGTCTCCCTCATCCAACTCTGATTCGACCAAAAAAAAAAATGAAATTTGGGTATTTTTTTGCAAAGAATCTAGATCTTCTATTTGTTTTTGAAAAAAAAATCACAAAAATTTCTAGATCTGCTCTGCAAACTCGCCACCCAAAAAATTCCTACTTTGATACCATGTAGATTTTTACTTGTAGATCCAACATCTTATATGATATGCTAAAACACAAGACAAGAATCTACTCTACTCTTCAGTGGAAACCAAAATTGATCGATGAAAACAATAAGCAGAAAAGGAAGAATATCAATCGCACATAACACAATATTTCTCTGGGGAAAGCAATTGCTAAAAACCCCAACTATCTATATTGCATTAACCAAAAGATATGAGAAACAAATACAATGCTTGTTCAACCCAAACAATTCTTGCACTAGTATAATCTAACTCTATGCCTCACAAGCCATCTCAAGCCAACACTTAGCCAATTCTGTTGCATGCCAAGCCCCTACTTCCTTGCGCAATTCCTGAGAGAATTAGCCCATATTTAATTGGGAAATTCTTTCTCCATAACTGTGCAATCCATCCATAGGCCCACAACTGATTGTATGCACCATATATACAAATCAGAAAATTATACCACTAATAGTAAAATATCCCTAAACTCTAATCTCAACTATGTATTCCTTTGAAATTATGTGCATGAGTTATTTATGAGTGAATCTTCAGTTAATTGGTGGAGCAGTGAAGTTGCACTGGTGCCCGTCCCCACTACTAGACCTCCTACTAGTTCCTCCAACTGTTTGAACTAGTTTAATTGACTTTAACTCAGTTAGAATGAGTTAATTAATTACAACTCAAAAGAACTCAACCCGGACCCCTAGTATTTAGAAATCACTCTACATAACTCTAGATAGACTTCCAACTCGAATTTACTGAGCCAACTAAGTAAACTTAACTTAGTTAACTGCTACAAGCTTCTATGAGAATAGAATTACAATTTAATTCCTAATTTAATTCAAGGACAAATTAAATTAGAATTTTTCTTGATGTTATTTTTAACATTTCGTGTTGTTATTTTCAAGAGTACACCCTCACTATTTTCAGCCACACCCACTTGGGATTCATTCCGAGACGTCATCAAGGAGAAGTATTACCCTATTGGAAGCTATGAGGATAAATACATAAATTGGACCATGTTGCGGCAGGGAAGGGACCAAGATGTGTCAGAGTTTACCAATGTTTTTCATACTCTTCACACGAAGTTGGGTATCAAGGATTCTGAGCGAAATTTGGTACTCAAGTACCGCGGCTATCTACACAGATACATCCAGGATGAGATGGATTTCCTGGACATCTCCTCGCTCAGTATGGCGTACCGATATGCTGTCAAGATTGAGCAGAAGTTTAAGAAAAAGAAGCAAGACTTTAGATCTACGAATCTGAAGCAAGGGAAAGGCCCCCCAAATCACATAGCAAAGGACAAAGCCAAGGCGGGGCGACACAGGACAACCTGTCGAAGCCACAAGCAAAGAACAACACCCCGAAGATGAAGAAGGACATGGGAAAATGGTGTGAATTCCATAAGATCTCCACTCACAACACAAGTGAGTGTTGGACTAAGCAGTCACTAGTGGTCGAGCTGAATGCTTCCAAACCAGACGCATGTTCCAACTCTAAGTCAGAACCCGACAAGGCGAATGACAAAGGGAAGTAGATCATTGACGCAGAGCCTAGTTCCACCATGGCCACCACCAAGATCCAACAGAATGAACATGAAGATCCAGAGGAGGGGGAATGCCTCTTCCACTCACAAATGTGGGTGAAGGGTTCTTCGCTACAGTTCATTGTCAACAGCGAGAGTCAAAAGAACCTCATTTCAGTAGTGGTCATGAAGCGGATGAGTCGACCAACTGCAACACATCTGTAGTCGTACACTATCGGGTAGCTTCACCAAGGACGATATCTTCGCGTCATCCAACAGTCTTGCCTTCCCTACAGCATCAAGCCTTTCATGGATGAGGTACTATGTGATGTTGCTCCCCTTGAAGTTTGTAATGTATTATTAGGAAAACCATACTTTTCAAAGCGGCATGTTGTATATGAGTATAGACCTCGCTCTGGGATTATTACTTTGGGCAAAAATTTGTACAGGATACCAAAGGTAGCCCCACTTACCGCCATCTTTTTTATCTCTGCAAAGAAATGCAGTAAGATCATTTCACAGACTAAGAAAAATTATTTCCTTATGATTCACCCTCAGGGCAAGAAGAAGATTGTGGCCATGGCTTCCAAAAAGGGCTCCTCCACACAGCAGTCGCAGATGGACAAGGTCGTGGAGGAGTACAGGGACATTTTTGCCTCACCTACGGGGGTACCTCTGCACTATCAAGTCAAGCAATCCATCAATCTGACCCCAGGTGTGCCACTACCTAATGGTCTGATCTATCCACACTCTATTCTGGAGAACGATGAGATCAAGAGGCAGATTCAAGAGTTGTTTCCGAAAGGGAACATCAGGCCAAGGTCATCACCTTGTGGGAGCTCGATTGTATTGGTATAGAAGAAGGACGGGACCTGGAGACTTTGTATTAACTATCGGACGCTGGACAAGATCATTGTCCGGAATAGGTACCCAATCCCACGGATTGATGACCTTATGGACTAGCTTAAGGGGGGGAAATATTTCAGCAAGATTGACTTGAAGTCTGGTTATCACGAGGTTCCTATCGAACCCTCTGTGTGGAAGATTGCCTTAAAATCCAAGGAGCACCTTTTCAAATGGTTGGTCATGTCTTTTGGGTTGACAAATTCCCCTGCAACCTTCATGAGGTTGATGGACAACATCTTGCAACCCTTCACCAATGCATTCATGGTGGTGTATTTAGATGACATCTTGATCTTCAGCCAGAGTCGAGAAGAGCACCTCCACCATATTCAACAAGTTCTTCAAACCCTATGACAACACAAGCTGTGTGCCAATCTGGAGAAATGCACTTTTGGCATGACCAAGGTTCAATATCTGGGGTACATCATTGATGAGCAGGGTGTGCATGTGGACCCATCCAAGATACAAGCCATTTGATATTGGCCAACCCCAACCACTATAACAGAGATCTGCAGCTTTCTAAGCCATGTTAATTTCTACCGCAGGTTCGTGTTGGGGTTCTCTCATATCACTTGGCCTTTAAGTCAAGTCACTAAGGGCAGAGCGAAAGCAAAGTTATTTTGGTCTGAAACCAAACTTAAGGTATTTGTTGAGTTGAAGCAGCACCTCTACTCTGCACCAGTGCTCACATTACCAGATGTGCAACAACTATTTTAAATTGAGACAGATGCCTTCAACTATGCTATTGGTGCAAGTCTTACTCAAAAAGGGCATCTAGTGGCTTACCATAGTGAGACACTTTCAGATACAGTCCAAGAGTATACCACCTATGACAAATAAATGTATTCCGTTGTGCAGTTCTGTCATTAATGGAAGCATTACATTCTGGGGAAGGAAATGGTCATCCACACAGACCACCTACCCCTACAATTGATACAGACACAAGGGAAATTGCAGAATAATTGCCATCAGAAATGGTCCACAAACCTATCAAAAATTTCATTTGAACATTAAGTACAATAAGGGTGGCACTAATAATGTTGCAGACAGCCTCAGGCAACCACCAGTCATGGAATTGATCATTGTGCTTGACTCCTGTGGGCACGAGACTTCGGGGTGGCTGCATCTTTACAAGAGCGATCCAGAATTCGGCAGCACATACCAGACACTCCTGGAAGGTAAGAAAGTTCCAAATTTTCACCTCCAGGATGCACTGTTATGCCACCTAGGACACATTTGTGTTCCTTCAAGTGAGCATGCTAAGATGATTTGGGAGGCATGCTACAGTTAGGTCACTGGACATTTCGGAGTAGAGAAAACAGTGGAAGTACTACAGAAGTATTTTTATTGGCCGAACCTTCGTCGGGATGTTGGGAGGTACATTAAATCTTGCACTACCTATGCCATTTCCAAACCAACCATCAAGAAGAAAGGCCTATATACTCCTCTTCCTACTCCTAGTCGACCTTAGGAATCCATCTCCATGGATTACATGTCGGGCCTTCCTTCTTCTAAACACGACAATCACTGCGTTTTTGTGGTCGTCAACAAATTCTTTAAGATGGCCATTATGGTGGCCTCTAAGAAGAGTATCACATCAGAGGCCATTGTTAAGCTCTTCTTTGAGCAAGTGTGGGTACAATGTGGGATCCCACAGACCATTGTCTCAGATTGGGACAACAAATTCCTAAGTGCAATTTGGTCAACTCTCTGGTCAATGTTGGATACTAAACTTACTAAGTCCACGTCTTTCCATCCCCAAACTGATGGCCAAACAGAGGTTGTCAACAGGATGATTGTACACATTTTGCGCATGTATAACTCGAAGCATCCACACACATGGGATGAAAACCTCCCCTATGTCCAACACAGCTACAATAGAGCTCTCCACAGCTCAATGGGCCACAGCCCCTTTCAGGTAGGGTTGGGATTTCAGCCATTATGTCCCATTGATGTGGGCATACCATTTGCAACTACTCAAGCAGATTCGACTCACATTTAATCCAAAGCGAACAGGGCTAACAGCTTCATTGAGAGCAATCAAGACATCTGCCAGCAGGTCCATGATATATTGGATAGAGCCAATGCTAAGTACAAGCAGTGCCATGATCAGCATCGGGTTCCACACAAGTTCTAGGTGGGTGACAAATTTTGGCTACATTTGCAGAAGGAGCACCTCACTGGACCCCACCGCAAGCTTCGCCCACTCTGATATGGGCCATACACCATCACCAAGGTTGTAGGGGGCAATTCCTTCGAGCTCATCATTCCACCATTCCTTGGTCTGCACCTAGTGTTCAATGTAGACCGCCTTCGACCATACTTTCCACCATCGCTGGACACATCCAACATTGTAGAACAACTCACACCAACAGAGTTAAACTCAAACTGCATGGAACAGACCATAATTGATCAAATCATCGACACGTAGATCAAGGACACTCGCCAACAGAATATGCAACTGTATTCGATTCTCAAAGTTGACCAACTCCTGCACCAAGGCAAGTGGCTCACCAGGGACCAAGTTTAGCAGAAGTTTCCCCATATCATGGAGGCACTCAACGCAATGGGGACCATTGCTTTCTAACGGGGGAGGACTAATCAAGGTAGATATTGGTGGCCACCCAACTATTCCACTTGGACCCCCACCATTATTCCTTTTCAGTTTCCTTAATTGTAGCACAACTTACTATTTTTGGCAGTTTTTCGGGTCCTAAACTTCTGAAGTCGTTTTGAGGGACTAAAAGACGTTTTTAGGGAAATCAGAGATGCCAGAAAAGACTCAAACCAATCTCTTTGTTTGTTCTTGGCCTCCTCTTCAAGATCTTTGAAACAAGGTATTATGATAGCCAAACAGAGATTGTATGCCAAAGTTATGAACTCGGAAAATTGATGTACCAATTTACCCAAACGGGGCCCACAATTTTGGCGCTTCATCTCATAGGGTTAGGTTTTTGGATGTTTAGGGTTTTCTATTGTTCCTCAATAATAAATAGGCCTTCGAACCTTATTGTAACACATTTCAAAGGCATGTAGCTGCCACATCTCTTCTCAGAGATAAGCTACCATCGCTCGAGCTAGTTTATTTCTATTTCTATTTGTAAGCATATTTAAGTTATTTGATATTAATGAAATGAAGTGTAATCTGTTGCATCTCTGTATTTATGGTTATATCTTTTATTTGTTGCGTTCATGTTTAATTTCATATCAATTAACCATCTTGGTGTCCAACGAAGGTTGTAAATTAGAGGTACCATCACTGACACCTCTTTCCCAACCAGTCGATCCGTTAGGCACCGAAGAAGTCAAATCAAGTCTGCTAGATAAAAAGAATGCGTCCATGTCATAGCAAGCAATGTATGTATGGCAAGTGGTGTGGGGGTGCATGGCATGATTGGATTGGGTACTCTTAAGAGGCATTAATGAACCAATCGCTTAGTAAATATTGGTTGTTGATAAATACATCTTTGGTGTTATTAGAGGAAGTATAATCATTGTGAACCAATACATTATCAACATTGATGGCCTACTTATAGGCATTATTATTACAGTGGACTTCAACATCACCAAAAGAAAATGCAACCATAAGAAAAAAAGGGCACTAACTCTTGTATACATGTTGATGGTTACAAGTAACCAATTAGAGGCATTGGAGGGGTCCAAATTTGTAATTTTTATTCCTACGTTGACTACAAAGAACCATTTTAAAAGGTTAAAGTGTTGAAAACAATGAAAGAATATCAAACTACAATACTATGGGTGAAATTGTCTAGTAAGCTAGAATAAGGTTTAAATAGAGTAGTAAAATTACTTTATCTATATTAAGGTGGTTTTTAGCTTCTAAAATACCTAATTGAATTGTAAACATTTAAATTACAAATTAATAACTACTAGAAATTTTTGGAATACCAAGTAAAATAATTGACAATATAGAAATATGAAACGATGCAAGGGGAAAATTGATTAAGAGCTTAGTAATGTTAAATGTGAATATATAGAAAAGATGATATACGAGTGGCCATTATGTATGGTAAAATGAATTTTAAATTTTAATATTATTTAACAACTCGTTTTAGTATTTCGCTTATAACATAAAATTCAAAATTCAAGGTAGACAGAGAAAATTATCACTAAATCCTCACACTTTCAAAAAATATAGGTAGGGAAAATTGATTAAGAGCTTGGTAATGTGAAATGTGACGATTTAGAAAAGATAATATCCAAGTGACCATTATTATGTATTGTAAAATGAATTTTGAATTTTAAATTTTAAATATTATTTAACAATTCATTTGTATTTAGCTGATAATATTCTATTTATCAAAACGAAGAAAAAAAAATCAAAATTCAATGTAGACTCACAAAATTATTACTATATACTTACATTTCCAAAAAAAATAGGTAGCCAAAATATCCTATTTATTTAAAATTAAAATAAAATAAAAATCTTCACAAATATACATCCTAAACCTACCAAATATATATAAACAAATTATTTATATATATATATATATATATAATAATTTTTTAAGATATATATAGCGTAAATGGTTTTTATTGGAATTAGGTTTGGGGAATTTATATTTTCAGTAAAATGAAAGGTTGAAATTGCAAGCCAAGGAGATATTCTTCGTCTTATATGATCTAATAGATAATATGAAAAGTATGTCAATGGTTTTTCAATTTCTTAAGTTTGTTCATCTCTTTAATTTATTAAAAAAGTATTGGGCATTGGCATTGGCATTTGGTGTCGGTATGGTTCATTCACTGTAATTATTAGAACTTGGGTTAGAAAATATAGTTGTTTTTTATTATTTTAGGTTTATTAAAATATTATTGTTATTAGTTAATAATAAACATTATGTTTAATATTAATATTCTTAAAGATTGATTCTAATATTAATAATATTCATATGAGATTATTAATATTATTAAAGAAATTAAAGTCTTGAATATAAATAATATTAATATCAATAAATATATTAAATTATGTTGAAAGAGTTGAGCTCAAGCAGTAGAAGCACATATTGTGTTTTTGGTAGTGGTGGACATGCTCTAATTAGTGAAAATTGTGAAAAAACTCAATCCCATAACTATTAATATATACTATGATTAGTGAAAATTGTGAAAAACTCAATCCCATAACTATTAATATATACTCTGATTAGTGAAAATTGTGAAAAACTCAATCATATATATATATAATTGGTGAAAATTATGAAAAAATCAATCCCATTACCGTTGAAAAAAAAATATAAATATATAGTCCTCAATTGTTCTCAAATTGCACCACAAAACCTATGGGGACCAAACCTCCCCACCTAACCATTGAACCACATCCTCAAGATTAGTCTCATTTATAAAAATCAATTAACATATAAATGATAGAAAATGATTTCTTCACTGTATGTCAATCACATTTATTAATATTATTATTAGATTTCATATTAATCTATATAAATAACTATACCTTATTATAAAACCTTAAATAAATCATCAAACACCAAAAAATAAATTTTATATTTTAAAATAAATTACCTATAATTATATTATTTTTTTAAATTTTAATATAATATTATATTATTTCATGTTTTAGCTAAATTGTAATATTGAAAATTAACACCCTGATTCTTCTTTATCAACCCGTTCACTAATATCTAGTAGTATGAGTGAAAAACTATTGTTTATATCCGTTTATCAATCCGTTCATCCTGTTTACCAACCCATTCACTAATATTTATTTGTATAGGTGAAAAACTGTCGTTTATACCCGTTTATCAACCCAACTTTTAGCGTTTTCATTTTTCGAATTTCGAAAGCGATGGTTGACCTGTCCAATGCCGTAGTTGATTACCTAACTTTCAGCGTTTTCATTTTTCGAACTTCGAAAGCGATGGTTGACCTGTCCAATGCCGTAGTTGATTACCTAACTTTCAGGGTTTTCATTTTTAGAATTTGTGGGTTTTTGTGAGTAGAGTTATTCAATCTATCACATAAATATTTTAGATGGTTAATGTGTTTTAAATTAGCTAATGTGATTCATCATCATGAAATATGTCAACAAAAATTTAGAAAATATACTTCTAAATTTTTAATGTACAAAACTAAACCTTATTTTAAATATATATTAAAAAAAAAGAAAAAAAAAAAAAAATTCAAAATTTTCTATTTCAACCAAACACTATAAGAAAAATATAAATAATTAGACAATACCCATACCATAAATAATTAGTGTCCATGCCAATGCACATGATTTATTGAGCCAAGAGGCTATGATGTGTAAGGATGTCCGTCCATCATCAAAGTTGAATAAAAATAGGAAAAGTTAAATAACTATACAAAACATTTAAATAATATCCACTCATAAAAAACTTTGCAAGTGAAGAAATTGGATCCCTCTCGTCTCATGTTGGATCCGTATTTAAGATGAATCTACCCTGGTTAGACAATGCCCATGCCTATACAGATGACTTAGAAAAAGGACACTGAGGCAGAAAAATTGCCCAGGCCATCAAAAGTGGCCTAAATCAGGGTAACGTAATTGTAACGTAATAATGGCAGGACTTACGAGCTACAGATACGTGGGTTCGTGCAGATTACTCATTGCGAGTCTTAATTCTGCAGAAAAAATTGCTGACACGTAAACAGTCCTGCATCTCCAATGACGTATACCTAGACATTGGCAAATTCTTTCACAAAACTCACATGGTTTTGGAATTCCAGTCGCCGACGTGGAATGCACAGATCCGATTGTTTTGGCAGCTTATGTAAACCCCTTTCCCCTGCAAACTGACACGTGTATTTCAGCAAGCTAACAGATTTTTCAATATTCTAGATTCAAACAAACTTATAACTTTAATACGGGCGGATACCAGTTCTGATAGAAAGACATTTTGCCTACAAACCGAGAAGAGGCCCTTTAGAAGTCCCTGTTATAGAACGATTGAGTGCTGAATACCCAGAAAGCCAAATGAAGTGGGTGCATCCATGGGATCCCCATCCCCCCAGTTTCAGCTGGTTGTTACCTGAAATCAGTCGGCCATATCCCTCCTTTGAAGGGTGGTTCTTCCGCATTGTGGAACCCAGCAAAGGCGTGAGCTTTGCAGTGATCATTGCGACCAACTACGCCACCTGGGAGAGCCATGCTACTATTGTCTTCTGCATTGATGACGGAGAAAGCCTCAGCACTGAGGGCAGCAAACATGGTCTGCGTACTCACAGAGTCCAGGCCATGGCAAAGGTCAGCGCCGCTTTATTCTTACTTTGACGACAATGTTTTCTATTAAGAAAAAAAAAAAAGATAGATTTGCAGGGATTATTTTACATTCTATGTCTCGAAAAGCATCCGTGTTAGATTAATTTTCCCCCGAATGAATCTCCTAAATCCGTCTTTTTATTTAGATCAATCAATCTTGAGGGGAAGAACTGCTGAGAGGGGAAAATATTGCAAATATTTTGCTGCACTAGGCATTTTTCTTCTTTGCTATTTTTCACAGTAAAGAGGGCATGTGAAGATGACGTGCTGTTCAGACTTGGGCTCCTAGAGACAAATTGATGTGATGTTGGAGTGGAAAGAGTGTTGGTTTGTTTCTAAAGTTTAAAAAATAAAATTGTCAAAGATTACCTTTCTCTTTTATTCTGGTCATTATGTGTTGTAACGGGAGATTGAGATTTTAATGCTGTTAGGGTAGGTGCATGTGATGTTTTATTTTAACGTAGTCTGGGACACTAAGGTTTGTTTTTCCAGAAGAAAGAGCGAATTGGCTTTCTAAAAAGACAGCAAATTTGAAGGTCTAAAAGACAATGAATTCGAAGGTTGAAGATGTGTAGGAGTGTTGAATACACCAGAATGACTGATTTAACGAGCGGATACATTAAACTTGAATAGTTCAGTTTTTTTTTAAAGAAACATATCGGTATCTGTTTTTAGTTTTAAAGTTTGTATTTTTTTTCAGGTGAGGGGAAGTTAGTTCAGGGGTAGGGGTATGGTCTGAGGGTTAGGTGGGGAAGTTGTGGTCCAATCTTAGGTAGGACTATGTCTCTTTGTGAGTTACTTCATATATGATTTATTCTGAAGTAAGAGTGAGATTGTTGGTACCACCCAATCTAAGATTTATTTATTTAACTATTATAACGATCATTTAACTTATCCACTCAAGTTGAGTGGGTTTTTGGAAAAACAAAAGTAAGAGTGAGGTTGTTAGTAGCAGACAACCTAAGATTTATTTATCTAAAAATGTTTAACTTGGAAGGGATATAACAATATTCTTTAGGACATCAAAGTTCAATATATCACTAGTAAAAAATTGAACTTGAGTGGATAAGATAACAATCATTTAACTTAACCAAACAATTATTTTCAAAAAAATTATTAAAAAGAATATCTATTTATTTTATGGAAAAATAATATGATATAAAATGAGTAATTTCATAACTTAAAATTATTTTTATCAAAATATAGTTTTTATAATCATCAATGTTTAATAGGCAAATGGAATCTTATAGTCTTCCTTTAGGAACTTCTACTTTGATTTTGAACTTGTGACCTTTTAGGAAAAAGCACATGCCCTTAGCCATTAGAGCCACTCAAGCTGTATATCCATAATTATTGCATGAGATATGTAAGTTTGTTATCTACATAGCATTAACCTATGCACATTTACCATAAAATCTTCAAAATTATAGTCCAACTAAAAGTTTGAAAATTAAATTTTTAATAATATTAATAAATAAATATTTATTTTTCAAAATTAAACATCAACTAGATTAACAACCCAAAACTAACATCCCAAACCTTAAAGTGCCAGGGTTTAAGAAGTTAAATGTTTTGGCAACCAACTACCAGTTTACTACTATTTAATTGTAATATGTGGTTTATCAATCTCTTCAGCATTTTCATCTTACAAGTTGCAGATATATTGGTTTTAAATTTGTCTCAAAAATAATGAAAATTTTAGTAAGATTTTGATAAAATCATGCAGAAACTTTGTGAAGTTCCAAGATTTTAAAAGTAGTAAATTTTTTTAATAATGCTAAATCCATTTCTACTATGAATCAATTTTCTTCTATGAATCAATTTCTACTATGAATCAATTTTCTTCTATGAATCAATTTTTCTTCTGTAAACCACGCCCTATTAGGTGTCTTCTAGTCGACCTGGGTAACATTTATAATAATTGCGAGTCTTTAAGCTGTAGAAAAATTTTCCGACACATAAACAGTCCTACAGCCCCAGTGATCTGTTACTAGACATTGGCGAATTGTTTCCCAAAAGTGGTTTTGGGATTTCAGTCGCCGACGTAGAAAACGCAGATCCGAGTGTTTTGGCAAACTAACAGGTGTATTTCAGCAAGCTAACATTTTTTCCAACCTTAAAGATCCAAGCAAACTTATAACTTCAGACAGATTTTTCTAGATTCAAACAAACTTATAACTTTAATACGGGCAGAGACCAGTTCTGATCGAAATACATTTTGCCCACAAACCGAGAAGAGGCAAAATTAAGTGCTGAATACCCAGAAATCCAAATGAAGTGGGTGCATCCATGGGATCCCATCCCAGTTTCAGCCGGTTGTTACCTGAGAGCATTCGATCATGTCCCTCCTTTGAAGGATGGTTCTTCCGCATTCTGGAAGAACCAACGGAGGCGTGAGTTTTGCAGTGATCATTGCGACCAACTACGCCAACTGGGAGAGCCCTGCTACTATTGTCTTCTGCATTGATGATGGAGAAAGTCCGAGCACAGATGGCAGCAATCATGGTAAGCATATTCACAGAGTCCTGGCAATGGCAATGGGCAGTGTCGTTGTATTCTTACTTTAACGGCATTGTTTTTTATTAGGGAAAAACATTTGCAGGGATCAATTTACACAAGCATCCTGTTAGATTAATTTTGCCCCGAATGAATCTCCTGAATCTGCGATCCTTCATTTTAACGTGGTCGGGGATACTAAGGTTTGATTTTCTAGAAGAGACGAAAAATTTGAAACGCGGTAAATTCGAAGGTTGAAGGTGTGTAGTACTGTTGAATACGGAATGATTGAAAGTTTGTTTTTGTTGAGCAGGGAAATCATAACTTACCAATAAATTGAAATTGAAAAAATAATGACAAATAAATAACATAGCAGAATAATCAGGCATAAAATTTGAGAAAAATTTTTAGGTCCCTCATTGTGATGGAAATATTTATGTGGCAATGATAATCGGTATTTTTATTATTCAAGGGAGATTCATAATTGTCAATTTAAAAGCATACATTATTCAAATAGTCAACTCTTCTCCATTTGTTTATATTTTCTTATTATCTTTATAGGCTTACATGTATGGAATAGCAACCTGTCATATTTTTCTAAATTCGTCTACAACTTAAAAAAAAATTACATAAGAAATATTTTATATAAAACCAAAAAGTCCCTTTTAGATGTTTTTTCCAAAAACTTAGATTAGGAAAAACAAACCAAACCAAAAGAACCAATTTTAGTTATTATCCTAAGAATATAGGGAAATAGTTAGCAACTTCTAACAATCTCCACCTTGACAACAATTTACATGATATATCATGCCTAAAATATTGATCACCTTCCTTGCAAGCCAAGAGAAGCTAGGCACCATTTTAGCTTCTTTGACAAGACTTGTTTTGAGAACATGTCTATACAATTTTGCTTTGCATGGAATTTTTCCACAGCCACCACTCCACTTTCATCAATAACCTATCTTATAAAATGGTATTTAACATGTATATGTTTTGTCTTACTATGATAAGCTAGATTCCTTGCCAAATGAATAACACTTTGACTATCACAAAATACTTTCACCTTGTCCTGCATCCTTCCAAACTCACCTAGCAAACCTTTTAACCAAATTTCCTCTTTGCAAGCATGTGAGACAACTATGTATTCTGCCTCAGTAGTGGATAAAACAACTACATTCTGAAGCTTTGACATCCAACTAACAGCTCCACCTGCAAGAGTAAAAACATATCCAGAAGTGGATCTCCTCTTGTCCAAGTCACTTGCAAAATCTGAATCAACATAACCACAGATTGAATCACTACTACCATTATAGGTGATACAATAATTACTTGTGCCTTTAAGATACCGAAGCACCCATTTCACTGTTGCCCAATGCTCTTTACCTATATTTTCCATGTATCTACTGACAACACAAATTGCATGTGAAATATCTGGCCTTGTACTAACCATCGCATACATTAAGCATCCTATTGCATTAGCATATGGTACATGAGACATATACTCCTTTTCTTCATCATTACTAGGACACAAACCTAAAGAAATCTTGAAATGGGAAGCTAAAGGGATTTGAATAGGTTTCACATTATTCATACCGAATCTTAGAAGTATTTTCTCCACATACTTCTGTTGTGATAACCACAACTTACCATTTTTCTTGTCTTTGTGTATCTCCATGCCCAAGATTTGTTTTGCTGCTCCAAGATCCTTCATTTCAAAAGTCCTAGCCAACTGAGCCTTTAACCTATTGATCTCAACCATGCTTTTGCTTGCTACAAGCATATCATCAACATATAACACCAAAATAATGAATATGTCATTTTCCAACTTTTGAAAGTAAACACAATGATCATACTCACTTTTGGTAAAATTGTGGCTCATCATGAAGGAATCAAACTTCTTGTACCATTGCCTAGGAGACTGCTTCAGGCCATACAATGACTTCTTGAGTTTGCAAACAAACCTCTTGTTGCAATTTTGAACAAACCCTTCTGGTTGTTCCATATATATATATATATATATATCATCCAAATATTCATGTAAGAATTTTGTTTTAACATCTAATTACTCTAATTCTAGATCAAGTAATGCAACTAATGCTAACACAACTCTAATTGAAACAAGCTTAACAACTGGTGAAAAAATATCATGAAAATCAATACCTTCCTTTTGAGAATATCATTTTGCAACCAGTCTTGCTTTGTACTTCTGAACAGTATCATCAACTCCTTTCTTCAATCTGTAAATCCACTTACAATCGAGAACCTTCGTGTGCTTAGAAATTTCCACGAGATCCCATGTCTTATTTCTTTGTAAGAAATTCATTTCCTCTTTCATTGCTACTTTCCATTTATCACTATCAAATACTTCCATTGCTTCCTGATAACAACTAGGTTCTCCATCATTAGCAATCAAAGCAACAGATATAGCAAAATCATCATACCTTTTAGGAAAAGATCTTATCTGTGTACATATTCGTACAATTTGTTGTGGTATTTCCTTAATTCCCTTAGACATTTATGTATCCTCATCTGCTTATGTAGGAGTTTCTTCATGAACATCTTCATGATCCTCCTCCCTTGAAGATGCTTGTGTTTCTAATTGACTCATTGAATCTGTGGTACTTCTGCCTATTTCATTTCACCATTTAGACCTGATTTTATGAGTGATGATTCATCAAATATGACATCTTTGTTAATGATGATTTGATGGGTAGTAGGATCCCACAATCTATATCCTTTAACTCCATCAGCATATACAACAAAGATTAGTCTTTTTTATTTTGGGTCTAACTTAGCACGCTGATTCTTTGGAATAAGAGCATAGGAATCACAACCAAAAAATTTAAGATTTGAATAATCACAAGGTTGACCTGTCCATACCTCTTATGGAATCTTACAATTAATTGTAGTTGATGGTGACCGATTTACTAGATAGCATGTTGTAAGAACTGCTTCTTCCCACAATTCTTGCTGCAACTTGGCATTACTGAGCATACTCCTTGCTCTCTCTAGAAGAGTCCTATTCATGTGTTCAACAACACCATTTCATTGAGGAGTGTAAACCATGGTTTTATGTCTTTCGATCCCAACTTCCTTGCAATAGTTTTCAAAATCTTTTGAGGTAAACTCATTGTCAGTTCTCGAACATTTAATTGGCCTGTCAGTGATCTATCAACCAAATCTCTATACTACTTAAAAACATAAAATACATCAACTTTTCTTTTCAGTATATAGATCCACACCTTTCTAGAGTAATCATCTATAAATGTTACAAAATGTGAAGATCCTCCAAAAAATACTTTAGGAGATGGTCCCCAAAGATCTGAATGGATGTAATCAAGGATACCTTTACTAACATGTTTTCTTGTTTTAAATTTATGTCTAGATTGCTTTCCATAAATACAATGCTCACAGAAATTCAAATTCAGAGATTTCAAGCTTGGAAGTAACTTATGATCAACCAATACCTTCAGCCCTTTCTCGCTCATATGACCCAAGCGTTGATGCCATAAACGAGTAGAGTCACTTGCACCTTCAGATGCTACTATTACATGATCTGTTTTTATCCTTCCTTCAATCTTATAAAGGTTCCCAAACCTTTTAGCCTTCATGACTACCAAGATGCCTTTCATCACCTTCATAACTCCACCTTGAACTGTACATTTATAACCAACATAATCTAACACTCCCAAAGATATTAAGTTCTTTCTAAGCTTAGGCACATGCCTCACCTCTGTTAACATTCTAACAATACCATCATACATTTTAATCCTGATAGTACCAATACCAACAATTTTGTATGTAACATCATTACCCATTAAAACAACATCGTCATCGATAGATTGGTTGAAGAGAACCAATTCCTATGAAGACACATATGATGGGAAGCACTAGAATCTAGCGACCAATTATTATGATGTTGAGAAACAATAGAAGTGGACAATACCTCATCAACAATACTTGTTGATCTAGGTGGATGTTGGTGGCCACCTACCTATTCCACTTGGAGCCCCACTACTGTCTCTTTCAATTTTTCAGTTTCCTTATTTGTAGCACAATTTACTATTTTTGGCAGTTTTTCAGGTCATGAACTTCCGGAGCCATTTTGATGCCCTAAACGACATTTTTTGGGAACATCGAGGCCAACATAGCCTATGTGTTGATTTTGGCCACTCAAAAGTCGTATTCCTCGGATAGATCTTTCTAACGAGGTATTGTGCACGTCAAACGGGGATCATATGCCAAAGTTACGACCCCGAGAAGTTGATGTACCAATTTACCCAAACGGGGCCCATAGTTTGGCGCTTCATCTCCTAGGGTTAGGTTTTTAGATGTTTAGGGTTTTCCATTGTTTCTCAATAATAAATAGCCCTTTGAGCCTCATTGTAACACAGTTCAGGGGCATTTAATCGCCACATCTCTTCTCAGAGATAAGCTACCATCACCCGAGCTAGTCTAATTTCCATTATGTTTGTAAGCATATTTTAGTATTTGATATTAATGAAATGAAGTGTTATTTCTGCTACATGTTTGTATTTATGGTTATATCTGTGATTTGTTGTATTCTTGTTTAAATTCGGATCACCTGCACTTGTTTCAGCTAAATTAGCTTCCTTTGTAGAGCCCCTTTTAGCAGCTTGTTCCTTTCTTTTCCAACAACCCTTCTTAAGATGCTCTGATTTGTTACAGTACTAACACTTCAAATTACTCGTCTTGCCTCTTGACTTTGATCTTGATGTGTCTTTCAAATTCTAATCTTTTTTCTTTTGATCAACCTCTAGCCACCATTGCTTTTGATGTTGAGGTTTCAAGGCTAGATTTCCGCCAAGTTTCCTCAGACAACAAATCTCCCACAACAACATCAAAATCAATGGTATCGGTAGAACTAAAACTGATATAGGTTACAAAATGATCCCAAGACTCAGGCAGAGAACACAATAGTGTAATTTCTTTGTCTTCCCCTTCGAGATTTACATCTATACTAGACAACTGACATAAAAGAGTATTGAAAGAATTCAAATGATTAGAGATATTTATACCTTCCTTCATCCGCAAATTGTATAATTGTCAATTCAAGTAGATTCTATTGGTCAAGGACTTCATCATACAAAGGCTTTCTAACTTTGTCCATAAGCTTGCAATTTTTTTCTCTCCAACGATGTTAAATGAACCATCATCTGCCAAGCACAAATGAATAACACTAAGGGCTCTTGCATCCATGTCCTCCCAGTCGTCGTCATCCTTGTCCATGGGTTTATTTTCCTTGCTCAACAATGCCTTTGCCATTTCTTGTTGCACGAGCATATCCTACACCTTAACCTTCTATAGCTCAAAACTATTATTTCCATTGAAATTTTCAATTTCAAATTTTGCACTCTGCTTCTTCGGCATTAAAACAAACTTTCCATGAAAGCTCTGATACCAATTTTTGAGCTGAGTAGTGAAAGGATAACCTGCAAATAAATTGAAATTGCATAAAATAATGGAAAATAAACAAGATAGAAGAATAATCAAACACAAAGATTGACACAATGTTTTATGTGGTAAAACCCTCATTGTGAGGGAAACATCCATGAGGAAATGATAATCGATATTCTTATTATTCAAGGGATATTTACAACAACCAAATCATAGGCATACATTATCCAACCATTCAACCCACTCTCCATTTGTTTTATGTTTTCTTATTGCCTCTATAGGCTTACATGTATGAATAGCAACCTGTCAATTTTTTTCTAAATCCGTCCACAACTTTTAAAGCAATTACATAAGAAACTTTTTACATAAAACAAAAAAGTTCATTTTATATGTTTTTTCCAAAAACTTAGATTAGGAAAAACAAACCAAACCAAAGGAACCAATTTTAGCTATTATCCCAAGAATATAGGGAAATAGTTGGCAACTTCTAACAATTTTACCTTTTTTGGATCTTGAGGAAAGAAATCGGTTTCTCTCTTCACCTCAAGGTAATAATGAGGTTGCTAATACTAGGTCGCAAGGTAATATTGAGGTTGTTCGTGCCACCCCTGCCCATCATTTTACTCATTTAAGAATGTTAGACTCAAAACTTTTACTACAATATTATTTAAGACATCAAGGCTCAACATATCACTAACATATGAGCGATAACATATGAATTGGATAAAAATAAGTTAATTTGCTTATATCATATGAGTTGGATAAGAAAAAGTTAATTCACTTATTAATTAACTTTTGGAAATTTAAGAATTTCATTTATTTTATTTTTAACAGTAATGAGTACATTCCACTAGGCACAAAATCCACACTGCTTGGGACACAAATCTTGAACCATACCACTTGAGCTAAGTTCCTTTGACCTTTGGGACAAAATCCTTATTGATTACTTTAAGGGTATTAAAGGTATTAATTAAAATATGTTTTGGAATAACTTATGTGGGATTGTGAAGGGGCGAGAGTCTCTTGTAATGAAATTTTGGGGGCATATCATGAGTATTTAATAAGGTTTGAACTTAATAAGTTGTATGATTGTGAAATGGCAAGAGTGTCTTGTAATGAAATTGTGGGGTTATAAGTATTTAATAAGGTTTGATTTTAATAAGTTTTGATGTATTAGACTAGACTGGACAATAAGTGAGGTGAGAAGTCTCCCTTGCGTTGTTTATTTTTGGAAAATATTAAGAATTATACACTAATTCAATCATTGGTTATTTTTTCATCTTGCCCATTGAATGAGAATAATTGATGTAAAAACATTTAACTAATCATTGTCTTACTGCATGGTGCTTAATATTTGTCATTTAATCTTTATACCTAAAAGAAGCCTTAGCTGTAATAAATGACTTATTTTTCTTCGTGATCATAGTTCATATGAATCATATCTTTGTTTATAGTTTGATTATGTGCATGCTTATTTTATGTTGTCAAATGTTGTCTGTTTGCTTCATTATTGTAAACTTGTTACTTTTATGGCATTTCTCTCTGCATTTCAAAGTTGTGAAAGGGGGCATTTGGTATAACTCTCATCATTAAATAAGCATTTCTTCCTGAATTTTTCAAACCTGTAAAGGGGGCATTAGGTATACTTCTAGACATCATGTTATTTGGCCTTACTTTCCTCTCACTACAAGTTTCATTTTAGTCGTTCATGTGTTGATTGCTGAATTATAACAATCTAGTTCAGTTATGTTCAGTTGTACTCAGTTAATTGACCTCTAACAATTGATAGTGTCAGTTGCGGTGAGATAACAATCTAACTCAGAGATCTGTCAGTTAACTAATCAATCAGCCCAAAATAGCCCATACATGCATGAAATTTGAGGAATTAAGGCTAATGTAAAATTATTTGTATACTAGTGGAGTGTACAAAATTTTGCATGTAGGCAGTTGACCAATCCTTGGGGATCATGCAAGGAGATAGGCACTTCCCTATTGTTTAGGAGCTCAAAGTAGCTCAGATTTGCACAAGGAAATAAGAGGCCGGAGGAGGCATAAAGTGGCTAAGTGTTGGCTAGAGGTCCTCAATCAGTAGTGCGAACAATTATTCTTTTGTAGATTGTCCTTAAAGCTGGAGCAAGAAATTGTAATAGTTTCTCTATTCCACTGATTAACGCAAAGAGGCTTGAGGGGTTTTTCACAATTGGGTTCCCCTAGAAATCCCTATGTACTTGTGGTTTTTCTTATTGCATGTACATGCATGTTGTTTTAAATTGTGATTCCATTCCACAAATTAGTAGAGTATAATTGTGTCTCTTGATTTAGATTAAATTTCTTGAGAAATTGCAATTTCTATCAACTTTATACATGGTATCAGAGCCCTGAAATCACATTAGAACCAATTTTTCAAAATTTTCCCTCATGAATTTCAAATTGCAAATTGGTGGAGCTCTAGTTCAGCGCAGATCCAAAAGACTCTATGCGCAGACTTCTTAATGGATCTAGAAGGCTACTAGTGGGCAGATAAGTGAGCTAATGTTTAGTGACACAAAAATGAGTTATTATCACTGATATTGGTAGATTGAGGAAAAAAATATTTCCCACAGGGAGATCGAGACTCAAAGGGAGTCTAGTTTCAAAGGGAGCAATCCTATGGAAGCTAGTACTTCAAGATATGGGGAGATCAGACTCATTAATGCAGTAGTTGTAGCAACAATGCAGAAGAAGCAATTGAGCAATAACAACAACAATATGAGTAGATCATATTATGTCATGCATGCAACTATACCCCCAAGAGTGAGGTGGGGTGATGTAAACCCTTAGTCCCAGAGTTGTAAACATTTGGGCAGGGTCCATACGAGAGTAGTAACAACCGCAGTGTATTCTTTTCATGCATCATTACCTTGCTACAGGGGCCCAGAGTATTCAGTAGAAGAAGGATCAATGTCGGTTGGTGTAGTCATATGCTAAGGAGCACAAAGCAGTGGTGATAGCAGTGCGGGAGGCACAATGCAAAATCAACATAAGTGCAATTTCCTAGTAGACATTTGCAAAGACACAAAAGATTCAATGTTATTTTTTTATGCTTATCAGTTGCAGTTGTTGTAGTACCAGCAATAACAATGAGAGGTAGTGATACGGTACATTCCACAGGTGTTGGATAGGGGTGGTGAAAAATACCTTTCTCGCTAAGAGGGAGTGTTAGAAAGTGTAGCAACAAAGGCTCAATTTGACTTTATTCTTAGTCAAGTTGAGTAAATTGAATTTCCACATCAGTTGGACAACTTGGAGGAAGTTAACTAGTGTGACATGGCTCTTTTCACTCAGTAAATTTGATTTATAGGCTTGGATTTTAGTCATGCATGTGTTGATTGCTAAATTATAGCAACTAGTTTAGTTATTTTTAGTTGTACTCGGTTAACTGACCTCTAACAATTGATAGTGTCAGTGAAAGGTCAGTGGTGCAATGAGACAATAGTCTAACTCAAAGATTTTTCAGTTAATTGATCAATCATCCCAAAATAGCCCAAATATGCATGGAATTTGAATTCCTCGGTTGGAGTGGAGGAATTAAGGCTAATGCAAAATTATTTGTATACTAGTGGAGTGTACAGAATTTTGCATGCATGCAGTTGATCAATCCTTCGGAATTGCGCAAGGAAATAGGGACTTCCCTATTTTTTAGGAGCTCAAATTAGCTCAGATTTGCAAAAGGAAATAAGAGGTTGGAGGAGGCATAAAGTGGCTAATTGTTGGCCAAAGGTCCCGTTGACGGTGCTGGACCCACCAACATTCAGGGCATCTCCCCGATATGAAGTACCAATCAGACCTCACACCGTTTGGTGTAGAAGTCACATCCGGTATAAAGGCCCGGTTGCAAAATCCTTAAACATTTTCCTTGGCTCTAGCTGTCAGCACAAGAGAGAGATGCAATGGTGTCTTCAAAAATCAAGGGGAGTGTGCCTGGTGAGTGTGCAGTGAAATTGTGTCGAGGTTATTCTACTACAAAGGGGGAAAGAAAAGTGAGCCTCTAAGTAAGAGGTAATAGTACCACTCGGCAAGAGACACACATGAACCAAAAGGACTCGTTTAACATCCAGCGGAGTAGTCCACAACGGATGCAATGGTTGTTACAACCAACAAGAAAGGAAAGGTATGTCTAGTATCTCGCAGAATAGTCCACAAGGATGAGACAATGTTAACAACCATTACAACACATTCTCAACAAGATAAGCCCTAAAACAACTGAAATAGTTCAACTATCTTAGTACATGTGAACACGAACATGAAATACAAACATCCACATAGTAGTCTTACAAACATTCATAGTCCATGCATGAAGAACGTGCAGGCCTTAAAAGGCTTATGTTATTAAGAAACATTTCCAAGACACATGTTTACAATGTAGATCACTAGCCCCAATAGTGGTACATTGGAGCCACTCCTTGCTCCTCAAAGAGCTAGCTGATCTCTCTAATGCCTTACGGGAGGATCCACAATGAAAAGTCTTTTTATCATACAATGAGGGGGTATATATAACCAAGGGGTGATGCTTCCCCCTTGTGACTCTTTGACTACCCTCATGACTTTTCAACTTCCTATGACTTTTCAACTTACATGACTCTTCATATTCATGTGTGTCCTTTGGACTTCCACTTTACAATACATTTGATTACAATATACATGGTCCACACTAGTGATGTGGCATATGACAACTCATGACACGACTTGACATGACACTGCTGACATGGACTGGCTTGATGATGTGGCAATGTCAAGTCATTGTTGCTGCTGAGTGCTAGATGTCTTCTTGGATATGCTTTCTCTTCTCCTCCGCATAGCTTGATGATGCAGGGTTTTCAATGATCTTCAGCCTTAGATAATAGTTGCAAACTTGTGTCCCTTTGCTTCCTTTTGACAGATCCACTTGTACTTTTAGCTACAATAGAGTCTTTAGGCATGCCTCCCTCCTTCTTCTTCTTCTTCGTTATCTCATCATGACTTGATGGTGTACTTGTTCTTGCAATTCACTCATGACAGGATGACATCAATCTGAAAACTCCCTAGTCTATGATGATGCATTATTATCCATGAACTGAGCCCGAGAAAAGTGACAGATTGGGAAAAAGGGCCCAGTGATTACGCATTGTGCAGTTCTAGCTGACAGGGAAACAGCTTGATCACTGAGAATGCGCAGAGCGCAACTTAGGATTGACTGAGGAAATTTTCTGCACAGCCCTCACTGAGGAGAATAATTGTGCAGTTCCCACTGAGGGAAATAATTGTGTAGTTCAAGCAGGCAGTGGCCGTTATGGGATGGAGCCCTGGGAGGACAAGCTGCGTAGTTTAAGGAGACAAGGGGGATTGGGCAGCAAAGTAGCCTGAAGGGAAAATCTGCATAGTTTCTAAAGGCCATGAGTTATGGCTGAGAGAAGGGCACTAGAGGAAGCATCCACGTAGTTTTGGAAGCCAAGGGAGGTCGGGCTCTCTACAAATTGCGCAGTTCCATTAGTCAAGAGGAAATCTTGAGGGTTGAAGGTGCGAAGTGTGCAGTTTAAGGCATATTGGGAGGCACAACTGCACAATTCTAGAGGTCAAGGGAGGTTGTTGGACTCTGGAATTGCACAAAATAATAGTCCTGGAGGATAGTGACTACACACTACATAGTTCTAAGCATAAATGTCACATATAAGAGGGTCGAGACTGCACAATGCGCAACTCAGTCAGGGCCCGGTGAAGCTAAGTTGTCTAGTCGGGAAGATTTTCTGAAAATGGCTAAGTGTGGGAAGGGAGATGGAATCGTGATGAACTTGAACTATGATCACACACTTAGCATACTTTGATGACATGACAACATAGGTTATCAAAATACACAAGCAAAACATTCCCCTTTGTGTGACTGCCTCATGACAAGATGCGACAAGTGCGACACTTAAGATGGACTTTAGGAGGACCGTGACGACACTTGTGTGGAAACACTCAAGACCTTATGTGTGAGTGCGACAGATGTTTCCATGGTTAGGACCACTCATACACACAAAGACCGACCGTCAAAACCACCAGAAAAGGCTCGCAAACATTACATAACAATCAAACATGCCAAAAGATGGTAGTTAATCCACTAAGCAAATGGGGTCAAAGAACTTCAAGAAAGCTCATAAAATGAACTTGGGTGTTTGCTACAATCAAGGAAAAGAACAAGGAAGGCTACAAAATTTAAGTGCAAGCCAAAATTTTGGAGGTGTTGCAGTATCTACAAGAGTTCCTCCATTAGTAGTGAGAACAATTATTCTTTTGCAGGTTGTACTCAGAGCTAGAGCAAGCAAGTGTAATAGTTTCTCTATTCAACTGATTAATGCAAAGAGGCTTGAGGGGTTCTTCCCAGTTGGTTCCCCTAGAAACCATTGTGTAGTTGTGGTTGCTTGTTGCATGTCTATGCAAGTTGTTCTAAGTTGTGACTTACATTCTGCATATTAGTAGAGTAGAATTGTGTCCCTTGATTTAGATTAAATTTCTTGAGCAGTTACAATTCTATCACCAATTTCTACATAGAAAGTTGAGGCTCGAGTTCCTTCATACCATAAATCATTATTAAATTTATATTTCTTAGACATATTCATATAGTTAAAATTTGTAGCCAAGCTTAACCATATAAATGAATGGGAAACTTTGTCTTGTCTCTATTCTTGAAGGGTCAATAAGTAGTTCTAAGAATCACTAGATTTTGAACAACACCAAAGGTTTTTGTTTTTATTTCCAATGTAAATACAAAGTTCATAGAAAATTTTGGCTTAGAGTAGAAGTAACCAAAAGTATTATTTTTCCTCTTTGTGCAAAGGTGATCTTTATTTCTATCAATGTCAAAATTGAAAAAAAAAAAAATGAAATGTGAGCCTAATTAGTGAGTTTGTTTTAATAAACTATTAATGGTTATCAACTATGATTGGAAGGGCTTAATATCTATCCAATTTTAGTATGTCATATATGTTTGGAAGTCAAATAATATATTTTGAAGCTATAGACAACAATTTATTTCAATAGAATCATAGTTTGAAAATTATGGCTTTTGAAAGCAAGCACCAGTTTTTACTTCTATTCCATATCTTTTTGGAGGGACATGTTAGGCATATGTTAGACACACACATTTCCTCATGAATTTGTGTCGAACACATTAGATTCATGACACATTAGGGTTTTGTACATGTCAAGTAACTCATATAAGAATCAATAAGGTAGAAATAAAACATTGAAGTCACACACTTCAAACACATAAATGAAATACTTGAAAAGTCTAGAGAAAAGTACACGAACAAGTTGTTGATTGAATTACTTCTCGTTAAAAATGATGTGTGGCCAATGGGGATGGAATTTGATGTCCAAATTTCCTGTAATGGAGTGATTTTCCCATCAAATACAAAAAAAAAAAAAATCCTGCCCATCAATATCCATTGTTAAAATGGTCAAAACATGCACCCGAGTTGTAGAAACAATCAAATTTGATTGGTGCTCTAGGTTTGAAATTTCTACTTTGATTGCAAATCTTAAATTATGCATTATTCATAGTGAGAATGCACACAAGTCTCGAACAATTTTTGCATGAGATGCTTCAAATTCAATTATGATTTTGTGAAAGAACAAAGGATATTTAACAATAATTTGAAGAGAAACTTCTTTATTTAAGGTGAGACCAAATAAAAAGGCCATCTTTATAAAATCAATCATTGTCTCTCTCGTAAGTAGATGCTTATAAGAAAATTTGTCCATCCTGAAGAACATAAGGTTTTACTTCATACTAGTGTGAAATTTGTACAAGATCTCTAATGTTCTTTGTGACATGCCACTTTCCCAAGGGTTTATTGCCACACTTCCATTATGATGCTTTATTTGCATTTGTTTCATTCTCATATTTTCTTGGTGCTGCCATATTATGCCTTTCAAATCATCTTATCTTTGGAATTCATTTTATTTATCATCAAGATTTACTTTTCTTCTCATTGACATGTCTCCCTTGAAAATATTTTGGTTCGAGATTTTTGGTGATCCGAATTGGATCATTATATTTTTTATCATCCATCTTGATGCATTTGGGGTGGAAAAAGTGAAGGAATCAATGCTCAGGACCGTTTTTACCAGTGGGACCCAGTTTGGCGAAATGGGGTTTGAAACATTCTGAGAGCATTTTGAGGCATCAAACGATGTTTTTTGGGGGTAAAAATTTTCCACTTGTGTGCAACACATTTTCATGCTATTCTACACACATAAATCTTTCCAACAACACAATAATCACGTCAATCAGAGACCATATGCAAAATTTATGCCACTAAGAAGTTGACCTTCCTATTTTCACACCTATAGTTTGGAAGGATGTCACGTCAACCCCCATTATTCATGGAAAAGGGGATATCCACGTCTTTGTGATGTAAAAGACTCTAGATGAGTCTATTTTTTAACTCTAGTTAAGAGTTGATGTAGTCAAATTTAACAACTAGTAGGCTATCAGGTTGTGTTATAACCGGGCCACTAAGAGGAAGAGGCATTCCATTCTTTCGAGAGAATTTTGTTCCATAGTGAAAAAAGATAGCCAAAAAAGATAGGAGGTAGAGCACACAGAGAGAATATGTGCACAATAGCATCCCACGAGCCACATACATTAATTCTTTGTATCTGCATCCATATTTCTAGACAGAGAAAGAGAGCAAAGCGGCCTCACCTTCCAGCTGGGTTTTCTCCCGAAAGGGTTTCCCAGAGAGCATATCTTGTGTATTATGTGTGTGTGAGCTTATTTTTTCATTCTCTACTTTTCTACTTGATTTAATTTTACATGCATGCACTAATTACAGTTAATTTTACAGATCTAGAAATTAAATAAAACTGTAATAGTGTAGAATCTCAGATTTTTTAATATAATATTATCATATCTGTTGTGACAAACTGTCTAGTGGAATATCCACAGAAGTTTACGAATCAGTTGGGTTTGTGGCAATAATATATATTTGAAAAATGTATGGTTGTTCCTCTTCTAAATGGTGGGATTATTTCAAAATGTTTAGCTTTTCACATTCTAAAAGTACGAACCAAGAATTATATAAATGCATGTGGTGGTGAACCCTATATGTATCCCTTGAATATTTTAAGCAATAAGATTAAATATATTTGTCCTATGGTGAAGTTATCATTGCTTATGTTTCATGTGTTCTTTTCCATTTGTTTTTAAATTTCATGTGTACAAGTTGAATTTACCAAGAAGTGGTATCAAAGGCACAAATGTGGTGAAGGTATAAGTAAAAACGTATTTCATGTGACCTACCATTCTTATATATCAAGTATAGTGCATGCAAGTCATCAAAATTTAGAAAATGTTTTCCATGCCCTCTTTTTTGCTCACAGTGTAAATGTGGTAGAATGAAATTATAGTCACATCTTGGCTAAAATTTCTTTATCTATTCATTGGGCTTAATTTCAACATGATCTATGCTTCAATTTGGCTAGTGAGAATCAATACATACCATTTGTTTTATCAAAAAATGGACTTTGTGCCTTTTGGGAAAATATTGTCACATTATTAATGATTGATTAGTTTTGCAACCCTTAGTTTTAATTGAGTAAAGGGACAATTCTAGTGGATGCCATAAACATGGTTAAGGTATATACATTTTTTAATTCCATTTTTTTGGAGGATTTGATATCTTAAAAAAAATCGATTTGGAGGGATTGTATGTGTAGATAATGGCAAAGATTTTGGGTGTGAAGTTTGAGGTGGAGGAGTTCAATAGGAAAAAAACTTCAAACTGTGCAACTGAAAAGCTGAGGTCTCCCTACATTAATCAAATAATGCTACATATAAATACATGTAGTGTTGTCTCAAGATAGGTAGACTACCTTGGACACACAATCACTTGGTTGAGAGAATATCTCAACCACACACCAATCTAGGAAACATCTAGATCTAAACAACTCCTAAGGGAACAGACTCCTTTCTAGAATAGACAAGTAGGAATTAATCCAAGTTTTATAATTTTAATTATTTTGGACTTATTGATTGTTTTATGTGAGAGTGAGGCTAACATTCCCCCCTCAATCATAAGTCCAAAGTAAGAACTTGATACCATCTCCAAGTCTTCATGTTGAAACTGCTGAGTTGATCCTCAATGAAGAACTACTTGAAAAAACACCAAAATTGGATGCTGAAAACTCCAATATGAAGAGAACAAACCAAGAAACATGAATCAGCTGCAAATCTGATACATCCCTGAAAGTTGCTTGACAAATCCATCAAATGCCAAGCTGTAATGAGAAAGGATCCATCTATCCTTTTCTTTGTCCAATGACCATCCAAGCGGACAAAAGAATGTCCACAAATTCTCTCAATCAACATCCCAATCACTTGTCCACTAACAAAATTTTGATGACACCCACTAGCACATTTGTTGAAGTTCATATTCCCAATCACTTTCCCACTGGAAAATATGATGATGCCCACTGGCTGATTTGTTGATGCCCACTGGCTGATTTGTTGATGCCCACTGGCTGATTTGATGATGCCCATTGACTACTTTGATGATGCCCACTAATTGATTTTTTGATGATGTCGAAAATGTTAGTGTGAAAACCATCTTTAATTCCATTATCATTTCCCCCCTTTGTCAGCGGAAAGGAGAGACAATCATCTGCATTTGATTTTAGAACTCCCCCCCTTAGGGTGTAAGAGAGTTTCTCTTTTTTAATTCTTCGGAAAACTTTATCTTTACCTCTGTCTTAAGTAGATTGTAGGACTTATGGAGTTTCTTCATTTTTAGATTCTATCTCCAAGGGTTTATCCAACCATAATTAATTATCACTTTAGTCTTCTTTTGCATTCGACATTTCTCATATAGATGATTTTTCTTGCCACAATGGTGACAAGGATGGAGGTTGAAACATTTACTCTCCATATGACCATTTCTCTTACAATGGTTACACTTAACATGATTCTGGGTATTTTCTAGAAAACCTGCACTTACAAACTGAACTGGTTTTGAGAAATCTAGAACATAAAAAGTGTTTTCTTTGTTGTATCCCAAGCCATGTTGATCTTTGTTGAAAGAAATTTCTTCCCAAGGTCTGATCACCTTCTTGGAAATACCATTTTGTTGTTGTTCTTCACACTTGCTACTACTACTAATATTATGTGTTGGATACATTAAGTCATTTGTATCACATTAAGCATCAATAATATTTATTAACAATTCATTTGTATCATATGTTGCATCAAACTTTTCAATTAAATCTTCAGTACTACTAGTTGCATCATTTAGTAGCACAACTTGTTGGATGAGATCATTCGTTTCACAACTTTCATCAATCTGGTGGATTAGATCATGTGTGTCATAACTTTCATCAACTTGGTGGATTAGATCATTTGTGTCACAAATTTTATCAAGATGCGAGATTTTTTTGTGCAAAATGGATTGCATAAGGCATTGGATGGAAAGAGAATGAAACCAGTAGGTGTATCAGACAAATATTAGGAAGATTTGGATGCGAGATCTCAACACCATTCGATTATGTTTGGTAGATGATGTCCTTTTCAATATTGTTAGAGAGGAAATTACATCAAACTTAAAGAGCAGAATGGAGAACCTCTATATGATGAAATCCATAAAAACCGAATCTACTTGAACTAATGGTATATTCTATGAATTAAAGAAGGTACTAAAATTGTTGATCATTTGAATGTATTTAATACTCTTATATGTCAATTTTCTAGTGTGGATGTAAAAATCGATAGGGAATATAAGATAGTGATACTATTGTATTTCTTTCCTAAATCTCGGGACCATCTTGTCACTTCCATTAGTTCTAGGACAACTAATTATCTTAACTATGACTTTCTTGTGGGAGAACTATTGTCTAAGGAGGTGTGGAAGAAACCCAGTGTAGAAACTTTTACACCTTAAGCAATGGTTCCTAGAGATCAATCAAGATATATATAAACATCTAAGTCAAAAGGAAAGAAAGATAAGTTAAAATGTTGATATTGCAATAAAACATGGCATTTCAAGAAACATTGTTGGAAGGAACACCAAAAAAAAAAGCAGATTGAATCAAGTTTAGGTATGGTTGATGAAGTTTTATCTATCTATAATGTCTCTCAATATCATGAAAAATGGCCATTAGACTATGGTGCTTCATGTCACATGTCTTTGAATAGGATTTAGTTTTCTTCTTATCAAATTGTTAATAATAAACAATCAGCTACAAGAAAGGGCTAAAGGTGCTAATAAACAACAAGCTACTTCTAGATTTGAAATATTTAAATTTAAATTTTTACAAACATTGTGTCTTTGGGAAGCAATTTAGATAAAAATTTAAAATGGGGAGTCATACAAGTAACGGTATTCATGATTATATCTATTCATATATGTGAGGGTCATCTCCTATAGTTTATTTTGGTGGAGCCACTTATTTTGTGATATTTATAAATGATTACTCTAGGAAAAGAAATGCTAATGTGTTTAATGTATTTAAATAACTTAGAATTTTGGTTGAAAGGAAAACTAGTAGGGAAATCAAGTCCTTGAGAACAAAAAATGGAGGTGAGTTCACATATTTGGAATTTGAAAAATATTGCAACGAAGTTGGGATCGAAATGCATAAAATCACAATATGCACTTACCAACAAAATGACATTGTAGAACACATGAATAGGATTCTTCTAGAGATAGCAAGGAACATGCTCAATAATGCTAGTTTGTAGCAAGAGCTCTATGCAAAATTAGTCATCATTGCTTGCTATCTAATGAATTAGTCACCATTAGTTGCAATAGATTATAAAATTCTAGAAGAGGCATGGATAGGTCATCCTTGTGATTACTAAAAAAAAAAAATTAATAATAATAATAATAATAATGGTTGTAAAGCTTATGCTCTTACTCCTAAAAATCGAAGTTTTAAATTAGACCCTAGATCAAATAAGTATTTTTTTGTTGGGTCGATGATGTAGTTAAGGGATATAGACTTTGTGATGTTATTTCCCATAAAATCATCATTAATAGAGACGTAGCATTTGATGAATCTTCTCTCATAAAATCAAACAATGTAGAAGTTGAAATGAAACAAGAACAAGTAACACAACATCAAGAAATCTAGTTGGAAACTTAACCATCCACAAAAACAAGGAAGTAAGAAGAAGATTATGAAAAATAAGAACATAAGGATATAAAAAATATACAAAGAAATGTGGAAACACTACAACAACACTAAGGAGATCTACATGAGACAAAAATCATCTAAATACGTATAAAGATTATGTTTCATATGTTGCTTCAATTATTAGTGATGGAGAACCTTCATGTTATCAAGAAGCAATGAATGACAATGAAAGCAACAAACAGAAAATTACAATGAAAGAATAAATGAATTCCTTAGAGAAGAACAAAACATGGGACATAATAGAACTCCTAAGGGATATATGGGTTTTTGGGTGTAAGTGGGGCTACAAACTAAAGAAGGGGGTTGATCGAAAAGTTGAGAGGTACAAAGTAAGACTTGTTGCAAAAGGATATTCTGAAATGGAAGGTATTAATTTCCATGAAATGTTTTCAACTTTTATCAAGTTTGCTTTTATTTATGTCATATTAACACTAGTTGTTTTATTTGACCTTGAATTAGAGAAGTTAGATGTTAAAGAAATATTTATACATGGAGATTTGCATGAATATATATCTCTCTCTTTGTGTATGTGTGTGTGTGGAATAGCCAAAAGGGTATGTTCAAGATCATTAAAAGAATATTTGTTTGCAAGCTTAAGAAGTCATTTTATGGCTAAAGAAGTTTACCCAGCAATAGTACCAGGAGTTTGGTTTCTTCATGGTGAGCCAAAACCTCACTATAAGTGAGTATGATCATATGTTTATTTGAAAGGTTTAAATGTCATATTTATTATCTTGATGTTATATTTTCGTGATATGCTTCTCACAAGCAAAAGAATGGTTTAGATCAATAGTTTAAAGGCTCAATTGACTAGGAATTTTGATATGAATAATTAAAGAGCAAAAAAAAACACATTTTGGCCAAAGAAATGCTCAAAAACAAGAAAAAAGATCAACTTTAATTATCACAATAGAAGTATGTGGAGAAAATATTCATGAAGTTTGGTATGAAAAATGTGAAACTTATAAATATTCCTTTTACTTCTTATTTTAAGCTTTCTTCAAGTTTAGTTTTTTTTTTCAAAGAAAAAATCACAGTTTTCTATTAAAAAAAGTTACATCAATACATGCACATAGTGCATTCAGAAAACTATCTTGGGCAAAAGCCTTGTGAGCATAGAAAAATTAACTTGGTTGGAGTAAAAACCAACCCTGCATCCTGCAAACAAAATTTGCTCCATTTTCACATCCTCAAATCAATAACGGTTTTATATATTGTGTTGTTCACAAAAATTATATTTCCACCGAGATAAATATCTACAAATGCAAGTTGTAGCAGAATATTAAAAACAATAAGTTTGATACATATTGAAAAACTATTTAAAAAGAAACCATATAACCAGGGACTGGTATAGAAGCATAAATCTTTCTTCAAGATTATGTCCTAATAGTAAAGTAGAAAATTATTATATGTCTTGTGTACCATTTTCCGGTACAGTAGGATGTTTAATGTATGCACTAGTATGTAATAAGCCAAATGTTTCACATGAAATTGGTGTTTTCAGTGGACGCTTGACAAATCCAAGAAAAGGTCACTTGGCAACAATGAAATGGGTGCCCCGATATCCAAGAGGCATAAGTAATTAGTGCATCATATTTGATGGTTGTAGTGATTCAATATGTGGTTATGTTGATTCATATTTTGTAGGTGATTTGGAAAATAGATATACTTCAAGTTGTGCCTTTACTCTTGCACGAGTATTGAATAGTTGGATGTCAAAAATTCAAGAAAATGGTTGCTTTATCCACTATTGAGGTAAATTATATCATTGTCTCACATGCATGAAAAGAGACAATTTAGTTAAAGGGTCTTGTGGATGAGTTTGGAAACAAGCAAGATAAGGTGAATGTATTATCCGATAGTCAAAGTGATATGTTTCGCTAGTAATCTAACTTATATAGCAAGACTAAGCATATTGATATTAAATGTCATTTTGTAAGACAAGTTGTTAATGGAGGTGGAGTAGATCTTTAAAAAGTTCATACTAAAAAATATTGTGTAAACATGTTCACAAAACTGGTGTTAGCGAAGTTGCAGTGGAGTCTGGCTTTCTTGGCTTGCTGAAAGGGTGATGAAATTGTTTTGAAATTGTCAAGGTGGAGATTGTTGAGTTTTTTTTTTTTTTTTTTTTTTTTTTTTTTTTATACATAAATGGATAGTGGATATATTAGATACTTGGCCTTAATGCCAAAAAGTGGATTACAAAGGAGAGCCTAATTCCACGAGTACCTCACAACCTTGCAAGGCCGTGTTATTTATGCTTAGCTCATATCTCTTTTTAGTTGCTACTATGTGGTCAATTTCAGAGATTTTCCCAAGTTTGTGGATACATACATACTGATTTAACAATAGGTAGTAAAACATAACAGCTCTCTAAATTAAGGAATTGGTTCCCATGTTTCCTGTCCGCCTCTGAGCAAAGCTCCAGCCGTAAGAAGGGTTGCTTTGTTGGCTTCAATGTCCGCCTCCTTGTTATTAGCTCTCAACACATGGTAGAAATTCAATTTCTGAAATGAGTCTCCGAGATCTGTTATTCTGAAAATCAGCCTTGCAAGCCTTAGGTCCATTGGCTTAGCATGTGTCACCATAGTATTAATGATAACCTAAGAATCCCCAATTACATTAGCCTCCCTGATGTTTAGCACTTTCAAAAGCTTGAGCCCTTGGAAAAGAGCCAAAGCCTTAGCTTGAATCCTAGAAGCGATGCCTAGACCGCAAGCAAAACTGTGGATCCTTATGCCATCTGGATTCAATATGACACCTCCAGCGCCAGCTCTTCCAGGATTTCCCTTTGCAGCCCCATCAAAAAATAGAGAGTGTCTCGGCTGATTTGTAATCCATCCCTGAAACTCTTTTGTTGTAACTCTTATTTGCCAATCTTTGGGGAGGGAGATACTATTTGCAATTTTTTGGAACTGAAGATCAAGAGAAGAGCCCCAATTTATATCATGCTGGCTTAGGCTTAAATCGTCTTTATACTCTCTCAGGCACTCTTTTAACTAGCATTTAATCTTAACTACCATGAGCTTGGCATCCTGTTCGTGGTTTCTGAAGATCCTTTTATTTCGCTCAAGCCAAACCTGCCAACAGATAATTTTAGGGAGAATAGACCAAGCAGCTCTGATAGTTTTATTTTTTGGAGGGGGACCAAGATACCTTTGCATCCATTTAGAAAAAATATCAGGAATGGAGGAAGGCAAAGCAAAGCTGGAGCTCAAAGATCCCAGCAGCTTGGTCCAAATATGCATTGTGAAAGTGCATTCAAGCATCAAGTGAGTTATGCTTTCCTGGTTTTCCTTACAAAGGCTGCACCTTGAAGGGCCATGGAAACCTCACTTCTGAAGGTTATCATCAGTCAAAATTTTGGAGTGGCACAGCAACCAGTTGAAGAAGTTGATTTTTGGCAAGGAGGGATTATGCCATATCCCTTTCCATGGTTCTGTGTTCGTGACCATATGAGGGTGCTCACACAGCTTGGCATAACCGTGAGCTACTTTGTATCCACCAGCCTGTGCACCCCATCCTCTTGAGTCCCGATTTCGTGCCAGTGTTGGAGCCAAGTCATGGAGCTTGGATAACAGGATCTCACGCTCCATAAACAATTCTGGGGGTGTTTGAAGATTCCAGCTAGCCCAGCGTGAATCCTTCTAGATGGAAATGTCCCACAGGGAACACATTCCTTTCTCGTTCATCCATCTGCGCAATGCTTGGAGTGAGCTATAGTCTCCTAGTGGCTCATTATTCATTATCCTGTCTGTCCAGAGGTTGATCCTTTTTCCATTACCAGGAATCCAGTAGGCATGAGCATTGATGAGAGGGCAGGTTTTGATACAGAGCTTCAGAAAGGGCATATTTGGATGCGTCTGAGGGTGATCTAGGTAGTGGGAGCGTTGGCCTTTGAAATATTTTTTCCAAAGAGCTAATTGCGCCCAGCCAGGGTTAGGAGCAATAATTCTCCAGATTAATTTAGCTCCCATTGCAATATTATGGATGCCAAGATTTTTGAAATTCAAGCCTCCTTCCAATAGAGGTTTGGAGATGGATTCCCAGTTGACTAGCAGAATCTTTTTCTCATTCTGCTTACCCCCCTTCCAAAAAAAATTCGAGTGATCTCCTCCATTTTTCTGAGAATGCCAGTGGGAGCAAGAAGGACAGAAAACTGAAATAAGGGAAGGCTGTTAAGAATAGATTTTATGAGAATAGACTTACCAACAATGTTAAGCCAAGAAAAGCCCCAGGCAAGCAATTTGATCTTGAATTTCTCCAATTGGGGGAGCCAATCTCTGTTGTAGGCTCTTTTGAGAAAAACAGGGAGGCCCAAGTACTTGAAGGAAGTCCAATTTGAGGAAGCTGCGAAGCCAAAGGTTCTGGAAATGGAGTTGAGCAAGCTGGGAGTGGTGTTCTAGCAATAGATATGACATTTGCCATAGTTTAGACTGCTTCCCGAGACCATACAAAACTCATCCAGAACTCCTTTAAATCTGGAGGCCATGAGCACAGAAGCAGCTCCCAATAACAAGGTGTCATCCACAAAGAGGGCATGATTTATGTTTTTAACGCCTCTTGCTATGCAAAGCCCAACGATTTCCTGATCCATCATTTTTTTGTCTAAATAAAAACTGAGGACTGAGGCTTGAAGAACAAATAGAAGTGGTGAGAGAGGGCACCCCTACCTGAGCCCTCTCGTGGCTTTGAAAAAATCAGCAGCTCTGCCATTTACTAACGGGGCAATCCAAGGCTCCAAAATGCAAGCCCGAATCTAGTTTATAAATTTCTCACCAAATCCAAGCTTATGTAAGACTTTCAGCAGAAAATTATGCCTAACTCGATCAAATGCATTTGCTAAATCAAGTTTGACAACCATACCTTTTTCATTGCGGCTCAGACTTGAGTGGATTGCCTCTTGGACCAGAATGAAATTGTCCACAATCTGTCTACCTTGAATGAAGCCTCCTTGGCTTTCCGGAATGATTTTGGGGAGGATGAGCTTCAATCTATTAGCGATAACTTTGGTAATCAATTTGTAACCAATATTACAAAGCGAAATCGGGCGAAACCTGTTGAAGGAGTTGGCTCCTTTCTCTTTGGGGATGAGAGCAAGAAAAGTGGAGTTCGTGCTGCCTCCAATTTTCTGGCAAACTTGGGACTTTAGAACCATTTTATAAAGATCTTTTTCCACAATCGACCAGCAGATTTGGAGGAATCTGGCTGAGAATCCATCCAGCCCAGGGGCTTTGTCTGGATCCATGGCAAAAAGGGCATCCTTAACTTCATTCTTGGTGACTTTAGCTTCGAGGAGATGGTTCATTTCATCAGTAATCAAGGAGGGGACCACATCCATCATATCAGAGTTTTGGTCCAGATTTATATCTTCACTATACAGACTTTTAAAATGAAAGGAGGCTGCTTTTTTGATGTTTGTATTATCCTTGTGGATGGTAGTGCCATCTTTGATTTCGGAGATGGAGTTGGTACATTTCCTTACCTGAGCTTGTTTGTGAAAGAAGGAAGAGTTCCTGTCCCCTGCTTTAAGCCAAAGGCTACGTGACTTAAGCCTCTAGTATTCTTCCTCAGCTAGACAAGCCTTGTGATAGTTTTGCTGGAGCTGGGCTTCTTTATCTAGAATCTCTTTTGTTATGTCAGCTTTTTCAGCCTGGAGATGGTGAATTTCCAGTGTGCGTTGAATTTTTTTCCTTTCGTTGGCTGGATTGGGCAGAGATTTGGCCCAGCTTTTCAAAGCCCTTTTCACTCTTCTGAGCTTCTCCTCCCAGACGAAAAAGGGGGAGCCTTTGACCTGCTGCAACCAGATGTCCTTAACTAATTGCATGAAGTCAGATTCCTTAGCCCAGAGCGGGCTAAATCTGAAGGGAATAGGACCGAGATCAAGCTGAGACACGAGTTCCAACTTGATGGGTTTATGATCAGAAGTGCTGCATGGGAGAATGTGGACTCTAGCCTCTAATCCAAGCAGAAGAAAAGAGCTTTGAAGAAAGAATCTGTCCAACCTGGCAGCGATGTGATCAGGTCCAATTCTTTTGTTAGTCCAAGTGTACTTGCTAGAAATTGGCTTAATGTCCAGCAGATCCCAGTCCTGCATAAGGTCCTCTGCCCATTCCCTTGTCGGATCACGAACAATGCTACCTCCTCTCTTGTCTGCTGACAGGAGAGTGAGATTAAGATCTCCGGCAATGATGGTATTCTCAAGATTAACGAGGTCTGCTTGGTTTCTTATGGATTCCCAACAGGCCTTTTTTTCCCCAGCGTTCACAGGGACATACACATTGAAGAGACTAAAAATCTCTTTTGAGTCTAAGTGTTGCAATTTTAAGAACAGCCAGTGAGTATTGAGGGTCTCAGAAATGACTGAGAATTTTCTTGCATTCTAGAGAGTGCCCAACTGTTTGCATTCTAGAGAGTGCCCAACCGACCGAAAGGCCCTCGGGCTGAGATTGCTTTCACCTCACATTTATTCCAGAGTTTCTTACTTACCTGAAGGAAGACGGAGTCCTCCAGTTTGGTCTCCTGGATGAGGAGTATGTCAGGAGCTTCTGTCCTTATTAAACTTCTGATGGCTTCTTCCTTGATTTTGCTTCCAATACCTCTACAGTTCCAAGAGACAATCTTCATCATTTGTATTTCTGGTTGGCTCCCTTGGAGCCTTGGGGCTGGTTTCTCGCCATCTTTGGTTTTGACGCTAATAGCTTTTCGAGAGTTGGCTAGCTGCCTTGGAGCTTATCTTTGAAAGTTTCCTGCTCTCTTTTTTCCTGATCTGTTTTGCGGCCTCTTGTGGATCTCCTTACCAAAGCTTGGGATTCTCCTATTTTGCCTTCTTCCTCCAAGCCATCAAATTCTTGCTCAACTTCCTTTGTTATAGCTCTAATACCACTTGTTATAGCTCTGATACCACTTGTTATAGATCTAACCCAGAAATATATGAGAATAGAAATAAATCCAAGAATAACAAGATCAAAATAGATAGAAATGATTCACTTTATTGATCAAACCCTTAAGGTAGGGCAACACCATACATTCACTCCTTAAGGAAGGAGAACACTCCACAAGCCATATGCCTGTTCATACAATATTCCTTCACTATATCTCCATGTGGAGTCTCTAGCCTCTATATAGGCCTCATACATACAATACCATGGGTCATTACCATGGTTCCCTCATACCATCAACTAATACCATGGGCATCAAAATAGATAGAAATGATTCACTTTATTGATCAAACCCTTAAGGTAGGGCAACACCATACATTCACTCATTAAGGAAGGAGAACACTCAACAAGCCATATGCATGTTCATACAATATTCCTTCACTATATCTCCATGTGGAGTCTCTAGCCTCTATATAGGCCTCATACATACAATACCATGGGTCATTACCATGGTTCCCTCATACCATCAACTAATACCATGGGCCCATTACATTATTATTAACTACTTGTGGTCCCTTACATGATATGGGTTAACCACCTTATTTATTACTATGGCCCATCCCATTATTACATTATTACCTTGGGTACCTCCCTTGGTACCCCATATTATCCCCCCTAGGTATATAACATTCCACCCCCCTAAGCATGTTTCGTCCCCGAAACATGGGAAGAACACAAATAATAAGATCTACTCAAAAGAGTAGTCCATTGGTACCATGAACGTGCATCTAGCCATCCAAGAGAAAGGTGAACCCTCGATCTCGCTGGTGCCTCGCTCGCTTGAGATGGAAGTTGACCGTGGCAGCTCTTCTGTGTGTAGTAGGTGGATCGTCGCTCCTCGCTATCCGTCATACGGGGGTTGTTGTCCTTGTGGCTAATTGGTTGCCATCTTGTTGGTTGTTGTCTTGCGCGGTGATGTGGGTGATGATATGTTGAAGTTTTTTTCCCCAACGTTCACAGGGACATACACATTGAAGAGACTAAAAATCTCTTTTGAGTCTAAGTGTTGCAATTTTAAGAACAGCCAGTGAGTATTGAGGGTCTCAGAAATGACTGAGAATTTGCTTGCATTCTAGAGAGTGCCCAACCCACCGGAAGCCCCTCGGGCTGAGATTGCTTTCACCTCACATTTATTCCAGAGTTTCTTACTTACCTGAAGGAAGATGGAGTCCTCCAGTTTGGTCTCCTGGATGAGGAGTATGTCAGGAGCTTCTGTCCTTATTAAACTTCTGATGGCTTCTTCTTTGATTCTGCTCCCCATACCTCTACAGTTCCAGGAGACAATCTTCATCATTTGTATTTCTGGTTGGCTCCCTTGGAGCCTTGGGGCTGGTTTCTCGCCATCTTTGGTTTTGACGCTAATAGCTTTTCGAGAGTTGGCTAGCTGCCTTGGAGCTTATCTTTGAAAGTTTCCTGCTCTCTTTTTTCCCGATCTGTTTTGCAGCCTCTTGTGGATCTCCTTACCGAAGCTTGGGATTCTCCTATTTTGCCTTCTTCCTCCAAGCCATCAAATTCTTGCTCAACTTCCTCGACTTCTACAGTTTTTCCTTTGGATCTCTCGGCAAGGTTTGCCGCCTTGGGAGAAGAGGGGGTACCTTTTGCGAGGAGGGTTGATTTTTGGATATCTGCTTCCTTTGCTTCCTCTATTTGCGAGCTTATAGGGGTGAATTTATTTTCTTGCTCCATTTTGGAAGGGGGTTGCTGAGGAGGGGCCTACTGGGGGCCTCTTCCATTTGGACTGACATTCTTTTGGGTTTTCTTGGCTCGCTTGACCTAGTTCCAACCTTCTTCTTTACCCTTATCTGATTCAGCATTGGATGGGCATCCTCTGGCGAAGTGACCATAGACATGGCATTTTCGGCATTTGAAGGGAAACTGCTCATAATCTAGCTTTTGCAAATGGGTCCAACTTCCTACTTTGATTTTGATGGCTTCCGGAAGTCCCACCTCTAGATCTACTTCTACGCAGATTCGGGCACAGTCATATTGATCTTTGTTGTTTTCCCTATCTATGAATTTCCCGAGGGCGTTGCCGATGTGTTTCAGCGAGTCCCAGTTCCAGCAATGCACTGGAAGGTTTGGAAGCCTGACCCACACCAGGACAGCCGTGGGAACGTCGACTGCAGGGTCGAAATCCGGCGTCCATTTGTTGAGATAAAGACCCTGGGGGCCCATGAAATAGGGGCCATTCTGGAAGATCAGATCCTTGTCGTCCTTAGAGGTGAATTTGAAGAGGAAAAACCCTTGTCCTAAGAAATAAGAAGTGACGCTATTCTTGATCAATGGAGCCCAGTTCTTGTTGACCCAGTTCTCAGTGGACTTAGGAGAAGGCCATAGTCTGGTGAACTGGCCAACGAGTGCCTGCTCAGCCAAGGACAGGGCGACTTGGATCGGGGTCTCTGGCGGCAGGGAGATTTCAGGAATATCCTCGAGCCTCTTGACAAACTTGGCTGCTTCACTCTTTTTCTTCTGCGGCAAACCGACCAAGAGCCGAGAGAAGGCTTCGGCAGATGAAGGCAAAGGGGGGGGGAGGGGGCCTGCCTGGGGCGAGCCCGGGACCTCCATGTGGGTGAACCCTAGCTCAAACCCCTCCCAGCAGCAGACGAGCCACACAGAAGCGCAGGCTCTCAACTAAGAAGCTCAGGAACAAACGCAGCAAGACAGAGGGCCCAGGGCCGCGGGGCCACAGGGCAGGGGGACTAAGGGCGCAGAACAGAGGCGCCGAAGCGTAGGCAGAAGACTAGGTCTTCATGGGCGCACCATCGCTCCAGGTCTCCACGCTCTTCGATTTTTTTCACTAAAATATTTAAATATCGAATTATAACTCCAATTCTAATAAGTTCGAGATTGTTGAGTTTGTTACAACAATATGTTTTTGAAAAATGTATCGTTGTTTCTCTTTTGAGTAGTGAGAAGTTTTGAAATGTTTGGCTTTTCACATTCTGAAAATCTAAGCCTAATTTTTTATAAATACATGTGGTGGTGAACCTTGTATGTATCTCATAAATTTCTTAAGTGAAATGATCAGATATTTTTCCCTGTGGTAAATTTTTAAGTATTTGTGTCTCATTTTTCTCTACAATTTTATTTTTTAATTTGTTGTGTGTAGGTTGTATTTACCAACAAGAAGTTACTTTTTTCCTTTTCATTCAATTATTTTTTCAACCAATACATATCTTTCTTCTTAATTTTTCCTGGGCTCTTTCTTTTTCTTTTCATTCAATCATTTTTCCAAACAATACATATCTTTCTTCTTAATTTTTCCGAGGATTTTGCTTTATTTTCCTTTTACTCTTCCTTCTTTTCTCATTTATTACACCTTTTTCCCCCTTACCCTATGGACACAATTTATTTTCCTTACTTTTCATTTTCCATAAAAAAATGTTTTCTTACAAGTGACTACCTTATTAGTCCCTGCCATGGTAGAACTATAGAAATCTATTTTCCCCTTGACCACTATTAGTTTAGCATTGACCGATCCAAGTTATAAAAAAAAAATCAATATATTGAAAATTTTATTTTTCAAACATTTGATTGGATCATAACTTTGAAGGTCTTATTTCAGCTTTTGTGTCATGTGGATAATTGTCTCAGATTTGTTTGCCATAATTTATGGATGTAGTTGCAATATTTATGCATTGATTTTTAAATATTTGTGCAATGATTTTTCATTGTTAAGCTTCATAATTTAAATCCTTGAAAGTATTTCATACTCATGTAAATGACCTATTTACCATTAATTACAATCCACCATAAATTAAGAAAATATTTGCATAAAAAATCAATAGGATTAAGATGCAAATAAATATCCCTACAGGAGTTACTACCTACCATTATTTATTTTTTCTTCAATGCTTTAACATGTAGGAGCAAAAGTATAAATGTGCCAACTTAGTAGTGGTTACTACCCACCAAAAATATTTATGCAAGTCCTTATCCCTTAGTAGGCAATTAACTTTTCTACTTTATATATCAATTTGCAATTTTTTTGAAGGAACAAGTATTGAGTGGCATTAAAATCATCTGATCTGAAGGCCAAAACCTTTTACATCAAGCATCATATTGTTCCCATTCGATTTCCAAAATTCCCACCCATTACATACAAAAGTTTCTTCAAAACACATACTATTATACTTAGAAATTTTTTCCCATATATCCTCAAAAGAACTCCATTAAAAACTACATATTGACATAACAAATATATCTATTAAAAGTTAAATATTTATTGGTCCTCTTGAGTCGAAATGACTTGGTCTTCCTCACCATTAACAACTTGTTGCATATCATTTTCCCTGGAATCATCAGTGATGGAGTTGGGTTCCTCAACATGTTGGATGTTGTTTTCCCCGGAGTCTTCAGTGTTGGAACTATGTTCCTCGTTGACCATTATTGGCTGATTTTCGTTCCCTTCTATTCCTACGAACTCCTGACCTCCAATGTTTCCCTCGTTGTGCACCATATCCTTTCCCTCCAACCTTTGTCCAAGGCTCTCTACCCTAAATTGCATCATTTATGTTGCCAACTGTAAGAATTCCAATTTCAAATCTAACAGACCTAACCGACGACAGAAAAATTCATTAATGGCTTTCGTTTCAGTCGGCTGCATCTCTGCTTGTCGGGATGTCAACATAATTAGAAAATCCACTACCCCTGCGATCACGGTTAGATGAACACCAATCTTACCGCCAACCTTTCCTTCTGCGTGCTCCATTTTCACCTGTAAAACCCTCAAAAGTCGTCCCAACATTGTAAGAGAATGAGAAAAGTTCACTTTAGCTTCCTGAATGCCCTCATGCTCCCTATATAGGGATGCATTTCCTTTCCTAGGCCTGCTCCAAAGTCCCATCTCATTGAAGTTTATTGTGCTCCTCCAGGCCACTTGCTTTGAGTCCATTAATGGTTCAGTGTGAAAACTTTGAAGAATTATCTTCCGCCCTCTACCAAAATAACATAAACTCTCCAGAATATGGATTTCACACATTTGAACAATAACAAAAATAAAATCATAGCAGAATCCTATGTTTGATGTCTACTACGGGCTTTCGTAGCCGCTCCAAGTGGCCATGTAAACACGACTTCCCACATAAATTTGGCATATCACCTTTAATGTAATTAATATTTTATTTTTTTGTATAAAGTTCGTCTTGATATTACTACAGGGTGATCGGATACATTCTTTGGGATGATACGGCTAGCCTGCCAACAGGGAAACCTGACTAGGCGTACATCCCTATTGTCTTTAAATTATACACAATCAACCTAAGAAGGCCATCCAACATGAAGAAAATTATTGTCTCTCTTTCCAGTCTCTGATCTTTGATGTAGCACATTCCATATTTTGAATTGGTACTAATGATAAACTACCAGTCCAAGCTTTCCCAACCTTGAAGCATTAACAACTCGGCGATTGGAAGAGAACGTGAGAGCTCTCAAATCTTCCAACAAGTGGTGAAAATTGATTTCTTCTCTTTTCCTTGACATTGGCGGACAATCATTAGCTGCAATTGCATCACACGCTGCCCTTAGAGGATTCGGGATGTTCCTTGACCATTGAGTTCCCCAGAAAGCATTAGGCGAATTTTGAGGTCTAAAATGGGCCTGCTAAGGAAATTATAAAATAATAGTGTAAATAATAAAATAAAATTAGATTACATCATCAAATTTTACAAGGAAGAAAAACTATTTTTTCAACTCGTATTTTCAACTTATCTTCGTCACAAGTTTACTCAAAATTTGAGCGGAAACATTCATTGGATGCAAAATTTGATTCCTCATCCAAGAAGTACTCATGTTGCATACTTTCAATGGACCCTAATACACGAAAAATGAGAAATACATGAAAAACGTGATTGCAATCACATATTTTCATGTGTTTCTCATTTTTTGTGTAGCAAGGTCTATCAGAAGTATGCAACATGGGTACTCCTTGGATGTGTTGGAAATAATACTGAGAGGGGGGGGTGAATCAGTATTATCAGATCAGATAAAACTTTTCAATTTCATACTCAGAAACATATACGCGACTTCAGTTAAGTGAACCCGCGTGTACACGCGACTGTGTCTAAAGCAACTAGCGTATATGCAGAGATCTTATGATTCAGTTAATCTTATCTTCAGTAAATGCATCAGGATATTATTTAGCATATTAACAGTAAACAGATGCAGTATAACAGAATAGATCATCACACAAAAGCCACACACATGAACACCATGATATAAGGTGGAAACCCAATGTGGGTGAAAACCACCTGCTGCAATTTGTCTCTTTCTTCTTTAATGAGAAACTTCTTTTACAATGTACTGGTGCAGTCCTTTACCAGCACGCAGGCTACAACCTGCAGAGGGCTACAACCCTCTCTCGTTTTCCAACTACTTTAGGAAGGGAGCTACAACCCCCTCAGCTCTTGTACTAGCTGATCCATTTACTAGTACGTAGGTGCTGACCCTACAACCTTCAGGGACCACGTTTCATACATTTTCATACTGGATCCAAGAGTACAAAGCAAACATTACCGCAATACAATCATCAACTTATACTTGCATCATAATTCATTAAACAACCCAATACTGAATTACTGAAACCCTGTCATCAAGAACACAGAACCCAAACCAGAATCTAGAACTCTGCAACAACCACCAGAATCAGCAGCAACCTGAAATATTAACACTTATCATGCATACGCTACTTCACTGTACCAAAACCGCGTGTATACGCGCTTTCTCCAAAGGCAACCCGCGTGCAGATCTAGAAATGATTACTTCTGCCTTTGCTGTCAGATCCGACCCTTGCCAAGCGTCCCGAACAGATAACCAGCAATACCAGATCTTCTCACTGCGTCAGACACCCACAATCCATCATCCTTTGCCTAGTGATCTTCTCCTTATATAGCCTTAGGCCTTGTTCAATACCAAGAGCCAAAACCATAGAAACACAATACCATCAACCTCGAAACTAGGGATCAACACGTCCGTCGAGACATAATGGTCCGAAACCATAGGCACAACTTCCAAGGACTAACCGCCATGGACCAAAGGTACTTTTCCACATACACGCGCTTTTTCTGAAGCCAACCTGCGTGTACACGCGACTTGGTCTTAACAAACCTGCGTGTATGAACTTCCTTGGCAAGCTGTACTAGGATCTGTCTTCTGATTAAGTTGCCATCTCCTGTACCAACTTCTGAGCATCTGTACCAACCTCTGAGTGAGTTGCCATCAAGGACAACACTTGAATCATAATGCCAACAATCTCCCCCTTTGGACTTGATGGCAACCACCACACCAAGTCACTCTCCCCCTTTGACATCAAGGGCAAAGGGTGGACCAAGATATTCTCTTCTTTGGTATACCCTCTCCTGTCCATACTGCTGTCCATACTCCCCCTGAGTACATGCTGAAATCTCCAAATGTGCTCCCCCTTTGTGTATGCCAAAGTGTACCAATCTATCCATCCTGCTCTTGCTGAATTGTGTTGTTCATGCTCCCCTTGACTGTAGGCAAGATCTGCAAAAGATGTTCTTCAAGAAGAACAAAGACTTATACATCATAGAAGACCTTCCTATCACCAAAAGACTCAACATACATTCATCACCCAACCTAGTGGGGATATACCAATATTGACTCATCCACCTAACCATGTGAAGATACATGATAATACATGAACATTTCATCATTCATCCCAGGCATAGTGGGGAAACCAACATAGGCCGTTACATGACCTTGACATCATAAAAGAGATACATGACATAGTGATGAAATATCTAGACCAAGACTTATGAAAGCCACCAACAGCATCATGATCTGTACCATAAGCATCAGCCTGCAATACCATTCCTAAACAGTAAGATGTATCATTTAGCTTCATAGACTTTATCAACACCTTCTAACCATAATGCCAACAATGCATTATTTGAAGAATATTCTCCCCCTGAGTCTAAGCCAACCATGTCTGAACCATTTCCTGAGTCTGTTCTGCTCCCCCTGAGCCTGAGCCAACCATGACTGAACCTGGGTCTGTTCTGCTGCCCTTTCTCCATATACGCGACTTTGCAGCCTGTAACTCGCGTATATACGCGACTTGTCTTCATTATATAAGCGTATGCAGGATGGAATACTGAATTTCACTTTCAGATTCCCCTGTGTCTGTTATGTCAGCTGACTGAGTTATCCCACACCTTTCTGTCTCTGTCTTCTTCAATTCCTGCAACTGTGATGATGTATGGTCCTTTTGTCTTGAATTTTGAAATCTGCTCCTGCATTCCCTTGCTTTATGCCCATAGTTGTTGCATGTATAGCACCTTATATTTTTCATGTTCCTTCTATCACAATCAATTGCTTTGTGTCCATATGCATTGCAGGCAAAGCAATACCCTCTGAAGTACCTGGGATGCGATGATCTTTCTTGAACCATTCTACTTCTGCATCTGGCTGCAACATGTCCAAGATTATGACATACATAACATTCAACATTATTCAGCGGAGGAAATAATCGTCTATCACGTCCATAGTTAGGAGTAAAGGATCTTCCTTGAGGAATTTCTTTCCTTGGTTGTTCCTTGAGCATTTCAGATTTCTCATTAGAGTTTCTTGTCTCACCTTGTGAACTAGATTCACCTTCAACATATTCATGAAAACCAAGACCAGTCTTGATAGCAGGAGATCTTTGACTATTAAGAATATCATCCAAGACTTTAGAACTATCTTGAAATCGTAAAAGCTTATCCTTTTCTTCTAGTTTACCTTTCAAGATATTTACCTCAACTTGATGTTGTTCTTCCTTTTTCAGATACTTCTTCCTTAGGTCTTCTTCAACTTTTCTCCCTTCTTCCACTTGTCGCTTTAGTTTGATCACTTCATGTTCTTGATCTTCAAGATCTTCTTTTAGAGAGAGGATCTTTGATTCAAGTCTCTGAATGTTGTGCTCTGATCTTTTGCTATATCCTGCAATTTCTCCCTTACCCTGGTTTCTGTCTCCAATAGTTCTTTTAGTTTGGCAACTTCTTCAGTTTCTGCATTCGTCTCTTCATGTGCCATGAGACTTTTAATATCCTCGCTATTATTGGATGAAGCATTCTTCTTCTTATGTGCCATGAGACTTCTAATATCCTCACTATCATTTAATGAACTTTTAATATGGGTATAATAGCTTCTACCATCTTCTTCATATATCTTTTCTTTGTTATGAGGACATCTAGCAGCATAGTGACCAACTCTACCACATAGAAAACATTTGAAAGGTAGCTTATCTTTGAACCGTCCAGATCCCCGTTCAAGATTCTTGACAAAATTTACCTCATCTTCTTCCTCTGACACTTCGAATGCGGCCTCTGGTGGTACCTCTTGTCGCATTTCAAAAGCAGTTAAGATCCCGTGAAGCTGTGACATGGTAATTTTCCGCACATTCTCCTTTTCTTCTATGGCAGATACTTTAGAATCAAATTTAGTAGACAGAGATCTCAAAACCTTTTGAACTAAGACAACTTCCTCAAATTCTTCACCCAGATCCCTCATACAATTCACAATCTCATCCATACGCAGGAAATAATTAGCTACGCTTTCATTACTTCGCATCTTAAGAGTTTCATATCGGATTCTGAGAGTTTGAAGCTTTGCTATTTTTACCTGATCATCTCCTTCGTAGCTTGTAACAATTTTGTCCCATATTTCCTTAGCTGATTTGAGATGCATGATCTTCATAAATTCTGATTGAGTCAAAGTACTCAATAGGACAGTAACTACTTTGGCATTGAGCTCATATTGCTTTTTCTCTGCTGGATCTGTAGGAGTTGCTGATGGGAATTTGTATCCTCCTTCTACGATTCCCCAAACTTCTGCTCCAAGCGACTGTAGGTATGCAGTGGTTCTTATCTTCCAGTGAGTAAAATTGTTCCCGTCAAAGACTGGTGGCCTGATGTGTGCCTCTCTTTCTGGATTAGCCATTTGATGGATCTTTTCCTTCAAGCGATCAAGCTTTCTTTGAAGGACCTGCTCTGATACCAATTGTTGGAAATAATACTGAGAGGGGGGGGTGAATCAGTATTATCAGATCAGATAAAACTTTTCAATTTCATACTCAGAAACATATACGCGACTTCAGTTAAGTGAACCCGCGTGTACACGCGACTGTGTCTAAAGCAACTAGCGTATATGCAGAGATCTTATGATTCAGTTAATCTTATCTTCAGTAAATGCATCAGGATATTATTTAGCATATTAACAGTAAACAGATGCAGTATAACAGAATAGATCATCACACAAAAGCCACACACATGAACACCATGATATAAGGTGGAAACCCAATGTGGGTGAAAACCACCTGCTGCAATTTGTCTCTTTCTTCTTTAATGAGAAACTTCTTTTACAATGTACTGGTGCAGTCCTTTACCAGCACGCAGGCTACAACCTGCAGAGGGCTACAACCCTCTCTCGTTTTCCAACTACTTTAGGAAGGGAGCTACAACCCCCTCAGCTCTTGTACTAGCTGATCCATTTACTAGTACGTAGGTGCTGACCCTACAACCTTCAGGGACCACGTTTCATACATTTTCATACTGGATCCAAGAGTACAAAGCAAACATTACCGCAATACAATCATCAACTTATACTTGCATCATAATTCATTAAACAACCCAATACTGAATTACTGAAACCCTGTCATCAAGAACACAGAACCCAAACCAGAATCTAGAACTCTGCAACAACCACCAGAATCAGCAGCAACCTGAAATATTAACACTTATCATGCATACGCTACTTCACTGTACCAAAACCGCGTGTATACGCGCTTTCTCCAAAGGCAACCCGCGTGCAGATCTAGAAATGATTACTTCTGCCTTTGCTGTCAGATCCGACCCTTGCCAAGCGTCCCGAACAGATAACCAGCAATACCAGATCTTCTCACTGCGTCAGACACCCACAATCCATCATCCTTTGCCTAGTGATCTTCTCCTTATATAGCCTTAGGCCTTGTTCAATACCAAGAGCCAAAACCATAGAAACACAATACCATCAACCTCGAAACTAGGGATCAACACGTCCGTCGAGACATAATGGTCCGAAACCATAGGCACAACTTCCAAGGACTAACCGCCATGGACCAAAGGTACTTTTCCACATACACGCGCTTTTTCTGAAGCCAACCTGCGTGTACACGCGACTTGGTCTTAACAAACCTGCGTGTATGAACTTCCTTGGCAAGCTGTACTAGGATCTGTCTTCTGATTAAGTTGCCATCTCCTGTACCAACTTCTGAGCATCTGTACCAACCTCTGAGTGAGTTGCCATCAAGGACAACACTTGAATCATAATGCCAACAGGATGAGGAATTAAAGTTTCCATCTAACAAGTACTCTCGCTCGAAATTTGAGTAAAAGCTTAGGGAGATAAGTTGAAAATATGAGTTGAAAAAGTAGTTTTATTATTTTATTATTTTTTGATCTTTTTACTTTTTTACTCCAAAAATGGTGAATCATCCCCCATGGTTGACATCATCATCTTGAATCCTATTGGTTCTTATAAAGTTTATTTTGGTTGTACATTTTTCTTAGGAGGCCCATTTTAGACCTAAAAATTCCCCTAATGATGTATTCAAGGCCAATCCTTTGTATGCTAATAGATCTGCCAACTTGTTCCATTCACATTTAATATGCAGTAGAAGAGTTCCCTCTATTTGTGCTAGTGCCTTAACCACTCGCTCCATTATGCATTCAAGCCTCGAGCTATTAACAATTTTTTTGAAGAGGAGTGCCAAATTGAATTTTTTTAGGATTGTGATGATGAGCTCTGAGTCCCCCTCGATTACTAGCTGGTTGAAGTGAAGTTGCTTGGCTAATTTTAATCCTTGTTCTAATACCAGAGCTCTGTTGTGTTGTTTGTAGTAACTCCTAATTTGCCCATATAGATATGCAAAATGGCTCCTTGCGTGTTCCTGGAGGCGCCTCAATAGCTAGTCAGGCTCGAGTTTCCATTAGAAGCTCCATTGAAATCCAGTTTAACAAAACCAAGTGGTCGTGGGGACCAATCAACAGGACTTGTCTTCCTAACCTAAGATTTCTTGTTAGTTTTCCTTATCTTTGAAGCCTTCAACCCAAGATTAGATAAGATGCATTTTTTAGACTCAGCACACTCCCAATCCTTGGAATCCCATAGGGTAAGATCAATTGTTTCATTCAACATCTGTAGATTTTGATCCCAGACAACTCCTCGCCCTTTGGAGGAGTCCTTGAAGATCCTGTAGTTCCTTTCCTTCCAAAGGGACCAAAGGATAAAACCTGGCATCAGAGCCCAAACCCTATTTAAAATAGTAATGGAGAAAGAAGACACTAGCAAATTGACAAGAAGCTCCTTAATTCCCACCCAAAATTGAGGAGGAATGCCAAAGGCATGGTGTAAAAGCATCCAAATTTCTTTTGTGTAATCATAATCAAGAAATAGATGAGCATAATTCGCCTCTTTCAAGAAGCAGATATGGAAAATTGAGGGTCTTATCAATCCTCGCTTCTGCAGCCTATCCCAGGTGAGTTTTTTGTGTTTGAGCAACAACCAAAGGAATAGAGAAATTTTTGGCCAATGTTTGAGTTTCCACAAGTGCTTCCACTGTTTACTAACCTCTCGGAGAAGATTTTTGATTAACAGTTGCCTTTATTCCTTAATGCTGAAGTTTCCTGAAGGTCAATATCCCCACCTGAGCACATCATTTTCCTCATGCAGCTTGACGTTGTGATTAGTTAAATGTTTTGAGATCAATTTATAAGCCTCAGCGAGGTCCGGTGATAGGAGGGGGGTGAAATCACTCCATTTTCTCCACCTAGTGGGACGGTCCTACTCAGTCCAATAATCGCACAACGCTAGAGCTCCCCTATTGGTGAGATTATCTCTTAGAGAGTTTAGCTGGGCAAGAGAAGAGAGTATTGGCCACTGGTTCCAAGAATCTTACCAAAATAGAGTTTATTTTCCATTGTGTGCCTCCCAAAAGTTGTGTTCTTGTACGAGAGTTTTGTTGTGACATGTTGAGTTTCAGGTGTGTGAGCCTGGCATTATATTGGAAAATCTAACTAATTGATTAGCAGTGATTCCAAGAGCATACTTGTTAGACCAATACTGCCCCCATTGAGAAGTTGGGCCTTTTATCCATCTCCACCAAACTTTGGTAGAGAGCATCTGACTCATAATTTGTGGATCTTTAAGGCCCAAGCCTCCGTAGTGTTTGGGCAAACATAGCTTATCCCAGGCCACTAAGGCCCATTTTTTGCCCCTACTGGGCCCTCCCCAAAGGAATGAACGTTGGATGCTTTGGAGTTTGCTGAGGAATACCTTTGGAGCAGCCAAGTCGGAGAGAAAATAAGTGGCCATGGATTGCAAAATTGACTTCAAAAGAGTCAGCCTGCCTGCCAAATTGAGAGTCCTAAAGGTCCAAGATGAGAGTTTTGATTCAAATTTCAGGATAAGGTTTTCCTAGATCAAAATTTTCATGGGGTTGGAAATTAAGGGAGCCCCCAGATAAGTAGAATGCAAGGAACCTATTTTGAAGCCCATAAGGTGGGAAATCTAGGTCTACACTGCCACTGGGGTATTGAAAAAGAAAATTTGGGATTTGGTTCCATTGATAGAGGTGTCAGAGGCTAAAGAGAAGAGATCCATAAGCTTTTTGAATTCTAGAGCTTCTTTAAGGGAGGGTTTTCCCATTAGAATTGTGTCATCTACAAATTGCTGATGGGAAGAACACACTGCATCAGAACCCTAAGTGAGACCTTGAAGTTTACCAAAGGCTAAGGCATGGTTGAGAGACTGCCCTAGCCCTTCAACAACTAAAAGGAGGATATTAGGAGAGATAGGATTCCCTTTCCAGATCCCTCCTGTGGGTGAGAAGGTGGGGGTGGGAGCACCATTTATAAGGACAAAGAAGAAGACCTTGGTTATTAGAGACATGACCTAGTTGATCCAAAACTCATTAAATCCAAAAGCAGAGAGAATATGATAAATAAATTGCCAACTGATTTTGTCGAATTCTTTCGACATGTCAAGTTTAATTACCATACCTAGTGTTTCCGTGGCCTTTAGAGTATGGAGATGCTCTTGAACCAAAATTAAGTTGTCTAAGATCTGATGCCCCTCCACATATCCAATATGCTCTGGGGAAATTATGATAGGCAGGACCAACTTCAACCTATTTGCAATAGTTTTAGAAATTATTTTAAAGATTACATTACACAGAGCAATTGGTCTATAATCTGCTGGAAAGTCTACTTTTTGAGATTTAGGCATACGAGAGATGAAAGTGGCATCGAATGCCGAGAGGAGAGAAGAGGTACAATGAGATTTTTCCACAAATTTCCATACATTATACCCCAAAATGTGCCAACAAGCTTGATAGAATTCAATTGTTAAGCCATCAAGGTCGGGTGCCTTGTTTTTTTGCATGCCCATAACAATATCTTCTACTTCCCTGAAGGACACTTCGCGAGATAAGAGTGCATTCTTCTCTTCCGACACCAATTTGGGGATATGCTGAAGAATTTGATTAATTGCAGCCCTTATGTCATTAACTGGTTCCGTAAGCAGAGTTTGGAAGTGATTGTGCATCGTTGCTGAGATTTCATCCTGCTCTTCCAATATTTGTTGAGACTCATCTTGAATGAAATGGATCTTATTTTGTTGCCTATATTGTATCATAGATCTATGGAAGAATTTTGTATTTTTTTCACCTTCTTGCAACCATTTTATTCTAGATTTTTTCTTATACATAATTTCCTCCTGTTGTAGCCTTTCCCCATGTTGTTGTGCTAATTCCTTTTCCTTTTCTTTAAGCTCTTATGTACCTCCCTCTACTATCATTATTTGTTGCACCTGTTCCATGTCGTTCTCAATATTCCTTTTTGCTTCTTGGATGTTCCCAAAGTCCGCAATGTTCATGCTTTCAATTTTTGCTTGATGAATTTTAGCCTTTGTTGAAAGCGAAACATTATTCCTCCCTATAGGGCTGAAGATTCCAACCACCAATTTTCCATGTTTGAAGTAAATTATGGATGCCGAAGCCAGAATGCTTCAAACCTGAAAGGTTTGTTGGGGGTGTGCTGGAACTTTTAGTCTAAGTCTCATTGGCTAGTGGTCAGAGTCGTGGCAAGGCAAAATGATTGCTTCTGCACTCAAGTTTGTCAAATATAGGGATTATGATGCCAAGAAGTGGTCCAATCTGCAAGCCACTTGATTTTCCCCTCCCCTTCGATTGTTCCAGGTATGGGAGCCATTTGGAGTAGGGATATCCACCAACTTGTGATCCTCTATGAAGGATTTGAAATGAGTGGCTTCTTGATCGAGTCTTCTGACACCTCCCTTTTTTTCAGTCAGAGACCTGATCATGTTGAAGTCACCTCCCAAGATCCACTTTGCTTCTCCTATTACCTGGGCCAAATATTGCAAGTTGGTCAGCAGATGCCTCTTATCTTGAGGTGCATTGGGGCCATATATATTTGAGATTTAAACTGCTTGGGAGGAGCCCACAGGCTTAAAAATACTAGTAAGAATGCAGGGGAATGAAAACGAGTCCTTCAAAACCACCGTGGATGGGTTCCAAAGGATGGCCAGCCCACTCGATGCCCCCACTGCGCAATGACTTAAGAGTTCATAGTTCTTCCAAAATGAGGACACTATATTCTTCAGTGTTTCAAAGTTGCATTTAGTTTCCTGCAGTAATATGATATCTAGCTTTTCTTGTTGGAGTTTATTTCTGAGGAGCCTACTTTTGATTTTTCCATTGAGGCCCTGAATATTCCAAGAAATGATCTTCATCATTTGGGGGTGGGGTGAAAATGTGTATCAATGGGAGCTTCCCTCCATGTATTAACAAGATATTCCCCCATCTCTTGAAGATGTTGCCCATTTGATTTTCTGCCTTTTTTGTTTGAATATTTTGAAACTACTACTCGATCTTGAGGAGCATTTCTTTTTATTCCTTGTGAGGAACTCATAGTGTTGAGAGAGGAATCATTACCTTGATTTTTGACTTGGTTTAGCAGGAGATCTTGATGTCTCATGTATGCCCTTGCGACCAGTTGCACTTGATCCTCCGTGAGAGAGTTTGGGTCCTTAGATTTCCAATCCTCTGCTATCTATTGAAAGTTTACTTCAAGTAGCTCTGGATCCAAGATTTCCTCTTCCTCCATTGGGGATGGGGCTTCTGCATCTTTCATTGAGGTATCCTCCCCAACCTTGTGTTGGTGTTCTTTTATTGTTTTGCCTTTATCATTAGTAGTTTCCCCCTTGGATGCATTGTGTTTAGATTGATTCTCCTCCTCTACTGGGGCTTGAGGGTCGTCCTCTGGGAGATTCTAGAGAATGCCAAATTGATTATGCTCTTGTTGTTATTTTTCCTTGTTATTGCCTCCCCTTCTACATACTGTGTTTTTCTTGTTATTAACTAGAGTAAACCCTTCTGAGGCTGCCACTTGATCTCAGTGTAGATTTGCTCGTTTCTTCTGTTGTTATAGGATGACCGGACAATCTTTGTCAAGGTGGCCATATTCATGGCATTGTTTGCATCAGAAAGGTATTTGTTTGTAATCAATGGCATGTTCCCAGATGATGTCCTCACAACTCAGTAAGATGCATGCCGACAGAGGCTTAGTGAGATCCATGCAAATACAAAGACGTGCATACGAAGTGTATCACCCTGCCTTAGTGGTTTCTGACAACATTATATGACCTCCTAATTTATTTCCAATCCGAGCTAGAATCTTTGGATCCCAATACTCCTACAACAATAAATATAAGTGAATCCACATTGGAAGGGTTGAGAAGTCTTCTTTCTTGGGGTTAAATCTAGGCACCCATGGTTTCAAGAAAATACTTGTTGCATTCATGAAGTAAGGGCCTCCTTGAAAGATTGCATCTTTGTCCTTTATGTCATTGAAAATGACTGTAAAAAACCCTTTTGGCCCAAGCTTGAGCTCTAGATCTCCCTTTACGCGCCAATTTTTCCTTATCCAGTTTATTAGAACCCTTTCTGAAGGCCATGGCCCTACAAATTTTCCTATCAAGGTGTATTCCTTCATGTGCTCAACCATAGCTCCAAGCTTTTCTGTCAGGAATTCCATAAGGGGTTTAACCTTAGTTGATGGCCTGTAGGGCCCATTTGACCCCTCAGTCAGTTTTCCATGCTTGTTAGCTTGGGCTTGATCATTGGCCCCCTTTTGTGTTGCCTGCAGGGAAGAAGAGTTGGTGGACGTGTCCTTTGCTTAGATGCTTGGTTGTGGGATTGGACTACGAGCCAAGATGGGAGGAGGTTTTCCTACTACAATGTTGTGAAAGGAGGGGTCGTCGCCCCCCCAGGATTGACCATTTCGAACTCCAAAGCTTTGTAGCGTAGCGTAGTTGTCGGGGTTGCAGAGCCAATCCGAGAGCGATTTTTTCCCCAGAATCCAGGGAATTATGTAATTAATATAAATTGAAACTGTCTTAACTCTGCCAATTGTTCATTGTTCCCGAGCTTAGTGCGCTTCTTGATTTGCCTTATTTCTGAATGCATTTTCATCATTATGGAATGTGTTTGAATGTTAACCTTTCCTCATTTATTTTCATATCTCCCCAATTTAATAAGACTCCCAAGTTTGCCATTTGGTCAACCACTTCATTCAAATGTCTTATGATATATCAAAATCAATAGAATCAAATTGACCCATTAACAATTTAATCCTATGCAAAAGCGTTGGAAGCCATAGGTCTTTTGTTATACGACACTTTATTGCTTGTTGGATGACGATTTTAGAGTCACCAAAGACTTTGAAGTTTTTGCATTCCATTGACTATTGCTAGTTCCAATCCTTAAGTCTTATGTTGTACAATACTTTATTGCTGGTTGGATGACGATTTGAGAGTCACCAAAAACTTTTAATTTTTAGCATTCCATTAACTATTGCTAATTCCAATCCTTGCCATAATCCTTGCCATAATGCCATATATTTTAAGTGATTATTAGTCATCAAACCTAACCCAAATATATTTTATCCCCTTTTCTGGGTCGGGGATGAGAAACAACCCTCCGAGAATTTTTTTTAAAACATATCATCCACTGCTACGCTGCCATACAACATTTGTTTTCTTTTGTGACGACCCATCGAAAATATTTGTTGACAACTTTCGGGATTAGTTCAATCAACCATCATCGAAACAGGGGCAGATCCTTAAAGTCAAGGAGCTGTGATTTCATGCTTGCCCACAGATTTTCGTTGGCCTTTTCTTTTCTAGCGTCAACGTTCGTTAGTCTCTCTTATTCGTCACCACGGAGACTTCCTTACAACATTTCCACATCAAGCCATAGCCTCAATTAAAATATATGCTGAATGTTATTATCTCAAAGAAGATTGTGTCTAAAATGTTAATAATATTATCCATTCAGAAGATTGTGCGAAAACAATAATAATATTATCAGCAATTTGAAATTGATTTATTTAATTTTGGTGATAATTATGCATGGTTTAAAAAAATAGTTTTATTTTTTAATATATTACTTTACACACAGATAATGTTATATTAAAGAGCAGGTAAATGAAAGACATAGATTGCAATCATGAAATCAACTGAACAGCGATTGATTTTATGCAATTTCAAGTTCAGTCGCGACAGGTACTGTCGTTATGCGGCCTGGTTCCTGTTTATAATATTAAAAATAATATATTATGACAATCATATATATGTTTTGGCAGCTTATGTAACCCCTTTCCCATGCAAAGTTACAGGGTATTTTAAATTGGTCAGACAGCTTTTTCAATCTTCTCGAACCAACCAAACTTATAACTTTAACACAGGCAGACATTAGTTAGGATAGAAAAACATTTTGCTCACAAATAGAGAAGTGACCCTGAAGGAATCCTTCTCGTAAAACAATTGAGTGCTGAAAAATAAAATGAAGTGGGTGCATCCATGGGATCAGCATCCCCCCAGTTTCAGCCGACTGTTACCTGAATGCATTCGGCCATATCCCTCCTTTGAAGGATGGTTCTTCCGTATTGTGGACCCCAGCAAAGGCGTGAGCTTTGCAGTGATCATTGCGACCAACTACGCCACCTGGGAGAGCCATGCTACTATTGTCTTCTGCATTGATGATGAAGAAAGCCCAAACACTAACGGCAGCAAACATGGTGGACGTACTGACAGAGTCCAGGCAATGGCAAAGGTCAGGGCCGCTCTATTCCCACCTCGATGGAATTGTTTTCTATTAAAAAAAAGGAATTTTCCGGATTAATCTATATTGGCCGTAGTCTGTGATATTTTTTTTGTTTGGTTTTTTTTTTTCAAGAGGAAAAAAAGGTTGATTTTATTATCAAGATAAAACTAGTAGATGTGCATTATATTTTCATGTAATTTGCAGAGATTGAGATTGGTTTAGCATGTGAAGATAGTTATATATGTCAAATCTAAGAAACAACAATTTTTTTTAAACTAGCAGTCATTCATAATTTCCATTTTCTAATATAAAAGTCTATGAGATTGTCTATCACTATCTTTTCATTAAACATAAATTTATGTTGTCTGGAAAATATCAAAATTACAAAGGAAATGTTGTTGTGACCAAAAAGTGTCACGGAAGGCTGAGCACACCCTCGTCTCGTGTAGTGTCGTCCATAATGACTTTGAATTTCATGATTCCATAGGGCTCTCTAATGTCATCCTTTGACAATTTGTCCGCCTCTGTGTTGGTTTCTCTATAGATGTGAGTGATAGTGTATGCTTCAAGTGATCCCAATCTGTGCTTTATCCTCTTTATCCAACCCGATAGTGTGGGGGGGGATCAAAATCTGAGTATCCCATGATTCCATCAATGAGAGATTTGGAATCACCATAGATATGTAGACAATTTAGTTTCTTTTCTTGTGCAAACCAAAGTAATCCCCATAAAGCGATTGCTTCAGCTCTTGTGTTGGTGCACGTGCCTTCGTTCAATGAAGCTAATATTGTTTGCTTCCGTCTATCTAAAGCAACGCGCCACATCCACATCCCCCAGTTGTGCAACTCCATCGAAAAATCCAACTGGGACGCTGATCAATGAAGGACTCAAATGGGAAAGATCACCTGTGTAAACAATCTTCTATGTGATAGCATATATCCATGTTGTTACCTTGTGACAAATCTAGTTGATGTTATATTGCTTTCCTTCAAACAATTAATGGTTGTTTCCCAAATGATGTAGAGGGGCAGCGCCTTGAAATTTTTTGTAACAGTTTTCCAATTCATTATGCAATCTTCAAGGTTGTTTGTTCTCTTGTATGGGATCTAGAGAGCAGATGATATGCATTCCCAAATCGTATTGGTCATTGGACATGTAAAGAATATGTGATTGGCAGATTCAGACGTTGCCCTGCAGAATATATAGTAACCCGAACCCAAGTGGCCCCTTATCAACAGGTTATCCCATGTAAGTATCTTATTCCTCCACACCATTCATGAGAATAGGATGATTTTGATGGGAACCTGCCACTTCCAGATTTTGGAGAACCATGATAGTTCCTGTGGATTGTAAATCTGTGCCGACAATGATTTGTATGTTTCCGCCACGATGAGCGTGTTTTGAACTATTCTCCCAACCTAGTTTATGCAGTCTCCACTTCTGTTGTAACACAAACCTGCAAGGCTCAAGTTCTTTACATATGTTTGCCATTCCTTAGCACTTGAGCCATCCAAGTTCAAATCTGCCGCATCTTTCCAAATCGAGCATCCCGCTTTCCATTCTTTGATCGTCTGGTTCAAATAGATATATCCTCTGTGATTTAGAAGTGTCATTGTATGTTTGCCAATATGTGTACCAACATTTGCACTCTTTATTTTATCTGTGCTAATAAGAATTTTCTATCCATTGCCAAATTCCCATGCCATGCCCATGCGCCACCAGTCAATGATTTTTATAAAAGATCTACATATCATCGATCCTCTAGTTTTGTGTTGTCTTTTGTCTCTATATAAGGATTCAATGTTATATTCCTTCATATATTTGTCCAGAATATCCTGCCAAATCCCTCTCCCATGCAACGCCCTCCAGAATGATTTAGCAGGCCCCATCCCCCAAGTTCCTTGGGGATGATTAGTGCGCTCCATTTGCACAAATGGTATTTCGAAGCAGTCCTAGTCACGGACCAGAGAAAATGAGATGTGATTGCCTTAATCTTGTTGGCAATGGTGGACGGGATGATATAGAGATGTGAATAGTACACAGTAATTTGTTGCAAGACAGCTTGTGTAAGTATGTATATGCCCTCTAGGAGAGAAATATGTTTGTCCATGTGCTCAATTTCTTCTTGTATTTGTCAACCAGCCACATCTAGTCTCTTACTCCATAGAAATTGGGCCTGAGCCTAAAGCCCAGATATGGAAATCCTGCCTCTAGAGGTGCTTTCTGAACTCCAAATATAGCAGCTATGTAATCGATATCCATCTTGTTTCCAGCTGAGTAGTAAAGAACTGATTTGCTGCCATTTGTTAACCCCGTTGTTGCACCATACCTGATAAATATCTGATGTAGAGTGGACAACTGGGATCCGGAGATGATGCCAAAAGTTAAAATGTCATCAACAAAAAACAAATGTGTTATATTTACCTGTGTGGAGATGTAAAACCCCTGAAAAAGTCCACGAGCTAAAAATTTTGGAAGGAATTTTTAGAATCACGATTTTGGGTTAAAAATTCTCCACAATTGTAATGTATGAGGGGATTTTCAGAGTATTGAATCCATATTTACAATTAATTTCATAGTGATGAATCTATATTTACAATCAAAAACTCATTTTAAACAATAAAAATTAAGATTTGGCCCAAAAAATTAGTAACATGTTTATACATCTCCATGTCCAGACAAGCATGTATGTAGGAATAATATTCGCCCTAAAGAATCTCCTAAAGTTGTCGCCTTTTCTAATTTAGATCAATCTTGATTTCCCTTCCTAAACAATTGTTGAGATGGAGAAAATATTGCTAATGTTTTTCTGCACTAGGTATTTTTCCTTTGCTAATTTTTCACAATAAAGAGTAAAGAGGGCATTGGAAGATGAAGTGATCATTCAGATTTGTGCTCTTAGACAAATTGATGTGTTAGTGGAAAGATTGTTTGTTTTCTGATTATGTTAAGTGTTAGAAAAGTTTAAAAAAAATTGTTGAATATGACCTTTCTTGTAAATATTTTGTTCTTATATGTGTTGTTTGATATTTAGATTTTGTTTCCATTGTGTGTGTGAATGAATATATTTCAACATGTCACTTATGTGTGTGTTATGTGTAGTGAGTTAGGGAATTGGGATTTTATTTTTGAGGGAAATAATGAAAGTTAAAAGTCATAATGATAATATATTTTTTATGAATTCAACATGTCATGTGGAAATTGCTTGTTATTTATTATGAATTCAACATGTCATGTGGCAATTGAATGTGGATGTAGAGGATAACAAGTGATTCTCCTGATCATTCGAGAAACCTAATTGACATGTTAATATTGGACATACTCGACTTTATTTGAGAAGGGAATTCTATAAAATGAAGTTATGCTTTGGAGAGTATAGGATTGTATTTTATACAATTTGTAATCCTTCATGGAGTAATTGCAGTGTTCCATAAGTACGCATTTCACAAGGTTGAGGAATTAAATGTGGGTGGAAGGATAACAAACATTCCTCCCAACCACTCAAGATAAACATAATTGACATGCTAATACTGGACTTTATTTGAAAGAAATTCTATCAAATGAAGTTTTGAGTTGGAGAGTATAGGATTGTATTTTATACAGTTTGTAATCCCTCATGGTGTAATTGCAATGTTCTATGAGGACACAACTCATAGGGTTGTGAGGGTGTCCCCCCACACTTCTCAATCCCTCAAGATTGGGAATGGGGGTGTTTATCGAAATGTTTCTCCATACTCTCCATTTTAAGGAACTTGGAAAAATGCACAGTGAAATGTTTCACCAATGCATGGGACCCATTTTACAAAATGGAGGGATTATGGGAACCGCTCTCGAAAAGTGGGGTGTTGGCGCATCTCCACATGATTTTGTCCAAAAAAAAAACGAGTAATTGCAATGTTCCATGAGGACACATCTCACAAGGTTCAGAGTGTGTCCCCCACACTTCCAAACCCCTCAAGATTAGGAGTGTGTCCCCCACACTTCCCAACCCCTCAAGATTAGGAGTGTGTCTCCCACACTTCCCAATCCCTTAAGATTGTGAATGGGGTGTTTAGAGAAATGTTTCTCCATACTCCCCATTTTACAAAACTTGGAAAAATGCACAGTGAAATGTTTCACCAATGCATTGGGACACATTTTACAAAATGGAGGACTTATGGGCACCGCCCTTGAAAAGTGGAGTGTTGGGGCATCTCCCCATGATTTTTGTCATATATATATATAGAAGGAATTAATTACAAAATGAGAAATTTACATGGGATGAATTGTTATTTGGGATTTTTTTTCATTTTTTTAAAGACAATCCCCCTGTAATAGGGACCCTAATATCTCTTATCCCCATGAATTTTCTTAAAACTTGCGGGTGTATTTACACATCCCCGTGTATGTTTCTTCGCTCCCACACTCTCACATCTCAAAAACTTGTTGGATCATTGAATAATTAGTTACATGTCAATTTAGAATCATATATTAAGATGTTGTGATGATTCTTCTTAAAGGATTGCATGAATCTTATTAAGCACTAGTTGTAGCTTTGGGGACACAATCTCTTCAAATGTGGCAAATGGTATGCTCTATCTTGCTGCAATTAGAATGATGCTTATAATAATATCTTTCACATGTTTTCCTTGACAAGAAACTTATTGGTGATTGACAATGAAGCACATATATGTCTCTCTTGTGTTACCCCATGGGGACATGACAAGGATGTCCCCAATTTGCTAAGGGCATCTTTCAACACAAGAAGCATCACATGTTCAATAAAGAACATCCTAAAAGTCCTTCATTTCAAAGGGGAATCTCATGTCTATTGGGCATTTAACATGTCTCAAATATGGGCATCAAGAAACATAGTACATGCACTTGTTTTGGGGCAACTTGATCAATGAAGAAAGTAAAAAACACAGGAAATAAATAAAATGAACCCCACCGTAATTGGATTCATACATAAATGTGCCCCTGGCACCAAATGTAAGTCATTCTACGTGTTTTGGAGGCAAACAAATCTCTATATTTAGTTTACAAGGAACAAAAAAGAATCAATCGTAAGTCAATTTTACATGTTTGGAGGTAAAAAGAAAGCAAAAAAAGAGCCAACAAATTATCTGCAATTGTTACTGAAATCTACATGCATCCAAATCATCTAGCTACAAACTCTGGGGACAACTATTTGTCTTATGGGTTGAAGATTTAAAGGGTATTATTGAAGATGTGACGTGGAAAACCAAGGGATAACACCCCTTTTTACACCCCAAGACTTATAATTGTAATTAAAACTGAGTATGTTGGGATGGCTTACACGATTATTTTTATATAACTCATTTAATGTAAATATTCATTTTTATTTAATATATTGCTAACATTAAAAAAGAGAGCGACCAACATGGATCCCAATGTCTAGGGGAAGCCGTGAGGGGGGTGTTGAGAAATCTAGGGCATTCAAAGTTAACAATTTATCTGCTATAGAAATTTTGAATAATATGACACATATTCACAGAGATTATCATGATCATACAATTATAAGCGGAACATGTATAATACATAATCTCCTCTACGTTGATCATCAATTTACAGAAGCAGAAACATTCACAGGTGCACATAGAAGCATCAATCACACATATCAACACAGTATTTTCCCGGGGAAAGCATCTCGCTAAAAACCCCACACTATCTGTATATTATATTGATTGAATCATGTAACAATACATAGTACAATACCCATCCCAAGTACTCAATACTATCTCCTCATGCTACACACAATACAACTCAGATCTGATCTCCAAATCTCCCCCGCTGCTTGCCTGCCTCCACAGCTCAATACATGCTCAAGAATTGATGAGAATGACTTACCAAACTCGTATTTGACCTGCAAATAATCACTCACACTCTGTTGGACGTGATCACAGGCTACAATTCTTGATATTGGCCAATTCATTAGCATACTCAATCCCTCTGATTGTGCAAATCATCATGCACAGCTATAGTCACAACTGATAGCAATATGATCCTCTAACACCTGTCCCTGCTGAATTGAACATGCACTGACATGCAACTGAGTTAACTGATGTATTCTATAGTTGCATTATGAGTTAATAACTTGTGAATTAATTAATAACTAATTCACCCAACTCATCTCTAGTCTATTTTCCAGTTAGACTAAATACAACTAGTTTAACAAAGCTAAACTGAACACAACTCCATCAACTGCACCTCCAGTCCACTAAACTCAACTCACTTGAGTTCTAACTGAAGTCCTGCATGCAAATATTAGTCATCCCATAGGTAACCACGTATTTTCCTTTGGGATCTGCATGTACCACATCCGTAGCTCATCCTGAAGTGCTCCAAGAGAATAAGATCAAGTTTATAGTCCAAATATTATTATGTGACAATAACATTTGACTTTTCTATTTTTGACAGCCAGTCTAAAAATAGACTTTGATCACTCACACTGTGATCACTCACACTGTGGTCACCCACACTGTGATCACTCATACTGTGATCACCCACACTGTGATCACCCACACTGTGATCATCCACACTGTGATCAAAAATAGAACTTGTGCCATAATTTTCCTGCGGGCCCACTTAGTGAAGGCGACTCTTTTCACTAAGCTCCATCATCTTGTTGTAATCTCAACAAGCATTTCTTGTTGCACACTTTTCAACATCTGCTTGATAATTGCTTGTGATGCACTTTTACTTTTTATCTTATAGTCTTTTCTTCGTTATCTTATTAATGTGTTCTTTCATCAATATAATTACCAAAATGCATAATAAAAGACAAGTGACACAGTATGTAGGCTTCTCCATCCAGGGCCAAAACCTCTCACTTCTTGAGAGGAAAACCTGATCAAAATTCTTCTTCTAGATCTTCAATTGATAAGTACCAAGACCTTGACATGGACCCTTGACTCTAGTGTCCTCCCAATAACCTTGTCACCGACCTTCATGCTCTGCCTCTTCCTTCCTTCGCCTTTCTTCTTGATCTTGAACTGCTCTCCTCAGTTCCTTCTAGAGAAACTCAGTCTCTATGCCTTTCACTGCTCCTTCTCGATTTCACCCTGAAGAATCTTGGTCTCTAGGTATTTTCTTTGACCTTCCTAGAAGAATACTTTCTTGCTTCCCCTGAAGAAATTCATTTCGCTGGTCTAGAGGAAACTTCACTGCCCAGAAGAAACTTCGCTACCCTAATTTATCACTGCTGAGAAGGTAACCTTTGCTATACCCAGAAGATAGTCTCCGAGAAGAAACTTCACACTTCCCTTTGCTGCTCCTTCTTCGCACTTATTTTATCCTTTTATTCGTACTTCTTCATGTTGAGTTTCTTGTTTGAATTGTGTGTCTTGAAATGAGGCTGAGTTGGGCTATTTATACACTTCTTCACTTGACCTTTAGGCTGACTTGACAGCTAGAGTTAGGCCGACTTTATCTAGCAGCTTCTTCATCGTTTGTAGACTGACTTGAAGAGGTTCGGTGACAATTTCTTGGAGGATACTTTTACATAAACAAGATGACCTTTTACAAAGTGTAACATGACTTCATTTACATGACAATGACACTTACATTTTATGACTAGATAACTAATAAATTCTAAAGACTCTCAATGGGAGTCTTGACTAAAAAAACAATCCTTTCTCATGAAACCCATGAAAAAAGTCAATAAAATAATTTCATTTTTCTTATTGACATCTCATTACATAAAATCATATTTACTTGTCATTATGAAGACCGAACCTAGTTACACTTTTCAACACTCCCTCTTAACTAGGGAGGTATTCATAATGGTACCTTGGACTTTCTCAATCTGAAGAATTTCTCATAAGAAGAATTTGGATTTGTAACTCATTTGTACATCATTATAGAACCAACATTGTTATATAGCAAGGCCTTGAATAACAACTCTATCGCTCCACAAGATTAGATCACAATGCTGACAAGACCAATGATTTATAGACACACTCATCATTGTGTCTCTAAGAACACACCCCACTTGGGTTCACTCAGGATATGCTCCATAAGGACTATTATTTTCTTGGACTCCCCAGCCCCAAAATAATATTGGTCCTCCACGACTACTCTTTCATGGGATGCCCTATCTCATCCCCTAAGAGCATCAGATGCCAAATGATTACACAATCCTCCATTTTGTCTTCCCAAGTGAAGATTAGAACAACATTTCTATCACTCCTTTTTATACCAGGAGGTTTTATTCCATTAAAGGAATGTAATCATTCCTATCATAGAGAAATGTACCTAAGCTTCCAGCTTAGGAATTTCCAAGTTTCTTCCAAGTAAGAAAATTCTTCTCAGGCTCCCTCTTAACCAGAGACCTATCGCAACTCCTTATGTGGAGATCTTGAATGGAAACAGGCTACTTAAAGAGCTCCTTCCTTTGATGTCATGAATTTCTTCTTTGTTAAGGAGTCTTCATCTTTGGGAACTTCTACATAAGGCACATATCATTCATCACTTTTTATCCATGAGTCATTCATGTCTTCAACTCATCAAAAAGTGATCCATCAGATTTTCCATCTGGCTTTGCTTCATGTCATATTTTGGAAGGACATTACATCCTTCTATATTATCTGCTTGGAAGTCATTTACAGATCTCCTTTGACAGTCCTACATAAGCCCAACCAGATGTTAGTTCAAAAATAATCAATGAACACTTTAACTTAAAATTACCTTTGCGATGATCTTTCACCATGACATCTTCCTGTAAGTATTAGCATCCTACATGAAAATTAACACATCTCCCATTGATATCCATTGTCAAGAGTCTCTATCTTTTTTCAACTTCCATCGGAGTCTTCACATCTTTTTGGGAGATATTATCGTCACATCTTCTTGGGCTTCGGATGTTGAATGCCTTCTTTCTTCATTGCATATTATTCCAATCTCTTCCTTTCTTTTCAAACTTCATTATGAGGAGCTTCCAACCATAGTTCCTTGATTGTAGTCAACTTCCTCATGATTCATGAGAGAACATATTATGTTGATATCATCTAATGTGACTTATGCTTTGATGTAATCCTTCGGAGGAGGAGATCCTTCCTTCTCTTGATCATATTTCCCAGGAGGGGAATAGTGATCCATATTATCTGTGACATGACTTTCATAATAATCTATGTGAGCTTACACACCTCATCTTTCTTTTGATCATTTAGACTTCCAATAGTAGCTTCATTCAAAAGGATTTTATCCTTCAGACCTACTTTCCTATTATGTCATCATACCATCATTCCTTGAACCCCACGAGTTGAAATTCCTGACAAAAAAAACTTCGCTTCCTTTCTACATTGGTGAATCTTTTGATGAGAATTATTTCAAAGAAACTCGAGGATGTTTCATATCCTCACCCTTCAGATGTTTTCTTCTATGATGGTCCCAGTCGATGATGAACTCTACTTCTATAAGTATTAATGAGGTTTCCTTAAGAGCTTCTTATTCTTTGTAATTTGCACTAGACATACGTTTTGCTTTCCTTGTCACAAGCTCTTCTAATTCTTCAATTATGATGCTTCTTTCTAAATTCATGCACCCTATCTTTCCCAATGGGGGTGACCAAGCTACAGGACAAGTGGTGGCGCGTTGGAGTGTGGAGCCAGCTAGGCCTCCACGCGCAACACGAGTGCCTTAAAGGCCCATTGGGACCTTGTTCGAACTCCCGCAAGAATTACATAATGTGAAGTGTAGGTAGGAGGGTGACCATTTGCAGTTGTTGGGTGATGAGGAGGGAGTGTTGGGTGAGACATAGTAGTGGGGCATTAGCATCCCAAATCAGGTTGTCGCTTGGGGCAACAGTGCAGGATGAGCTCGGGGCAAGCAGATGTGCGAGGGACTGGAACCTGCAATCAATTTGGTCGTGGGATTCGGGGGAGAATTGGAGTAGCAGGTGTGATGAGGGATATAGTTTCGGGGTTGGAGAGTGTGGGTGTCATGCATTCGTTTCCCCTTCCTCACTCTGGTTTTATCTCTAGGTAGGGGATGCTCCTCTGGAGAGGCAGTGTTGTGGATAATTTGGGTCTTGGTCGAATCCTTGGAGCAACTTGTCCACTTCAGAGACTGGTGATGCACCCTCCTGTTTGCCGACAAATAGTGGAGAGGGATACGAGAATGACACCAGTTGTTTAGGGCTCCCTGATGTCGGTGTGGTAAGCAACATGTTTTTGTATTTGGTTCATATCTGGCTTGTGTGGTGGGTTGCACAGGCCAATCAGATTCGTCCCTACGGTGGTGCAACTAGTGGTGGAGGCGCAGGTTGTATGCCGAGACAGAGAGGACACGCTCACAGAGGGGGAGCTGGCCACTGAATGGAATATCGTCCACAGCAGGGAGTGCCCAGCTTGGGCTCAGAGTCAACCGAGAGCCACCATTTTGATGCCGATGTAGCCATGTCCCCAGGTCACTCCCTGGGCCACGTTGAGGCTCCGACCACCTTGGACTCCATAGCGGCCCAATTAAACAATCTCCATCTAAGTATGGAAACTTTGAGGGAACAACGTTATGATGACCAGAATGAACTGGTGGCCTACATCAATGACCTCCAACACACACAGAACGAGCTCCTGGACTCCATACACGGCCTTCGGCTGTAGCTCCGGTGCACAAACGACCACCTTCGTGCTTTGAAGACTCGGGTGGAACACATTGACTACCACATGTGCGTTCTTTTATGCCCCGTCATCGTTTCCCCCCAACCCACCCCCGTAATGTGTATTCCTGGAAAATTCTCTTTTTGTGCTTCTTTTGTATTGGAAATAACCAACGACATAAGTTGACTTGGCCTCTTCACAAGCTTAATATTGCTCAGAGCAAGACTCATGTCAACTCTTAAGCCTGATACTCAGCCTTGTGCGGTAGCAATGATGTCTTTTGATGATCTGGTGATGTTGTATTTTGTTCTCGAAGTTATGATAATATAATGCATTTTTTTACCGAAAAAAAAAAACAAAACAAAAACAAAAAAGAAAACAAAAACAAAAAAGAAAAAAACAAAAAAAACAAAAAACAAACAAAAAAACAAAAAAAAAACAAGAAACAAAACAAAAAACAAAACAAAACAAAACAAAAAACAAAAAAAAACTTGATGCATCCTCATTAGGGGATTTTGAGGTCTAAAATGGGCCTCTTAAAGAAATTATAAAATAATAGTGGAAATAATAAAATAAGATTTGATTACATCATCAAATTTTAGAGGCGAAAAACAAAAAACTATTTTTTCAACTCGCATTTTCAACTTATCTCCCTATTGGTTTACTCAAAATTCAAGCGGCAACACTCGTTGGATGCATAATTTGATTCCTAATCCAAGGAGTACCCATGTTGCATTCTTTCGATGGACCCTGCTACATAAAAAATGAGAAATACATGGAAAATGTGATTGCAATCACATATTTTCATGTATTTCTCATTTTTCGTGTAGAAGGGTCCATCAAAAGTATGCAACATGGCTACTCCTTGGATGAGGAATTAAATTTTGCATCCAATGAGCACTCCCGCTCAAAATTTGAGTAAAACCTTAGGGAGATAATTTTAAAATACGAGTTGAAAAAGTTGTTTTATTATTTTATTATTTTATTATTTTTAAATATTTTTACTTTTTTACTGCAAAAATGGTGAATCATCCCCATGGTTGACATCATCATATTGAATCCTATTGGTTCTTATAAAGTTTATTTTGGTTGTACATTTTTCTTAGGAGGCCCATTTTAGACCTCAAAAATCCCATAATGATCTTATTTACATTGCTTCCTATCTATAACTTATAAGTGAAAAAAACTTTCTAATGAAGAAGATCAACTCAGTCATCTTCTTGCTTCTTCCTTCTTATGCTTCTTTGTCTTTGGTTCTTTCACTTCATCAATAGAATAGTCTTCTTCCTTGTCCCTCTTGCGATTAGGACAATCCTTTCTGTAGTGCCCAAAATTATTACAACCATAGCATCTTTCTTTAGCCATGTTCTTCTTTTTCTTCTTTGGATTACTAAACTTTCCAAATTTTCCCTTTCGTCTTGACATTGTTTGTTCCCTTCCATCTGATCTTTCATCACTTTCATTCTTCATCATGTCTTCCTCTGCCTTGCAAAGAGACCATAACCTGATGAATGGGATAGCTTCCTCTTCCCTAGTGGCAATGAGGTTACCTTGTTCATCAGTTAATGCATTTAATAGAGATTATTTCGTTATCAAATACTATCTCTCTTAGGTCCTTCAATTGACCTTTTATTTTAGATTCCTTAGAGAGACATGACGATATCCCTTCATCCTTTGATTGTTTCAATTTATGAAGATCAAATCTAAGTGATAAGATCTTTTCTATTGTGATTTTAGAGAAAAGTTCTCCTAGATTATCATATATTTCTTTATATGTCTCCAGCTTGGCTACATAAGAAATGAGTGAATCTTTGATGGACACCTTGATAATCTTTTGAGCCTTAAGATCCCTTACCATGTATTTAGACAATGCTTGTTCTTCGAATGGCTTGGAGACCTTCCCATTGACATGATCAATGCCTTCATTTACTTTGAGGACAATGTCTATCCTTCTTTTCCAAACAAGGAAGTTTGATATCCCAACCATCTTTTGGTTTTCCTTAAAACATGAAGTCATTTTTACTAGATTACATTATAATAAGAGGTACTTACTTGAGAAGATAGTGATGATGAGCTTGCTGCTTCTTATTTCAAATCTTTTGGTGAGGGAGGACTACCTTCTATGGGATCTTTGCTTTAATAGAGACAGGTTTGACTTTTGATTCAATCTTTCTTAGATTTGAAGAGCTTCCACTTCCTTTGGAGTGCTTCTAGGGTTTTGGTCTTTCTTCCTACTTCCTTCTTCAATATAGGGTTTCTTTGATGTAGATATCGGTCTTCTTGATAACATTCGACTTGCTTTGATGTTCATTTTGAAGATCAGTTCTTGTGTGTCAACTTTCTCTTATTACCCCTTCTTGTCTTTAGTACCTAAGCTCTGATACCATGTTGAGAAATCTAGGGCATTCAAAGTTAACAATTTCTCTATTTGATAATTGATTGTGATGCACTTTTGCTTCTTATCTTATAGTATTTTATTTGTTATATTATTAATGTGTTCTTTCATCAAGACAATTACCAAAATGCATAATAAAATATAAGTGACACAGTATGTAGGCTTCTCCATCCAGGGCCAAAACCTCTCACTTCTTAAGAGGAAAACCTGATTAAAATTATTCTTCTAGACCTTCAATTGATAAGTACCAAGACCTTGACACAGACCCTTGACTCTAGTATCCTCTCAAGTAGAAAAGTAGAAAACTTGTGCAAAAATTAAATTTTTATATATGTTATGTTTCAAATATACAAGCATTTTCTATATTGAATACACATCCTCAAAATTTTAGCTAAATAAAAAAATAATAATAATAATAATAATTTGCAATTTTTAAATAGTTTTATATAGATACATAAATATTTTATATAGATAATAACTATTTATTATCTATTTATATAAATAGATAAATATAGATAACATTTTAAATACGTGGGCCATTCTAATCCTTACCCAATAAAGAGGACCAAAAATCTGACCCACAGACAAGTTGTTGAAATGGTTTAAACCTTTTCGCATTTGCCTTCATCTGGTCATCCGTGTAGCCATTGTGTCACGTTGTAGCCTTCATAGTTCGAGCCATTCATTATTGTCATTACAAGCATTGAAGCAACCATTTTCACCTCTGTGCATTTAGTTGAACCCTAGATCCAATATTCTATGACTCGACGCCATGGTTGTGCGAGAGGGGAATCTAAAGGCGTTTTGATTGTGTCTATCGGAAAAATGATTGATATCTGATTCATGAGAGATCAATGGAGGAAGAGTGAAATGTGACGAGACAAATGCAATGCACAAGAGGAACAAATGAACATGAGTGTTTATTTTTCATATCTTTTTAACTTTTAGCATGCGAAGAACCAATCTTACATAGAATACACGAATTTAATAGCAAACTTATTCGAAAATAACTTCAAGTTCGACGAATTTCGAATTTGGAAGTTTAAATTCGCCAAACTCGATGATTAAGGGTAGAAATATGATCAATAAGAACCTAAATTTCAATGTTGTAAGAGATTCGAGTATCCAAGCATTCAAAAACCTTATAAATAAACCATTGCTAAGAACCTAGAATTGGATGCCATTCATGATGTCTATTGTGATCCCGATAATCAGGCATCTAAAGAATTTGTAAATGGATTTTAACAAACACCTAGTGTTGGATGTTGAATGCTAGTATAGTAGGATAATTTAAAGTTACATGTAACCCACATGGACACTCATAGATTCTATGGGTAGGTGAGGGTTGATGTGGCATGATGATGTGTCATGTTGATGTTGGTATAAAGGTGGAAATTGGGTGATGTAGGATGTTGATGTATTGCTACCATGGCATGTCGATGTGGTTAGATGACATGGAAAATTAAGGTTAGAAGGGTTGATGTGTCATTGATGTGGCGGGCAATGTAGAATTGAGAAATTATAAGATTTGGATATCCAAATATCTAATGGGAAAGTAAGAGGGAAACTTGCATTGTCCCTAGATCTGGATGTTTTAGATTTCTCGAATGTATCCAAAAGCTTGGGAGCTTGAATGAATTAAGGATATCTAAGAATCCAGATATCTAGAGATTCATCTCAAAGGTAACAATGATTCTTACATTATCCTTGGATCCAATTGTTTTATATTTTTTGAATGTGCCCAGAAGTCAGGAGATACAAAAATACTAATAATAAGACTTAAGGAAGATCTTGGATATAGATGGAAGGAGTGCTTGATGTGTAAGATTGCAACATCGCTCACTAAAATGGTGGAATGTGGGCATGGATTTCCATGTGTTGGTTGATGTAATATTATACAAAGAAGACATGAGGGAAAAACGACTACCATGTGGTAATGGTATGGATGTTGATGTGGCACTTGGAAGGAAAAATCTTCGGAAGGGCATAACTTTGTTTCCAAAGCTTAGATTTTAATGAAATTTATATCACTAGAAAGCTCTTGATGAGAAGAAGATGATGACGGTCTCATAAAGAAGTTTCAAGATGAGCAAAAGAAGCCAAAAATTTATAATCCCACCTCCTTAACATGACTTAAGGGGTTGGATATGTTACAAAGTGGTATCATATCAGCACTCAAGTTGAATGCACTTAGGAAAGAGAGTTAGTTTGGTTTGATTATTTAAAATGTTATTCTACCAAAAAAAAGTTTGTTGTAATAAAATTTATTGATTTCTCTAACCTAGGTCTAAATGTGATGTGGAGTAGCAACAAAGCTCTAATTTCAGGATAGTATAGGCCAATGATTGCATATCCAAGGAAACTTGATATGTTAAAACTTTATTATTTTCTTAAACTAACAGTTGTGCATTGTTTCAACACAAAAGAAGGCTTACCAATAGAAAAAAAGAAATGAAATGCTCATGATCTAGTCATGATATTTATCGACATAATCCAAGATATTTTCTTCGGGTGATGTTAGCAAAATTGCACGAAAGAGCATGTAAAACCATGTATGCAAACACATAAAGAAGAAGCAACATAAAGGAAACCATAATATAATCCACACAAAAGTTTGATAACAGAGTTTATCCAATGTGGACTACATCTCTGGGCCTTGCTTCAGTAATGGGGAGGTTGCTTCATTCATTTCATCAAAAAGAAAGGAAAGTACATGGAAAAATACATCATTATACCTCCAATCGTGGGAGTGATTTCAAATTCAACTGCTCAAAACACAACAATCACAACACTAGCAGGTCCATCTTGTCCTCTTGAGACTTTTGACTGTAAACATGACCTACTTCTGAATGACACATTGTTGTCTCAAACTTCATGCCCAACAATTAATGAATAAGGTGAGTTTCTGCCATGACCTCTAAAATCCATTGCTTAGATGAAAAACATGACTGCACCATTGTGATCCTTATGACATTCTAGTTAAAATGAGTATAAAGTTGGCCACATTCCGCCCCTTGTAATTCTGGGAACTCAGGGAATCTTTTAGATTCCTCACAACATCAAAAAAAGAATATACTAGAAATATTATAGTGAATATTCCCTTGTATATGCTTTGGTATTGTTCCTATATTCTTGACGTGATTCATGCCCACATTAGCCTGCGTGCGCCCTCCTCTCTCGTGCATTCTCCATGGTTCCCTTTGAACCATTCGAATGGCATTTTCTAACAAAGTGTGAGGGTGAATAAGACAAAGTGTGGTTGACACAATGGTTGGCATAGTCATATTAATTTACTTGTTTTTGGGGAGGTTTTGGGTTTAAAACCCATGGACTCCTAATTTTTCTTTAATATGGTTTTAAAGCCCAATTTTGGTTTTAATATAGTTTTCAAACCATATAATATATGGTAAACATATGTCCACATTGTAACGACTCCCCAAACCATGAGAATAAGACAAAAATGGAGGTTGCACCATCCCAAGGCCACTTGGGCCTATTTTTAGGTGCCATGTGGCACCATGTGATTGGGATATGCGGCAGATTCTCATTGGTCTACATCATATGCCACCTCTCCCACCTACTTGCCATGTGTCAACTTGTGGTGTTTCCATGTCACCTACTTGTGGGTCACCCTGGTTTGTTGACTGGGCTGCCACCTCAGCTCTATGGGTACCACTAGGCTTGCTGACATCGCTTCCATGTGGCAGCCTATGGGATTTCCATGTGGCACCCTGGGTTGACTTTGACTTTGACTTTTGCCTAGTTTGACCAAAACTTTGACTGGCCATTACTTTTGCATACGAACTTAGATTGAGGTGTTGTTTGCGCCATCGAAAAGGTTGGGATGAGCTCTTCGATCTAGTCCTAGTTTCATGATGATCCAAGGGATTTGATTTTTGAGGTTTTATGGAACACTTGAAACATTCCTCCCCACGGAAAGACATTTGGTCCTTCTAAAGTATAAACAATACTCCAATCTTGATCTACATAACAAATGTTTATGACATGCACCTTTCCTCTCCTTTTCCTTTGTACTTTAGAAACAGGAATGTTGAAGCCCACACCTGTATCCATATGCAAATTTGTAGCTACAAATACATGTCCAACTTTCAAAATCCCAAGCAATACCATACTTGCAAAGAGTTTATAGAACCCGCATGGTCAAGTTTTACAATAGAACCCATACCCTTTGATATCCAACTTAAAAATATCAATATGTTGCATTCATAAGTGATGTTATACACTTCATCACTTTTACAAGATTTTTCCCATCTATGGGGTCTTTAAAAAGAAACATGTGATTTACAATGGTGGTAATACTCAACTACGGAAAAAGGCTAGCCATCTCTTACCTACCCAGGTTAATGGGTTATCTTCTTGTAGTTGATTTCCTTGTTGAACTGCTTCACCGGTCGATTCCTTCATAGGTGATTTCATATGCTCCCTATCCTTCTTTGGGCGTAGCCCTAGATGGAGCTTCCAACATGTGGCTCCCTGATGTCCACCCTTGTTGTAATGGATGCAATGGATTTTCTTCCTCCTTACTTTCTTGAATGCTTGACTTTGGTGTGATCCTAGCGAGGAGATCTTGCCTTAGCTCTTCCTTCTGAATGCTCACTATTATTAGAAGGAGTTGATGTGGCCATAGCATCCTACATTAACTCGGACTTGTCGCTTGAAGACTCTCCTATCTCTTCCTTTCTAACATAGCCCAATCCTACATATTAAGGTAATTCCACCACTTGGATGGGATTCACAATGCCTTCACTAGGGAAAATTTTAAAGATTGAAATTTAATTTAAAGATTAGAAACCTTGGCGAATCTCACTAGTACATAATATGCAATTTGTAAAACATTTGGCAATGTTTTTGTAAAAGTATCCAAATTTCTAATAATTTTATATAGTCTCTATATAAAATTTTGGCGATTTTTAAGGTAAAACAATTTTATGCTATAAAATTTGGGCGGGTCATTCTTAGAAAAAATGGAAATTAACAAATATTTTTTTGGGAAAAAACATGGAAAATTAGCCCACTTGCGAATATTAGCCCCTAAAATTTTCCCTAGCCTTGACCATTAACTCCTAGGCCCTTTCCTTCACATTCCATCTTCTTTATGAGCTTCAAACCAATACATGTAGTGTGTCTTTCAAACGCACCAAAATCATCATCATAATGAGAAAATGAAACTAAAGAATCATTGCTTACCTCATTTGTCGATTCTGAAGCGGGTGAGGATGGCTTTGCTAATCCTTCCCCACACTTCAACTTTTCCAAAGCCTCTTTCATGGCTTGTAATTGAAGTTGCAATCTTCACTTCTCCTCTTCTGCTTCTTGTAGTAGTCTCCTCAACTCAACATTCTCTACTTGAATGCTATGTTAATCTCCTCATTTGAAATATGAGAAGAAGAAGAAGAACATTCACTTGAAGATGGAGATGGAGGTTATCCTTAATTTACTGAAGCATTGTCCTTTTCTTTGTATTTCTTCTTCTTTTCCTTGTTTTCCAATCTCTTCTCATGATCTACAAACAATATATATACCATGTCTACCATCCTATAGAAATCTTGATGAAAATCTTTTTCTTTCTCCATTTTCCTTCTTTGTGTTGAACGTTTAACCTTTGGTTATCATTCACCCTCACAATTCACATCATCAAGAAGATCACTCTGATACCAAATTTGTCTAGGTTCTGAGATTTACTGACACAATCAAGATCTTTTCTTCAGGTGATGTTAGCAGAATTACATGAAAGAGAATGTAAAATCATGTATGCAAACACATAAAGGAAACCATAAGACAATGCACACAAAAGTTTGATAACAAAGTTCGTCTAGTGTGGACTACGTCTCCATGCCTTGCTTCAATAGTGGGGAGGTCGCTTCATTCATCTCATAAAACAGAAAGGCACTTAAGTACATGGTAAAATACATCATTATGCCTCCAATCTTGGGAGTGACTTCAAATTTGACTGCTCAAAACACAACAATCACAACACCAACAATTTTTCTCATCCTCCAGATACTTTTGGTTGTAAACATGACCTACTTCTGAAAGGCACATTGTTCTCTCAAACTTTGTGCCCAACAATTAACGAAGAAGGTGGGCTTTTGCCATGACCACTAAAATCCACTGCTCATATGAAAAAATTGACTACACCATTGTGATACTTGTGAAATTCTAGTTAAAATGAATATAAAGTTGGCCACATTCCACCACCTACAATTCTAGCCCTTCAGTGAATCTTTTAGATTCCTCGCGACATCAAAAAAGGAGTATACTAGGAATATTCCCTAATATATGCTTTGGGATTATTCCTATAGTATTATCATGATTTGTGCCTACATTAGGTTATGTGAACCCTCCTCTCTCATGTATTCTCCATGGTTCCCTTTGAACCATTCGAATGGAATTTTATAACAAAGTGTGAATGTGAATAAGGAAAAGTGTGTGGTTGACACAATGGTTGGCATAGCATGTCCACATTGTAATGACTCCCCAAACTATCAGAATAAGACAAAAATGGAGGTTGCACCATCCCAAGCCCACTTGGGTCTAATTTGAGGTGTCATGTGACACCATGCAATTGGGCCATGTGGCAGACTCTCATTGGTCCACATCATATGCCACCTCTACCACCTAATTGCCATGTGTCAACTTGTGGTGTTGCCACTTCACCTGCTTGTGGGTCCACCTGGTTTGTTGACTGGGCTGCGACATCAACGCTATGGGTTCCACTAGGCCTGTGGATTTTAATTCCACGTGGTAGCCTAAGGGAGTGCCACGTGGCACCCTGGGTTGACTTTGACTTTGACTTTTGCCTAATTTGACCAAAACTTTGACTAGCCATAACTATTGCATACAAACTCGGATTGAGATGTTGTTTACTTCATTGGAAAGGTTGTGAAGATATCTTCAATATAGTCCTAGTTTCACTATGATCCAAGGATTTTGATTTTTGAGGTTTTCTGGAGCCACATAGATCAACTCATCATAATGGTACAATATAACATGGAGAGGACATCAAACATAATATATGATGAGAAAGATGAGAGGAAGGTTGGTGAAACCCCTCCAAACTTAGTTGAGACAATGAGGAGTCTAAAAGATGGAATTTAGAGTTGTAAGTATAATAATGAAAGATCATGAGAGCACAAGAGAAGCAACCTAATATCAATGCAGTAATGATAAAAAGTCTATCAAACATCCAGAGGCAGTTGCACCATGGACTAGTTTCCAATCATATGGGTAGGCACCAATCATAGAAGGTAATTATCCTATTAGAAATTTAGAAATATGGGTCAAGTACTAGCGATGCGAGGAGAAGTATCTCAAGGAAGAGGCACATAAGTGCCAAGAAAGACACATCTACAACAATAACACCTTAGCAAAAAACTCTGGTGAGGAGATAGGTAGTTCAAAAAAATTGTCAATTAATGCAATCAGGTTAGGACTAATAATAAAAGGAAGTAGAGGCCCACAAAGGGTTCCATGCCCAAATATTTCAAGAAGGAGAAACCACCTACTATTGATAGCAAGGTTAACATGAATGAGGAAGCATAAGAATGTTAGGGTTGAAGAAATATTTCGAAGTACATGATTACTCCAAAAACATAAAAGGTAGAGTGGCCATATTCAATTTAAAAGGAAAATTGACATTTTGTGGGAGACCTCAAGAATGTACAAGGCATCAATGAAAGGAAGTTAGAATAAGAAAAAATTTAGAAACACTTTAGAGAAAAATACCTTTTTGAAAGGTATTACAATGGAAATGTTAGAGAGTTTCATGAAAACAAGTTGGGGAAGCTCACTATGGATGCCTATGAAAACATATTTAGTGAGCCACTAAGGTATAATGTGTGTTGCATTTAAGATGAGAAAGTGAAAATACAATGCTTTCACAATGGATTACCATTATCCTATCACAACCATATTGAGCTCAATGAACCAATAACACTTGACGAGACTATTATGAATGTCAAGTACTATTATGACCAATAAAAACACAAGTTTGTGTCTTGAATATAGTGGAGGAAGAAGGAGAAACCCAACTTAAAAAATAAAGGATCAAATTCCCCACATTATATGGAGTTTGGGAAGAGTGTTAAATTCAATTTACCATCCAGAAGTGCATAACATTAGAATTTCCCACTCAAAGTAGGATTAAACCAATCAGACCAACAAAAGAAGATGCAAAAGAGACAAAGAAAAGGCCATTGAAGTGTTATGGTTGCAGGGAAGAGAGCTTGTTGAGAGATTGTCCACACAGGTATCATGCTCGTAGAAGGGTACACAATATTGAGAAGGACACTACTATTAATGATGTGGCCAAGAGTGTAACTTAGATTTATGTAGCTATGGAGAATAAAAAAGTAGATCACCAAGCCTCAGTGGTGGAGATGGAAGGTGTACTTTCCAACCATCCAATTTCAATTCTAATTGACCCTAGCTCTATTCTCAGTTACATTGCACCACATATTGTTGTTACATGTGTTTTATAGAGGAAGAAACATAGAAAGTCATGGTTAGTTCAACTAACTACAGGGACCAAAAGAAAGGTGATTGAAGCCATCAAAGCATGACAATTTGAAATGAGTGGTTTGTGTATACAAGCCACATTGAATTTGTTATGGGGCCATATGACATGCTAATTGACATGAATTCATTGGTAGCATGTAGAACTGCATTAGACTGCTATAATAAAACCTTAGAATGCATAGTTGATGAAGGGAATAAAAATATCCTTCATGGAGTGAAAAATCTTGTTTATAAGACAAATTTCGACCTTACAATTGAAGATATATTGCACAAAATTGTGTCAATTATATGTTATACATGTGGAAAATTCAACTAAGATAACAAACCAAAAGTTGAATACCATCCAATGTTATAAGAGTACAAAGGCACATTTCTTGAGGAAATGTCGTGACTACCTCCCAAAAGAGATATCAAAATTTCAATAGAAATTACACTGAGAGTAGTACCCGAGTCCATGACACCTTATAGAATAAGAATGCCCAAGTTGGTGGAATGAAGACATAGTTAAAGGAAATATTGCACAAGGGGTATAACAAGCCTAGTGTGTCTCCATGGGGAGCACTAAAATTATTTGTCAAAAATAAAGATGATACCCTTGGATTATGCATTAACTATAAACAACTAAACAAGATGACCATCAAGAGTAAATATTCACTACCTAGGATTGATGACCTCCTTGATCAACTAAGAGGAGCCATAATATTCTCAAATATAGACTTGAGGTTTGGATATTATTAGGTTATGGTTAAGGATGTGGATATAAATAAAACCACATTCAGGACTAAGTATGGGAACTATGAGTTTGTGTTGCTACCATTTAGACTAACAAATGCATCAATTACCTTTATGTGCTTGATGACTAGTATCCTCAACAAGTATTTGGGTAGCTTTTAGTTGCTATTTATTTATGACATCTTAGTGTATTCAAAGAATAAGGAGCATGGAGAACACCTCGAGTTGGTATTGTGGGTGCTAAGAGAGCACCAATTCTATGCCAAGTTTAGTAAATATTAGTTATTTCAAGTACACGTGCACTATTTGGGTCATGTCATTTCAGAAGGAGTGGTAGTAGACCCTAAGAAGATCAATGCAATCACAAAATGGCCTGCCCCTCAAAAAGTGAGATCCTTTATGGGATTGGTAGGATCATATAGGAGCTTTATTCAAGGTTTCTCAAAGATTGTCCACCCAAACACTTATATATAAAGAAAGGGAGTGAGGTTTTTATGGCCAATTGAATGTGAAGCAAGCTTCTAGTAGTTAAAGTACCTCTTGACCAATGCACCCATCCTAAATATTGCAAACATGAACAAGGACCTCTTAGTTTGTATAGATGTTTGCAAGGAAAGACTTGGTGGAGTTTTCATGCAAGAGGGACATGTGATCAACTATGAATCCAAGAAATTAAATGAGCATGAAAATCACTATGTAACACATGATTTAGAGCTTGCAGCCATTGTGCATGCTTTAAAAATGTGGAGGCACTACTTGCTTGGGAGAAAGTTCATATTAATGACAAATCATAGTGGATGGACGTACCTGTTTGATCCTATCGAATTGAATGTTAGGGAAGATAGGTTTAGGACTTTATTAGTGAATTTGACTTTGATATCTGACACATTAAGGGAAAGAAAAATTGAGTTGCAGATGCACTCAGTGAGAACATGTAAACAATAGATATGGAAGCAATTAGCACATGTAAATCAAATATAAAGGAAAGAATCAGAGATTCCCTATAGGGTGATGAACACTTTAGGCATGTAAAAGGATGCTTGGAGTAAGAGCCCAAGGGGTGAAAGGGAAAAGGATATAAATTACCAAAAGATGGCTTATTGATGTAAAAGGGAAGATTGCACATACCAAATTTAGTAGATTTGAAAAGGCTCATAATAGATGAAATCCATAGGAGGCCTTATTCTGGTTACCAACACTATGAAAAGATGATAACAAGCACAATGCTATTTATTATTAGCCTGGAATGAATAAAGAAATTGTCAAATACATTGCTAAAATTCTTGGAATATCAGTAAGTTATTGTTGAACATAACCATCCAACAAGGACATCATTTCCAATACAAATTCTAGAATGGAAGTGGGAAGTCATATCTATGGGAATGTTCATTACTCCATGAAGGACTTCCAAGCAACATGATGTAATCATGGTGGTGGTGGATAAATTAATCAAGGTGTCTTGGTTTATTCCAATGAAGTCTAGCTATGAAGTAGTCAATTTTGCCCATATTTTTATGAAGCAACCTTTTAGATTGCATGACATGCCTAATAAAATCATATTTGATTAGGATGCCAAGCTACTTCAAAATTTTGGAAATATTTGTTTTGGAGGTTTTGGGACATATTTGGCATTATGTACATCCTACCATCCTCAGATAGATGGACAAACAAAAGGGGTGATGTGACAACCCATGGTTAATATTCCCTCATTGTAAACGATCTTAACTATTTAAAAAAACCAAGAGAAAGTGACACAGATTCCAGTTGCTTGGGGGAGGGAGATTGCTTGAGGATTTGGTGAAATTAAATACATCAACCATGGGTTGGATGAGAAGTTTAATGGGTTGATTGTGCAATAAATTAACTAAAAAATAAAAGGACAAGCTCATTTGTCTTGTATCTCTAACAACAAGTAAATAGGAAAAAACATTAAAGAACATGAATGGGTTGTAATGTCCAAGGTAGTTGACTTGTGTGGAGCCTTGGAAAAATATAGATGGTTGGTCTGTTGGGAAAGCACAAAAACAAGTTGGGAAACAAATAACTCAAGAGTGCTTGCGCAATGGAAGAGGAGAATAGTGGTGAACACTAGGAGAAATTCCTCCAAGGGTCGTACGAGTAACGAGGGAGCAACGATCAATATCATCATGATCGAGCTCTAAAGAAAGTGAACCAACTAAGGAACCATCAAAGAATCATGCTTGTTGAGTGAAAAAATTATAGAGATAAATGGCTTTCTTGAAGGCTGAAGAACCCACTGGAAGCCATGGATTAATGAACCTGTTGTATTGGGAAGAGACACTCAGGTATTTGTGAGTGTTGATGAACCACTAAGAGTCGCCTTGGGGTTGAAGTTAAGGTGCTTGAATCACTGATAAAGTACCGGGAGGGGTGATCTCTTACCCATATGTAGCTTATCCAATAATGAACATCCCTTGATGTGGACTCTCCTATCCTGAAAGTGAGTTGAGACTCTCTGTACTGTGGTATCCTAGCTTGGATGTTAATCTTATCTGGAAAGTCTATAAAGACTGAGTGGAAGATTGTGTAGTTGGATGATGAATACAGAGTGACGTTGTGACATCCTGTGTTAGATATTAATATTGGTTAATTTTACTCTAAAAAACACCCCACCTTAAGCACTGGAATCAAGCTCGGAGGTGACAACTACAAGTAAAATTAGTTGTAGCTTGTCAAAGGTTGGGTGGAGAGTTGAAGTCTCACTCTCAATCGACAAATTGATAAGATAAGTATTTATTTGTGTTTCTTTATTAAATGACCTATACATGTGGTTTCATTGGTTGAATGTTGTATTCCTTATATGAAATTGGGGCTTCACTCATAAGAGAGGGATGTCAATGCCCCGTGCAATGATTTTTAAGGAAATAATTGTTTTCTTGTGATTAATTATTGGCTCAACCTTAACATTAATAATTGGGTTAACATATGGGTGAAATCTCTTTGTTAAAATGATTTTTGTGTTACTCTAAGCTTGAAAATTTAGTTTAGTGATGTGTATATAACTTACATATAGGTATAAATATATGGTTATATGCATTGCGCTGCAATTTTCCCGTTTAAGCTTAGAAGATACATCAGAATTATTTATATACATATATGTATATGTATGTATGTATGCACAGTGGGTTAAGGACCATGGCCAAGTCTTAACAAAGCTCAGGAGGGACAACTCAAACGGGCTTATATATATATATATATATATATATATATAATGTAAAGGAAGGCCTGGAGCCCTGGTAAGGGTCTCTTACTTTTGCATTGATAATGGGTAAAGTACATGGGGCTATAATATTTAAGTCTAGAGCACAAGACTTCAGGAAGAAATGGTGTAAACCCCTTTCACTTCTGTGACCAAGTATGATGATACAATGCTTAGATAGAAGAAATTTGGGCCATTGATAGGTAAGTTTTCATGGTTGTTGGATGACCTTAGGGATATTTCCCCTGAGGTTTGGTACCCCAAAGGTTTCAAAGGGACGCCAAGGTAAGACTCTCGTGATCAAATCCCAGGGATGATGTGGCATTGGGGTTGTTGTCAATGCTCATAGAAATACTATGTAAAATGCCACATGTCCCATATGACGAGAATTATGTGATTCATAAGGGGCCTAGAGCCTTCGGTAGAACCCACAATTATGTGGTATTTTATGTGGGGAGGGTGTGACAAAGGATGATGTCACCTCGACATATAGGGTTGATGAAACCACCCCAGACCCTAGAGATTTTGGATGGAGGGCATAGTAGAATTCCCAAGATTTAAATCCTGGGGTGACATAGCATGTAGGCCTAAGAAGTGGGGGTCAAGTATCGTGTGGCATGAAGCAATGCATATCCTGGGCTCATTAGATTACGAAGTGAGATGGGCCTAAGAGAATTATATTTCAAATGGGTCAAGGTGAACCCACGGACATCCACGTAGCTTGGAAGGTGGTCCCTGACAGTTTCAACGGGGAACAAAATTGAAACCATTTGAGATTTTATTCCCGGGGTGACATGGCCATGGAGGGCCCGCACCCATGCACCTTGTCTAATTCGCATATATGTTATAGGTGGGTCTGTGTGGACCATAGAAATGGGATTAAGTCGTGACTTGGTGTTGGGTAATTTAATTTTCAGATAAATTACTTGTCATTAAATTGTCAAACCCAAGGTTCATGAACTTGTGAAGTATACTTGTACAATATATGCTAGGAATCAACTTTCAATTTCAAAAGGGAATCCTTATCTATTGAAAGAAACAACAAAATTGAGATAAAACCTATTCATGAAAAATGTCTAAGATGACCATGCACACACTTTGTTTTTTCAAAAGTATCAAATTCGAAACTTGGGAAGAAATCTTTTAATCTATGAAATTGAGATGACAATTGACATGAAAGTAAATCTATTTTACCAACAAGAAAGTAAATCTATTCTAATGACTTGAAAGTAAATTTAATCTAGAAAGCAGCAAATCCTGTACTAAGAGAACATGAATTCTTAAAATAAGAAATTTAAAGGCAACCTATTTTGAAAGTAGTGAGAGATCAATTGGAATTACTAATGCATTCATTTTCAAATTAGAATCATTCATGAGTATCTATCAAACAAATTGAAAAGCAATGAATCTATGAAATGGGAACAATAACGCTTAACTTGTAAAATAACATAAATGGAATGAGCATGAAAGAATGAAAACAATGCATCTAACCAAAAGACTTAAAATGAACATAAAGAAACTAAAAAAAATAAAACATTAGAATACATTCCATACTCATTAGATGGCCATCCCAAAGTGCATGATAGTGGAAAGTTGAGAAAACTCTTAATGAATGAAGGCACAACCATATCAAAGTGAACTATAATGGTATTCATTACATCAATCATAAGCATATTGCCAATCCTTAACATCCAAAACTCTACATTGAAGCATGAGCATAGCTCCCAAACTTTTTCACACCTTTTGAGAGGAGAAGACACTCCTATTGATACAAAAACTAAGATAACTAATGCATATATGTAGATCCACAAATCTCTTTTAGACCCACAAATATCTCATGTGGTGATAACCATGTGTTGACATCTAACAATTAGCGTCTCTTCATATCCTCTCACAAATATCTCCTAGGTTTGATAGGAGACACTTGTGAAAACTTCCATGATCTTTCTCCATGAAATGTGCTTGACCAATGATCTCAAATCTTCAATAGTTTGAAGAGGAAATTCGAATTTGAGTCTTGGAGGCCAAATATTATTGTGTTGAAATCTTCAAATATGCCTACACATGTCACAAAACTCATACAACTTTTATTTATAAGTGAGTACATATTATTTTTCTAATATTTAACCATAAATTCACTCAAAATACCAAAACAAATGTTTTGAAAAACCATATCTCTAAGCCCATATTTGATCCTGAAGATGGTCTTAGTGCATGGTTATGGAGTTGCGGAATATGGTAAATTTTGAAGCAAAGTGAAAGAAAAGAGGGTGAAAAAAATGGCATTTTGGAGACCGAACACTTGGTATGAGCGGGTCAATAGATGGCACATGACTTGGATAACCACGTGGGCACCATGCGGGTACCACATGGGTGCCACTTGGTAGGTTAAATGACAAGACATTATCTGATATGTTAATCTTTGAATGGCCATATTTTCCAATCCAAGAGTCAGATCGAAGCAAATTTTATATCGTTGGAAAGGTTTCGACGAGACAAACACAATGGTCTTATCCATTTTGAGTTTTGAAGAAGTTGTAAAAATTTGAAAACTTTAGACCACATTTCCATAATGGGACATTGGAGGGTGGGTTAGCATAGCAATTGCCTCCTAACCTTAGTAGGTGTTAGGGATAGTAGGGGGTATGTTATAGGGTGGTATTAGAGCTTCCAGGTTCAACACTTGCACTGGATGGGATCTATCGCAAAATTAATACAACGAGGGTTCAACATTGGACCTTTGAAGATCAAGTGAGGCCTTAAAGCCCTGTAATAAGCATTAGAAAACTAACTGTTGCGTGAATTGATCATATGTACTATTTGGTGTGTCTTCATTGTGGTCAACATAAGCATGTAGTAGGATACTAACGATTGATATGATTTACTGATGTACTAATTGAGATGTAATGTTGCAGTTGCACCAACATATTTCCAACAACAAGCCAAGGTGATAATGTATATATGTGTTTGAACTTTGTTTAAACCTAATAACTATGTGTGTGTATGACAACACATGAAGGTCAAAGACCACATGAACAACAAAGGATGGTGTAATATTGGTGGCCTGGGTGCAGGCGATATTGACAAACGTTCAAACCCTGATACAGCTTCCTCTAATTCTGGCGGAATCCCTTCTTCTTTCTCAACTGGTGTATCAATCATCTATTTCTAGACTGACTGTTTAATTAATTTTTCCCTTTTTGGTCACTACAACCAAACCTTTTTTTATTAATAACCAAACCTTCGTTATCATCACTTAACACTATCGGCCTTGTTTTCTAAAAGAAATGTGTTAACACCCAAAATACACTATCAGTGGGGTTATTCCATAAGAAATGGAATAACACTATCGCACTTCACTATCGGCAGTCACAACACACCGATAACCTTTAGGGCATCACTAGGTTAGCGAACTCCTCCAAGAACCGTAGAGTTCCACTAGACCTCCACTAGTTCGGACCCGACGGTGATATAAACCATAGCTTAATAAAACTTGAAATCCGCCTTTAGAAACCCGGAACCATACAACTAAGCCAATTTTCTTTATAAATCGGGGCCACAACACTTTAGCGGAAATACATAGAATTACATGGAAAACAACGCGCCAACACAAAAGCCGAACTTTAAATATTATATATTGGCGTTTATAATTGTCGTTGGCTCCTCTTCTTCACCGTTGATCTAAAGGTTACAATTCTCCCCGATCTCGAACCTGCTCCACCTCTGTCAACCATCTATCTCATACCAACAGATCTGACGACTCACAAACATATGGACCGACTAACCTGTGCACCTTAAACCCGCCCGATAAGTGGTTTCACTCGCTCTCTTCTCCGCTGCGTGGCACGTTCTGTATGGAATCGGAGCCAAAATGGTGAATACCACTTACAGCCTTTCTTACGCCCGATAACCACTTGGGGTTTCTTCAAACCACTTCGTTAACTGTTGGTTGATTTCCACGCCGAACACCATTGGTTTGCCTCGGTTTCTGTCTGTGGTTTTCCCTCTACAAATCTCAACCTTCCGCTTGATATACTGATAAACTCAGTTTAAAAGGAAAAACACAGAATTTAACACAATCAACAAAGTTTTAACTAATTTCACAAAACACCATTTAAACTTGGAAATTCATAATAAAACAGAGATTTCGAAGGAGATTGTCCTTCGAGATTTGACAGAGAATTTATCATTCACATACACAGAACTAAATCTTCCAAATCTACTGAATTCGCTCCAAGGAAGCCAAATTTCTTCAACAATCAAAATCCCTTTACAATAGCATGAAAGTTACATAAGTATTGGTTCATCCTAACAACCAGATCCTAATTCAAAGGCTAAAATTTATTAATCCTATCTATTCTGCAAGGAATTCTCCTCGATAATCTCCACTACAGCTAACTAATTAAAACTTATTACATCATGATCAAATCCTGTATTTTAGCTCTATGTTTAATTAGAAAAATATGGAAATTGATGGTTAAAAGATCCCACTCCTTTGCTTGTAATTTTTTTTTGTATTTTTGGAATAAGTTTGAAGCCTTTTTCCTCCAAGTATCATGCTCCTACATCAGACCCCTGAGGACAAAATTCGTCATGAGCTCCTATCCATGAGCTCTTCTATAGAACTGCCCAACTTCTGTAGCATGTTTTCTGTTACCCAAGTAGCTTCAGCAATTAGCTGATCCTTCCATTTGACCAAATACTGAAAGTACTCCTGTCCTCTGGTTTTCTTGAACACTTTCTTGTCCAAAATCCTTTATGGCTGTAATTCTTTTGTTGTAGGTAACGGTTTTACCCAGTCAATTTCCTATGTCTCTTGATCTTCTTTTGTATCTTTTGCAATTTCACCTTCATATTTGTATAGATCAGCAACATTGAAATTTGGAGATATTCCAACATTAGGGGGTAATTCAATTTCATATGCATTTGTAGAAAATTTCCTTAATACTCTGTGTTTAGTCAATTTAATGTCTTAAATTGCTCTACATAAATTATCAATCCGGGTATCGTAAACTGATGAAGTGTGGTGCACTATATGTGCTTAGTTAACCTTTCTCTTACTTCGTTGTTTTATAGTTTATGTTCAACTCTTCCTAAAACTCTGCTTCAAACACATGTGCTGTGTAAAGCACGATTAAGAAGTAGTCAGAAATAAGTCCAAAAAGTAGTCAAGCTCTAAGGTGACAAGTAAGAAAAACCACTTTAAAGACCAGTTATAATGTTCAACTCTTCCTAAAACTCTGCTTCAAACACATGTGTTGTGTAAAGCACGATTAGGAAGTAGTTAGAAATAAGTCTAGAAAGTAATCAAACTTTAAACTTGCAAAGAAAGAGCTTGAAAGAAATAACTTGAAATGAAACTGAAAGCAAAGAACTTAAAATGACTTGAAAGTAAATGACCACTTCCAATGGCACTAGACACCATTCATGCTGCGGCTAATAAAAGAAAAGAAAGTCACTTTTAAAACCAAAGATAAAGATTATCTCTCTCTAACTCGATGCTTCTAAGCACATGTACTGTGTAAAGCACGGATAGAAAGTAGCTTAAGTTGAATTAGAAAAGTGAGAAAAATATGCTTTAAAGACTAATGATAATATTTTGCTCTTTCTAATTCTCTACTTCAGCCATATGTACTATGCAAAGTATGATTAGAAAGTAGTGAAAGATTAGTCTAAGAAGCACTCAAAGCCAGCTGCAAGTTAGTGATATTTTGATCTTAAAATATAACAATTTATGATGAAGATCATTTATGTGTTAGCAGCTCTTTGAGAAATAAAATTAAAAATCAGCTATAAAAACAAAGGCAGCAGCTTGAACCTGTCAACTTCAAATACCATTAGTTTGTAAAGCAAATACATAAACATAAAAACAAATCCCGGGAGAAAATAAAATGCAATAATTCAAACTGTACAAGGCAGGGGCCCCCTTTTACCTATGAAATCAAAGCATACTTCAAATTGCATGAATGAAAATCTAATCTACCTTACATTCTACAAAGCAATATTTACAAAATGAAATCTAATCTACTTACATCCTAATATGCTCCATGACATCTACTTCACATCTCCTTCCATGTTGAGAACATCAAAGCTTTATTCAATTTCTTCAAAAGTGCAAAGTACAACAAAGCTCTCCAAAGAGAGACTAAAAAGACTAAGAAAAGACTAAAGAGAGACTAACTAATGAAGGAGAGAGATCTCCTATTTATACAAAAAGATGAGAGCCATCTCATTAATGATAATCCATAAATATCTCCCTCTACCTCTAGAGTCCTAATCAAAATAGGAACTGATAAGACACATGTCTTTTAGAGTTACAATACAATTAGGAGATGTGACACATATCCTCATGATCCCATGATTCTTTCCAACCAAATTCGAATTTGGCCTTAGAGTGCCACATAAGGGTCTTCTAGAAGCCTCCTTTCAACCTACACATGTCAACAAACTCAACCCATTTGTTAGGTATAAGCATATGCACATTATTTTCTAATGTTTAACCACAAATTCACTTAAAAGGCTTAGAAATAATAAATATTGGAAAAACATAAAGGTAGCCCAATGATAATGAAAGTGGGATGAATGTGGTGACATAGTAGTGAAATGGAGGTGAAATGGAGGTGATATAATGGACATAATAGCGAAAGTGTAATGCAAATGAATGACATTTTCAAGACTCAACATACCCCCCAACTGAAGCTATTGCATGTCCTCATGCAACATATATTACATTGACTCTTTTGATCCTTGAGCTTTGGCTTAACTTTGCATGATATCATTTGATAACTTCATATTTCTGCAAAGTGTTTTACTTGAATTGCAACATGGTTGGTTCTTGTGTTACAACCAATATTTTTTTTTTTTTTTTCTATTTTGATCTTTGAACTTTGCATAATGATATTTTGATTATTGTTGCAAAGTATATCTTTATTGGATTGCATGATGGTTGGTTCTTGTGTGACAACCATGATTTTGTTTGTATCCAATTTATCCTTTAAGCACTTTTTTCAAAAGCCATTGTATGCTCATAATAGCAATGTAATAATTAATATATGTTGGAAGTATGTGAGCTCTTGAATATGTTATGGACATGGAAAGATATGAATATGAATGTATTCCCCCCCCCAACTGATAGTATTGGCTATTTTATGAAATGAGGAAGAGAAATGTTTTTCCAACAAGTATCATTCTAGCTTTTTATGGAATTCTATGGTTAAAAGTTAGAAAATGTCGTACCTTCACTTACCCTTTGGAATGGATGAGTTGTATGTGTGTGGTGGTTGAAAACTTCTGATTACATTCTTCTTCAAGTGGCTGAACAAGAGGAGTCATGGATAGAGAGATAAGATGGCTTTTTATTGCTTCTACTAAAACTTGCTGAATCTGCTCCAAAATGCTGAAAATAATAGTCTTCATGTCTTCAAAACTCATTGGTACAATTCCTACTATGTGAAAAGATGTTCTGATGTCGAACATAGTAGGAAATTGTTGGCTTAGTGGCCATTAATGGATGCCACTAGTCAACACGAGAACTCTCACCATTGATGACAATGAGAGTCAAGATGCCCAAACACATCTTGCTAGGTACGAATGAATTTGCTGATGTCGAGTCACCTAGAAGATCTAACGAACAAGGGACATTAATGTATTCCCATTGTTTGTTAGCATGAGGACTTGCCATTAAGGGATGCAAGTCTCAAGGTGTTTTTACAAAGAACTTAGACTCAAAGGACTATGGACTCAATAATTTGCATTGAAGCAGGGCTTATTTGCGGAATGAAAATGACAAGGAATGGAAAATGAAAATGGAAAATGGCAATGGAGAACAGAAATGACAATGGGCAATAAGCATGTGAATGAGCCTTTTGCTTTTATTGGTGGGTTATGAATGGACAAAAAGAGATGGAAAGTGTATGTGAATGAAAATGGAAAATATGGAGTGGAATGAGGTGAATGGTTTATTATGAAGTATGGATGTGATGGATGGATGTGATGGAGACAATAGTATCTGAAAGTTTTTCAAGTGTTTGGATCTGATTTTGCATCAGCATATTTCCTCTTTGTTGTTGATCATCCTCTTATGAAACAAATTGGTCTCTTAGAGAGACATCATTCCCTTGTAGTCATTTGTCCTTCCTCCTGGAACCTGCAAAAAAACTAATACTTCTTCTGCAATGGAATGTAAGATTATCAAAGGAGAGAGGTGGCCAATCTCTCTAGTTATGATATTTACACACAAAACTAAGAATTTGTATTAATGAAACAAGTTCTCAAAGGAAAAATCAAAAGAATTTATACCTGCTTTGGAATTAGTGCCTCAAGTTGATATTGCTTCTTTTCAGCAATTTATTTCATTATTTGCCATTTCAAACTCTAATGATATATTTCTCATTGTATAGATCTTGTTGAGATCTTTCCAATGGTACTTAAATCATCAAAATCGGATTATGTATGAGAAAGATAGGCTGATTTGAACAATGAGGTTTTTCTGGCTGCGGAATTGAGGAACAGCTTTGTCGCTAAAAATCTTGAATAAAAAGTTAGCCATTCAATTTCATTATCAGTCCAAAATTAATCAATACCTTCAGAAAAGTGAGAAAATAACTTGTTCATTTCATTGATTCAAAATTATTATTTTTTCTTGACATGCAGCGACTTAGTGTGGCGACTCAGTGTGGCGACTTTGTTATAACACCCAATTTGACTTCCCTTTGACCGGGGTCTTTTTCAGCAAATTTGACCGAATGAATAGGACACCATCCATGTACTGACATTTCTCTAGCTACCCATGTGACCTGTTTTGCCTGATGACACCTACAACCTAGAGTTTAACAAAACAGCTGCGGGATCACTAAATGGCTGCGGGATCGCTAAATGGCTGCGGGATTGCAGAGTGTAGAAAGTGCAGTGAAATGGAGTGGCTGTGTGCGAACGAACTAAGCAGTTTCTCCATCTCAAGCTTCGGCTGAAAAATGGAACTGTGGAGTTTGAAACAGAGCTGCAGGGTTTAAAACATTATGATCATCAAAGGGGAAGCAAGCAACTATCATATCCTTTGTCTTCACAAGATCAAACATGTATTCACAAATTATAACAGCTACCAAAGTCTCTGATTTCCAGATCATAGAAAGCAATGAATGTACTATTTCAAAAGATTTACACAATACCTTTTTTTTTTTCAAGCAAGAGTGTGTATGAAATAGAGTCCCGCATATAAAGGTCATTAGTTACTCCAAGTTTCGTAGTGGTTCTGCAACCATAAGTTGACATTGTCCCGAAAAAGTTTTATGCTGGCAGAAATATAACAGACGATTTCGAATTGCTACAGAAAGCAAAAACAAAACTCTGTAAATCTTCATAGATTCGTGCATGGGTTCATAAATTATAACGGGCACGAGTTCATGATTTTCAGATCGGGGAACGGAATTCACTATCGAAAAATATAATCGAGTAGGTCAACACTAGAAAGAGTTTCACAACATTTCCTTCAAGCAAGAGTGTGGTATGGTTTTGATGTTTCTCATGTACTGGAAACTAATGGAACAACATCATAAATGATGTTTCTCATGCCCCGAGAACTAATGGAACATTCATTAAAGCTTACATACAGACCTCTTCACCATTCATTAAGGCTTCCACATCAGCTCTTCCCAACATTTAACCGACAGCGATTACTGACAGAGAGTTGTGTTTAATTAAAACACGTCTTCTAAACAGGTGTAAAGTTGTGTGATTTATTGTTTATGCCAGCATGTAATTGATCCCTATTAGAACTCTTTCCCTCAGGCACGCGGAGTTATTCAAACAACCAGTTAATAACCCAATTTTCACGCGCGGCAGTCAAAAACGGGCTCCAAAGAACCGAACATTTCTCCCAGACCACCACGAATTTTCCAAATCGGTTTCTGGGTTATCTAATTAACCCACCTGGCAACAAAACCCATGTTTTATTTTTTTGAAATTCGCTACCATTTGGGCAAATCGAGCGTGTAAAGTTTGACGTTTTTTTGCTGTTTGCGTTTTTTTCCTGAGTTAATTTTTCTGTTCTGCACTCGGCTGTTTATGAATTTTCTTTTCTGATGCATCTGGACGCCAAGGATAAGCATTTTCACACATCCAAGGATCTTCCAGAATGTATTGTCATATCGCTTCGTATTGCTCCTTGGTTGGAATTAACCTCTACTTGAAACACCTTGCACACTGGACGGTGAATGCCCCTACAGAAGGTAAAACCCGTCTTGAAATGTCTCTCGGCATTGATAAATCATTAAATGGACTTTCTTGTACATCAATGGGATCTGAAACAGAGGCATAATCTAGTTCTTCAAAATAATTTCCACTGGGATTGTAGACTTCATTGCATGGAACATATTCAAATGAGGATGTATCTCTTGAATGCACTTCCTAAAAGGGTACGAGTTTATTAGAGATTAGCAGACGTGGATCTGATCTTGCTGAAACCTGAAGAGGATTAGTGTCAGGATTTTCCTGCTTCAAATATGGAAATAGCCTTACTACAGGAATCAACAGGTCAAAGCTTGAACAGGGAGGCATTTTTTTTTTTTTTTTTTTTTTTTTTTTTTTATTGAAGCCACAGTGAAAACTAAGAATGGAGATAGCCCTAGATTGTTTTTCTCTTCTTCTTTTTTTCTTCTCTGAAATTGTAAATTTTTTTATAAAAAGGATTAATGATTTTCAATTTCAGGCAGCAAATACTTCAAGAAAAACATGTTAAAAACAAGACTTTGACTGAGGTCCTAGGCTGGTTTTTCATCGATCTGAGCTGGGTGACTAGGATAGGATCCATGTCGGAACAATTCTGGAGATGCCCATGTGGTCGGTTTTTTCATTAGACGCCTGTAACTTGTTAAACCTTGAAACAGCTGCGGGATTGTCAGATAGCTGCGGGATCAGGGCAGTTTCTGCAACTAAGTTGCAAAACCTTATTTGAACAAGATACAGTGTTTTGAAGACCACTACAAAGCATAACCTGACAATTTTGGACAATTTGAACCTATCAAAGCACTTGAATTTTATTTTTTTATTTTTTATTTTTTTTTTATTTTTTATTTTATTGAATCAATTGAAGTGATGAAGTTTATTTTGTCTCCTATTTTTTTTCAACAATTCTTTTTCCGATCCTCCAGATCACACAAAGTGCAGGAGGAGAGCATACTCAAGAATTATTATTTTGTCTTTTTTTTATTTAACAATCCTTTTTCTGATCCTCCAGATCACACAAAGTGCAAGAGGAGAGCATACTCAAGGATTATTAATTTTTTTTTTCCAGATGTAAGAAATAAGGTCTCCTAATTACACTTCCCCGGCAACGGCGCCAAAATGTTTAGTCAATTTAATGTCTTAAATTGCTCTACATAAATTATCAATCCGGGTATCGTAAACTGATGAAGTGTGGTGCACTATATGTGCTTAGTTAACCTTTCTCTTACTTCGTTGTTTTATAGTTTATGTTCAACTCTTCCTAAAACTCTGCTTCAAACACATGTGCTGTGTAAAGCACGATTAATAAGTAGTCAGAAATAAGTCCAAAAAGTAGTCAAGCTCTAAGGTGACAAGTAAGAAAAACCACTTTAAAGACCAGTTATAATGTTCAACTCTTCCTAAAACTCTGCTTCAAACACATGTGTTGTGTAAAGCACGATTAGGAAGTAGTTAGAAATAAGTCTAGAAAGTAATCAAACTTTAAACTTGCAAAGAAAGAGCTTGAAAGAAATAACTTGAAATGAAACTGAAAGCAAAGAACTTAAAATGACTTGAAAGTAAATGACCACTTCCAATGGCACTAGACACCATTCATGCTGCGGCTAATAAAAGAAAAGAAAGTCACTTTTAAAACCAAAGATAAAGATTATCTCTCTCTAACTCGATGCTTCTAAGCACATGTACTGTGTAAAGCACGGATAGAAAGTAGCTTAAGTTGAATTAGAAAAGTGAGAAAAATCTGCTTTAAAGACTAATGATAATATTTTGCTCTTTCTAATTCTCTACTTCAGCCATATGTACTATGCAAAGTATGATTAGAAAGTAGTGAAAGATTAGTCTAAGAAGCACTCAAAGCCAGCTGCAAGTTAGTGATATTTTGATCTTAAAATATAACAATTTATGATGAAGATCATTTATGTGTTAGCAGCTCTTTGAGAAATAAAATTAAAAATCAGCTATAAAAACAAAGGCAACAGCTTGAACCTGTCAACTTCAAATACCATTAGTTTGTAAAGCAAATACATAAACATAAAAACAAATCCCGGGAGAAAATAAAATGCAATAATTCAAACTGTACAAGGCAGGGGCCCCCTTTTACCTATGAAATCAAAGCATACTTAAAATTGCATGAATGAAAATCTAATCTACCTTACATTCTACAAAGCAATATTTACAAAATGAAATCTAATCTACTTACATCCTAATATGCTCCATGACATCTACTTCACATCTCCTTCCATGTTGAGAACATCAAAGCTTTATTCAATTTCTTCAAAAGTGCAAAGTACAACAAAGCTCTCCAAAGAGAGACTAAAAGAGACTAAAAAGACTAAGAAAAGACTAAAGGAAAGACTAAAGAGAGACTAACTAATGAAGGAGAGAGATCTCCTATGTATACAAAAAGATGAGAGCCATCTCATTAATGATAATCCATAAATATCTCCCTCTACCTCTAGAGTCCTAATCAAAATAGGAACTGATAAGACACATGTCTTTTAGAGTTACAATACAATTAGGAGATGTGACACATATCCTCATGATCCCATGATTCTTTCCAACCAAATTCGAATTTGGCCTTAGAGTGCCACATAAGGGTCTTCTAGAAGCCTCCTTTCAACCTACACATGTCAACAAACTCAACCCATTTGTTAGGTATAAGCATATGCACATTATTTTCTAATGTTTAACCACAAATTCACTTAAAAGGCTTAGAAATAATAAATATTGGAAAAACATAAAGGTAGCCCAATGATAATGAAAGTGGGATGAATGTGGTGACATAGTAGTGAAATGGAGGTGAAATGGAGGTGATATAATGGACATAATAGCGAAAGTGTAATGCAAATGAATGACATTTTCAAGACTCAACACTCTGCATGGTCCAATTTTCTTAAACTTCAATTTATTATACTCCCTCTTTGGAAATCTTTCCTTCCTCAGGTGTGCTAAAACCAAATCCCCAACTTCAAAGTTCACTTCTCTTCTTTTCACGTCTGCTCTATTTTTGTACTTGATGTTGCTATCCTACAACTGTTGTTTCACCTGTTCATGTATTGCTTGTATTTCTGAAGCAAAATCTTCTCCCTCTGCACTTCTCATTTCATTTTTTCCCAAGTTTCTTAACTCAGATACTCCTCTTGGATGCATTCCATAAACTATATGGAATGGACTCTATCCCGTACTCTTGTTAGGTGAGTCATTATATGCATATTCAGCCTATGCCAACACTTGATCCCACTGCTTTGGATTTTCTACAGTAAGACTCCTTAAAAGATTACCCAAACTCCTATTCACAACTTCAGTCTGTCCATCAATCTGTGGATGATAGGCAGAACTGAAACTCAGTTTAGTTCCCAACTTTTTCCATAGTGTCCTCCAAAAATGTCCAACAAATTTGGAATCCCTGTCTGAGACAATACTCTTAGGCAACCCATGCAATCTTACAATCTCCTTGAAAAACAAATTAGCAATGTGAGTAGCATCACTAGTTTTATAACATGGAATAAAATGTGCCATTTTTTAAAATCTGTCCACTACGACAAAAATTGAATCATTCCCTCTTTGAGTCTTTGGTAAACCCAAAACAAAATCCATACTTACCATATCCCAAGGCCTATCTAGAATTGGTAATGGAACATACAAACCTGTGTTTTGGCTTCTTCCCTTTGCATATTGACCGACTTTACAAGTTTTCACATACTTTTCCACTTTAGATATCATTTTCGGCCAGAAATAAAATATGTTCAACTATTCATAAGTCCTGTCTATACCAAAATGTCCTGCAAGTCCACCACTATGTTTCTCTTTGATTAAGTTCTCCCTCATAGAACAATTTGGTATGCACAGCTGATTTCTCTTAAACAACAATCCATCTTGTAAGAAATAATCCAACCATTTATTCCTATCCATCAAAACAGGATTCTTACAAGCTTCAAATGCCTCTTTAAAATCTAAATCTGTCTCATACAATTCTTTAAGAAAATCAAAACCCAACACTTGAATTTGACTCTCTAGAAGTAATGTATTTCTCCTACTTAAAGCATCTGCAACTTTATTTGATTAGCCATTTATATGCTTCAAGACAAAATTGAAGCCCTGAAGATACTCTACCAATTTGGATTGTTTTTGGTTAAGCTTTGGCTACTGCATAATATACTGCAATGCATGGTTATCTGAATAAAGTATGAATTCTTTTAACACTAGATAATGTCTCCACTTCTCCAATGACTACACAATTGCATAAAGCTCTTTATCATAAGAAGAATACTTCTTCTTTGAATCATTCACCTTTTCACTAAAATAAGCTATAGGCCTATCTTCCTGACTTAAAACACCTCCAATAGCTTCTCCACAGGCATCACATTTCACTTGGAAAGGCTTATTAAAATCAGGTAGAACCAAAATAGGTTTTTCAGTGATATTCTTCTTCAACAGCTGAAAATTCTTTTCTGCTTCAGCAGTCCATCTAAATGGTTGTTTATCCTTCTTTATAGTCTCAATAATAGGAGCATTGATCTTACTAAAATTCCTTATGAATTTCCTATAAAAACTAGCAAGACCATGAAAACTTCTTACCTCAAAGATACTTTTAGGTGAAGGCCACTCCATGATTGCCTTGATCTTCTCTGGATCCATCTTCAATCCTTCAACAGAAATAACAAAACCCAAATACACTAATTCCTCTTTCATGAATGAACATTTCTTCAAATTCAGCAATAATTTCTCTTGTTGTAACCTTTGTAAGACATAATTCAGATGTCTCATGTGCTCCTCCTTAGACCTGCTGTAAATTAATATATCGTCCAGATATACTATTACAAATTTACCAATAAACTCTTTAAGAACTTCATTCATGAGTCTCATAAACATACTTGGTGCATTTGACAACCCAAAAGGCATTACTCTCCATTCATACAATCCTTCATTTGTCTTAAAAGCAGTTTTCCACTCATCCCCTTCTCTTATCCTTATCTGATGATACCCACTCTTAAGATCTAGTTTTGTAAAATACTTTGCTCCACTCAAAAAATCCATCAAATCTTCAATTCTAGGTAAAGGAAATCTGTACATGATTGTGATTTTATTGTTAGCTCTTGGATCAGTACACATTCTCCAGCCTCCATCTTTCTTTGGACTCAACACTTTTGGTACTGCACAAGGACTCAAACTTTCTCTAATCAGTCCTTTGTCAAGTAGTTCCTGAACCTGCTTTCTAACCTCTTCATTTTATGTGGGAGTCATTCTGTAAGCTGCTTTGTTTGGTAGATTTTCTCCAGGAATCAAATCTATATGATGGCTAATTCTTCTAATGGGTGGTAACTCATTAGGCAAATAATCACAATGATATCACAATAGTTGTCCAACATTTCTTGAATTTCAATGGGTAAATCAAAAACTTTAGTAGAAGTCATTATTACCTTGGGCTTGCAAATTAAAACAAAATTTACCTCATTCTCTTCAATCTACTGTAAGTATTCTTTTCCTCCTAGTAATAGAGTTTTTGGATCAGTCTTCTTCCCTGATGCATCCTCTTCTCCCATAGGCAGCAATGTATGATTGATACCATCTTTACCAAACTTGTAGGTGTTTCTTTTCCCATCATGCATAGCTCCTCTGTCATTTTTCCAAGGTCTTCCAAGCAGTATGTGACACACATCCATGGGCATCACATCACATACAATTTTATCCTTATACTTCCCAGCTGCAACTCCACTTCACATTGTTCATTCACTAACAACTGATGTCCCTTTTGTAACCATGACACCTTGTAAGGTGTTGGATGTCTCATTGTCTTTAGCTTCAATTTCTCCACCACTTCTATAGAGACCAAATTATCAGTGCTACCATTATCAATGATCATCTGACAACATTTCCCTTGAACCTTACACACTGTTATGAACAAAGTCTTTCTTTGTGATGGTTCAACTATCTCCTTTGCTGGCTTGAGAAAAACTTTATTGACTACCAAAGATTCTCCTCTCTTTGGTACATTTTCTTCTTCTGTCACTGTTGCTGCTTCTTCCTCAACTTGAGCAACAATTGCATTCCTCTGACTTGTTACTACATTCTCTGGGAATTCAAAAGCTCTGTGTCCCAGTTTGTTACATATGTAACATCTTACTTCTCTTCCTTTGCCTCTGCCTCCTCTTCCTCTAGAAAAACTCCTTCTGCCACCTGCATCACCTCCTGTGGTTGCATGCTAGTTTGAGCTGCTGTTGGCTCCATCTTTAGGTGTTGTAGATTTTCCTCTACCACCTTGACTTCCTTTTCCTCGGAAAGTACCTCTTCCTCTAGCAGACTGCTTCCTCATGAGTTTTTCTTCAGCTTTCAGTACCATATGATAAGCTTCTTCAACTATTTTAGGAGACAGTATACTTATCTCATCTTGAATGTCCATCCTAATACCATTCACATATCTAGCCACCTTCTCATCTATATCCTGAGTTGTTCCAACTCTTATACTTACCTTATAGAATTCTTTTGTATATTCTCTCACTATCATAGACCTCTGTCTAAGATTCTGCATCTGTCTGAACAAGTTTGCTGATAATTACTTAGTAGAAACTTACCTCTTAGCTTTGCTACCATCCTATTCCAATTTCCGATTGGTTGCTTGCCAAGACTCTTTCTTTTTGCCTGCACTCCATCCCATCAAAGTGCTATATGTCCTTTTAGCTTGGTGACATCAAACTTTACTTTCTTCTCATCTTTTGTTTCTTCATAATCAAAGAATTTCTCCATGCCATTAATCCACTCTATCAATTCTTCTGGATTCAATCCTCCTTCATATATTGAAACCTCAATTTTTGGCCTAGCTGTGGATCTCAACACTGATTGGAAGAATCTCATCTCAGGAGTAATTGCTACAGTTTCCTCCTCTTCTTCAGTTTCAACCTCAGGCTCACTAACATCCTCATCATCTATATTTCTCCCTGTTGTTAATGCTTCTAATCTAGCCTTCATACGTTGCATAGCTTCCATCACCTCAGCATTTGCAACTGGTCGTCCTCTTCTTTCACGTCCTCGTCCTCTTCCAACTCTGAAAGCCATATTGGACTTCCTTCTCTTGCTTCTGAGATTCAATTTAGTGTCAACAGGTTACTCTGATACCACTAATGGTGGCCTGGGTGCAGGCGATATTGACAAACGTTCAAACCCTGATACAACTTCCTCTAATTCTGGCTGAATCCATTCATCTTTCTCAACTGGAGTATCAGTCATCTATTTCTAGACTCACGGTTTAAATAATTTTTCCCTTTTTGGTCACTACAACGAAACCTTTTTTTATTTATAGCCAAACCTTCGTTATCAACACTTAACACTATTAGCCCTATTTTCCAAAAGAAATGTGTTAACACCCAAAATACAATATCAGCGGGGTTATTCCATAAGAAATGGAATAACACTATCGCACTTAGCTATCGGCAGTCACAATACTTCGATAACCTTTAAGGCATCACTAGGTTAGTGGACTCCTCCAAGAACCGTAGAGTTCCACTAAACCTCCACTAGTTCGGACCCGACGGTGATATAAACCATAGCTTAATAAAACTTTAAATCCACCTTTAGAAATCTGGAACCATACAACTTAGCCGATTTTCTTTATAAATCGGCGCCATAACACTTTAGTGGAAATACATAGAATTACATGGAAAACAACACGCCAACACAAAAGCTAGACTTTAAAGATTATATACTCACGTTTATAATTGTCGTCAGCTCCTCTTCTTCACCGTTGATCTATCCAAGATCCAACGGTTACAATTCTCCCCGATTTTGAACTTACTCCACCTCTGTCAACCGTCGATCTCACACCAACAAATCTGACGGCTCACAAACATATTGGCCAGCTAACCTGCGCACCTTAAACCCGCCCGATAAGTGGTTTCTCTCGCTCTCTCCACTACGTGGCACGTTCTATATGGAATTGGAGCCCAAACAGTGAATACTGCTTACAACCTTTCTTACGCCCAATAACCACTTGTTGTTTCTTCAAACCACTTCGTTAACTGTTGGTTGATTTCCACGCTGAACACCATTGATTTGCCTCGGTTTCTTTCTGTGGTTTTCCCTCTACAAATCTCAACCTTTCACTTGATATACTGATAAACTCAGTTAAAAGGAAAAACATGGATTTTAACACAATCAACATAGTTTTAACCAATTTCACAAAACACCATTTAAACTTGGAAATTCACAATAAAACAGATATTTCGAAGGAGATTGTACTTCGGGATTTGACAGAGAATTTATCATTCACATACACAGAACTAAATCTTCCAAATCTACTGAATTCGCTCCAAGGAAGCCAAATTTCTTCAACAACCAAAATCCCTTTACAATAGCGTGAAAGTTACATAAGTACTGGTTCATCCTAACAACCAGATCCTAATTCAAAGGCTAAAATTTATTAATCTTATCTGTTCTGCGAGGCATTCTCCTCGAGAATCTCCACTACAGCTAACTAACTAAAACTTATTACATCATGATCAAATCCTATATTCTAGCTCTACGTTTAACTAGAAAAACATGGAAATTGATGGCTAAAGGATCCCACTCCTTTGCTTGTAAATTTTTTTGTATTTTTGGAATAAGTTTGAAGCCTTTTTCCTCCAAGTCTCATGCTCTTGCATCAAATAGAGAACTAAAGGACGAAGGAATGAATAGCAGGATGGTACAATATAGTTCTAACCAATCACGATATGGATATGAGGAAGAAAGGATAGTTGAAGAGGAAAGATAAATTGAGCAAAGAGGATGGATTGACTCTCCCGATTGGATGGACATATTGAGGAGCTTAAGAGCTGAAATAAGGAGTTGTAAGGCTAATAATGAAATACTTATCGAAGCACACACAAAACAAGCAGAAGTCAATGCGGTCATATTGCAAATCCTCTCAGACTTACAAAGGCAGAAGCAACATGAGTTCGTGCTTAGTCCTAGAGATAGGCAGAGTCCTTTGGGATAAGAAGAAAGAACTAATGGGGAAAATGGGAGTAGATCTAGAAAGAAGCACATGTTATCAAGTGAAGACACTTTGAAAGGATGCAGTCTGCTAAGTACTCCTAAAAAGGATTTAAGCACCCATGAACAACAGTGAGATAACATTCATAGGAGGTCATACCATCATCACCACTATCATCATTATCATGGGGAAAGAAGGGAGAGAGAATATGTATTAGAGGAGTTTAAGAAGGTCAAGCCTCCTACATTTGATGGTGAAATGAAGAAATCAAAGAATGCATAAGTTTGGCTACTGGGAATGAAGAAATTATTTCGAATTCAAGACTACTCATAGAACATGAAAGCGAAGGTAACTACTTTCATCCTAAAAGGAAACAATGGCATCTAGTGGGAAGATCTGAAAAACTAAAAAGGAATAAAATAAGAAGACTTATCCTGGAAGGAATTTGAGGAATATCTTAGGAACAAGTATCTAACTGATAGATACTTTGATAGTAAGGCTAAGGAGTTCTATGATCACGTATTGGGTCAAATGTCAGATGAGGCATATACCACCAAATTATTAGAGTTGCTAAGTTTGTTACCTACCTTGAGGAAGATAAAGCAAAGATTTAGAGGCATGTTAGTGGATTGCCACAATCCTTCAAGGATAAAATTAAGTTCAATGATCCCAAGACATAAGGGGATACAATTTGTAAACAAAAGAATTGATATGAGAAGTCTAGGTGTAGACTTGAGTACAAATCAGACTAGAAATTCAAAAGCAATGTCAAGTTCAAAGGAAAATTGCAGAAAGCAACCAAGGGAATGAGTATGACACCTATTAATTAGGAACATCAACATAGGCCCAACACTACTAGTAGAGGCCACTCTACTCAACCTATCAGGGAAGAAGCCAATAGTTATGAAAATGTCCCATATAAGTGTTGAAATTATGGAGGGAATCACATGAAGAAGGATTTCCCACAAGCACAAACACGTTGGTCTGAGATTGTATAATGCACGAGAAGTAGACATAGTCAAAGACATGTCACACAATATACCCAGAATTAATGTATTTTTGGATAATCATCGAGGTGATCACCATAGTGTGATTATAGAAATGGAAGGTATGCTCTGTGACCGAAACATTTTAGTTTTGGTTGACCTTGGTTCAAATTTCAAATACATCTGTCCTGCCATTGTTGAAAAATTTGCACTGAAAGAGGAAGCACATACTGAACCTTGGGTATTTCAACTAGCCATGGGGATGATAAGGAGAGTGGAACACATAGAAAGGTCATGCCCTATTGACACAAATGGCATGTCGACTATTGCCAATTTCAAAGTTCTTCCATTCGAAGCATGTGACACTATGTTAGGGAAGTAATGATTATATATGCATCACACCAATGTTGATTTCTTTGAGAAGACCATCAAATGCTTTGATGAAGCCAGAGAGATTAGAATATTGCAGGGAAAACAAAAATCTACACCGATGATATTAATTTCGGTTATCCAAGCCAAGAGAAGCTACAGAAAGGGATGTGTTTTATTTACAGTGAAAATATATAGCAGTGTTGAAGCTAACTGCAATGTTGGGAATGACAATAGTGATGATTCGAGGGAATACCCTATTTTAAAATAGTTTTTAGATGTATTTCTCGAGGAGATGTTTGGGTTACCTCCTCATAGAGAGGTGGATTTCTCTATTGAATTAATGACAGGATCAACTCCAACATCTGAGGCTCCATATTGAATGAGTACACCATAATTGATTGATATAGAGTTATAACTCAAGGAGATGTTGGACAAGGGTTACATAAGGTGTAGCGTGTCTCCATGGGGAGCACCAGTCTTATTTATGAAGAATAAGGATGGGACACTGAGGCTTTGCACTGAGCATAGATAATTGAACAAGGTAACCATAAGGAATATGTATCCCTTTCCAAGAATTGATGATTTATTAGATCAGTTAATGGGAACAACAATCTTCTCCAAGATTGACTTGAAATCAGGTGATCATCAAGTGCACATTAAAGATGAAGATATCCATAAAATAACATTTAGAACTAGGTATGGGCATTATGATTTTGTGGTAGTGCCCCTACAACTTTCATGTGCTTGATGAATAGTGTGTTGCGCCCTTACTTGGATAGATTTGTAGTGGTTTTTGTTGATGACATTTTGGTGTATTCAAAGACCAAGGAGGAATGTGAAAAGCATATAGCTACAAAACTACATCTGCTATGAGACCGTAATCTTTATGCAAATATTAATAAATGTGAATTCTTCCAATCACAAATCCATTATTTGGGACATATTGTCTCAAAAGAAGGAGTAGCAGTTGATCTAGAGAAGGTAAAAGCCATCATGGAATGGAAAAACCCTAAGAATGTGGTTGAAGTTAGGTCCTTCATGGGACTGGTAGGTTATTACAAGAGGTACATCAAGAACTTATCCAAAATTGGCCACCTAATTACTGCATTACAAAAGAAAGGGAAGAAGTTTCAATGGACAACTAACTCTGCAACAAGCTTCGATCTGAAGAAATTGTTAACTAATGCATTAGTATTGAGAATTACAAACCCAAAAAGGGATATTGTGGTCTGCATAGATGCATGCAAGGAGGGACTTGGTGGAGCCTTAATGTAGGAAGGCCAAGTGGTTTGTTATGAATCATGAAATTTAAGTGAGCATGATATAAGCTCTGGAATTCATGACTTGGAATTGGATGTCATCATCCATCTGTTGAAGATGTGGAGGCATTACCTCCTCGATAGAAAAATTACTCTAATGACTAATCATGGAGGGCTGAAATATATTTTTGACCAACCTAAATTAAATGCAAGGAAAGATAGATGGCTGGATATACTCAGTGAGTTTGATTTCGAGATGAAATACATCAAAGGAAAAGAGGGAATAATGGTTGTTGCACTCAATAGGAGAGTGAAAATGAACCATATAGAAACCGTAAATTCATATGAAACTGTTCTTAAAGAAATGATACAAAATGCAGGGAAACAAGATGAAATATATCAATAGTTAAAGAAGAAGTTGCATCAAGAGTCTGAGGATAATTAGGACATGAATATTGCCTCTTTGAATATGGGTTGATTATATTCACGAATAAAATATATGTGCCAAATAAGGGCAATCTAAAGAAGTTGATATTGAAGGAGTTTCATGTAAAGCCATACTCTAGTCATACAGGGTATCAAAAGACTTTTACAACCATCAAGAAATTTTACTATTGACCCGACTTGAAAAGGGAGGTAGCCGATTTCATCTCCAAATGCATAGAATGTCAATAGGTGAAAGTTGAGGGCAAGCACCCATCTAGCTTATTGTAGCTTATTCCCATTCAAAAATGGAAGTGGGAGTTGATTTCTATGGGCTTCATTATAGGTTTTCCAAATACTTCTAAACAACACAATGCAATCATGTTAGTGGTTTACAAGTTGAGCAAAGTGGTTCACTTCATAGCCATTAAGTCTATGGATTCAACTAGTGAGTGGCTCAAATTTTCATTAAGGAGATTGTGAAAATGCATGGAGTTCCCAAAAATATTATCTCGAATAGAGATGCCAAGTTCACTTCAAGTTTCTAGAGAGAACTATATGAAGGATTGGGAACTAAGCTGGAATTTAACACAACTTACCATCCACAGACTAATGGGAAAACATAAAGAACTAACAAAATTCTTGAGGACATGTCAAGGATGTATGTAATGAACTAGCCAAGGAAGTCTAAAGAATACCTTCCACTTGTAGAATTTTCATATAACAATGTGTATCAAGAATCACTAAAAATGGTCCCATTTGAAGCACTCTATGGGAGGTGTTGTAACACTCCTATCAAGTAGAATGATCTAGTGGATAGGGTCCTTATTGGGCATGATATATTTAAGGACATGGAACAAGAAATGGAAACCATTAGAAGGAATCTAAAGGTGGCACGAGACAAGAAAAATAGTTATGCGGACCAAGATAGGGTTCACAAAGATTTCCAAGTTGGGAAACATGTTTTCTTGTGAGTTAGAACCAAGAAGAGCTCCTTAAAATTTGGGTCACATGACAAGATGGCACCATGGTTTTGTGGTTCATTTGAAGTCCTTGAAAGAATAAGGCCAATAGCCTATAGGTTGGCCTTGCCTCCATCAATAATAGTTTGTGATTTTTTTTCATGTTCCATTGCTTAAGAGATAAGTGCAAGATGCTAATCATGTAATTGATTGGTTTGTGTTATAGGTAGAACTAGAGGGAGAGTTTCAATTGAAACCTCTATGCATCTAGGTAGCTCACGCATCATAATCAAGCAATAGTGCAATTCAAAGTGTAGTGTAGGCACTTTGGGCCCAAGGAATCCATGTGGGAAATGGATGACCAAATGTGGGCAACATATCCTTTATTATTTGTTGAATAAAGCGAATGTAAATACAATTGTAAGTGTTGTAAAAAGTTGTATGTATAAAGCTCCATATCGATTGTGCTTGGTTTTTAAACATGTGATGTTGTCTATGGTTATTAAATATTAAGGACGTTGTTCCCCCAAAGGGGAGGGGATTGTGACAGCCCCTGGTTAATATTCCCTCATTGTAAATAATCGTTTTAAAAAGGCTAAGAGAAAGGGACACATATTCTTGTTGCTTAGGGGAGGGAGATTGCTTAAGGAATTGGTGAAATTAAATATATTAGCCATGGGTTGGCTGAGAAGTTTAATGGGCTAATTGCAAAATAAATTAACTATAACAGAGGTTTCCTAAGTTTGGCAGGCCAAAAAAATCATAAGGAATATTACAATTCTACTCCCTAACATAACACAATTTGTGCCTTTCTCTCCAATGTTGTAACTGTCCAACAACTCTGATGTTTCCTTGAAATCTACATCATCATTATGATAAGATTGAAAATGCTGCCCCCTAAAGCCATATTCATAAATGGTAGAATTGCATAGTGCTTAAGATTGGGATTAGCTACTAACCGTAGAAACCCTATATCTTATCTTCACAATAGCCATTGGAAATAAAACATAAAAACTTGCAAATTGCAACAAGATCTTCTATAGAAATCAAACATAACCTAACCAGAAATCTATATTGTCTCCAATACTCTGGTTCAAATTTTCAATCATATTATTACATAATGGTGTTACAATTCCTTGAACATGTGCATGAATAACTTCCGATCAACATTGGGATATTTTGGAACTTGAATGTGAAAAACAAGTGAGGATTGTAGGTGAAATTGGAAAAGCGTACTCAGATATTTCATTGAAGTACTTGAAGATGGTTGCAAATAAAGAAATAATCGAAGTGATGAAATTGCAAGGGAACAAGAAGACACTCTCCAACAAATCTCAGAGACCTGGAGGGCAGAAAAAAAGATTGCAAAACAATTAGATGAATCCTTAAACTTGAAAGAAGACGCAATTAAGAGAAAACATACACGACTTAAGGAGGCTATCTTGGAGGTTGAAGGTGAAAAGCAAGCAAGAAAGGCTGCTCAAATAGAAAAAGCAGGTTTAGAGACAACACTAAATCAGTTGAAGGTGATTTTAAACAGAGAAGTCAAGAAAAGTGATGAATTCAAGAGGAAAAGAGATGAAGGTGATTTTAAACAGAGAAGTCAAGAAAAGTGATGAATTCAAGAGGAAAAGAGATGAGGTTCTTTGTCAACTAGTAGAAGCTTGCAGAGAGAAAGCAAACATTGCCAAACAATTGGATGAAGTACGTAGGGAAAGGAATGATGCACTTACTGTAGCCTTTTTAGAATACAAAATGGGTAAATTTCCACAAATAGATGATCACATGCTCAACTCAATGATTGAATATTATGAGCATGCCTTTAAGAGTTCAACCGTGCATGTTTGGTTCTCATCCATGTATATCTGTCTTATGTTCCCTTTCCCTATCAATGTGATTGGTTCAATCTAAAAATTTTAAGTTAATTATAAATATATTTATATATTTGTTATTCTATTTTTGTTTTCTTCCATCTCCTAAAATAGGAAGCTTCCAAACACAACATTTTTAACCTCTTTGTTTTCAGCTACTTTTACTATTTGATGCCCATGGAGAACTACTTGAGAGAGCTGGGTTGTTGGCTTCCCAATTGTTCCCCTCCCTCTGTTAGTACGTTTGACATTTGAGTCTTTCCATTAATGAAGGACAATTTATTAGTCAATCTATGTCTGGGATAAGATCTATTGGCTTACAAATTATCCATATCACATGCCATCTTGCTGATTATTGTATTTTTGGATTAAAACATGATGAGTTGAGAGTTCACTGGAAATGTACACAATTTTTTTCCTTTTCCTATTAAAGATAAATAAATTTATTATATTTTTGTTTAAAAATTAAAAATTAAATGTTATTTTTTATTTTTATATGCATCCAGCAAATAATTTTTTAATAAAAATAATAAATTGAATCTTTTTATTGATATATTCTTAATATTTTACTTATTTGTAAATTTGTATCTATAAAATTGTCTGTTAAGAAAGTTATAATTGGATGCATATTTTTATTTTTATTTTAATATTTATGTTATATATATTGAATTTTATAATAAATTTTGTGAAAATATGAGTTTATGTAATTTTGGAAATTTTATGTGAATGGAATTTTTTTAAGGATTAATTATAACTTTAGTGTTTGAATTTATAATGTATATATTGTTTTCAGGTTTTCAGTTGTTTTTTATATTGAATTGTAAAATAAAGAATATTAATTTAGATAAAGAAGCTTTAGAAAAATTTTATGAAGTGGAATTTCTTTAAGAATTTAATGTATGTTTAATGTTTGAATCTAAGATGTCACTTTCTTTAGGTTTTAAGTTGTTTTTATTTATATTGAATTATTTTTCACTCAAATTGAGCTATAGTTAGATCATGTAACATATCACATTTTTTTCATTTATGCTCTTCTTCCATATGCACGACTTACTGCGTTTCATTTGCAACATCTAGTGCAAATGCTAGTTTTTATCTCCTTTTTTAATTTTAATTTTTACTATTAAATTCCTTATTTGATGGTTTTATTGGTTTTTTTTTTAAACATTTGTTTTTAACTATAATAATTTTTATTTTCTCTCTAACATTCATTTTGGATATCCCGGATGCGGGTGCCACGGGCGAGGAGATGGATCTGCCACATGGTAACCATGGGCGGTACCAAGATTAAAAGAGGTACTCATGGCAATCTGCCGTCGCGGATTGCAAGTGTGGGAGCCGAGGAGAGAAGGGACGGCAATTTAATGCCCAGTCCGGTTTACAGCTCTGAGTTCTGTGAGCAGTTATGGTTCGCGAGGGCCGAGACGCTGCGGAGAGGCATAAGTATGGTGCAGGTAAGGAGAGCTGTGCATTGGAATGTCGGCAGTTTATGGAATTGGAAGTCTGTGCATTGGAATGTTCACGAGGTCTGGCTCAAGGTGCCCCCGCTGCCATTGAAGTTGGTTGCAAAATTGCAAGAGTGGGCGACGAGTACGTTTATGGTTATCCTGCTCTGTTGGGATCTCTGGTTTCCATCGCCACCATGGTCAAGCCCAGACAACGCCTTATCAGTCGCCGAGGCTCTGGCAGAGGCGGCACTTCTCGCCCTTCTGTCGACAATGCCTCTACCCGCTGCTGTCGCTGTCTCTGTCATCGTGTGGAAGAAGCGAATCCCTTGCAATCGAGCCAGTTCATGGACTCTGGCAATCCTGAGGCGGGCACTAATTCCCTTCCGGCGTTTGGCACAGCGGTTTTTTCCTTCAACAGCGCCCCGGCCAATTCTCGAATTAATGCTCATGTCTCTGTCTTGTTTATGGAAGAACCAGTGGAGGAGGTCGGGGAGCAGCCTCGCCCACAGCTCCATCAGGCTGAGAGCTCCAGGGCAGCAGAAGGACTGCCAGAAGATCGTTTCAAGCCGGACCTCGACCCGCCAGCTTCTCAGGAGGTGCCTCCGTCCGGAAAAGCCAAGGTGGATTGGGGCCCTCCTCCGGAAGGAACGTGCTGGATATATGAAGAGGAGCCTGAAGATTAGAAGCCCGCTCATTCAGTCTCTTCATCACACTCGGTGCTCTGGTTCTGCCCTGAATTGTCATATAAGCCGCTATGGCAGCTGGTATGTTTTGAACGACTCTGTTTTGTATGCGAATTATAGTGTCCACTGCGTCTCCAAGCCCTGTTTTGTAAGTCTCTGTTTTGCGAGGGCAAGTGATAAAATTTTTCCTTTTCTCTTCCACGCCCCTGAGTGGAATGACAACTCTGCCCCTCTGATTTTCAAAAGGTTAAAGCCCCTGCGTGGGCTCTCTATTTTCATGGCAATTCCCCTGTGTGGGTGTTTTGATCTCAAGGAAGCTGCCCCTGTGCGGGCGTTTTAGTTTTTTGGTTAAGGCCCCTGCGTGGGTATGCAAGACTGTGGCGTGGACCCTGTATGGGTGGTTCTTCTTTTGTTTACTGTAAGTCCAGAGGCCATCCCAGGCCTCTGGCAAATGATAGCATGGATGTAACTGTTTTTTCTTTAATGTAAATATTAGCATAGTATTAACGAGAAAAAAAAAAACATTCATTTTGGATATATTATTATTTATTTTTTTGGTTAATTGGAAATCATGAATCACAAAGCCTCATAATATTTTTCCATAATTTGTGAATGTAGTTGCATTTCTAAATGTTTATGCAAATAATTTTTATTACTAAAAAACCACCTAAAATTAAAATCCTTGAAAATAGCTCATACTCACGTAAATAACCTATTTACTATTAATTATTACCCACCATAATTTAAGCAAGTATTTGCATAAAAAAAGAATAAGGACAAAATAGAAATAAATATACCTACCAAAGGATTTTGAAGGTGTTATCTTTTCAAAATGCCCTTTCACTAAAAAAATATAACATAATAAAAAGTATATTTACTTATAAAATAAATATAGAAAAATATGATTAAAAGATATAGAGGCTCTGCCTCAATATGAAAGAGATGTTATAATGTCTTGTTATATTATTGTTATGTTATGTTAAACATTTTGACCGGGTCAAATTACATAAAAATGAAAATTAAATAAAATTAAAAAATTATTAATTAAAACATTTTGACCCGGTGAAATTAATTAATAATAAGAATAAAAAATAAATAAAAATGAAAATAATTAATTATAGTTATTAATTATTAATAATTAAACGAGTCTAGATGTATCTTAACTCTGAATTTACCAAGCCCCGAGAGGGATCAAATATCTTGAGGTGCGAATCTCCTATAGAGTGAAAAGAGATCACAGACAGGGATCAAATCTCTCAAGGTACCAACCTCTTTTAGAGAGAAGAGATTTGATCTCTCTCAGAGCATGCTTGGTAGATCCAGAGTTAAGATGGATCCAGGCTTTAATTATAAACGTATGATTAAAAGGTATATTAATGGTAAACCATGTATATGTATGTGTTGAGTTATTTATTTATTTATTGTCATGGAAATTAATTTCTCATAATTTAAAGCATTTTTTTCAAGTCAATTTTACTTATTAAAGTTTATTTTCTAAGTTTTCATTAATTATGGCATTGAGAGGCGCTCGAAGTTGTCTATATGTGAGATTTTTAGAAGCTATAGCTAGATTTTTGGTAGGAATTGGGCCAAAATTTGTGGTTAAATCTTGATTTGTGTTGTTTAAACTAGTTTTTTTGACTGATATTCTTTTTAAGTGTAACAAATTGTCATTTATATATTGAGATATTTGTTTATTTCATTTTTTAAATGATAAACAAAATTTATATCACTTTATGTGTATGTAAGTTTATAAGTCTAACTAATAATTTAATTGGTTCTAAAAATGAATTTTATTCTACATTTGAAACATTCTGAATTATTTTCTAGTGGTGCAATTCAATAACATCACCAACCATAAAAATCTACAAACAACTATAGCTTAATTATTATTCACGAATCTAAATCCATCTTAACTCCAGATCTATCAAGCTCCCATAAGGATCAAATCTCTCAATATGCAAACCTCTTTTTTGAGTGCAAAACTTAAAAAAAAAAATTACACCTCCATAGACTTGATGCCTATTTGCACCGAATAAATAAAAAATTAAGATAGACCTAGATTAGTTTTATATATATAAAAAAAATAAATTATATATATATATATATATATCTATATAATATTTTATTTTTAATTATAAAGTGAATATTAATAATCAATAATTTTATTATTTTATTTTTATGTAATTTGATAAGTCAAAATATTTACTTTACTTAACCAGAAATTAACATATCTCTTTCAAGATTATAGAGATATAAGTGATCATATCCACCTTTCTGTGGCCTAGCCTTATAAATAGTTTAAAATGTTGATGTGCATGAAAATTATCTACACAATCAATATATCTTTGATCACGTATGATTGTTTTTAATTATAAGTTAATCCCTTGAAATGTGCTGGGCAAATATAGTTATGAGTTGTTTAAATTTTTTGACCATTCAACTACAAATACAAATAACTAGATAATGAATTATAAAATGGTATTTATAGGTATATTATCTAAAAGTAATATTTGTTTTTTTAAAGTTTAGTAAAAAATTTTGATTTTCGAGTTTACATGTCCATTATTTACCCCGCTAGGGGAGGGTAGCACAAATTCGAACCCAAGATCTCTGGTTCAGTGAGACTTCATTCCACGACTATCGCCACTTGAACTACCCCAAACGAACAAAAGTGATATTTTTTAGTTATTATATGTTTTAGAGTTTTTATTCTAATTTAACAAAACATTTTTTGATCTTATTTTAATTTTTTGTTATTTAAAATATGTTTTTGACTATATATATATATATTCAAAACCTCAAAAAACCCTAGAGCACTTGGATTATGGAAAGTTCACAACTCAAACTTGTGATTTGTTATTTCAAATGTGTTTTTGACTATATATATATATAGATTCTCCGCCTCAAAAAGAACACTTGGATTGTGGAGAGTTCACATCTCAAACATGTGATTTTGTTATTTAAAATGTGTTTTTGACTATATATATATAGATTAGACACCTCAAAAAACCTCTGGACATTTAAATTATGGAGAGTTCACAATTCAAACTTGTGATTCAAACAATCTTTACTGGATTCTGATCAAATTTAACCAAAAGATATTCCCACCACCAAAACATATAACATATAAACTACATATTTTAAAATATTTCATCAAAATAAAATTACTAAAATCTTTGTACAACTTGGAGTTTAATTTATTATAAGAAATTATATGTAAATGTGCCGATGAAATTAATAAAGTAAACAATTTTGAGTATTCATCGAGTGCATTATACCAAATGAATGTTTCTAGCACTATGTGATCCTTCCATTATAGCTAAGTTATCCATATTATATTTTTCATCAGTGTTGTTTTATATAGTTTTATGGTATAATTTTTGAAATATATTTTTAATTTTAGAAATATGATAAATAAAAATATAATAACAAAAGAGAAATCTGTGTTTTCTTTTCTTTATTTTTTTTCTCTTTTCGAGAGATAAAAGAAAAGTTGCACATATTTAATAACAATGAATTATATCTATAAATTTAAATAATTAAATAAGAGTTATTAATATATATTTAAATAGTAATATTGGTATTTAAAAAATAAGTTTATTAATATAGGTAAATATATTAATTCGTTGATCAAAGGTTTTTATTAATTCGTCAAAAGATTACATTTTGTTTGATCAAAATTTAGTGTTCTTTAGGCCTTACTCGTACTAGATTTGTTGGTTAGAAGAACAACACAAAAGCTAATTACAAAATGTCGGGAGTTGCCTAGAACTGAGAAACATCAAGACCAATATGCCCAAAAGACCCCTAAGATAAAGACACAACCCACATACATCAATGAATACGATGATTATCCAGGTCATTACCCTGAGGATCTGGAAGCTTGAATTCCCAATGAACATGAAATTCTACATGAGCTAAATGCCCCTCTATTTGTTCCGTACGCTCAACTAGTCATCTTTGGCCTCGTCGGAGTGATGCCAAATGACCTTGCATATTCCATTGATTGCATTGCAAATCGTTCATGAAATTTATGATTTTGTTATAATCATCATGACGATTCTAATCTGGTTGTTCCAAGAGTGTGGTGACTTGCCGCAATTGTGCTTCTAAGGTATCAAAGGGGGTAGGAAGAAATACACGACCATGAGATTGATCTAGGTTGTAGGCCACTACCTCATCTGGATTTGCTTCCTGACCACCTTCTCCCTCTAATGTTGTGACTTCCTTTTTATGTTTCGCCCCTTGCCCTCGCGGTCCTATCCCTCTCCTCACTCTACCCCTCTATCTAAACATCTTCATTGTAATCCACCTGTAATCCCAACCCACTGATCCAGGTGCCTAGCTTCCCTTAATGAACCATGAGTTGATGAATCCATTAACCCCCAACACCCAACTAAAGAATTCCAATGTTGCGATAACCACACCTCTTTTAGGGGAGGCCATCCCCTGCAAGAGAAGCCTCCAAACTTTTCCGATGTGCTTTCACTGGAGGGTTCTTGTTGTTATCCTCCAACAATTTTTCCACCAACCCTAATAGTTTGAATCCCAAGACGGAATTGAAGTTCCCAGAACTCTGAATACACATCAAAAGGCCTAATTTTCCAAGACCAGAGGGGGATACCCCCTCCGCCAACCCAATTTTGAGAAGACATGCTCATTATAACAACCCTTGAACATAAATGCACCACTAGGAAAACATTGAAATCGCCGCACCAACTATCCTGCTACCCTCTATCTTTGTTTTCAACCAAATGGTCTTAAAGTATCACACCAACATCCCATTTCAATGTCTCTAACCCTAAAATCCAAGCAAAAGCAACTAACTCACAAACACAGCCACTATAGGCCTAGAATTCTCTTGATCCCAAGCTAACCTTAGCAAAGAATTGTAATGCCCAGAAATCAACGCTGCTAATAAACTCCTCCCCCAAGTTACAGGGAAAAAATACACTATAAAAGTTGAAGAAATTGTTAATGAAAACTTACTAGGGTGACTGAAGTTGAGCACCGATTCAATTCCTCCACTCTCGTAAACCAATTTTGTGAGTGCTTCTCGTTATCACATCCATAACATAGCCTCCAGTTGAGTGCCTCTCTAGGATCCCAGACCTGACGCATATGGCCTCCAACAATGTGTCAAGGAAATACCCACTTGCAGACAAAAACCATTATCATTGAGTGTGACAATCGAAGAAGCTTGCATAGGTTGGCGACCTGCACAAATGCTTCATTATCCTTGCCACCTTCACAATTGTCTATATCCAAACTTACAAACACCAATAATTCGCCCACCCACTCACATATACGCTTGTCGCAACCCATCTCAAAACTTCTATGTTGTGTATGCATGTGTTGCACATGCCTCATGTAAGAATGTTCAACTTTCAAAAGTGAGTTGAGTCGTGCTGCCATCACCCTCATAACTTCAATTGCCCACCCCATCGAGACATAGGTAGATATATTGTTGATATTGAAAACTAAAGTTTATTTTATCTTTAATGGAGATATTATTAATATTATGGAATATATAATTATTATTTTGAGTGAATATACCATACCATCTACAATGGTGGAGAAAGTATTGTCATTATTAATAGATGCATTATTGTGATGGATAGGTACATCTTTGGCATTGCTGGGGGAAGTACCATTATTGTGGATTGACGGATAATCAACATTGATGTCTTAATTATAGCCATTATCTTTAGGGAATAAACATTGATAAAAGAAAATACAATAATGGGAAAAAATGGGCAATGATTGTTGTAGAAGTTATTGATGTTTACAAGAAGCCCAATAGTTCCACAATAGAATTCGAGAGACAATAAACATACCTTAATCAAATATTTTCTCTATTATTATTATTATTAAGATTTATAAAAAGTTACATAAGTACATACCTTAATCATTCCACATTCATCCATCATATATCATGCAAAAACAAAACCCGGCTTTAAAAGAAACTATTCAGCCCAATAAAACAAAAAGGATCATCCAAAACTAAAAGACATATGTAAAACTTTGTGAAGAGATCATAAGTTTAAAGCCTGCAGTTCTATAAGATTGCCATATCCTAGTAAAAAAAGGACCACTATATGAACCATTAGTATAAGACATAAAAAGCAGAAGAAGGGAGTGTTTTCACATATCCAATTAAGACTGATGTTGATATGAGAGTTTCGTCCCTTATATTGTGTTGTTGACTTGCATATGCCCTGATCCTGTCCAACACCCACTTTAGATAACGAGTCTGCTTTTGCATTTCATTCCTTATATACGTGGCAACATGTAACATAGTCAAAATAAGATTTTCACTGAACAATTTCTTCAAATATAGGCATCAGTGAAAGGTTTGTGACATCTTTGGACAACATTGAACCAATTAATAAAGTTTAATGAATCCCCAAATATTACCTTAATCGAATCTTATAGAAAGCCTATTTAAAGACAAACTAGAGGCCATGGAGGGATTCAACATTGTTGTGCTCTATCTATATCAAGATGTTTTTTAGTTTCTAAAAACCTAAGTAAAGTTGTAAGCATTTAAATCACATGTTAATAACTAATATAATTTTTCGATGTATTATGTAAAAATATTATATACAACAATTCAAAAATGTTTACAACAATGCAAAAATGTGACACAACATGCAAGGAAAATATAATAAAACTCCATCATTTTACATAGTAATAGAGAATGTGATAAGGTGAAAAAATGATAGCCAAATAGTCGTTTTTTGTTGTTGTTGTAAATTTATCGATTGTATTGATCCATCATAAATGGGTTACATCACATCACAATACATCAATCTTCTCCTAATCACGCTATACATCATTACATTTTTCTTTCGTGGACTTAGGCTCTAGGATTATACATTGGCTTATCTTTCTTGCATTTTCTCTTCTAAACTTCTATCCAACCCAAGGGATTGTCTAAGACAACCACCTCATTTCTTTGAGATGTTTCCATTGTCGAGTATTTTAGCATATTTGTTGGCTCCTTGTCACTATTTGATTTGTGGGCACGTTTTTGCCCACTCTTTGCAAATGCCAAAATTATGGCTAAATTTTATACCATACTAATTTACCGTTGAGCTTCCTCCTCTAATGATTGAGATGATATATCATGAGTCTCTAGTTTAATCTACAAAACCAATGCTAGCATCAACCAAAAAATCATTTTATATAATAAGGTGAATTTAAATTTTTGAGTTTTAAAACAACTAATTTTAATGTTTTACTTATAAAGTCAATTTTCAAAACAAAAAAGACACAAAATTCAAAATGGAAAAAGAAATTTTTTACTATAAATCCTTACATTCCAAAAGAGTAGATAAGAGTAGGTAGTAAAACTGCTTCTGCTTGGCTAAGAGCTCGTCTTCCTCGGACGTAAGGAAACAGGTTAACGGCCCAAGACCCAGAGGCATCTGGCAGGAGTGAGAGCCTGCTCCCGATTACGGACCACCAGCAGGGTTATGCCAGGTGGCGTGGTTTTCCTATTTAACAGTGATGAGTCAACCCAACATTCGGATAGCAGCCAGAGATGGCTGTCCTCACTGTTGGTTTGACACCTGAGTTGATAGGTTTTACCACCTTCGGAAAAAAAAAAAAAAAAAAAGAGTAGGTAGTAAAGAAGCCATCCTCTTTATTAAAAAACTTATATATAAAGTAGGTAGTAAAGAAGCCACCATCTTTATTTAAAAAACTTATGTATATATGTGTGTCTTTGGAGAAATATAAATCCTTACACTCCAAAAAAGTAGGTAAGAGTAGATAAAAGTAGGTAGTAAGGAAGCCATCCTCTTTATTAAAAAACTTATATATAAAGTAGGTAGTAAAGAAGCCACCATCTTTATTTTAAAAACTTATGTATATATGTGTGTCTTTGGAGAAAAATAAATAATATATTAGAATTGTTTTAAATATTATATATAAAATAACTTTTTGAGAAGATAATATTATATATAATTACAACAATATAATATTATTATATTAATATTATAATTTTATTTATTATTATAGGTTGATTTTTTATTATATAATTTGGTTATTGATATTTTGATTTGTCTTTTAATACTATTGACTTTTTTTTTCACCTAGGTGGAAAAACCTATCAACTCAGGTGTCAAAACCAACAGTGAGGACAACCATCTCTGGCTGCTATCCGCGAATGTCGGTTTGACTCATCACAGTTAGATAGGAAAACCACGCCACCTGAAATAACCCGCTGGTGGTCCGTAAGGGAGCAGGCTCATCACTCCTGCCAGATGCCTCTAGGTCTTGGGCCGTTAACCTGTTTCCTTACATCCGAGGAAGACGAGCTCTTAGCCAAGCAGAAGCAGTTTTACGGCATACTCCAGGCCATTTTAATACTATTGACTTACGTGTGTATATATGTATATATATATATATATAATTTTTTTTCTTTGTTTATGTATTTTTATTATTATTTGTTCTTTGAATGTTACTTCTATTTTTAACTAGTTATAGTTTTATTTAATTGATAAATTCTCACTGTTATGAACAATTTTTTTATATTGATCCATTTTAAATATAACTTTTACCAAAAAAACTTTACTATAATATGAATCACAAGAACATAAATTTAAATATTTTATCTATATTAGATATCATTTTGGGATTCAACTGCGTTAAGTAAGTCATTCACATATGACCATTTCCGTGAGAGGTAGTCCTAATTTCTCATGATTTTTGAATAGTTCACTTAGCACTCATAATAGGTCGTTCACATATAACCATTTCCATGAGAGGTAGTCGTAACTGACTAATTTCTCATGATTTTTGAATAGTTCACTTAGCACTCATTGCATCGGGTGATGCTCACAAGGGTGAAGAAGTGGGATTGAAACTAGTGAAAATGAATCACATAGCATCAATCATCACTTCCGAGCTTGCACCTGGTAACGAGGACTACCCGGGAGGTCACCCATCCCAGGTAGCCTTTAACTCAAGCATGCTTAACTGTGGAATTTTCTCCACAATCAAGCCCACTTAAATTGCTACCCCATTTGTAAAACCATAATAAGTATTTATTTATTTATATATTTAAATAAATAAATAATATATATTGCATATGCATTTAATATTTTATATGTTGAAATTTAAATTATTTAATTTAAATTATTTTTAAATCAAATAATATATTTCATAATATAAAACATTAAATACGTGTGGTAGGCAAAGATTATAAAAATATATTGTAAATAAATATTTTGTTTTAAAAAAAATCTTTATAGGAGTTTGATATTTAGCTCGACCATAACGTCCCTATTATTATCCCTACCGCACAAGGTATAACTTCGTTTTATGGGTTGACCCTCTATTTTTTTTTTTTTTTTTTTAAAAGGTGGAAAAACCTATCAAACTCAGTTTTGTCAAACCAACAGTGAGGACAGCCATCTCTGGCTGCTATCCGCGAATGTTAGTTTAACACATCACTGTTATCAAGGAAAACCACGCCACCTGAAATAACCCGCTGGTGGTCCGTAAGGGAGCAGGCTTTCACTCCTGCGAGATGCCTATGGGTCTTGGGCCGTTAACCTGTTTCCTTACGTCTGAGGAAAACGAGCTCTTAGCCAAGCAGAAGCAGTTTTAGGGCATACTCCAGGCCCACAGGTTGACCCTCTATTACTTGAACATACACCAAAATAAATAAAATAAAAAATAAATAATTGAAAAACGTTATATAAAATTATTATTTTTTAAAATTTTTATTGGTTTATGCCATTCCATTCTTATTCTGTAATCATTTTTCCGCCCTCACCGTGTTGTTATAAAAATCTTACCCCACTTTTTCTTTTCTCGTCGTCGACGCCATTCCATGGTTTCAATTTCATTTTATCTGTGGCAGCCAATACGCGTGGATCACATGTGTCCTCACTCGATATTGCTTCCAGATTCTTTTCTTGAACTTTGATAACTGGAGCTTTCATTAAAATCAAAATCACGAGTATAATAATGTTCAACATACTTTAAATTTACGATGGTTT